>OW964187.2:10000000-11226311 GCA_943136025.2 Agrotis puta
GCGTTGTCTATATTTTAAAATCCTTGCTGCATGCTCTGTGAACAAGTAAAACTGTCAAGTCAACAATGACAGCAAGCCATTTTGAGCAGTCTGGTGAAAATATCTATTATCTAATTTATCAGTAAAAAGAAAGTCATAGGTGTTCAGAACTAATGACGATATATTATATTTGAATTTCTATGGGTGCACATATAATTTCCTGTAAAGGCATCCAAGATGATGGCTGGAAAAGGTTGATTTTTGTGTTTTGTTATTGTTTCTGCAATTAACTTGATATTTTGTGGCTCACATACTGTTTACATGTATTTTTACAACAATACTAAGTTTTAAATTACATTTCAGTAATGCCAGAAACAGAGGAACAAAACAGGATAAGGTTTCAAGTTGAACTGGAATTTGTTCAGTGTTTGGCAAATCCGAACTATATACATTGTAAGTTGAACAAATCAAGGTTTAATTCTTATTTATATCTAAAAGTTTTCAATAGTAACCTAGAACATCATGTTTACAGTTTTGGCTCAGCGTGGTTACTTGAAAGAAGCAACTTTTATCAACTACATCCGTTATCTACAATACTGGCGCGAACCAGAGTATGCTCGCTACCTCAAGTACCCTATGTGTCTTCACTTCTTAGAGCTGCTGCAGCACGAGGCGTTTAGAAGAGAATGTGTGTCAGCACAGGTATGTTGTAATGAATCACATATTAATTTAGAAATAACCTACTTGCTAACAAAACATAATCAAGAATTCATTGCTTTCTGGACTTTAGCAGCCTTATTACAAAAACTAAATAAGCCTTGGTTTAATCCTGGTCTATGAAGCCTAAGCTTATCTGCAAAACCATGGTTTAAAAATCTCCGTATTACAAAACTTAAATAAAACGTGGCTTATAGTACCGTCATTTGAACCATTGTCTAAACAATTAAATCTACAATGTGTAATAACAATTAAATCTATCATGTTTAAATCCTTTTTGGGTAATAATAACACGAAAACAATACAAAGATAAAGTTGCTATGAGAAACTTTGATACACCTTTGACAGCTACGACTGTTACACCATGGTTTATCACAAAACCACAATTTGTAATAATGTTTGCATAAACTGTA
The DNA here is from genome assembly GCA_943136025.2 of Agrotis puta. Taxonomy (NCBI): domain Eukaryota; kingdom Metazoa; phylum Arthropoda; class Insecta; order Lepidoptera; family Noctuidae; genus Agrotis; species Agrotis puta. The sequence goes on from OW964187.2 coordinate 10,001,110, forward strand.
GTTTTACTAGATCAAAACCTGGGTTTTTAGTTAAACCCCATTTTGTAATAAGATGGTTGGAATTAAAAGTTTCACGGCTTTACAAGTATGTACTATAAATTATTATTGCCCTTGATGAATTTTTGGGTTTAAAGAACTTAATTTCTAGTTAGTCTTTAGTCTACTTTTCATGACTTTTTCAACATAAAAATTGTAACTTATATAAAATATTATGTAATTGTTTTTTCAGGTATGCAAGTTTATGGACGACCAAGCTATTTTGCTGTGGCAACACTATACACGGCGGCGCACACGCACCCTGCAGCCGCCAGACGCGCCCGCGCCGCCTGCTCCTCCCGCCCCGCCGCAACAGGGAGCTCCACGTCAACAGTCATAGACATGTCATGAATCACTTTACAAAGAAAGAGTAATATGACACTGAGTTCTAAAAAATTTTTATTTTATATTAGTGAGTGAGTCTCTTATAAAAGTCAGAGATATTTACACCTGAGCCTTGAAAATACATTTATTGTGATTGAAATGCTCTACACTATAATGTGTCTGTTGGGCATTTTTAAGGACGAGTTGCAGTTATAAAGGTGGCCACATTGTAAATAAGTACATTACTATAATGAGTTTGAACGTCTTGAGATAGACTGAATTACTGTAATTTTAATTAGCTGTAAGTTTAATATTAAAACTTTTTTTATATAAGTGTATGGTGTTTTTCTAATCCGCATCACAAAATCACAGCCTCGGCGGCCGTTCCCAGAGGTGGCGATGTCAACGACATCAAATAAGATTTTTTTAAAGTAGTAAAATCATTAAAGCCTTTGTGAAAAAGACAGGCGTGACTTGAGGCGTTTTTATTTGTAATGTATGGAATTGTTTGAATCCAGTCACATAGAAAAGCGAAAGCGATCCGATAGCGTGACCAAATTATCGGACTGACGTCTCGGATCGGTTCGTTATCGCTTTGAACTCGCCTGTCTGTTTGACAAAGGCCTAAATGAGTCCTACTGCGGTGATGAAGAACTGACAGACTCTTACAGACCTAAATTCCACTGTGTTACTTCAATAGCCTTTACGTTCCAAGGTCACGGTTTCCTATTTGGGCAGTTCTGTGATCAATGTAATAGTCTTGGATGAGCAAATTAGTGGTTTACAAATCTCACACACAATAGGACAAAGGCTAGACTCTTAGAACAATGTGTTTATTTAACAAATGGTTGATTGTGTGGCCGTTTGCGCGCCATGCACAGGGCCCGGAGCGTCAGGTAGTACAGTAGCTCCACAGCACTCATCATGCTGAAGCCCATGCATAGCCCCAGGAGACCGCCGGTGTTTGCTAAAACAACAACATACTATATGAAAAGAAAAAATAAACAAGTGTGCTTAAACTAGTGCATTTGCAGGTACCATAGATATAAAGAAGAAGGATTATAAGTTCTAAAAATGCCCATTTTCATTATGCCATATGCCAATTGAATGCCCAAATATGATTGCACTAGCTAATCCCCGCGGTTTCACTCGCTTCCATTGATCGTAGCGCGTTATTTTATAGCCTATATTGCCTTCCACAATAAATGGACTATCCGAAACAAAAAGTGTTTTTCAATTCGAACCAGTAGTTCTTGAGATTACCGCGTTCATCCAAACAAGCAAACTCTTCAGCTTTATTATATTATAGTATAGATTACTTTAAGTGTTGCTTAGTATTAGTGAAACCGAGCATTACTTTTGTGGAAAGGTAGGATGCATTTGATAACATCTCCTCATATCATACTTACATAGGAATTCGGTGAGGCCAAATATCTCTCCTTTCGTAAATCTCATAAAATTGTTCTCTTCAAAGTAAAAATGTATGACGAGCATGTTTTCCCTGTTGGAAGAAAAATAATAAGTTTAAACCAGTTGTTTTCGTTGAACATAACATAACATCACGACTGTAATACCGAAAGGTTTGACAGAGGTGCACCTAATACGTGTAGTACACCAACATTTACTTTTTAAACATTGCCCCACACTAGGAATTTCTCCTGTAACGTAGGTAGGAATATTTATAGACAAAGACATTTATTCGTTGAATATGGTAGGGACAGAGACAACATTGAAACTCACATAAACAAACACCTATATATATATGAACATTGAAACTCACATAAACAAACACCCGAAAGAATTATGTCCTTGCAGATCATAAAATATTTGTTCCGAGCGGGAATCGACCCCGCGACACGGCGCCGCAATCCAATCACTAAGCTAGCACACTAATCGTGCCGTTTATTTTATTAAACCAAATTCAAATTCCAACATTAATTGCATTCATGGATATTTTAAGATGTTTAATCATTTCTCCAGGAGAAGTATCACAGTTAGGGTCCGTTCACACCCAAACGCGACGCGACGCGATGATACTGCGGAAATGTGTATCTTTTCGTGTAGTACATGAAGTTCCATTTTGAGTCGCTGTATTGAAACGTGCGCGCAACGTTGCATATCGGTGTGAATTTACCCTTGTAGTAACTATGAAGACTGACTGAAAAGAGCGATGCATCTCTTTCAGGCTCACCCAGGACTGGGCACAATTACTTTTGTGATCTAGGTTAATAGGTACCTACCCACTATATTTAATTTCCTGTCCAATCATTCTAATTATTCTGATACTAGTAGCTTCCGTCGACCTCAATCTGATTTGACGAAATGGCAATAAATCATTTAGAGGTACTGCCTAATTTTATGACGGGACTTTGATTTGGCATATTCGTTTAGTAAGTAAATTAAGGTACTTAAAGTTCAAATTCGAACAACTGCTATAGTCTTTGCCTAATTATGCTGGAGTCGGCTTCCAGTCTAACTGATACAAAATACCGGTAGATATTTTTTGGGTGTGGGAATCCTTCCGTAGGCTTCCGATCTCTGGGGATAAGACCGGGATGTGTGGGACTTATACCTAACTATAACCTCTGGAGCTCTGGGTCCTCTTAAGGGATCAGCTCCAAAGACCCTCGAAAACAATCCATTTACCTAGCACTGGGTTACATTCCTCTTGGTCAGACTGGTTGTCAGACTTTTAGGCCACTGCACTGATTACCTGTGACGACTGTCAAAGATCTACACATGACAGCTGGGACTGGAAGGAAACTTGGTATCAAACGGATGGCCAGTTGGTCACCCATCCCCATACCAAACTCAGCTGGCGCGACTTACACGTGCGGTTCGTATGACTTAACTTAATACTTTACATAATTTCAGTTATTACCTAGCTGAAATTATGTGAAGTATTCAAAAGTTTTGCTGTTCTCGAAATGTTAATAAGGTTCCTAAGTCAAGGTGGTAAGGTTAAAATTACGTAGTCATGTTAGTGAAGCAGGAGGCGGGACGCGTGAGGGAGTGGAGAGCGTCCACCTCATGACCCAGCCGCATTGGGAGACGCCCATGGCAACGGATGTCGCAGGACGATTTTCGGCCACCGTAGGTGCGGGCATGCGGACGGCGTCTAATGGGCGACTCGCTGTCCGATCATGGACTATGCCCGGGTCGACGGCGCGTCGTGTTTCACGCACGCCTCAAAGAGCAGTCAGCAATCCTACGGGACCCCCTTAGAGGGGCAAAGCCTGTCGGGGTCTCGGGACTCTCTCATCAGGTAACCGTGACCCTGGAACGTAAAGGGCTATTGAAGGATTACCGTGGATTTTAGCCAGCACGAGTCTGTCAGTCCCTACCGTCGCGCCCCGGGCGGGAGGACTCATTCAATAATTTTATCACAACAAAAAAAAAAAAATGGTGGTAAGGTTGAAATTACGTGAAGTATTGAGTAGTTCGGTTGCCGAGGCTCTTGGCGAGGTGTTGCACGAGCATCTCTGTGAGAGGTGCGTCGCTCATGCGCTCCTGGTAGGCGATCTCTGTGCACGCTGGTAGACATTCCTCGCATGTTACGTCGCGACCTGAAAGACCAAGTTAAAGCTATGGAAAAATCTTGTCATGATTTGGGCCCCTTTTTTCTTTTTTTTTTTTTTATCGTGGTAAAATCATCAAATGAGTCCTCCCACCCAGGGCAGGGCGGGAGGGACTGTCAGACTTGTACTGACTAAAATCCACGGTGTCCTTCACTAGCCCTTTACGTAGATTTGGGCCCCTGCGGATATTTCTTGTTTGATGTAATATTATGAATGCTGAATTTCGCTAGTTAAATGCAATTTGTCTTTGTAGGTACTGACTGACTGATGACATCATTGACAGCTATATTTATTTATAGTCTACAGTCTGTAGGCATTTCAAATTATTAGCAGATTAGGTACCACGTCCGTTTTTTCACATAACATATTATCTATTCAATAAATAACAAAAACGCACACCACTAACCTTCTGGCATTATTTTGCTCATGTTTGTGTAACACTTCGCGTCTTGTTTCCCACAAATACGCGTAGATTTGTTTTCTGAAAAACATTGCAAGTTTTTTTTGAGTTACAATAATACCATGTTTAGGTCAAAAATAAGCTTCTCTTAAGAATCGCTTGTACGGACTCCATAGACAGACGATTTCAGAAATTGCCTGTAGCTTATTTTTGATTACATATCAATTATGTAATCAAAAATAAGCGACACATTTAAAAGTTGTATTTAAGTTTTATGGCAATAGAGACGCGGGTGTTATATGGGACTCCCATAGGTATAACTGGCAAAATTAGACGTCGTAAGGGTACACCTCTACCATTTCAGTGAAAATAGCTCTGATATTATATCGTCTTACATGGGATACTCACTGGGCATATAATAATAGACACATTTGCATACGTCCAACATCGCTCGCGCTTCACACTCCATTTCGCAGTTCTTTAACGTGTAAGTTCTGTGGAAACAAACAATATTCATTATAATCGATAACAAACACGATTGTTTCATTAATGTAATGATCACAGTTACATAACAAGGTACCTAAATTACATAACGTGATGTCAGACATCAAACTATGGTCGATGCATTATTAGACCACCACATAACGTAAGTATTGGCGCAGTGCTTGAGCGATCGACTGCTGCGTGAAGAAGAATTCCCAAAAACAAAATACAACCCGTACATAACTGAGTTAAGTTTTGATGGACAAGTCTGTTGAACAATAAATATCTAATACAATCCAATACAATAATTACCAATATTATGAAACCTTTCGGTGGGTTTTAAATTACCTGAAAAACACTAACTCCTTTTCACTAGAGAACAAACAAAGCCTCTTTTTTACATCAATAGATCGCAGTGAGGCTTGTGCATCAAGTATTCTGGGCCAAATAGCAATCCGCGCCTCTATTCCAGGTCCATATATTGCACCCAGGTTCCTTATCTTTGGCGTTTCCACCGGATTGTGAAGCAGAATCTAAAAGACAAATGTCTGACGAAATTATTTGTTGACAATACCTGGGCGTAAAGGCAATTGCGTAGCAAGATTAAAACAAAAGACGGCGAAACACATCAGCGAGTTCACATTTTTGGCCCAGCCATCTTGCAACCACAAGGTCTCACGCCCGCGAGGCTCCATCAGGTGCGGGGCCGAGGGCTAGGGGCCGCTTCGCCTCCCCCTAGCTACCCATTCCGTAAATGTGTCATGATATCGAGATTCAGAAAAAGCATCGAGTCTTTGTAGACTTAGCCTTAGCAGATGAATAATGTAACCTGATTAAAAGCAAGTAATACTGAACCTTGAAGCCGGCACTTTTGGTAGAAGCGCAATAGTACTCCGCCATGTTAGCATCCAGAACCAGGCTGAGACCGTGTTGTGTGCCGATCCCTTCCAGCAAGAAGAAAGAAAGCAAGAACATTCTTGATTAACCAACAGTACAGGCAGTAGGAACTTATACTGATGGTGAAGAGTTTGTTCTTACCTTTAGGTCTCCAAGGAAAGCCATCAGAGGGAGCGTCTTTTGGATAGCCGTCCTCAGGGGTCCAGTCTACTGCTGGAGATGGAAATGTGATGTTCAGATCATTCAGGGATCGTCTGTAAACGAAAATTTCAACTGTAAACTTAACTTTAGTGGTATGTTTCTTTCTAGAAAGTGCACATTTGTTTCATTTCTTTTTTATGTTTTGATGACTTTTTAAAATTCCATCAATTACCTTATTATGAAGAGTCATTCAAACTGGAATGGATATTATGATTAGAACTTAAAACCGGTTATTCGCCATGTAAATTACTTCTTTTTGAGATACCGATAAGTTGCAAGCGCCATTATCAGGGATATGATTATCGAATGGCTAATTATAGTGTAGTGACCATGTCGATTTAAAAACAGTTACTGACAGTTGGGCATATTGCAGACCGGCTACGGATGTAGGAATCTAAAAGATAGCTACAACTTCACAAACATAAAGGTGCTGATAAACTTGAGCATTCACTTGAATTGAGCATTCTTGCGAATTTAAAAAAAATACCTTACAGAAAAATAAACGAGATCATGTTAGCGAGCATTCTATCGTTCGTTCTGGCGACCAGTCAAACGAATTGACAATAGCTACCTACGAGCTTTTCAAACTTGAAGTAAATATAAATACAGCACAAGAGACATTCAAGTCTGACATATTTTTTGACGAGTATCGACTAGATCGTTCGCTAAAAGGATCATGAAAATGTTCGTAGTGATGTTTGGCTGTACGCTTGGCACAACCGATACAAGTGAATACTATCTATCAGCACCTTAAGGAATCTGGTGTCCGGAACAAAGTTCAAAAGTCCGTATACCAGTACGGTAAAACCGAATATAAAGATCTTTTAAGGACAAACCAATCTTACGGGTTTCTGAACATGTTGTTTCGGTGCACCACGTTGAAGGTGCAGCAGAGCCCCTCGTCAGTCAGCTGCGCGTTGAACAGGTCTTCGCAGTTTACATCCGAGGAGTCCCAGATGCACTTTGCTAGCATTTCACTACACGGTTGAGTCACCTGAAGAAGAATACTCATGAAGATTTGGAAGACCTGTTAATATTCTGGTTTGTTATGTTTGGTGTGTTAGTTATAGCAAGATAACTAACTTAATTGTTATTATCTAGAGATGCGATTCCTCCACGCTAAATTGTGCGCAGACATTCTAGAAATATTAGCGAACATTTAGATACTTTTGTGCGCGCACACGTGAGCAGTGGACTCGCTCGCTCGTTTGCTAAACTCAATTTAATGAAAATGTGCGCGCACAAAAGTGCTGCACTGTGCGAAAACAAAAGTTACCCACAGCCTTGACGGTGGATTCAAAGGTTAAACATGATACTAGCTTAGTACGCGCACTGTTTTAGTGCTGCACAAAATGTTCGCATATAAATGTGCCGCATACTATTTTGGTGGAAGCTTACGATAAAAGTAGGTATACAAAGAACAGAAAAACCTAGATAGTGGTGGTGACTAACTTTGTGGTTAAGATAAGCTAGTCTTTTACTGAATGACCAATTTTGCTCTAATCTTTTTGTTTGACAATTTACCATTTAAAGACCTAGAGAATTACTTGTCTTAACAAGTCAAGACAGTTTAACAAGTCATTAAATACAATTAACTATTTCTAATCACACTTGACACTTATCGTTATGTCTTAATCGTGCCCGAATTATATATTTACGTACAAATGTGCACTATCGACTGCAGTAAACATAAGTGAAATTGTAATATATTGAATTTTTTGTTTTAACGTTTTTCTATTCGTTTAAAATTGTTTTGCTCATGGCTCCTGAATCACGCCCAGAAGCAAAGATAAGATGGCCTAAGATGACCAAAAACAATTAAAACGCTGAGAGCACCAACGCCTGTTTGGCACCCAGAATACAACAGGGTCGCCAGCCAGGTTTCCCTGGTGGGGTCTACAATCACCAGTGAGATCGGTCTGCTGTTATTGCAGTGTCAGTGTGTTATTGTGGTGCCATTGCCCGGGGTACACCTCTGGGAGGTAGATTCTACCCTCCCCCGATTTTATTTTAGCATAAATATGGACCGGCTGTCGAGTTGATATTTTGGTGGTTATGGTCTGTGTTCAGCGGCGCAAAAGTTGATCAGGCTAATTGATCAGTTATTGAGGTTTCCGAAAAGTTTTTGGTAGTGTTGAGTATCATTCTGAAACTAACGTTTATGAGAAATGATCTGGTGTGGTCCCAATCCGCACTACCGGCGATGTCGTCCTCAAATAACTCTGAGTCATCTCTTGAACTGCACAAACTTTGCAGCAGCTTCTTGTCAACTGGATCTCTGGTGGATTTAAATGGCAAATTAGAAACGAACTATTAAAAGTATCTACTATTTATTAATTTTGCTGTTTTTGATTGAGGTTTTCCGCGTTAAAATCTAAAATAATGTCACGGGAGCATATTTTTAATCCAACATATAAAACCGATATGCTTATCAGCTGGTTTTGAGTGATAGAGTCACAAACATCATACATCCATCCTCTCAACTTTTGCATTTACAGTAATGTGATAGTAGTATTACGTAATAAGTACATTGTTTTGTTTCTAACAGTATACAAGATATTTTTAATAAAAGAAAGTTTGCATGTGCAAATAGGAATAATGTTTTTTTTTGACGTTACTTTAATATGTTCATAACATATATTGCGATAAAATTAATTAAACGGCAGCAATTTTACGAATTTCATAGCAATTCATATTATACGATAATGATTTCACTAAAGTGCGCGTATAGGCTCTCAGATACGCTGCAATAAGTATTTCTTTCTATAAAAGAACCTATCGTGTGGCTAATATCAGTACAATATTTTCGATGAACTCGCAATGATCCATCGTGGCACATCACATCCCATTCCCTCACAGAGGTGAGAGGAGGTCTGTGGGGTCTGAATATATCACACAGGCCTCTCATAAACGTTCATTAATGCGATAATCGACGGCATTTCCCGTTAGAGGCCCTAGTGTTATCATTTTCCAAGAACATTTATCATCTACTGCATCAGTTACCCATACTCCCAATATCTTTCGGCGACGGTCTTCTTGGCCTGATTGACGTTGCAGATGGTGAGGGCCGGGAACGGGAGGTTGCTCAGCGGCATGTTCTCAGGATTGATGCTCACTATCATAGGGGACGAGCGCCACTTCGCGTAGATGTTCAGTATGAAGAACCCTGAGCATACTAGGGAACAGCCGAATGCTGTTAGCCAGAAGAACCTGAAATTGGAATAACTTTTACTAAAGAAAGCACCTAAAAATTAAGAACCGTGAACTGGATGAAAAATACAGGCATGGAAGAAATATCGTTGCCAGATAATTCACGAGATATGACTCATTGGAAGCAGGCTTACTTTTTATTACGAAGTTTTGTGATCTTAGCTTTCACAAAGTTTTCAAATTGCGGAAAAGCTTTGTTATTTTTTACGATGATAACGAAGAAAAGGTTTACATAAACCAATCATGGCTGCTCCCACTCTTAGCATCCTATCATAATCCATGGTATGTTGGGGTCGGCTGCCAGTCTAAACAAATAGGTATTTGACTAAAAAAGAAAAAAAAAATATTGCGTCAGTTAGATTATCAAAAACTATTTGAAAGGTTTATTTTTCTTTTGTTACGAAAATCAAAATTGACAAAGATACGACACTTTTAAAATTGCCAATACGTCACAAGCAAGAACAGATTTACTTGCTCTGACGCCACGAGCCCCACTCCGAGTTTAGATGCATTATATCTTTGTAAATATGCATTAATTTGGAAAAAAAAATACGCATCCATTATTTTTCAAAACTCTTACTGATGGTCTAATTAAATTTGAAATTTGTTGATATGCTGTCGGTATACCTATTCCGACACCTTTTGTTAAAACTGATCTGAAATAAACTATAACAAAGCAAGGGACGATGTTGAGGTATCTTAAGTGACTATATCTATGCGAGACTGATGAGATACTACAGGTCACTGCGTTACGCAAAGATAATGTCGCACCTTTCAAACCAAGTTAACTTCCTTTCCCCGATGTATCGAAGCCCATGTAGTGTAGACGTCAGCAGATACGTTCTCACATTGTTGCCGCAACCGTTGGCCTCTTCGTCCGGTTGATGTGGATTTTTTGTCACTGGTGGTCTTTCCTGCACATTGAAAATTATCTATGTTTTCTTCCATAACAAACTAAGATAGAGGTATTTTAATTTATATTGCATTAAAACAACTATCAAAGGTTGACTCACTTCGCTCCGACTCCTGTTGTTCGGTATTTTCGTGTCCCACACGTACCAAGGCGGTGGTTCTTTGCCTTGAGCCCAATAATTTTGCTGTCAGATGAATTGTATTTATTACGATATGCCATTATGTAACTTCCTCTTTCAGCGATTTTATCACGGTAACAATTGGAAATAACAAATGGAATGCAATGTTTATTTAATTGCTTACCTTTCTAAACATGTCCTTATGTTCTCTTCGAGGACGCATTCCGAGTTCTCTGTTCGGATAGACCAGCATGATTGGTGCAGTGGTGCGATGTCTGCTGCGTCCACCAGCGTGTGCTAGACAATGCGAAGCTGTCCACGTGTAGACGTAACAAAAGCTCTTCAGCGGACATCCAATTGGTGTTGTTAATCTAATTTCCCAAAGCAAATGTTTGCGGTGTAATCGTTTGATTGCGTCTATCATTTGATAGATCGACCTTGCACCGCCTCCATCGCTAGCTTTCGATGGCAAAATTATACATTTTCCAGTTATTTGTCGTCCTGTCTTGTGTCCGTAATTATGAGCCTTAGCTGTATCGTAAGTTACTCACAGAGCCTTTAATATTGTACCGTGTAATTTACTTTAAATTAGATTTATATCGAGAACTTTGATAGCGTTACAATTAGCGGGTTTTTGTTTGATTAAATTCTTACCCTTTAATGTTTCTTAGAATTAACAAAACTATTTTGGTTGTAATTTAATTTGTATATGTACGTTTGCTAGTTACGATTAGTTTCACATTATGTACTGTTTATTTTGCTCAGTTAATTACTCTTGCGTTTTTATAATTTAAATATAGAGAATTACTGCAACCGTTGTATTATCTATTTGGAGATCTATGTTGTTTCGTCATACCGTGACAGTCGTGTCACGTTATGGTTACGAGACCGCTAACCTTTGTCAGAAACTTTTATTTGTGTTTAATTTCTGTTTAATAACTGCACTACATGCACGTGCTGACATGTTTGTATAATATAGTTGCTATGCTTGTGTTAATGTTGACACCTACTCTAATGGAAGGTAGTCTTTAAAATAATTACTCTATTCCATTTGGGCGTTTAGGACATCATGTTTTGTAGTCAATGTCAAAAACCTCCGTGTTCGGAGAGTACTCGAGTATTTATCAGTGCGGTTCATTGGTAAGTTCTGGCTGCGGATGATGATGTTGAAATTATAAGAAATCAAGAATAAAAATTATATGATTTTACAGATCTGGAAAAGTCGAGCCGCACCATAGTACTCATATACCTACTACCTCCCTTCATGGGTCTGTGAGCAAAGTTACGATAAGCTGTGCTTTACTTTTGTTAGCTTTCCGCTATTTTCAACCTTACTTACAATGTGGTGGCTTAGTATTTGAATTCGTAATACTATATTAATATTCATAGAATATTACGAAACAGCAACTAAGTCGTTTATGCGACACGGCGACCCTGCACTTATAAGTGTCACAGACGACGATTTTCCGTGGCATATACTCGTAGAACTAGCAGTGAAAGAAGCGTCTGATTCATACCAATCGAATTTCGATGGTGGTGTGTTCTCGTGCTCTTCCTGCATTCTAGTGGGACGGTTATTTCCCTTGATGGACATTTTGCGAAAAAACCGTTAACTACGGTATCCAAAATTGATGGACTGACAGGGTCGTAGAATATATCAATTATTTATATTTTGTTCTGAACTGGAGCTTACTGGAGTCTCCGATTCCGTTTGAATGAGCATTAGGATCATTGTTTGGGAGATTGAGCTCAATGTCATTGATTTCTCATTTGAATTAATGATGGTGTGAAACATGTCAACCGCTGTCAATTGATGCTTTATTATTATTCATCATGTTATCTGTCATCTAGTTGATCTTGACTTTGTTGTGTGAGGAAGCTTTTTTCAGTGGATAGGGCAAGCAGCTTTTGTTAGATGAATATGTAAACAATCGGTTAGCTGATGTTTAAACATCACTTGACGGTATTTGCAATTCTTCATTGTGGGTTATGAACGTCATTTATTAGATCGGTATGCCGCCCGCTAGCCTTGCCAGCGAATGTTACGTACAACAGGTAGGTATCGATTATTATCATTTAAACTACACAATATTTTCCGTTCTATATAATTCGTTAATAACGCATACATACAAATTATTTATTATGTACAAAAAAGTTCGTTCAATAGAAATTTCTTATAAAAGTAACAAAAAAGCCACAAGGAAAGAAAGGCTGACGCACTTGCACTTTGTATAAATCCTAAAGGAAGAAGAGATCGGAGGAAAAACAAGAGAGACACCTCAACGGCAAACTAGCGCACGATACGCGACACTCCCGCGCGTCACTCGCTAGCTCATAGTCCAGGAATCCAGAAGAGGAGGGGAGTCATTCAGTTCACCAGTGCTGCTGGGGGTGCGCGGGCGCGGCGTGCGCCACTTGCGCGTGCGCGGCCAAGTGAGCGGCGCGCGCGGCGGCGACCTCGGGCGTGTCCAGGATGCCAGAGCCGTCGTTGGCTAGCCTGATGTTAGCGGGCTGGTGCTGGGGGTTGCCAGACTGCCATGAGGGAGCACCGTTCCACTGGGATGAAGAGTCCCACTGGTTCTGGGCGGGAGCGTTCCACTGGTTGTGGGCGGGGGCAGCGTTCCACTGCTGTTGAGCGGGAGCGGCGTTCCATTGCTGTTGAGCGGGGGCGGCGGCCTTGGCGGCGCTGAGGGCGGCAAGGTGGGCAGCACGAGCCTGAGCTACCTCAGGGGTCTCGGCGACGGGGGCGGGAGCGGGACCGGCAGCGTTCCAGGCGGGCGCAGCGGGAGCAGCGTTCCACTGGTTGTGAGCGGGAGCAGCGTTCCACTGGTTGTGAGCGGGGGCAGCATTCCACTGTCCTGCCTGGGCACCGTTCCATTGTCCGGAAGCCTGGGCTCCGTTCCACTTGTTCTGTTCAGCGCCCTGCCAGTACTCTTCGTTGTCCCACCTGGGGTCGTATGAGCCATCGTCCTGGGGGTTGGGGTTGTGCTGGTTAGCCTGCGACAGCGCAGCAAGGTGGTTGGCGCGTGCCTGCGCAACTTCGGGGGTTTCGAGGACGTTGCGTCCGTCCTGCGACAGCGCGATGTTGGCGGGCGGGCCGGTCCAGCCGGACGCGTGAGCGCCACACGCCAACGCCAAGCAAGCAACAACGATCTGCGGAAGAACAGGTCTGTGATAAGTTATACGTTACAGTACAGTTTGTCGTGAACACAATTAGTTCTGCGGTGGACAAGCGGTTTCGTTTACAACGGATCGTTATCAGGTATTGTGCGCAGTTTATCTGATCTCAAGTTATAGTGGAGGGTGCCGAGCCCGCTGCCTACTGTATCCTTTATTAACGCGACAATATTCAGAGTTATGGCCGTCGAGCACCGAATCTAATTGCAAGCCGCTTGTTTCCTGCCCTCTCATTATACCTTGGACAAGTTGATACAATATTTATATAATTCGAGTAGTCGATGATAAGTCGGGTTCTGGTCAGGTGTCGGCTGCTACGCAACATTTACTTGACTTTATGACCGGTACAATCACAAGTATCGTATGCAAAGCATTGACCGACATTTAGAACAGAGATTGTCTCAGAAATTGCCATTCGTCTTTGGTCATAATGTCTGTTTTTATGTTTTGATACGCTTCAAAGATTAGAAACATGATACAGATCTGCAGTGCCTGCTTTGGAGGCGTCATCTGTTTTAGTCATGTATGATTGCACATATTGCGTAGAACTATATTTAGCAATGTGTGGTTGAAAGTCAGTAGACAAGAAAATAACCGATTTAACAGTTACCATTATATTTTAAGGCGCACTTAATTCGGCTAGCAAAACACAAAATCTATTATCAATAGGAATACATGATTGATAAAGTTAGCACATAAACAAACAATGCTACAATTTGAATGCGACATGGGTAGAGTCGTGCTAAGGCTTGGCTCGGTAGGCGGGCACACTGCCTGCTCAGCTGTCCCGGTGATAACCGTCGGTGTTCACTCCAGACTACAGGCTTGCGAGATTGGTGAAACAATGCTACGGGACACGTTACAAAATAATGCAAGTGATTTGCAAAATGGTGCAATTTGTAGATCATACAGGGTCAACTACAGAAAGGGCAAAGAAGGTAGTGAAAAATCTAAGGAAAATAATGTGTAAAATTGTTTCATACCCATGTGGATTTATCAATTTGAAAAAAGAAGAATACCAAAGTATGAACATTCGACTTTTGTGGATAAGACCATTCTATGTTCAAACCCAATCTTCTTTTGTTTCGGAAACATTGTTTCTTTTTATTCAAAAGTTTTTTTTTTGTCAAAATAATTTATTCACATTTAATTCACGGTAATGTCTCTTAAAGCCCACACATTACATACGTTTTAAGTTTTAACTTCTCACTTTATTATCGCGATCTACGCGAATAAAGGTCATTATAAATTATGGTAATACTGCGGACCAAGTTTAACGAGGAGTGACAACATGGACGAAGAATGTTATTACATGCGATCGAGTTCCAATTCATTGCCATCGATTACCGAGACCTTAATATAGAAAGTAGCTGAATACTCGTATGAAAAGGAAATCCGAAATAGGCGTGTTGTCTTGTAGAAATGCATTCTCTATTAGATCGGTTACGCCGTAATCGCCCTGATTCAGTTTTGATTGTAAACAGCGTTATTTTCAATCGTAATTACGTTTATTTTAATCTTTTTTCTTTCATTTTATAACCGTCGAACAGTTAAGCTTTTAGTACTAAATTAGGACGTATTAAAGGGAACTAAATCTTTTATGTAAATACATTCAAATACTAATGCTTTAAGTGTTATTTATATTTCTATTTTACAGTTCTATTTGCAACGATTTGTGTAATTTTACAAGAACTTGTCTTTATATTAATAACATGTTCTTTGTTCATAAAAATGCCATTAAAGACATGTCTGGACATTCTTTCATTTCCTGAAAGTTCAACTGTTATGTTATTGTAGGCGATAAATGTTCTAAGTTACAGTGTAATTCAAGTTCTGGTCGTTTAGGTCTGTTGAACACCGGCACTAATTCAATTTGTTAAACGTTTGTTAAACCTGTCCGCCAGTACACAGGGCTTATTATTATATTCTGAAAATAATCCTGCTCTGTCCAAGTTACTAGGTATTACTTGTCAGATCGTAGGTCGAACTTAAATAGGTTGTAGGCATTGTTACGTAATAGCTTTATAAGTCTGGTATACAGGCAGTTTAAAATTGAACAATCGTGACCGTGACGGTTTAATCGTATATATGTATCTATCGAATAACAATATTAACTCCTGTATAAAGGCTAATGCATAGATAAAAAATACATTGGCAGTAATTTAAGATTCACGTTGAGTCAGCGTGACATAACCGTGTCGCTATGCAAATCTAATTAATTACTTTAGCCTCATTGTGATTTGAAGCGTATTAAAATTGATGTAGATTGAACGAGATGAGTGCGTGAGTGAGGAATTTGCGGCGGCGCGGGCGCTGGGATAAGTTCACGTAACGATGTCAGGGCTTGTGGTCGTCGTGAGCCGAACTGCCTGTGACCGGCTGACCGCCGACCAGTCGGGGCAGACCGATGCAATTTAATGCAGATCATGATACCTACAACTCTGATTGAGATCACGAAAATCAATAAAGGATGTGACAAGAACACGAATTAATAACAGCGCAATGAAATGTCGAAGTATTTCTTGATGCTTCAGAGCTTTTGTAATGATTTTGCGTAACAAGTCCAAGTCCGTTGAAACAATGAGAGATCTGTGTCAGTTATCGGTCCAAAAGTTTGTAAAAGCACGACAAAGTTGTTTCAAAACACGTCTACTACTAGATGTTACCGTGTGCGTTGAGGTAAAATCTAATCACATAAAAATCTCTTTGCAATGTCTGGAGAAAATTGTACCGCCCTTGAAAACACACTGCTTCTGATGAAATTCATATTTATCTGATCAATTCCGTAACGACATAGTTTTGTATCTTTGTGGCTTTAGGAAGTTTAGAGTTAAACAAAAAAAATATTGTTCCGTGTCAATGTAATTCGTTATTATTGCAATCTGCGTACCAAGATTTATAAATAAATCAGCCGAGTCCGCCCTGCTGGTATATTTTGTTAATTATGCGACAAGTTGTTGGCATTTCTCGCGACATATTTTTCGCTTCATTGAGCCGAGATTTAAGTTCCAAAAGAACTTATTGAATGGAATTTTAGTTGAATTACTGAGTGAAGATTTCAATAGAAATCAAGCGCTTGAATGAGAAGCATCGAAATGCAAAAGAAAATCTGTGCAGTATGCGTGAAACGTGTGTCCACGCAGCTCCGCTCATGTCAGTTTATCGCGGACATTGTCGCCTACGCTTTCGCTCTTGATCCATTCCAAATAAAAGTGAGTACATTGAGTGAACGGCGTCAAGGTCTGAAGGCCAGCCGAAGGTCGAGGAGCAGGAAGCACGCCTTCCGGACCTGCCCAGAGCCGTCACATTCAGCAACTGGTTACCCTCGCTTGTCACACAGACCGCTGCTTTTTTTTTTCCATTACATGTATATTATTTGCCCTTTTGAATGTTATGTGACGATTTAATTTATACCGAACTTGTTCTAGATGTGTGTTTTAGAGTAACCAGCTTATTAGAGCGGAATGTTTTTGAAGGATATGAATGTAAGCACAAGATGTCTGAGTCATGCTAGAGACATTGAAATCTTCGGTAACTTTACAGACACATCTTCAGTCAGTTTTTCCACTAACTTTTCTTTTTCTGATTACAACTTTTCTTGACTTAGAAATGTATTATTAATTCTTTTAAATTACCTTCTGATTTCGGTATTCACATTTCAGTAGTTCTTTCACTAGAAATGTCTAAAAGTTTCAATATTCCTAATTCAGATTGATTATGATTTAATATTTACGAGTAAATTAGGCATGCAATTATTTATAGTGATCAGATTGCGTTGAGTAGTTAATTGGGCTCTAAATCATATGTTAAATGGACATGTGACACCTCCTTGGTGGTTTGGTAAGTGGTAA
The DNA here is from genome assembly GCA_943136025.2 of Agrotis puta. NCBI lineage: Eukaryota > Metazoa > Arthropoda > Insecta > Lepidoptera > Noctuidae > Agrotis > Agrotis puta. Next base: position 10,018,298 of record OW964187.2, read on the forward strand.
TTAATATTTGAGTCGACGCGTGAACGTGTGGATTATAAATGGATTTATTATAAATGTCTAATTTTTGATATCTTATTTGGATTAGATCAAATATGCTTTGTATTGAAAGTAAAGCTTTCAGTTTTCAAGAGATTTCCCGGTATTTCATTGTCTTCGTTCGCTAGTACCACCGTCTACTTAATACGTCTTTTTACAGCATTCTAATTAACCACGTAGCCCGATCGAATTATACATGTATTAATTTGGAATGTTTACTGCTTGAGACATATGATTAAGTTTACTTTTAGTATTATTAAAATAGTAAAGGAGTGCATGATTAAGGGCTTTTGATTGGCTACTAAAGATATGATCGAAAAAGTTGTTTCCTTGTAAGAATAAGGCCGACAGGCTGATGCAACACTTCTTCATGATTTGTATAGTGCCCTAAAACTGTGCTTTTAAACTTTAACCGTATCACAACTTTGTAGATACGGTTAAAGTTTAAAAGGCTTGATGCATTTTTTAGGACAGATGAAGGCTTTAAAGTGAACAAAGAAATAGCTAGCTCGAAACATAGTAAGTATATTTGGGGGGATAAAAATAATAAAACGGCTCTTGGTCCCGTTTTCCAAACGGCGTGTCTAAGGGTGCCTCCCCAGTTCCAGATACAGGTGGGCGTTACAACATAATTAGGATATCGATAGGTAATATAGCTGTGGGGCGTTGCGTGGGCTTGCCCTTCTAAATTGGTGCGCGAAGGAATGCCGACAAAAAGCAGCGGTGAGCGGCGAGGCTAGCGACACTGCTCGCAGGCGCGCCTATCGACAATTAAACGAACCACTGCCAACATGCTAAGTGGCCGTCACGGTTGGACACCCTCAAAGCCTGCTCTAAGAAGCAGTTGTGTGTATTGTCACAAAAACCATATAGGTACTGCTCCACTTTGGTATGAGTCTTTTGAGATCATTCAAACGAAAAAGTTCGAATTCGAAAAGGAGCCTTTTTCCTAACTAGAAAAACTTGTTGTAGGCTTTATTCCAGAACAGACAACAAACTCGATGATGTTCCCATGAACAGTTCATGTTTGAGATGCAATTCCAGATATAACAGATGACGTCAAGATGAAATCAGAATTGATCGCCGGACATAATGAAATGTTACGTAAAGACGGTGGGTGGTCCTAGGGCGAGTCGTGGGATTATAGAGCTGGCTGCATTAGGTCAGTTGTGGGAGACCGTGTCGGAAAGTTCAGATTAAGCTGAGATGGAAATGGTGATTTATCAAAAGCAGATTGAAATAAATGGACAAAGATATGAAATTCGAGTAAAGGATTTGTTACAGTTGGATAAACTCCAAGTAGATAGATAATATAGATGATGGCAGTAAATGGATTAATAGAAAAGATTTGCATCTAATGAACAAAATATTTTCAAGTCATCCCGAATATGAAATGAATGATGAAATGATTTTCGGAAATGGAAATTCTCATAAAAAAAGCAATTCCGATCATGAATGAAACAAAGTCTTTAGGTTGAGAAAATAGAAAACATATACGCATAAATGAGATAGCACAGATAAACGAGGACGGAACTGTAAACTATCACTAGAATAAAGAAAAAGTGCTAGTTACGATAAACAAGGTGAGTGAGGAGGTGGATTGCTGAGCTGGTTGACATTGTGGGCATAAATGGAGCATAACTGATGAAACTCGGCCCTCAGTTAACTCTCGCCTTGCTTTGTCTTGTAGGCTAGATAAAATACCCTTTTTTATGCAACTTTTTAAGAATGAAAAAAATTTGAACTTTTGTGGCTGGAGGGCCTTAAAGATGTGGTAAATTCCTGAAGCAGCAGAGCTACTGCCACATGCGTGCTGTCAAAATTTTGAAATGAAATTGTTTTGGACTTTGGTAAAGAGTTTTAGTTAATTTATCGTCGTCTATTTATCGTACATTTAAATGGACCATATGATGACTTGCAATATCTGAAATGCTGTGAATGTGAATTTTCGACTATTATATTGTATGTTTTTTTACTTCTTATTTATTCGTTTGTTATTTGGAAATTCAGTTTGAGATTTTAATTTAAAATTACATTTAGAATCAAAAGTGTTCAATTATTGTTAAAGCGATGACCACTCAAACTATTCTTGCTTAACTTCTACATGTTTGAATCTATGAATTTCATTACCGTCATTTTTAATTAGTTCAAGTGCCTTTACACTTTAGATTATCTAGGCTAAGGACTACCAGCTGGGTATAAGAATAAAATATCTGTATGTACAATTGGTGAGTGACATTGACACGGGCAGGAGCCGCGCCGCGATTTGTGCTCTGATTCACTTTGCGAGCCACGGGCGACGGTACGGAACCTTATCCGCGTTGCTTTGCTAAAATATACACTTACCGATAGTACGCAAATTCACAAACTTTACTATGACACGTGATCTCACACGTTTACGTAAACGCACCAAGCGTTTTTTGCAACGCACTCTACCGTAGACAGCTATTAAGAAAATTGGGCCAAAATTTCGAAAATATTGCAACAAAAAGTATTAGAACTTCAATAAAATGTTAATGATTAATAAACGAAATATTGTAGTTATCAAGATCGCGTGGAGGAAATGCTTTTACGTGTTCAATTAAAATTAAACAATTACTGTCTTATTTTTATATGCTGTTACGACGATGAGGAAATGAATGAAATACTTGATTCGACTTGTGTGGCACTGAAGTTAAAGGATATTTTGAAGTAAAAGTAAAACGCAAATGCAGAATAAGGGGCGTTGTGACAAAAAGAGTAAAGATAACAAATAGAAAAAAGGAAGAGAGAAAATTAAATAAGTAAACAAAGAAAGTTAAGAAAAAATTAACACATAAGTATATAAAAATGCGATTTCAAAGCCGTTGTTTTTAGAAGCTTTAAAAAGGTAGTAAGTGCAAATAATAAACATGTAGTTATTGTTGGTAAAACCCGGTATATGTAAGAAATAGACCGCGAAATAAAATTCACGTGTGATCTGACACTGACCTGCAGGCGGTGCATTGCTTTGTTTTCGACAGAGGCCAGCTTGCTCACTTAGTATGTGCTATTTGACTACAATTACTAGATAAATTTGGAAATTAACAACTTAATGCTTCGTTGAATTTGTTTTCCTACTTTAGTAGACTGCGTTTTTGACGAGATTTTCTTTTTTGAATTGTTGTGTCTATTCAAAAGTGAGTAAAAACTTGAATAAGTTATGAGTTATTTGTTTATTGAATTAGACTGTTTTATGACAAGACATTACGATTATTTACATCATCTTTGGTTGTTAGAACTCGTTGTTCGGTATAGAGGTCAGGTATCCTGACTGGGCCAGTAACTAGGATGTTGGGCAAGGCGCTAATAACAAAGTACGGCGACCAGGCCTGATATCAGATGCAACAACAATAAATAAAGTTATCGTAAGCCGCGCTGGCGCACACTTAATCAATCGAACGGAACCGTATCATTAGCATAAATGATCTATGCAACATTATAGAATCGATATTGATAACTCCTTTGATGATGTTATCAAGCCCCGAACAATGGGTTCATATGAACTTGTCGCTGTCACACATGACTGTATGCTGATTGATGGAAATGATGCTGACAGAAAAGAGTACTCACCATGGATTTCATTTTGTTTTGTAGTTAGCACAGAAGTGAAAGAGAAAGAGTTAGAAATAGATATTTTTCTTATCTAGATTAATTTATAGCGCTGATGGAAGACTAGTATCTTCCAGGATTCGCTATGTTGAAGTGCAACTTGCGTCTGTGCGAAATGAGGGCGGGAGCCAGCTTTTATAGTTCGACGCGTGCGCAGAGGGGGTGCGCGCGCACCGCAGGCCGAGTCGCGCCGCGCGTGAAAGTATTGGGACATGCCATTGATAATAGGCGAATATCATACACATTTCAATGGCAATCGCCGGTGGATTCGGCTGCTTATGATTTAGTGTCTGATCTTGGACCATCATGGCCCTTGCTTGGCGTTACTTAGTGCTTCGTTTAGCAGTGTTCCTTTGGATCTTTACTCTTATTTACATTTTACATGTTTAAGTGATTTTGTGTCTGCGTTCGTTAAAATAATTTTCTACAAATCTTTAGTGTTTTAAAAAGGCTCTATCTAGATTTATAGGATTGCATTTTATCTGCTATGTTAACGTGTTGTTTTTATTAGAACGGTGTGATCTAGTCTCGCAATTTGTCGTGATAAGCCGAGCATGTGTTTTTGCATTTCATTAGGTGCGTTTGTCACTCTGTATGCCCTGCGTTTTGATATAGTAATGTGATAATGTTAACGTTTGTAATGTGCCGTTATGATAAACTAATTGTGCTGTTATCGACTCGTTGACAGTTTAGCTAGATAATTATAACATTATATACATCTATGCAAATGAGATTAGTTAGGTATGTCACAAGAGTCTGTAAAACAATGGGTTTATGATGATTTTATGATGTTAGTGACTTCCGGAGCATAATAAGTGTCGCTTTTCTGAAAGGAGTCTGTCGCTGAATTTTCTTGTAATTCTCGTACTTATTTGAGCTGTAAAATTGGATAGGGAATTATAGGAGTATATCTCACAATTTCATTTAGTTTTCATTGGATGGTTAGTAAGTATCTAGTATTTCTTGTCACACACCATTTTGTTGCTTGAAACAGTTATAGAAAAAGATTTCAGTTTCTCCCGAAAATATTAAAATTTTCCGAGGTGTTTGTCGTATGCGGGAGCGTCTCTTTAGAACGGCAGGACTGGTGTAATTATATGTAAAAGTTAGGTTTCAAATGAAAGTAAAACTGGAAAAATTGCAAGGAAAATAAGAAAACTCGACAGGCACAATAATATCAATAACTTTTCCATCAGCTGCTCCAATGCAAGATTTTCAGCAGAAATGCACACGCACAGGTAGTGGATCAGTTGAGTTGAAGTAATTTACATATTTTTGGAAGAACAGTATCTGTAGGCATATAATAGTATGGTCATGGGGCTGTCTAGAACGCAAAGCACTATTGAAGGATCACCGTGGATTTTAGTCAGTGCATGTCTGACATGTCTGACAGTCCCTTTCGCTCCACCCTGGGCGGGAGGACTCATTTGATGATGTAATAATGATGACATATATCGTTTTCCTCCCTTAAAACTGGTCCCGTTATCGAAATCTGCGGCGCCTGCGCAGAAAGCGAATCGACCTGTGTTGCCTGTGTAATAACCGCACTAATTATGCAACAAATGCCTCCGTGTTGCCAGCCTACACGCCTAGATTGTGCGCTGATTAGAAACACTAGTTTTTTGTGCTAATGATTTTTAATCTATAAATTATGTTGTTGTTCATTTTTTGTGTGCTTTTGAATTGAAAATGGAATAGTTTTGTCTTTGTGTATCTCTATGTTGCTTTTTCAATGGTCTGTTTCAGAGAATGTGAGATCTATTGCATTTTACGACATATAAACCTATTTTTTGTAAAGAACAGATAGTGTACTTTTTTTGGGTAGTAAAATCATCAAATGCGTTCTACTGCCCTGGTTGGCGAGGAAGGGACTGACTGTCTCTTACTGACTAAACATCTACCCTGTTCCTCCATCCTCCCGCTGCCCTTTGCGTTCCAGGGCTGTAGTGTCATTTACAGATGGTCCCGCGACAGAAATAGTATCCCGAGTCAATGTAGTCTGAACACTCTTCTAAACTCTGTCATTACTACCTATGTGCTTATCGAGTTTAATCTTAATCTTTTGGGGAACCCTGTAAGTACAATAGTCTAGGTACTTGTACCTCTAACAATTTCGTGATCTTGTTATTCATAACGGCTGCGACACTTATTCCAAAACACCTCCTTACTAATATTTCATACATTTACGAAAATTGAACAACCACGCCTGCTATCCCTAAGGCTGTACACCCACGTTGCACCAGTTTTGTTTATGTCCCATGTAATAGGGGGACAGCCTATAGCCTTCGATTTAGATCACTTAATGTTTTGACTAATCTCGAAAAGTCAGTTAAAAAAACCATTTAAACTTTCATGCTTAGGTTTCAGACTAGGATGGATAAAGAGGTGTAAAAAATCTTTTGATCTGCTGGCAGTGGTCACCCAGTGGTAACAGCCCCGAATTATAAGGTCGTGGATTCGAACCCAGTCAGCGATAATTTATTTCAGCACCACTGCTCTCAATATGATTAAGTGAAATACCATGAGGAAATCGGCATGCTCCATGTCCTAGAATCACAATTTCTACTCATCATCTGCTTAGCCTTTTCCCAACTATATTGGGGTCGGCTTCCAGTCAAACCAGATTCAGCAGGATATCAGTATTTTACATGGAGAGACTGCCTGTCGGACCTCCACAACCCAGTAACTGGGTAATACGATACCCCATGGTAAGACTGGTTGTCAGACTTTAGAGCTTCTGACTAACAGTAACGACTGTCAAAGATCTACTAATGACAACCGGGATCAACGGCTTTACGTGCTTTCCGAGGCACGGAGGAAACTCGCTATGACTGATGGTCACCCATCCACAGACCAACCTCGGCAAGCGCGGCTTAACCCTGAAGACCGGCCTGTGCGGCTGTATTTATTTAGCCACGAGTTCCTCAATCACAATTTCTACTAAAATCAAACGATTTAACCACGATAAAAAAGTTCAGTTGTGATCGTTTCCCAGTTATTATTCTCAAAATTATTTTTAATAAAGCAATAATAATATCAGTTATTCAGAAGTTTAAAAAATAAGGCGTGGGTTTATGCTTGAATCACAGTGCTCCATAATAGTTTATTCACAAACCGAATGAAAATAAAAGTTACTTACGATACGAGTACTTTTTAACACGCTTTTATTAGCTTGACCTGTATGTATGTATGTATGTATGTATGTATGTATGTAACGGAATCTTTTAACTTCATTTTCACCTACTTCCAGCAGTCCGATTAACTTGAAAATTTGCACAGGGGTCAAGGGCCGATGACAATACAATAATCTCATAAATTTTATATTAAAATCCTCCTCTAAGGGGGTGAAAAGGGGTGAAAATGTTTGTATGAAAAATCTTATTCCTTAGGTTTATACACTTGAAACTTAGTACGAATATGAGTATAAGTAAATAAAAAAGATGGACATTAATAGTTTTTTAAAACTACCCTCCATTGGTAACCTAGACGATGTTAAAGTTTGTATGGGAAAATCATAAAGCGCTAACTGATGAATTTAAAACTCAGTATATATAAATTAGATCAAAAATAATTAAACACGTGTTTTTGGGTTTTTCGAAAATCACCCCTCAAGTTAGTGAAAAGGGGTATTCAAGTTTAAAGGGAAGGATCTAAAATGGCTAAACGTAGAACCTGAATTTTGGACGGTAGGTGCGATTCATTATGTAGGTGATCAATAAGAAGGGATTTTGCGAAAATCTACCTATAAGGGGGTGAAAAGGGGTAAAAACCTTTGTATGTAAAATCTTATCCGTTAGGTTTATAAACTTGAAACTTTTTTTTTTTTTTTTTTTTTTTTCGTGGTAAAATCATCAAATGAGTCCTCCCACCCAGGGCAGGGCGGAAGGGACTGTCAGACTTGTACTGACTAAAATCCACGGTGTCCTTCAATAGCCCTTTACGTACTAGGGTCACGGTAATCCCTTGGTCCCGCGACCCCAGCAGGCTTTGGCTCTCTACAGGCCCCGTCATTATGCTGACACTCTTTGAGGCGCGCGTGGAACACAACGCGCCGTCGACCCGGGCATGGTCCATGGTCGGACAGCGAGTCGCCCATTACTCGCTGCCCGCATGCCCGCGCCTACGGTGGCCGGAGGTCGTCCTGCGACGTCCGACGCCGTGGGCGTCTACCACTGCGGCTGGGATGGAGGGAGGACGCTGTCCTCTCCCTCAGGCGGCCCGCCTCCTCCTTCACGAGCATCACTGCTTCGCAGAAGGAGGCGACCTCTTCCCACTCCGTCTCGCCCCGCAGCATGGCCTCGACCAATGCCGGGCGCGAGAGGTCTCCGCCTATCGCCGTCGTGAGGACACGGCGGTGCTCTGCCCAAGCGGGGCAGTCCTGCACCGTATGCTCCACCGTGTCCTCCGAACGATCCTCGCAGTGGTGACACCCAGGCGTTTCTTCCCTCCCTATCAGACACAGGAACCTCCCGAAACTTCCGTGTCCGGTGAGGACCCGCGTCATGCGGTAGGTCAGGACGCCGTGACGCCTATCCAGCCACTCCTCAAAGAGGGGTCTTACCGCCGCGATTGCGGCGTGCCCGATAAACTTGAAACTTGGTACGAATATGAGTAAAAGTAAATAAAAAAGATGGGAATTATTCGTTTTTTAAAACTACCCTCCTTTGGTAATCTAGACGATGTTAAAGTTTGTGTGGGAAAATCATAACGCGCTAACCGATAAATTTTAAACTCAGTATATAAAAATAATCAAACACGTGTTTTTAGGGTTTTCGAAAATCACCCTCTAAGTTGGTGAAAAAGGGTGATTAAGTTTTAAGGGAAGGCTGCTTGCTTCGACAAACCCAAAACTTGGCATAAATAGTTTCCCAATCGAATAAAGGATGCGTAATTATATATATTTCAAAAATCAACCCCTAGCGGGAGAACATTGTAAAATCAGTTTGTCTTCAATAATATTTCGGGTTCGAAGTTAGAAACACGCGCTGACGAAGTCGCGGGCGGAGTGATAGTAAAAAATATAATTAGATTAGTGAGCATGATATCGCCGATGAAAATGTCATTCTCTGTCTTTTGCTCCCGATTGGCTCTCTGCTGCATACGGCCTGTTCCTCTCTCTGGCTTCTCCCACTTTCAAAAGACAAATTTCTTTATTGGTCGCTGCTGACGATTGCTGCGCGATCATCCGTTCTCAATCCTCGAATTTTATATTTAGTCACTGCTACCGAAATAGTGCGCGCGCATCCGCGCTTGCGTATTTTAATTTTTTAATTTCTTTTATTGTCGTCTTGAGACTAAAAATTCAGAAAATAAATTATAGTTTAAAAAAACTAAAAAAACACGCTTTAATAGCAATCAAACTAAAAAGTAGAAAATAATTTTTAAGTATAAGACTACTTTATGTTACTGCAACATAAAATCCAACAATCAATTATCATAATTAACTTAGAAAAAGATTAATATAAATATTAAGATATTAACAAAAATTCAAATAAAGTGAAAAAGCGTGGGGTGCTCAATGATATTTTTATAATCATTCTGATATTACAAACAGTAACTAATAAAATGATCATTACATTCGATATCAAGCACCCCACGCTTTTTCACTTTATTTAAATTTTTGTTAATATCTTAATATTTATATTAATCTTTTTCTAAGTTAATTATGATAATTGATTGTTGGATTTTATGTTGCAGTAACATAAAGTAGTCTTATACTTAAAAATTATTTTCTACTTTTTAGTTTGATTGCTATTAAAGCGTGTTTTTTTAGTTTTTTTATTGTCATAATAACTTTCAAGAGTGTAAACAAAGCCTGCTCTGCCAAAAACGTTGTATTTCTTTGTATGTATTATGGATTATATTATCCTGCTGTGGTGAGAGATTTCCTGAAATTAAAACATGAAATAGTATTAATCTCTTCAACATACACTCGAGAGGCGTAAATATAGTAATGTTAACTTTGGGTTGACGTTTGGGTTTTATTACTCTGGAGCTGCCAGGACCGAGTGTTTGTTTTCATGCTGTGCTGCCGCAACAGGGCTGTCACTATGGTGCTGCGCAGCAGTGTTGCCCATCGCGTTGGTTCCGAGCAAGGCCACAGGCGGAGCAAAACACTGTGCTGCTGCCACGGTATTGCCTAACCTATCATCATACTCTAAAGGTATGGTAAGGTATCAATCTCAAGGCAGCATGCAGAAAAAAAAATCTTTATGGTAGCTTTTTATCGTGGTAAAATCATCAAATGAGTCTCACTCAGGGTGGAGCGAGAGTGTCAGACTCGTACTGACTAAAATCCACGATGTTCTTTCAATAGCCGTTTATGTGCCCGGCAGGTATTGGTCCTTTATGGGGTCCCCGTCAGATTGCTGAGAGCTCTTTGAGGCGCGCGTGAAACACGTCCATGATCGGACGGCGAGTCAACCATTACTCGCCGTCCACCTTTATTGTACTTCTACCAGGTAGATGTATATTCGTCACTGCACTAACTGTAGCATCTACGTAAGATAATAGTTGGGAGAATATGGAGCACTGCGGTGACCGTGGAGGTCGACTGACGAACACGACGGATACTATTTCGTTTGTCACTAACACAGTCATGTTTACAACTGCGGCATATGGTCTGACGTAAATAGTGTATTGTATCACAAAATAGGTTAGACTTACGACTTACCTTAGCCTTTGTATTTAATGTAAAACGATTTGTTTTGTAACAGGCCTGTAATATCTGAGGGGTTTGCTTCTCAGAGTCAGGGCCTGCTTTGAGTCACCTACTGTAGGTTTTAGATAAAAAAAAAACCACGAGAAAAACACGGTTAACGTCACGCGGGGTGCGCGTGATGTTGGTGGAGGATCGGTTCAATGAGGTTTTTTATATTACGCAACAAAACTTTGCCTGGGAATCCAACATAGGCCCCACGTTTACTCGTCTTGATTACGATCACGAGAGCTATACTGTACTCAAACAGATAAAATCAGAAATGAAAATTATATCACTCTCAATTTTGTTTGTATGATAAACGTAATCCTATGAATAAGCATTTACCTGATGCGGCGTATAAATAATTGAGTCAACAATAAACGAAAATACATCCTCAATGAAAACTTCGATATAAAAATTAATAACGTTGAAGTCATTAAACTCATCTCTATGTGTTGTTTGGGCGGCTCAAGGCGTATCGTCGATTATAATGGCTTATGTGACAGTAACGTACTCAGCGAGTGACGCACGCGCAGCTCCCCGCTGCGCTACGAACTACGAAGATGCTACACTGTTTTCGTAGCAGACGCTTTTTGTTGTACTTTATTGAACATTATTACTAATTAACTTTAAAAAATTCACTTAATTGATATTTAAATTACTCACATTGTTTTAATATTTGATTTAGTTTATGAAAATCCAGTCATGATTTACTTGAATTTTTAGAAACTATTCAAAAAAAAAAATAAGTTGAGTGGTTTTGTTGTGTACTATTTACTCTGATACCTACTAAATTCTATATAATCAATGATTTCACTTTTCCTGTTAACTCACTATTTTGCTGCTGAAGCTCTTAACCTTTTACTATTTTCTTTCAGTAGATGTTGGTCTATTTTTCACAGGTAGGAAACAAAAACTATTTCAGCACTCTAGAGTGTTAATTAAAGGATGTATTAAATATGTAGTTGCTACCTAATTAGTGGAAACTAGCTGTCATGTGAGCGAGTGCGTTGCAGTGTTGACTAGTGTAGCGAACAGCACAATTAGTCGAAAATGATGAATATGTTTCATCAGTAAATAACAGCTGTTTAGGTAGCATGTAACTGATGTAACGACGGACAGGATTGAGCTATGCTTTGGTAATGAGCTGCGAGGTCGACGGACACCTACGAGGTGGGATTTGTTGGTATTTAATTGATTCACACAAATTTAGACAGAGATGCAGCTGGTCAGATATGCAATTTGCCGGAAAATGCATGTTGAAATATTCTAATATCTCATAAATAGGTGACAGGCTAGCCGAATTGGTACCTCTACGAGAGTGGAAGCTGCCGGAGCATTAGTAGAGTAGGGTGGGGTTAACTCAAGAGTGAATAGGTCACTTCTAGGTTAGCGTGCTTCACCGTCGACCACATCTTCGGATTGGTACTCGAAGATGTGGTCTAATGGTTTAGGCGAGATAGTGGTCAAACATGAACTATTACTTTTATTTTGTTTAAAAAAGAAAGTAAGTACCCATTAATATAACGGGACTACAGTATATGTGGCGACAGGAAGTTTCTGAGACGTTAGCACACAGACTACATAGGCATTCGTTAGCAGCAACTTTGTGGTGCGAGGCATTTTGCTGAAAATAGTCAAAATGGGTCTTTTTCTCCTTGGAAATAGAATAAATATTAAATTCATAATTTTATGAAGTTTCAGTCAAATTAAGATAAAACAGTAAAAAAAACAAGGAAAACAATGTAAGTTTTATTTCAGAATAATGATGAACTTATTAAACGCATGCGGCGTCGGATTTTGTTACTTTCAATTTCAATGTTCAATTCCAAAGAGGAATAAGACTATGAATAAAGAATTATTTATTGAAGTTTGGGTCCTAAGTATAACAAAATGATATATTTCACGACAACTGCCGGCTCGATCTAGGTACAGACACAGAACATGCAATCATTCATTTAATTAGTTTTCAAACTGTACGTAAAACAATATATGTATGAATTGCCTTTCTCTCTGCGTGAATATTCAGATGTTAATCTAAACAAGATCATATTTAATTTTTGAAACTTTACACAGTTTTTTTTTTGGCTTTGTTTTACTTAAAAGTAGCAACTCATTAATTATTTCATTTTTAAAACTATCTTTCTAATCTTTCCCACGGTTCTTACTGGCGTTGGCGACATAGAGCTTTATATTTCCTTTATGTCTTCATTTGCAAATACTTTTTAGGGTTCCGTACCCAAACGGTAAAACTGCCCTCCATTACTAAGACTTTGCCATCCGCCTGTCTGTCCGTCTGTCACCAGGCTGTATCTTATGGACCGTTATAGACTGTTATTTTTTTTACAGATGAAGGGGCTCGCATGCAACACACGTGTTTTTTTGCTCGATATTTATATGGCAACGGCAACAGGAAGACGCTTGAAATATTAGATTTTTTTCGAAAAAGTAAATGATGTTATAAGTTTTTTCGAAGCTAATTTTGAAGAATGGGTTGATTTTAGTTTCACTCTTTTTAGTGTGCGATAGCGATAGTAATTTAAAGTGAACCTGTCTAGACTGACTTTGTCGACTTCAGCAGCGTCCATTAGATTCCTATAGAATATACGATAAACACCAAAAGCGTCCTTACGGGAAACTGGTTTGAGTATCATGAAATACACTGTAATTTTTGTAAAACTTGAATGTGCTATCCGCCCCTTTACATGCCGATGCCGATTCCAATGGGTTCGATGAAACAATTTTTCCCATCTACCCCGTTGACGGGGCAGGGCCAGCGCGGTTGATGGAACCAACCCGGAAGTATCACATCATCGAATCATATTCTATTTTAAAAGAATCCATTTGTTCCTAAATGTATTTAATGAGCTTATCACGATAATAAGCACTACCTAGTATTGTTCTTCGAAATAAACTTACATTGACAGATATCTTGATAATATAATTAACTAAATAAAATTATATCAGTGGCTATTGTTTCCTCATTCTTTAGTTAAATGCTCGAAAAACTGCAAAATCCGCTCCGGTTACTAACCTATAACATGTACTGTACGACTTGAATACCATGTTGTTAAAACGACAATATTGTTTAAACCTTAATAGTACCATACAAGTCTGGTTTACTTCAACAAAACCTGTTCCTGTTTTTGTTTTGAAAAGCAATGTATTTGCGTCTTAAATGTCTGGGTCGGTAAAACTAGTCGTCGTTACCGACCTTGTATGCATTTTCCACTTGCATAGTTTACGCTTCCGTTCAAAATGACATATTTCAACTTTTTTGTTATTATTTGTCTTTTAATTTCTTGAAATCTAGTTTATTTTATTACTGGTCAGTTACTTTCATTATTTTTTATTCGATTCTACGTTTGAGTTATATTGTTCAATCGATTTTCATAAATAAAAAGCCGTTGATTCGTTCTGCATTCAAAAATGGAATGATTCACTTAATGAATTTTTAAAAGTAAGTTAAAAGAAAACAAACGAATCCTTAAAAGTAAATGATAAAGGTGTTTCATTAATAAAAGTAATTGAATAAGTACTTCCTCACTCCATAAGTCGATGGAACTAACGAAGAGAAATGGCTTAATTCAAAAACTCACATTTTATTATTTTATGACGTCACCCATATCAAGCGACTTCATGATGATCTCATGGTGATCCCTGACTTACAGGCTCTGACTCCTACAACAAAAAAAATTACACTACTTTCATTCAACCTTCATGTTGAGACAGGATTCAGGAAGTACAGTTACATACACATGTCAAATAGTTCTATGAAATATAATAGTTGAAACCAGCCATAGAGGAATATAGGTAAATGTCAGGGATATGTCAAGAACGTAATGTGTATCAACTCTCGCGCAGGTTCGTGATCCGTATCTAATCGTTGTTAACCTTAAGCGTGGTGCATACGACGCTGAATCCTATGAGAAAGAGAGCCCTAGAAAGAGAAACCCTTAGAGAAAAACTCATAACAGTTTTGCGTTACGATTTTTTTATCGTAACCATGTAAAGTGAGGCTTTCATTGAAGAAAATCAAACCTATATATGGTTTGCACATCGTTCAGGATTAAATAGTCATAAAAAATATTGTAACTTCTTACTTTATTTAACAGTTGAATTCTTAATAATTTTAGTTGAAATCCTTTTGTGCCAGGTTCGCCTTTGGAAACTTCTTGATTGTGATGAGGTATGGAGAATCTGACTTGCCCTACCATCTATCAATTGGGTTGGTTTTCTCATTACTTACAGTTGATTTTTTCACGGATGTTATGGACCACTCATCAGTAAGTTCCTTGCAATATTGTTACAAAATACAATTTACTGGAACTTTCTTTTGATGCTCAATTAACCCTTTGTTATTTATATATGTCTTTCTTCTGCTATCGTATCGATGACAATCTATGTTGGGTCCGCCCAGAATAGACCTATTACTAAATTGAAATTGTATGTGAAGTTGTGCCGAAAGAGAAAATGTAACTATTATGCAATTTTTTGCATGTAATGAGTGAGTACTAAGCTTTACATCGTTTAGCGGTCGCCTAATGCGTCACCATCACTGGGCGTGACAGGTCACATTAGTGCTCAAACTTATGCTGTAGCTGGAATGTCCCGCGCGCCCAATTTATGATTATTACTGTTCAGCTAAACACCGCACATTACTCTTGTCAGGCGTTATTGAAATGTTGCCAAAACGTTAGTTAATCAATATTAATAAGAGAGTGCCGGGTCGCCAGTTCACGGTATTATTTTGACAGTAAGTTGACAAGGATTGAAGGTTCCGTTCCATGTTTTGGTATAGAGGCGTGAATATTTTAAGATTAGATTTGACTCAAGGTAGATACTCACTTGTCACTATTTTGTATCATCTGTCATTGCAGATAAGAATTAACTGGCCAGTAAAGTAGCTGTCAAAAAGGGTAGTCACCAACAAAAGTGCTTATTTTAAAAAAAGCTAAATGCCCAATTCATCTGTCAAATGTCATGTAAATGACAACCATCCGTCACATCATCTCATAAGGAAGTACCATATCAAGTTGTGGGTTTTTACAAGAAAAAAAAGTACAACTTCCGGTTACGTATCCACGTTCAGCATCCTATAAATCTTTGCAAAGTCAATTGAGACATCGATGACATTTAACAAGTGTTTCACAAATTGACAGGATGATCATTATGTACTTACTCCGACTACTTCGAGTTAAAGACAGCTGTGAAATGTGGCTAGCCCTGTGCCGATATTATTGATATTATTCACTGCGGTCGTGACCTGAACGTGAAGACCTCAGTCATCAGCGAATTGTTCCATGTTTCTGCTCATTAAACAATAAGGTGTGGAATGTGGGAGTTCGAAGAGTATGAATGGGATAAGCTGAACAAATTGGTTTTAATTAGTATGTAAAGTTAAGTAAAGCTAAAGTCAAAGTCAATTTGTTTATTTAAATTACTAAATACCATCTCAGGCATTTAAAAGTCAAAAAATTTAAAATAAAGGAAGTAGAATTGATTCTACACCCATTCGCAAGGCTTGGTATGGAGAAGAACGGGCAGGAAACTCCATAAGTAGACAGCCAGTGGTACGAAGTAAGCGTTAAACAAATATAGCAAATCTATGATTTCTAACGATGGTCTAGATTATAGTCATAGACATGTAATCTTATTTTATATGCTATCTACTCTGCTATTTAAACCACAATATCTTTTCTTTCATCATCATCATATTCTTACCCTTATCCCTTCATTTCATCGTCGCAACACGTTTTCCTGTTCCATTCTCTCTTGTCAGACGTCACTGCATCATTTACTTCTTGGTGAAGAGGAACCCTTTAAACAGTTAAAATGGTGCAGTCCTTAGACAATAAACAGATGCAACAGCATAGAAGAAAACAGTGTTTAATGCAGTCTGCACTTGTCAAACACTCTTTGTTGTCCTTTATCTCTCTCTATAAAAGAAATACCGATTTTATCTATAGATAAATAAAGCCACGTTCACGACTACATTAACTATTATACCAATGTTCTTTATTCATACTCTAAGTACACAAATAATATACTTATGTTATGCCTTATCGGGTAAAAGCCAATCTAATAATCTTTCGCCAAGCGCGAGTGGCACGTGACCGGTATCAAGGGCGCCGGGTCAACTCGCTGTGGCCTGTAGGGTTGCCCAATAGCCTGAATATTGAAAGTTCTGAATATGATAGACCACCTTTATAATCTCTAGATGACTTTTAGCTTTCGTTTATGTTTTTTAAAGTGCTTTTAGGTGTCAGATTTGTGATAAAAATCTCATTGACTTTTTGTTTTGGAATCTGATTCTCTAATTATCTTTTAAGAAATCAATCAAAAAAATCTCTCACTTGGCTATGTTTTTTTTTTTTTTTTTTTATCGTGGTAAAATCATCAAATGAGTCCTCCCACCCACGGCAGGACGGGAGGGACTGTCAGACTTGTACTGACTAAAATCCACGGTGTCCTTCACTAGCCCTTTACGTACCGGGGTTACGGTAATGGGAAAGTCCCGCGACCCCGGCAGGCTATGGCCCTCTACAGGCCCCGTCATAGACTTGGCTATGATAGCACTAATATTAAGGAGATGAAGATTTATAGGCTTACTAGCTTTTGCCCGCGGCTTCGCTCGCGTAGAATTTGGTCTGCCTCATTAAGTTACGTGACACTTTTTAATATTTTTTTTTTATGTAACTTCACATCGTACCTCCCAGATTTCTAACTTCAAAATTAGTTTCCATACAATCTTTGAACACCTATACCTAATATTTAGAGGGAATCTCTTGAAGGTGGAATTACATGAATTCCTTTCTAAGTGTTCATTATTTTAGAGGGTCAAAGCCTGTCGGGGTCGCGGGACTTACGAATTACCGTGAACCCGGTACGTAAACCGTAGCACTGGTAATAACATCCCTCATGTTCACAATAAGCTAATAAAATTCCCTATCTCAAAAACTACTGAACCGATTTTGATGAAACTTGCAGTATTCCCTAAGTTGAACGATACCTAGCACAAAAAAAAAATTAAATCGGACGTGAAGTTCCGGAGATATGCAAACAATGAATCAGTCGATGCCTACTCCTTACTGTTAAGGAGTTGTACCTTTCATCATCAGCTCAGCTACATAAGGTGATGATAACCATACGCAAGTACTTAAATTACTTCATAAGATTTACGAAAAACGATGCGTGGGCCTATAAAATTTGAGGGTTGCCCTCGATTTCTCCAAGACCCAATCATCAGATCCTGATGTGGTGACAATGGGACACTCCCGTGTCCCATTGTCACCACATCAGGATCAGCAGGAGCACCAGCTTTCAAACAAAAAAAGAATCATGAAAATCGGTTCACCCAGTCGGTCGTTATTCGGTAACAAACTACTGTTAAGGAGTTGTACCTTCCATCATCAGCTCAGCTACATAAGATGATGATTACCATACGCAAGTACTTAAATTACTTCATAAGATTTACGAAAAACGATGGGTGAGCCTATAAAATTTGAGGGTTGCCCTCGATTTCACCAAGATCCAATCATCAGATCCTGATTTGGTGACAATGGGACCACACGGCAAGCACCAGCTTTCAAACAAAAAAAGAATCATGAAAATCAGTTCACCCAGTCGGTCGTAATGGGGTAACAAACATAAAATTGATAACCTCCTCCTTTTTGAAGTTGGTTAAAAACTATCCTATGTCCTTTCTCAAGTTCCAAACTATGTCTGTACCAAATTTCACACAAATCGGTTCAGTAGTTTAGGCGTGAAGAAAAGACAGACAGACAGACAGACAGACAGACAGAGTTACTTTCGCATTTATAATATTAGTTTGGATTGTTTTAAGAAATTTAGTCGAAGATCACCCCCTATATCCCTAATATCCCTACCCCTTAATATTAGTGCTATCATAGCCAAGTCTTTTGATTGATTTCTTAAAAGATAATTAGAGAATCAGATTCCAAAAAAAATAACTATCAGTAATCTTCTATGCTTCGTTATGCCCTGAGTGTCGTAGGGTACCTACTACCTACGTTCGTATATTAGTTCCTATATTTTGGGCCTATAACGAGAGCAAAGCCGCGGTCCAAAGATCTATTAAGAAATGGTGTGGCCGGTTGATAATAATTAGTATACTTAACAACCCTATTAAATAAACACATGGAAACTTTTTCTCGCACGTTTATACTCGTGTAGTATCAGTGACATACGCGCCTAGAGACAAGCAAGCAGTCTGTCTGATTGTCTGAGGCTCCGCCCCGCTGCAGCCCCCGCACCGGGCGGGTGCGCCAGCACAGCGTCATGCGCCGACAAGGACGACGGCCACCGTCACCACGCGGGGACTAGGCGCAGGCCACGGAGTAGTGAACCACAAAGCCCTGATACGTATAAACACATTTCTACATAATGTTTTACTTTACCAGGTGCGATGCAGAACAGAGATAAAACGCTCTTCTCAAGATGACAGAGAACCGTGTCAATTCTTGAACGGTCAGATGATCACATCGTTTATTTCCCATAGTTGAACCGTGAAGTTCAATGATGGATTGTCGGAGAACCTGGTTTAGAGCCCTGTCATATGTATATAGTGGCTAGAACTGTATGCTGCATTTCTCTACAAGGTATGGATTTCTAACACGACTCTAGTAAGTACTATTTCTCTCTTGTACGCCATCGCCGCTACTCCTGCGTTATCGCTCCATCCACTCACTCCTCCATGTTTTGTTTCAATAAAACCTTTTTGATCGAGAATGGGTGCCTTCTGACATAAATATAATAATTAACTTTTGTGCCTAACGTTAAAATTGCCGTATAACGCACTGCTGTAATATTTTATGTTGCTATCTGTCTATCTCTGACCTCGGCCGCACCAAATTCTTGAGTAAAATGTATTACTTTATAAATTTTCTGCAGCCTTAGAATATTTGCTGTGGCATTATGTCAAATGATGTTGATTTAGTTAATAATTCTGTACAAGGCTGGGAAATAACTAGAGTAGAGTATGTTAATATAAATCTTGAGATGTTAGTTGGGTTTTTCGAGATCACATGAGAAAGACAAAGTAGGCACACAGAACAAGGCGTCAAGTCTGCTATTACAATAGTGTGAGAATGGTCTATCATTTTTTTTTCAAACGATGCCCTACTCTAGGAATTTCTCCTAAATCGTGGGTGCGTTTACAAACATAATATAAACTCAAATACACAAACACCCAGACCAGGAACAACTACTTGTAGATCATACAAATATTTGCTCCGTGCGGGAATCGAAACAGTGACACGCAGCCCAGCAATCTAATCGCTCGGCCCGTGTGCTGTGCCGTCAAAATTGATTTCATAATTGTTGATTTTGACAAGTTTGGGTATCTAATAATATAATGCCGTCATTATGACAGCCTAATAAGTTGACCATTGGACACCTGTGCGAAGCTGGGGCGGTTGGCTATAGTAGTACTATTATAATAAGAATTGATGGCTCAGTGGCAAAATGTCTCTTTCGCAAAATGATTCAGCTTAGAACTTGCAAGCCAAACAAACCTTCGTTCACCGAGAACAAACTGCATTCCAAACAAACGACGATCGCTTTTAAGAAGAAGTGCATAAATGTATATTGTATGTATGTTAATGTCTCCGATATATGGATATTGCTGTATCGTGAACTCATGTCGAGAAATAAGCGTTATTATTATACGAGTTTGAGGTTAAATAGCTTATGTACTACTCGTCCGTCTATATGTTTATTTCCTTGAATTTTTGTCACAAAGTTCAAGTTTATCTTTGTTTTCATTAATTTACAAATAATTTATATTTTACGAGTAATGTATCCTAATTTATATTTATCGTAGTAAAATCACCAAATCAGTCCCCCTCACCTTCCCTGGGTGGGGGCGACTGTCAGACTCGTACTGACTAATCCATGGTGTTTCCTTCAATATACCTTTACGTTCCAGGGTCACGGTTACCTGAGGAGGCAGTCCCGCGACCCCGGATGGCTTTGGCCTTCTAAGGGGAGCCCCGTCAGATTGCTGATAGCTCTTTGAGGCGCTCGTGGAATACAACAGGAGGACATGGTTCATAATCGGACGGCAAGTAACTCATTACTCGCCGTCCGCATGTCCATCGCCATTTGGATGTAAGATAGTATTTAACATCAATGTTGACAGATTATTTTCTAATGGTGGGTATTTACTTGATAGTAAACTATCGAGTTATTAGCGTAGGCAGTACATCCACCTCGATGGTCATCAAGATTCCTAACTGGTGATAGTTCCTTAGACGTGATCAAATTTTTAGTCCATATGATTAATTACTTTATAATCATTGGTGGTTCTAGTTGTAAGTAATCTTCAGTATTAATAAAGGCGTTAGTTAATGTTTTTAAGGATATTAACGCAGGTATTATATTTTATATTGGGCAATAAAAACTACCAGTTTACGAGACGGCACGGTTAGCGCAGTGACTGAGCGATTGGACTGCTGCGCAGCGTATCGTTGGGTCGATTCCCGCACGGAACAAATATTTGTATGACCTACAAGTAGTTGTTTCGGGTCTGGGTGTTTGTGTATGTGAGTTTCTATATTTGTAAACGCACTCACGGGTCAGGAGACATTCCTAGTGTTAAATGGAAAACTGAATCAATACTGAATTTACAATTTATTCAATAAAGAGATGTTAATTATATTTTATTGAATAAATTGTAGATTCAGTATTGATTCAGTTTTCCATTTAACACTAGTGTGGAGCAACGTTTAAATAAATAAATAAAAAAACCGTTTCACGCAGATGAAAATTTCACGCAGTTGATAGTTTATTTAAAATTTAAATTTAATAAAATGTATTAATATTGTGTAACAGTTGGATCAGCGGCTGAGCGATCGACTTCTGTAAAGTGTGTCGCGGGTTCAATCCCCGCATGGAACAAATATTAATATCATTTACAAGTAGTTGTTTCGGGTCTAGTTGTTTGTGTATCTGAGTTTCTATGTCAAGATACCAGAGAAATTCCTAGTGTGGGGCGATATATTCTTAAAAAAACTTAGGTTCTTATAATACATATGTCTAATTATGTAAGTCCGGTTAGGTATACATAAAATTTACGAGTCAGTGTCGCAGGCGCTTAATAGGAACCTAAATCAAGAAAAAAATGTTATCACACCCAGGTCCTGACTTTGACACGTCGATCAGTTTCTAAGATCAATATTTTCCATTCATATCGTAGTAGCTGCCAATCAGTTCTTATCATGAATCTATAATCTAGCTCTTTTTATGTAGAGCGCTAACAACCAACAGCTACTTAATCACAATAAGTGCTGCTTCGATAAGTGACAACTTCATTAAAATTCTTTACCTCAATATCACGAACAAATCAACGAGGCAAGACAAGCTAAGAAATTAAACGGGAGACGCCAACGGCCAACGGCAACGGACGTCGTGAGTCGTGGGTGACTCGCCGTCGATCATGGATCATGCAGGTTCGAGAGAGAGCTTGTCAGCAATCTGACAGGGAATCAGGGCCAAAGCCTGCCGCGGGAACGTCTTAACAGGAAACCATGACCCTGGAACGTTAAGTGCTATTGAAGAAACGGCGAGTACGAGACTGATAGTCCCTCCCGCTCCAAGGCGGGAGGGACTATCAGACTCGTATATGATGATTTTACCACGATAAACAGAAAAACTAGGAAATCAATTTAATAAAAATGTCCCAACAAAAATAAAAAAAAAGAAATACGGTAAATTATTTTGCAATGAACTGACATTGAATAGTCACTATGTACAAGTGCATTTATAAATGTTGCATTGATTGCTTGAATATATCAGTGAAATAGTAATTTGGTTTCATTTTCAATTGAATGAGGCACGTTTAGACCACTTTCTAGTCTTTCTAAATAAATTCAACTTTAACAGGTAGTAGAAGAGAAATGTTTTATTTAAATAAATAAATTAAGAATCGATTTGCTGACGTACTCGTACCAAATGTTTTTGGCATTAATGTCTAACGCTGGTCTATCTCGGTTGCTATCCTTGTCTGTAACCAATCCACGACTGAATTTGTGTATCCGAATCTTGCAGAAATGCAAGAAAAGAAGACGTCAAAAAAAAAACAAGCTCGATTTGGATTGAGATGAATACTAATACGGGGCGTAAGAGGAGTAAATAAAACATTGTTTTCATCATATCATATCGATGTTTATCATCATTACATATCGTATAAAAAATTAACGCCATTTATTACTGCATGCTTCGGTAGAGTTGCCAACTCGCCACTGTTTGTACAAGTCACTGGAGACTGTACGGCTCAAGATTCGGTCGATTCCTATTCTTTATTTTAGTGAGTGATACGAATTAAAAATTGGTAACAACATGATTGAACATTTGTCCTGACTCCCGATGTGTTGACAGAACTTATGAATTCAAAACTAAGTAACAGGGAGTATGGTTTATTCATAGGTTTTGAGTTACTTTCGTACGGGCCCGTATCTTCGTTGACGGACTAAGAGAGTAGATCCCCTAAAAACGAAAAGTAAAATCTTTTCTTATGTATGTAACATTGCGTTGTTACACTACGGTGTGATAGACTACCGCGTCGTCACTTGAACTTGGTAGCAAAGAGTTATGGAATGTCAATCGCCTTCTAAAAGAGTCAAGTATGAAAGGCACTCCGATTGCCGCAGATAGCTTTTATTCCGATATACATAAAACATAGGTCAAACACAGGAAATTGATTAAATCTGCTACTTTTCATTTCCTTTTATTTATATAAGACGTTTGAAGCGTGCTATCCGATTGGTTATTACTTTGGTAATCAGATTTGCATGAATATATTTATATACACATTTAAAAAGCGAAAGGTAGTGACCACTTCTAAAATATCAAAGTACTAGGAGTTTTAAATTTAGCACTAAAAGTGCTAGGAGTTTCAAATTTAGCATGGGGAGAACCCCCAATCCGCATGCAAAATATTTTAGGTTGTAGGGACTCACTAAGACGGGGCTTTGCGAAATCGACCCCAAAGGAGTTGTTTTTGGGGTTGACAGTTTCAATGAAACCATGGTTATGGTGGTTACGCAGACGAAGTCGCGAGTAACAGCCGGTAATTTATAATTAACATAAAATGAAGGAGATCATTATGTGTGCGAAATATAAAGTTACTAGGTACTGGTACATATAAATTCCAATTGATATCCAAAAGGTTATTTAATGTTTATTTGTATGTCGTCCAAGCAGTCCACCGGAAGCTTTTATTTCTTAAAAAAACATTAACCTAATTAAATCAATACTTTAGCATTAGACACGCCTAAGTAAATAGCCAAATACATACATATACTGCGTACAGATGCAAATTTATTCTAAAGGTCAATTTTGATTGGTCACAATGGACATTTCTAAACAACTCGGACATAAGTACTGGTTCTCAAATTCAAGGAGTTCCGTTAAATTATAGGTTTCTGATCAGTTTTATAAACATTCTATGATTTATGGTCAGTTGCGTTAGCGCTGAGAGGAAGATTTATGCGTAACAGTGGTAGTAGGTCGAATGCTTGACTAATGTGGAGTACTTAATTAATCCATACCTCTGTGTATAATATTTTATTTGCAAAAATTTAAAAATATAGAATGCTCTATCTGTTTGTAACCTTTTTGCTGCTCAACAGATTTCGAGATTGAGGAAGGAAGACTGATCTGAGTTAGGAATAATTAATAATTATATAGTCCTCTTCGCCGTATGTGGCGACCCAGACTACTTGTCTTCTCCTTCGTGAGCTCTCTGATGAATAGCCAAACCAAACTGGGTCTTGAAAACCCGGTCCGAAAGCTGATGATCATCTTTGTACGTGTAGATATAAGGAAGGCTTTGGGCGTCTTTTGCGTATCTGACGGTTCTTGTCTAGGTCTTCAAGACGGTTTGTTTCAAAGCATTCAATTGCTTCGTGGATGTTGATGGGAAGGTTAGCGCAGTGGCTGAGAGATAGGCTGCTATGCTAAATTTCATTTATCGTATGCTTCGTCGTAACTTATTTTTCATCTCACACTCCATTTTATGCGCTAGCGCCGAAAGTGTTTTCAAAATACGAACACTTCTTCTATTCAATTATTTACTACACTGACAGGCGAGCCGGCCCCACTGAAAAAGTTGTGTGTTGCACTCGGCAGCAAAGTTAGTCTGCGTCTCGTACCTTTAAAACTTCGCTACGCTCAGGATTTTAGATTTAAACCGCTCGTTTCGCTCACAGTTCAATTTTAGAATCCTTCGCTTGCTCAGTTTAATTCAAATACTCGCGCCATAAAACAACTTTACAGCCTTGCATAACAAATAACTATTTAAAAACCAATATTCCGTAAATGACAATTAATTAACAACATATAATCGGCACGTAATGCTGAAAATAAAATATCCTTCGCATGTATGTTTTGTACAAAAATGTCACTACCCATATTTGGTGATCAATGATAATAAATTCAAGTATGTAAAACTGATATAAAAAAGTAGAGCGAGTTTAATATGATCATATTCGGCATTATTGTATCTACTACATACATCGTTTAATAAGCCATATAAGGGCACTAGTCCACCTTGTCATAAGACGAGCAGAAAGGTGTATACCGAGCTTTAATGTTTAAAATGAACCAACGGGTCAGACATTGAATCGGATGATGAAACAATAATAGTAGCTACCTTACCATCAATATGTGTACCTGGCTTTTTTTTTGTGGTTCGTAAATAACTAGCAGTTGCCTGCGACGGCGACCGCGTCGTTTTTAAATATTATTCTTCTAAATTTTTTAAAGCTTGGTTATGAAATGTGATTTCTAAATCATTAACAACCTTTATGGGGTTAAAGTACTTATGGTAATAAATTTCTTTTACTATGAAACCAACGATGAAAAGTTGTTAATACTCGTATATTACAAATAACCCTGTAAACATGAATATTAACTCAATTTGTTATAAATACCACAGGATCTTTTATAATATTACTGAAATATACAACCACTGGAACATTAAGTTTATTCTATGCTTAACTTTACTGAAATTCTTACAGCTGTACTAAGGTAAATTCATAACAGACTGACAGAAAGATTTACCATAATCCACATCCCACAATACAGAAGAAGATGAGTCAAAAATGATTTGCATAATCACCATCGCTACGCAGCTACGCACATGCTACGGAGATTCGTAGCGATGGTACCACCTTGCTACGCAGGGCAATTGATGAGTATGATGACACCTTCCCTAATGTCACCGGTTTATTTGTATATCTTACGAAACACGTGAACTCTAGACCTTTGAAATTCTAGACATGTATCTGACAGAGTAAGAATGTATCTGTCACGTTAGAAGATAGTATAAACGTCAATGAACGCGATGATCAACGGCTTTTCCCGTTAGTATGGCCCTAGTGTCAGAGTAAGAAGTCAGAGCAGTTAGAAGTCGAAGTAGGTCAGAGTAACGTGAAGAAGAATGTGCTATATGAAGAGCGGAAATCTTATCAGTTTTTTATATATTGAAAAACAAGCATGAGAGGAGGTCTGTGTACCAGCAGTGCAGTGCAGTGGGAACATTTATGGGCTGAAGATATTAATTGATAAATATTTAATTTTATAACAAACTCACAACTTCGCAACCATCTCGCTCTAAATAGAAGTGTAATTTAAACTCCGAAGATGGTAGTTTTATAGGCTACCAATTTGCTTCTTCAATGATTATTGGTCTAGAGTCCTGAGTTAAATTTCCAGGCCGATAAAATAGACTGCAGCATCGTTGTTGTGAAAGGTCTTTTTAAAAACCTTTAATTATGTCTATCGTATTTTGAGCAGTCAGATGTTGCCAACCTCATTGACTGGCAGTTCTTTTCAAGAAGAGCAAAAATTAAGAACAATAGGGTACGTATTTTACTGCATAAAAAATTTGAAAATCTGTTTATTCCGTCAGAATATTGAACAATAATGGACGCGTATTTTTTGTTTTTTTTTTTTAAATCATTAACAAAGATAAAATGCTTCCAAATTCGGGAGTGCTTGTAATGTCATAACGCTTGTAAAATTGTGCCGACACGGAGTGAAATATTGTGATTTTTAAAAGCGTTGTATCTTCGTACATTTTGGTTTACGTAACAAAAGAAAAAATGTGGAATAATATTTTTTTATAATCTATATTTCGTTATTTTTACCAATATTTTTTTTTTGAGTAAAATAGCCGAATTGGGGATTTGAATTACCAATCAATTGTCATATCTGATCTACTTATTTAAAGCTGTCAAAAGATTCTTCCCTGTTTATTTTTTTTAATCGCATACTGTGACGTCACTAATTAGTTAACGATATATTTATTGATTTTAGACCTACTAAAATAAAAATTAACAGTAGTTTTTAATTAATCGGGTTTTCGAGATCAAAATATTTTTTTTTGAGAAATTGTGTTTTGAAATTAATGGCTAATAGATACAGACAGATAAAGATTGATTCCCAACTAGTTTTATAACATTATCCTTTACATAGAGAGGACGTTTGTTTGTCAGTAGTGACAGCATTAAAGGCAGATGTAAAAATAAATCATTAATTGTTATAGTATTGAATTTAAAATGATAATATTCACCTAATTTTCAAAACGTAGAGAACTTGCGTAAATGTAACATCTCACACATTGTGTAACTCAAAGAAAATAAACTGATTTCTGATTTGTTTTTATTTGTGAAGTTATGAATAACTAGAAGGGCCACAATTCCCGTGGATTTAAAACTATATCGATCTACCAGCCCAGTGGGTATGGTGATTCACTGATAAGGAAGTTGCCATGCTTATTTTCATTTCAAAATAACTTTTACACTTAAAAGGAATGCTGTAAATGTATTTCGCTCATTCTTATCAAAGTCGTGCATTTTTTGTTCGCCTTTGTATCTATTAGCCAAGTTGAATTATTTAAATTATGCATGCCTTTGTGACACGACTCATGATTTATAGCTTAAACTTTAATATTTATTGAAAACTTAATCTGTAACGGAAAAACTAATACTAGTTTTTGACATTAATTATAATTATTTTTCGATTTCCTGCAATTACGATGTTATTTTAATTCCTGTTTGTAAATTATTATTGATTTATTTAAAATGTTATTTTCCCCTTGACGTTTTATATCTAAAGTACAGGCGTGGCTGAAAGTCAATAAAACCAATTCAGTTAACAAATTAGACAATCGATAAGCAAACGGAGCGGTCATAAATAAAAAGTAATCAATGATAAATGTAACAGGTGTTAACGAAATCCTTGATAATTATATACTTTCAACTGATAAGACCTATAATTAAGTTGCTCCTAAAACAATCAATAGCACAGCTATGGTTTACCAAACTAATTTATTTTGTTTACAGTCTTCTGTAATATGCAATCAATCAATACAGGTAATAAATAAATATTGTAAAGTAATTACTGTGAGCAGACATAATGAGTTATTAAAATAATACGATTACGTCTTGTTGGTTTTCTAATTGACACTGTTTAGTGATTAATGAAGATAGAAAACGTACCATATTATAGGATAGATTTTAGTACAGGCCCACAACATAAATCCTTTTTTATTACCTACTTTGTCATACTCTACTCTACTACTTCCATTTTTCCAGTTTGGACAGAACTTAGGAGTGACTGAGTGAGAATTAGCTTAAAAAAAAATACACAGCCTTTGGTTTGCTTAGTTTTCTGTATAAAATACATATGTTAGCTTATGCATCTATTTAAGTTTTATTTTTGAAAAAATCCTTAGCTTTAAAATATTTGAAACTTCTACCTGTTAATGTTGCATTTTTGTGAAGAATGTTATAAAAATACGATAACACTAAAGCCTTTGTCAAACAGACAGGCGTGACGAATGCGAATCGTGACGTTTTTATTTGTAATGTATGGAATTGTTTGAATCCAGTCACATAGAAAAGCGAAAGCGATCCAATAGCGTGACAGAACTATCGGACTGACTTCTCGCTTCGGTTCGGTATCGCTTCGGAAACGCTTCGCTTTCGCCTGTCTGTTTGACAAAGGCATAAAAGTGTTATCGCTCACTGTTGGCATGTTACGACCATTTCGGGATTATCCTTCAGTCCTCCAAAGTTATGGCGACAAGAGCGTCGACATCGATACGGTTCCTATATTATTTTCGATACTCGTGTCGACCTACCGAAGGTTACGGGCACATATTTATTGACCACTTACTAAATGTAACGGAAGATATATGACCGACGGTAAATACCTACGTACGAATAATAGTTTAGATTGGACGAGGTCGCATTTTTAATTAAACCATTATGTACAATTATTTTGTGCTGCTTACGCCCCGCGGCATTATGTTGACTGGAAACACCACTCGTAATGGCGGATCGAGTGATTTCAATAAATAAGTGACGGCGCCCAAAATTATTGGGACGTAATTATTTTAAATTTTTAATTACAGGATTTCTTATTGACGGAAATTAAATCGTCAAAATATTTCCCTGAAGTGATTGTTTCAAGCGCAATAAAAAAAACACTAAGTACCTACTTATTTTGTGACAAAACAAATATTT
This sequence comes from Agrotis puta, assembly GCA_943136025.2. Classification (NCBI taxonomy): domain Eukaryota; kingdom Metazoa; phylum Arthropoda; class Insecta; order Lepidoptera; family Noctuidae; genus Agrotis; species Agrotis puta. The sequence continues at coordinate 10,047,218 of OW964187.2, forward strand.
ATAAATGCGTTCGCATTTCTCAAGTATCATTTAATTCTGATTGTATTGAGTATAAATTACCATAAATGGGTTTATCACGTCGAGGGTTATTGTCAAAATTACATTATTTACGTTTTATTAATTACACGGGGATCCGACCTTTGTCAAGGTTTTTTCGATTATTTAAAGAGCTCCGTTGCGTAGGATCATTTATAATTTTCTCAATATATGTAATTTAAAACAATGTAATATGGTATCAACGTCGTTCGCGCCGTATAAGTGATATTTCATCGTTTAATAAAAATAATGAGGATGCTTCGCACGTACGCATGACTCGATCACTTTTATTATTGTCCCTACAAGGGGGGCTTGACAGCTTGAAGTGCAATGTTCAACATTCTCTCAATGCGGTTTTACCACGAAAATGGAACTTGTACAAATCTCTACTCATCTTGTGGGCCAGTAAAGCATTGTCCTGTATTTAAAACATGAAGGTTTTTTTTAATTTTCTTTTATATGAACCTACCCATTATGGAATAACGAAAGAAAGAGTTTGCTACGGAAGTACCAAAGCTTCGATAAATTAGTTCGTATTGTCTTATTTTTCATAAAACAACACCAACATAAAAAATTTAATTGGGTCTGGTCAAAGAAAGTACCAAAGTGTCAAAAGTATCCAAAAGTACTAAAGTAAGAGGTACCAAAGCGTCGAAAAGTTAATTCGTAATGTAGCTCTAATTTTCATCATCAAAATGACATTCCAATAAAGAAAAAACACTATCAAAATTTTAATTGGATCTGATCAAAGATATATGTATAAACTAGCACTCCGCCCGCGACTTCGTCAGCGCGTGTTTCTAACTTCGAACTCGAAATATTACTGTAGACAAACTGAATTTACGATGTTCGCCCGCTAGGTTGATTTCTTAAATATTGATAATTACGGATCCTTTATTCTGAAATGATTGGGAAACTATTTATTCCAAGTTCTGAGTTTAACGAAGCAAGCTGTAAAATCCTTTCCTTAAAACTTAATCACCCCTTTTCACCAATTTAGGGGGTGGTTTTCCAATAACCCAAAAATACGTGTTTGATTATTTTTGATCTAATTTCTATATGAGTTTCAAGTTCATTAGTTAGCGCGTTATGATTTTCCCATACAAACTTTAACATCATCTAAATCACCAGGGGAGGGTAGTTTTAAAAACTAATAATGCCAATCTTTTTTATTTACTTACGTTCGTATTCCTGCCAAGTTTCAAATTTATAAACCCAAGGTATAATATTTTACAAAGTTTTCACCCCTTTTCATCCCCTTAGAGGTGGATTTTCGCAAAATCCCTTCTTAATTCTCACCTACATAATTAACGGCAACTACCATCCAAAAGTCAGCTTTCTACGTTTAGCGTTTAATATCCTTACCTTAAAACTTGAATACCCCTTTTCATCAACGTGGGGGTGATTTTCGAAAAATCCAATGACACGTGTTTAATTATTTTTGATCTGATATTTAAATACTGATTTTCAAATTCATGTTCGCGCGTTATGATTTTCCCATACAAACTTTAACATCGTCTACATTACCAATGGAGGGTAGTTTAAAAAAAAATAATAGCGCCAATCCGTTTTATTTACTTATACTCATATCCGTACTAAGTTTCAAGTTTATAAACCCAAGGAATAAGATTTTTCATACAACAGTTTTCACCCCTTTTCACCCCCTTAGAGGAGGACTTTCGCAAAATCCCGTCTTATTGCCCCCCTACATGGTAGATTGCAACTGCTGTCCAAAATTCAAGTATCTGCGCTTAGCGGTTTCAGCTGTAGTCGAGTCTTAATAAAAAACCCTGTTCTTTTATATATATAGATAAATCTCTCTAGATTTGCCATAATACGCCTGTTTCTTCGATAAATCTCTACTATGTTGTTGCTTGTCTTTTCATCATTCACATTATTGTCTCGGAGGAGCTCGTGGCTTAATAAATACAGACGCACAAGCCGATCTTCCGGGTTAAGCCGCGCTTGCCAAGGTTGGTCTGTGGATGGGTGACCATCTGTCATAGCGAGTTTCCCCCGTGCCTCGGAAAGCACGTAAAGCCTTTGGTCCCGGCTGTCATTTGTAAATCTTTGACAGTCGTTACTGTTAGTCAGAAGCTCTAAAGTCTGACAACAGTCACTTACCATGGGGTAGCGTATTACCCAGTTATTGGGTTGTGGAGGTCCGACAGGCAATCGCTCCATATAAAATACTGATATCCAGCTGAATCTGGTTTGACTGGAAGCCGATCCCAATATGGTTGGGAAAAGGCTAGTCAGATGATGACCATCTACTGTCTCACCATATGGTTTTTTTCTGAAGGGACTGTCCATCAGGTAACGGTGACCGCGACTATTGAAGGTCAGCATTTAGTCAGTACGAGTCTGACAGCATGGGTTTGTTGATTTACCACGTAATAAAAAAACCATATGGTTCTTATCCCATAGTCATTAAGAAACATTGTGTATCTTCTTCGTCGGTTCACTCTTGACAAAGTGGTCGTGGTCAGCATGTTGCAGCTAGACATCGTGCTGCCATAATTCGCCATCCCTCCCTGTCGGCTCTAGTTCGTGTGCACTAACATTGTGTATAGCATAGACCAAAACTAAGATAGACATTCTAAGCCCATATTTGAAGTGTACAATGTCATCTGTCTCCTAATGTAAAAGGTCTGTGTCAGGTTCAGATAGCAGATATTCATCTCAGAGTGACCGCCTTAAGAATTAAATTCGACAGTAAACTACACACTTGGCAATGGTTTTTGATAAAGCCGTAATTTAATTTGAAAATATAGCCATGACCAGCTCATTTCGACGTCGCTCGCATATTTTCGCAAAGATACGATCGATTCTTGTAAGTGATCGCGTTAATATCTTTAAATATGCATTTAATCTAAGTTTATGATCTCGAGAATATAAAGGTGAGGAACGGAGGTGAGTAATGCGAAGCTTTACGTCATTCTGGAGACATTCGTAGGGTTTCTTTGCAGTTCTCATTTTACGATACGTTATTATTTAAAGTAAAAGGTTAATATGTCAGATACGGCTTTTGTCTTTGAGATATGAGATGATATATTATGGTTAATGCTCCATTCGTAAACACGAAGCGATTTGCTGAAGATTGTAACTCCTTGACTTGGTGTTTTTCCGGTAGCGATTACCTACCGGGACGATTTCAAGCCAAGCTTGTGTTATATATATTTAGGTTTTGGGAATCGTGAACTTGGGGACTACACAATGGGCAAACGAATAACAAACGAGAAAACATCATACCTGGAATGTTCGATGGGATAGAATTTTACTAAACTTAAAGTGGGAATCCCAAGAATCTTCAAGAATTTAAATGTCTCTACCAAGTCATTTATAAACAAAGTGAACACATGAATAGTAAGCGAGGTCCTCGCGACTGTTAGAGGCGGCACCTAAGATAACCTCTTACAAATACCGTAAAGGTATCACATAAAAATAATAACCAGTCTCTTACGCTTCCTAACTAGGAAATACATGAGACAATTTGAATACAATGGTTTTAAAGACAATAATCGTGTCGAATGTAACTATTTGGAAGTAGTCGCGTTGCACACTGGCGCAGTTATTTGGGCCGCCTTACTTCATATTATAAATGCAAATTATTTTGTTTCACACTACGAATAGATTTACTTTTATTATTATTTTTTTTTTGTTATACTTGACAATGAATGGTCTGTTTCCGGTAAAATTTCAACAACTTGCATTTTTTTCACAAATTCTTATTCATAACTGTAACTCGAATCAAATTAAAAATGGCCTTGAATATTTTTAATTTGATTGTTGTTTAGTTCTGTCTGTAAAGTCTGTACCTACTTCTGATATTGCAGATCAAATATATTGAATTTAGATATATACAAAACAAAGAGGTTCTCTTTTTTATTCTGAAGCGTATCTCATCGTCTATATTTTCAACGCATATATACATGATGTCGGGAATGCTATGAATAAGCAGTCTCATTGATGATCTCTTCACAAAATCTTCCCCAATTTCATAATCCCAATATTAATGTTAAGGTCAAATAAAACAGCTGTTTCTTTCTAATCCCTGATCAATATCTACCCGAAGAAAACGATAACGCATCAGCAGACATTTTATTTATCATAATCCTTTACATATTCTATTGTGAACCACTTAGTAGCGGCTTGTTACCAACCTACCATTCACAATAATACGATAATTACATAGATTTACTGCATCTAATCCTACTTGGGACTCGTATAGTTCGGTTTGTTCACGACTGTCGGCTCGCCAATGACAAAAGAAATATTCTAGCGTATTTGATTATCGAGTGAGCATTGATTTGGTCAATGAAACAGTCGATACCATTGTGTACTGTGGTCGAGTGGGCGGCTGCAGATTTAATTGGACACCTGTTAAGGATATTCGGATAAAAATCTTAAATTGTTGTTGCTGTCCAAATATTCATTGGACTGTTTTGTTTGGGGCGATTGATGGATTGAGAAAGATGATTACGGCGAGGAAGACGAGGCGTTAAAAAAAAGAAGAGAACTCAAGTAGGTACAATAGCTTAAAGAGATATCTATGGATGGGAAAAATTAATCGTGTCTACTGGAGACTTAATTGATACAGTAGGGAAAGGAGAAAATAGGTCTAGAAACTATTCCTAAGTGTAAATTTGTTTCCCGGCATTGGTCGAGGCCATGTTGCTGGGCGAGACGGAGTGGGAAGCGGTCGCCTCCTTCTGCGAAGCAGTCATGCTCGCGAAGGAGGAGGCGGGCCGCGTGAGAGAGAGGACAGCGTCCTCCCTCCACCCCAGCCGCAGTGGTAGACGCTCACGGCGTCGGACGTCACAAGACGATTTCCGGCCACCGTAGGCGCGGGCATGCGGGCGGCGAGTAATGGGCGACTCGCTGTCCGACCATGGACCATGCCCGGGTCGACGGCGCGTTGTGTTCCACGCGCGCCTCAAGGAGTGTCAGCATAGTGACGGGGCCTGTAGAGGGCCAAAGCCTGCTGGGGCGCGGGACTTACGAATTACCGTGACCCAGGTACGTAAAGGGCTAGTGAAGGACACCGTGGATTTTTGTCAATACGAGTCTGACAGTCCCTCCCGCCCTGCCCTGGGTGGGATGACTCATTTGATGATTTTACCACGATAAAAAAAAAGTGTAAATTTGTTTACATTTTGTCGCGGTACTCACGAATTACCGTGACCCCAGAACGTAAAGGGCTATTGAAGGACACCGTGGATTTTAGTCAGTACGAGTCTGACAGTCCCTCCCGATCTGCCCCAGGTGGGAGGACTCATTTGATGATATTACCATGTTAAAAAAATGTACATTTTAGGCCAAAGGTTTTTTATTTATATACAAATTCTGTTGCAATTCTCATTCTTAGTACCGAACAACTACTTGATTGACTATCCTATGAAAAACAAAAAAATGCGACTCCAGGGAACGATTAGACTTCGGTTGCAAAACCAGCTCAACTAGGGCCAACAAAGTAAATCAAAGGTTCTCGGTCGATAGAGCAGATCAATTTATCTAAGTGGGGTCAACCACAGGTCAGCGACCTGAAAACAGGCAAATCCGGTGAACACAGACAGTTCATTCATCAGTTTGATAAGATTGATTTCGTAAATCAGAAAGGTACTTCGACTGTTATAAATTTAATTTGCCTTCGGATACATTACGGGCACAATAATTAAAAGTAAATCAACATCGCCTTAATTGCTCGTAGGTAGCAACAGGTCTATTGTACCCGGACGTTAACCAGCTGCGGTAGGTACGATTGTACCAACATTACGAAGAAAAATAAAAGAATAAAATATCCCCCATACGTAACCACAATAAAATGCGCTTGCGCCACTCAGGGCCGGGTCAAGGTCGAAAGCGTAACTTTTTTTCGATTTCGTTTCTCCATTCGCGTGCGGTTGGCACTTTTGCTTTATTTTCCGGTTCCGGTTGTTACACTAAGAAACAAGGGGTTTTAAGGATATCTAAATGTTAATTAGTAACGCAATGTGGCTGAACGGAATTCTGCAGCGATCTTTATGATGGTCGTTTGGGTTAACTTGGGAGCTTGGATCTAATTTCAAACTGATAATGTGCTTGATAGCAACCACCTGGTGGACAGTGGGTACTAGAGTAGCTTTGGGGTAGACTAGAATCGTGGGATTGGCTTAAAAGGGTACCCCAGCCCTGGAACGCAAAGGCGGAAGGAACTTGTGGGTTTTTTAGTCAGTTGAGTCTGACAGTCTCCGCTCCACCCGAAGAGGATAGATTCATTTAATGATTTGCTAATGTAAACAAAAAGAGGTAATCTAAAAAGAACAAATAATGTTGATGTCATCGCCGTCGCCGAATATAAATTAAAACATGTTCACATGCTTGTTGATAGTTTCATATGACGAAATGCAAAGTTGAAATTACATTATGCAGTACCACACCTTTTTTGTGTAGAACATGGGTGCGAGAATAACACATTTGATAAGTGATACATATAGTGATACAATTTAAAATAAAATAAAACAATTTAAATATCACGATTGGCGCAGTGGTTGAGTTTTCGACTGCTGCGTTGCGAGTCACGGATTCGATTCCTATAGGCAACAAACATTTGTATGGCCTACAAACAGTTGTTCCGAGTCTGTGCGAAGTTGGTGGCGGGAACTATCAAATCGATCGCAGTGCACGATGTGATTGAGATGTGAATCAATAGGCGCAACCGCGGATTGATGTACTTGTTAAGTTTCACTGTACCACAACCATTTAAGTACTTTTTAGGTTTTATTAAACTTTTAATGAAAAACAAGCAGATATTTTTATAAAATATCTACTTAGTTAGTAAGAATTGGCAGGTTTTATGCTGCCCAATAATCAGGTTACTCGGAGGACACCGTGTTAATAAAAAAACGATAAAAAAAAGTTCAGCTTAAGTATCCACATGTATCGAGTTGTTCCTACTAATTACATATTATGTTGGCTTATTGACCGTAATGATCTAAATCTGGTAGATTTATTAACTTTGATTGATATTAAGTTGCAAACAAGTCTTAATAGCTGTTCAGTAATAGCCTTAGCACGACTATTAGCTATTCAGGGCAATAAAAATTAGAACACTGATTAGTCTGCTGATAGAAAGTGCTACTGCCTACGGATTTTGTAGCTGGGGCGTGCAGAATGAGTAAAAATTACGATACAGATTTGATTTTCTAACAGAATTTCGGCAATCGTCTAGTATTGGAATAGTAAGGCCATTTCCGCTACTTATTTTACTATTCATACCCAATCAGCTGTGGGCCAAAATAACCACTTTGTGGAGCCCTGACACAGCCAGAAGGCGTCGCGGCAGACCTCGTAGAAGATGGCGGGACGAGCTTGATTAAACCGATGACCAGTGGCTCACTTTGGCCCTGGATCGTGAAAACTGGAAGTCATGGGGAGAGGCTTTTGCCCAGCAGTGGGATGATGTAGGCTAGCAGTATCAGTATTTATGTACACAATGTGTTGGATACCTGTGTATCCAACACATTGTGTACATAAATACTGATACTTACTGATAGTTACATAATAACTAAGTACAAGGGTACGTACTGTTTATTTCTGAAGGAATTTCTGCCAGCAGACCCGTGAAAGGAAAATGAAAAAGAAACGGAGACTCTATGTGTGAGAGGAGGAACAAAATACCTGAATGTGAGTGAATGCCTAACCTACTTCTGATCAGCTACAACATGGAGCTACTCAGGTCATGAAAAAGTTTCTGCAAGATTGACTACTTACCTCCTTCTTCATGCTAGCGAAGGAGGAGGCGGGACAGCGTCCACCTTACAGCCCAACCGCAGTGGTAGACGGCCGCGGCGACGGACGTCGCAAGACGATTGGTAAATTAAAAATGTATCTCATTAACATTATAGTATGTGCCATTTAACATGGCAATAGCGGTCATTCACTCCCGCCTACCAAGTTTTTCATCACTAAGCGATAATGACACTTATTGTTACCTAAAACTACCAATAAGCGATAGTTGCTTCTATCGCTACAGCATCGTGGTACCAGCCGGCTTGACATAAAGGGGTTGTGAATCTTGTGTTGCTCTAATTCAAAATTATTATTTTTTATTTCTAGAAATCAAATTGTGTGCTTATAAATTTACGCGTGACGTAAAAAATGTTTCAATGTGACGGACTTAATGGATGTAGTGATAGGTAACGGCCCTTTTCCCGTCATATGTATTTTCTTCCGCGCGCGGATCTGGTCCGCTCGCATGCTTTCCGCATCATAGGAAAAACATGTATGAAATGAAAGGATGCGGGTAGCCTGCACGCGGACCATATCCGCATGCGGGTGAAAATACGTATGACAGGAAAAGGGCCCTTAGTAGTTGAGGTATCAGTGTACACATTTCTGAAAAGTGTGGGTTTGAGTCCAGCTCATTGTATACCCGCTCGTCGTCGACCTTTACTTTTATAAGTATTTCAAATTATTATAGAATAGAATAGAATATACTTTCTTGTACACCAAAATGAAAACAAGTTTTACAATATTTTTAATACTAAAGGTACAACGGCGGTCTTATCGCTAATAGCGATATCTTCCAGACAATTAGGATGGACTTGAAGAACTTTAAAAAAAAAATAGGGTAGACAGTAATGCACATCAAATAATAGATTACCGATGATATAAATACAATACACACAAACATTAATAATAAAATATAATACGGACGCTTCTACCGGGCTCTTCACGGGCCCGATGTAGACTTTCTAGCGTCCGTATCCTGGCTACGTTTTGGTGACCTCTTCGGAGAAACTGAAGGTTTTGTCTGTGCGATTATGGACGAAGTTATCTTGACTAGGAACTACCGAAGACATTTTATGAAAGACGGGACGGTTGACGTGTGTCAGGCATGCCACCGTCCGGGTGAGTCGATCAGACATATTATCTCTGGTTGTTCTCGTCTTGCTAACGGCGAGTACTTGTACAGGCATAACCTAGCCAGTATCCCTGGCCAGGATTATTCACCAGCAACTTGCTTTATTATACAAACTTGTGGATTCAGAGGTGCCGTATTACAAGTATGTGCCCGACCCAGTTCTCGAAAAAGACCATGTCACGATATACTGAGATCTGCCTATCATTACTGACAGGACTATTATTGCTAATAAGTCTGACATACCTAGTAGTGGTAGTCAAATCAGCGCGCCGCGTAGTGATAATCGATGTTACCATCCCACATAACGAGAACCTCAAAAAAATAAAATATCTTGACTTGGCGCGCGAGGTTGTCGACGTATGGAATGTGAGCTCGGCTATCATTGTGCCGATTGTCGTAACGGCGAATGGCCTGATGGCCAAGAGCCTCGACGAACATCTCTCGAGGCTCTCGTTGGGTAGTTGGATCAAGGGCCAGATTTAGAAGGCAGTACTCATCGATACGGCTCGCATTGTGAGGAGGTTCCTGTCTCTGGAGCCCTAACCGCCGGTAGCTTGGACCCTGCTCCCACACCGACGGATCACTATGTTTATATTTTTAAATGTTTTTTATTACTTTTATTTAAGAAATATTTAAATATATAATAATATCTACAAAAGATAAATAAACGAAATTATAAAAGCAAAGAAATTATAGTACACCGAAACAGACCGAACGCAAGCGAATTTCCACACGGAATGTCAAATCAAAATGGCGGGTGCTGCACCCCTGACGCGATGACCTCGTAAAACAAAAACGAAATAAGATCAAAATTAGCATTTTCTGTGATGAAATAGTTTTTGTAATTTATTTTAGGAAAAATAAGGTGTTTTTACCATCCTGATATCAAAAGAATATTAATATACTTATATCCAATTGTCTCAGTGTGTTAGACTTGTGTTAAAACGAAAATACGTTATTTAAAAAAAATAATTTCGTTGGGTAGGTTTGCTAAATTTTCTATTATTTTGGGTTGTGCACTGTTTTGTGTTTGTGGTCATTTTTTGATGTATTATGAGACACAAGCGATGTCAGTTTTGCGACTGTTTGCGACAGATTTGTACGGGTGAAGTGGAAGTATCGCTAATATTGAGATATCGGGATGAAAGTCGGAGCAATGACCGCTATTGCCATGTTAACTGGCACATACTATAGCAACTGAATAGTTTGTGTCAATCTTGCTGGCAATCTTATTCCACTGATCTAGCCACTCAGTGTGCTATTATGTTTGTTTAACAACAGGGTAATTTTGTCTCGACCGGGACTGCACAAAGAGGCATGGAACAGGGTGGATTCTTAATCAGTAATGGTCTGACAGTGCTTTCAGCAACGTTTTCTGTTTATGAGCATAATTTCATACTTTTAATAGCAGTGATAATAAAAGAAACTACTTAGCCTACAAAATTCAAATGTCCGTAACGACTTACGTCAGTCGCTAGCTGACCAATTAATGAATGTAGTGTTGGGCCACACCGCCACATTCCGTCATTAAGACATTGTGTTTATGTATGTATCGCATTAGCATACTGAGACAATTTCAGCCGGCTGTGTTAATTATATCACTGCGGCTATCAATACTAATATCAAACAGTATCAGGGGTACTACTATCTAAATACGAAATCCGTAGCATCGGCCGACGTTTTGGGCGGATCATTCCTTACGGATATAGGAATAGTTAGTGGTGCGAACTAAAAAATGGTGACAACATGATTGGACAGTTGTGCCGACTCCCGATGTGTTGATAGAAATTATGAATGAAATGAAATGATGTTTATTTCTGCAAGTAGGTTATGCCAACACTTTTACACGTTTTCAAAAACTAAAAGGGGCAGGTATTTTGTACCTGACTACTCTGAGAAGAAACAGCCGAAACAAACACAGAGGTCTTTTTAAAGACATTATATAGATCATGTTATACGTGGACTATGCAGGTTGGTTTGTGAGATGGTCTTTTGAAGAAAGAACCATACAGATTTGAATGGACCTGTCCAGTCGGTGCAAGCATTTGTCAGTTATCGTGAAGCTCGACTCTAAAACTCTGGAATTTAAAACTAATATAGAGAGTAGGGGTCACTTAAATGATTACAATTTGATTTAGTTTCATACGGACCGTATCTTCGTTGACAGACTAAGAGAGTAGACCGCCTGTTTACAAATACTGTGTTACGGCACATAAATTTGTTGAGACCGACTGCACCCTGTGTTGGTTTCGTGGGTGTGGGCTCATTGTTTTGTTTGGTTTATATACTTTGTTAATAGCTTTTTGATGTAGACTTCCAAAAACTTTTAGATTGTAATAATATGTTCCTGACTGATTTCGGTTTCGGTCTACAGTCTTCAAAGAACTTTGTGAACAAGGATTAATTGTAACCCAGAAACATAAGTGGTCGTCTCTCTTCACTATGCTATCTAATGTCATACTAATATAAGCCATACACACTACGGCCTTCCCGAGAGGTTATCTGAGCAGGTTTACAGGACGGCGTGTATGGGGACGTTCCGGTGTACCTGAGCGGTCATCAATCCTTTCAGCTAAGAATTGATTTTCGATTTTGTGCCGGTCGCCTGCGCAGGTAGGAAATCTACCTGCACATACCAGCACAAGTAGGCCCCTCCGCCTATGGCCAGCATAAAATATGGAGATGTAAGATCAAAGACGATTGACTATTATATAGGATAGAGGTATGTCTCAAAGTCCAGGCTTAACGTATTCTCCGAAACATGGGTCTCCATCGGTTTCATGATTCTGGGTTTTAATGTGAATTATATGAGGAAAAATAAATATATTTTTTTAGTTGACACGAAACTATTACCTAAGATTGAAGGCGTTTTGAGCCATAGCAGATTTGCAATCATCGAAGCCCAAAAGGTGACCCTATTGGGCTTCGATGATTGCATTTACATTACATTGATTGAATATTTGCAAGAAACAGGGTGGGTTTTAGTCAATATAAGTTTGACAGTTCCTTCAGCTCTATCCAAGGACGTGGTAAGATATGTTACCCACGGTTAGCGCAGTGGCTGAGCGATTCAATGCTGCTTCGATTTCGATTCGATGCTGCGCAGTGTCGCGGGTTCGATTCCCGCACGGAATAAATATTTGTATGACCTACAAGTAGTTGTTTCGGCTCTGGGAGTTTGTGTATGTGTTTTCTATGTACGTAAACGCATCCACGACGATAGAGAAATTTCTAGTGTGGGGCAATGTTTTCATTTAAAAAAGAAAAGAGAAGAAAAAAAAAGGAAAAGAAGAGAAAAAAGAAAAGAAAAGACAATAAAAGCAAAAAATATATATATATATATATATAACGTAGTAACTATACCTTCGTGACTGAATATGCGATTAAATTAGTCGTCAGTCATGTCAGACATCAGTGGAGAGCGTAACTGATAAAAGGAAAGAAAAACAATAATTTTATGACTGTATTTATTTATGTTCACTTTATACAAAATAGGTACCTAGAAATAAAAAAAAATTACTAAAATCTTTAAGCAATGGCAAGTAATTGTCGAGTCATAGAACCTATAAGAGTAACGCTTAACTCAGGCAAGATTTACAATATGAATAGTTAACTACAATACAATCAATATAAATAAATAACTACCTAAATGTATAACGATATGTTTAAAAGAAACGCAGTAATATTTTCATTTCACATAATATTTTAAAGCACTAAGTATATTAAGTCACATCATAGCCAAGCTCACAATAGAAATAAATTAACACATTCAGAAATATCCTAAGTTGTATAAATGTACAAATCTTAATCATTTATTCGGTGGAAAGTCTAGCGTTGTGTAGGAGGGGCGCGTGCGGGGCACGGGGGGGCGGCGGGGGCGGGGGTGGGTCTTCCCCCCCTCCACCGCCGAGCTCATAGAAGCCTCCCCCTCTTCTGGTAAGTATGGAGCTCGCGGACTAAGCACTAAAGCCTTGTATGATGAGTGAGAGTCAGCTATGCTTCGTCCATCACCCTCATCTCTTCTTGACATCTCTGAAAATGGAGAAACTGATCGCTTCTCAATGCCACTCGGTCCTGGAGTTTCTTCTTTCGGTTTCAGCTCGTAAGCATTCTCTTCCTTTCTCTTTGGTTCTGTATCCTTCTTGAATTTCGTCTGTCTTTCTATGATTTCTGCTGTAGTTAAGTCAGAGCCTTGAACGTCTGTTTCTAGAGGCGGTGCTGACAGCCATGGTCGGGAGGAGCTGGTGCCACACCAGCGTTCTTCGTTTTCACTCGCATCTCCGAGAAGACCAAGTTTCTCTAAGTTTTGCAGTAACAAATTCTCGCTGGAGCTTGCTGCTCTCATTTCAGTCTTAGATTCTTCAGCTAGCAGTAACTCTGCTAATGGTGGTGCAAGGCCAAGTCCTATATTCCTTTCGTGGTATACTTCAGAAATGGTTGGGGTTAGCTCTCCACTCATATGCCTGACTTGAGCCATTGAATCCCGGCTGCCTGTGCCCATCTTTGGCCTCGGCGTTCGTTTGGACGTCGAAGGTTGAGCTAAGGTTTGCTCAGTCTTTTCTTCTTCAGACCTCCTTGGTTGCGCTGAAGCCAGATCATAGAAGGCATCAAGGTATCTCGCATGAGCATGGTCAGGTCTTCTGCGTAGAACCGTATCATGTCCCGAGCTTTCCCAGTCTGAGTCATCAGATGGTGGTCTCCTTGTGTATAATGTTCGAATCTTTGTTTGGTGTGCGAGTGCTAGAGATACGTCGCGTGGAGGTGCGGAGGTAGGTACAGGCGGGGCGGCAGGTGGAGAGGGAGTGAAGGCAGCGTCACTCTCTCCTCTGTACCGTGGCGGAGGAGGAGCGGGTGGCGGGGCTGTGCGGCCGTCTGGCTCTCCGCGACCTACTTCTGTAGAGGAAGTTGATCCTCGTACGTACATGGTGAATGCACCACCGCATGAGCCTAGAGGTAATGGTGGTGGAGGTACCGATGACACGCTTTCCTCTGTGAAAGAAAAACGAGGATTTAGCATCACGCTCCAATTTGGACAAAATTGCTATATTTGGAACTTATCAAACTGCCAACGACCTAGAAGGTCTTTGTTTAAAAGGTACTTACGTCGATGTTGTCTCGGAGGTGGTTCTCCATCGGAGTGTGGTTCTAGATCACCGTCATCAATAGACGCTAGTGATTCTACACTCGAGCTTGACTCCAAGCTGAGGCTTCGTGGAGCTTCTTGTGTGTCTGTGAAGAAAATAAATTGATGAGTGCTTTTGATTTTGACCACTATGATAACAAACTATAACTGCGTGTTGCGATATGAATGAACTCGTTGGTCATTTTGGAGACTATGAATAATTCTGTTTATTCATGAGAATCTGTCTACAGTCTTCGACACGCTTTAGTTGATGGCGCCAAAGGCATTTGTGTGAAAGACATTTTAGTGTCTATTCTTATATATGTTTTGTATGATGTACTTACCAAATAACGCCAGTAGTGCCTGTAGCACAAATTGTATGTGTCTTCTGTTGGCAGCTTTGCCAGTGCGGAGGGTCACTTCGTCTTGCCCCACTTCAGCTAAATCGAAGCCGAGCGATGCCAGGAGCTCGTGGCAGCCGTTCACTCGCCATAATCTGTTCAAGTGACATACAATTAAAATGATTGGAAGTCCTTTATGAGTGGAAAACAAGTATACCACAGCTTCATTTTTTTGTTTTTCTCGTAATCAATTTTAGATATCCTTTATTTGGATACCCAACCACAAGCATTGAGCCCACGTGGTGGATTATGGCCCACTCCCTCACACATAAAGGAGGCTCGTGTCCCAGCTACAGGCGCACTACTTACATTTTGATCCTGCTTACCCTACAACCATGGCAGGGTTGTTGAGCTTAGTTCTCCTTTTATCCTGAAATAAATACTAACCTGACATTGACAGCAACTTCGATGGTGTCCGTGTCGGAGTTCTTGACGGAGAATTGCGAGATGACGGAGCGGATCACGCCGATGATGTCGTCCGCCACATCGCCGTTCGATATCAGCTTTGATAGAGCTTGTAGGGTTGTCGATGTTAGACCTGCGAGAAAGTGTCATCGTAAGGAGAACCAAAGTAGAGAATTCAAAGTCAAGAGAAAAAAAACTCCTGAACGAACGTTGAAGTTTTTGGACATAAAGCTGAAGTTTCATAGAAGTTGGACTTACCCAGAAGAGCTTGCAAACTAGCTGAACATTGGGTTAATCTTTCTTCGGGATCACTTTGTGGGAAGAATACACTTGATGGAATACCATTCGCAGCTGGCTCAAACCTGAGAACAAATAAAATTTGAATAAGTTTAAATTTATAAATTACAGTGGAGTATACGAGTTCTGGAGTGGAGGTCGGGTATCGCATCGTATATGACACCCCACACCCCAGCTAGATGGACCGACGACCTTAAGACAGTGGCACAGACAGACTGGATGCGGACGGCAGAGGACAGTGGGATGTGGCGCAACCTGGAACCTGGTCTATGTCCAGCAATGAACTGCGATAGGCTGCGCTGATTGATTTAATAAATAACAAGAGCAGGTCGTGTAAATCCGCTGTATGTTTCAATTCGTGGGATTAGACACAAAATACTTTTGGATTTTTTTAGCCTGGTTACAAATACTGCTCATGTTAAACTAAGGAGGATCTTACCTGAATCCAACGCTCATGAGAAGTTCCCGCCAGCCGCTAATGCTCCCAGCCTTGTTCTCAATACTCTTCTGTGTGGTATACATGGCGTTCTTCTGTCCTCTCACAATCCTTTGTAAGGATTTCTCGACCAGGTGTAGACATACTCGCAGTGCATCCCTGGAAATTAAAACACCTTTTATTTGAGGGCAATAAAGGTCGGCAATGAACTAGCGTGGCGACAACGTTGTTGTGTTCAGTGGTGCTGGATAATGCGAAATCCAAACCGCAACGAAGATGACGCGAACTGGCCCAGCGGTTCATCAAAGGAAATACTCGTAGTCTCCTGATAGCTATAACTTTGCTGTAGAAACAAGAGAGAGACTTCTTGGCTTTTTGGCAAGCGTGCTTTACCGTCGACCACATCATAGCTTTAGGTAAGATAGTGGTCAAATGCGAATTTATCGCTAAATAAAAAAATGTACAAGGCGTACAAAAATATAAGAGAGTGACGGGGCCTGTAGAGGGCCAAAGCCTGCCGGGGTCGCGGGACTCACAATTTACCGTAACCCCGGTACGTAAAGTGCTATTGAAGGACACCGTGGATTTTAGTCAGTACAAGTCTGACATTCCCTCCCGCCATGCCCTGGGACTCATTTGAGAAAAAAAAAAGGAAATATAAGAGGGTCAGTAATGGAAACACGGTGCAGACGGATGCGAATCATTTAACTATTGCTAATACGCTTAAAACGCAGTTACACAGATTTACCATCCAGTAAAGCTCACAGAAAACTCTAGGATTTAAAAAGCGTATGATATCGCTGTGTATTAACATATTGTAGTGGTGTTGTGTGTGTGTGTGTCCTCACCTGCACTTGTCTGGCGCGGCCAGCAGCTCGCACAGCGCCTGTCCCATGAGCGCCACCTTGTTGCTGAGGCGCACGTTGGCTCCCACCAGCACCAGCCCCGCCCAGTGCGCCGGGTGCGCGAAGTGCTTCGTGTGACGGACTGTCTGCATCGCGTCGCCCAGCGCCCTGGGGAGAGAACATTTTGCTATAGAATTCTGAGGCTTTAAGAAAATCTTATAATGTTTTATCATCGGCCAGAAGGCCACGTCAAACGATAATCCATCACGTGCGATGTATCGGCTACCCGCAACCTGCCTATATAGTCTTCTGGATCGTGTTTGCAACTCGATAATTTGAAAACATTCATCAGTATGTAAAGACACTGTGAAATTTTGATGGTGTAAAGTTATGATCTGCACTTCTTTCAAATCTAGTCACTAGTCTGATGATGACTTTTAAAATATAGGTACTGATATTCATTACAAAGTTTAACCAGACCATCACACATTTTCGGCCAGTGTTTGAGGTGCGATCCATTTGGTCAACATTGATGTTCATTCTCCTGCGATGGAAGACTTTTATAGAATCTTACTTGGCCACGCGGCTTCCTTGCAGCAGCGCCGAGTACAGCGCCCGGTACAGTATCTTGGTGGCCGTGTCCTGCGGCGCGGGCCACAGGGTCAGCAGGATGGCGTGTGCGCCGGCCGCCAGCAGCGCGCGACACAGGCGGGACACTCCCTCTCCCGCGAGGCTCACGTCCTCACTCTCTTCGGGAGAGGAGCCTTGGAGGGCAGCGCTTGATGGGGCGCATGATATTACCACCTGTAAAAAATATAGTATGAAAAATCGAATCCTATAATAGTAGAACGAAATAAAATTTTTGAAGGTGGTCGGTAGCAAATGGTTGCAGATTTCCCACGATTGAGACGATTGACAATAAGCTGACATGATGATGATAATGAATCCACAAGACAATTTTTTTTTGTAAAAGAAACAGAAAATACATAACACATTTTGAACTTTAATGACTTGATGATATGACAAAATACAATGAAATTGAAATCAGAAGAAAATGGTATAAGTCAAAAAGAAGAAAACAAGGAAATTAAAATCAGACAAAACTTACCAATCTGGCGGTGATCTTCAGATTCATAATTTCGGATGCAGTCAACATGAACTCAGAAGCCGGTGGCAACTCCTCATTACTTGGAGGCAGTTCGGAATCTGTGATAAAAGCATTGTTTTAGAAATCAGTTCCAATGAAGGCATTAGAATTTAGGTTTTAATCAAACATATGGAACGCACTTTCTTCTTCATTTTCTGTAGAAGTGTCTGCTGCACCGCTGCCCACACTTGTATTAAGTAATCGCTTGGCTTGGGAGTCCACCTAAGAAGAATTCATTAAATTAGTACAATAAAAATATAGTTCACAGTGTCATTAGTTTGAGGTGTACTTCAAGGCACAACACTAAGTCCATCACCAATTCAAAACAACATGCTGCTGTGATTTTGAGGAGTGTTTCTCAAGGCACTATACTAGGTCCTATATTTATATCGATAAATAATTTAAAAAAGAGTTCGCTAGTTAATAGTTATAGTCTGGGAAGCTTTTGTCCAGTAATGGGTAAATGCTGGTTAATAGTTAATAGTAAGTAAAATTTACCACTTCTCCAGGGCTAAGAACGATGGCAGGTGTCTTCCAACAAATGTGTGTGGCGAAGTGTATGCACTCAGCTTGCGTCAGCTGTGATAGTACTGCTTCTTTTGATGCCTGTGGATGAAAAACACAGTGTGAAACAGTGTCATGACATCAAGTAGTGAGATACAGATATAAAACTTTTTTTTTTCTGTTTGGATTAAAAAAATACAAATGATTTTTTGCAAGCTTTTATTTTTTCGTTGTCTGTCTGTAATCAATTTTTACAAGATTTTGGCAAACATTCCAGTTTTCAATTGAGCTGAAATATTGCACGTATAATGTATTTTGAATTTCATTGCAATATTATGATGACCTGGAGTTGGTTAATCTGGTATTAGAGATTCTTTATTTTATTACCAAATCATAAAATAATTTTTGAAATAAAACCTAATTATTTGTTTAACTAAGCAGTAAATTGAATCTAATTGTCTGTAATATTTGTGTTATACTAATCAAGTCCTTACCTGATAGTCAGTAAGTGGTGTCACTCGCAGCATGTCAGCTACAAGTTCCGCTTCCTTCAGTTGCGCGTGCGCAGCAGCCCACTTCGCACCTCCCACTCGTGGTGCGCCCACTACCAGGCAACGCATGCCAGCTTCTGCATTGTTACCAGTAGTGTTGGATGCTCCTACGAAACAAACATTAATAGATATTTGCTAAATTTTACACCTGAACTACTATCTGATGGCCAAATGCATTTTAAAATAAAAAGGACATTTCCGCTTTTGACCAATAGATCGTCTGATGGTAAGCAATGATGTGGTCAACGGTGAAGATTTCTTTGCAACAACTCAGATTACTGGACGACCGATAACCTTCATAAAGAAGAAGAATAGAGTAATAACATTTCCTTTTTCTTCTAACTTGGTTTTATACCAAATAGCAGTGGTGCAATTTTCTTTTATTTAAATTTACGTCGTCTTGGAACTGACTTATGTTCATTATTTATAGCCATAGTAAAGGAATTCAGACATAGAGTGGTAACCATGAACCGAAAGATGTCATGTTAGCTGACTTCTCATTAGGTGGGCCAACGGCATCGTGAAAATCGCGGGCAACTGTTAAATGCAAGTGGCGAGTTATCTTTCGGCGTGGTAGTCTAAGGGTAATGCCTTCGTTCAGCACTTGACGTCTTCCGGCAGAAGATGATGAAAACAATACTAAACAAAAGACGAAAAAACAAAACAAAGTGACTTACCATGATCATGATGCGGCCTGGTCCTCATGTGCCGGTGATGCCTGAGCGGGCGCAGCGCGGGCGCGGCCAGCAGCGCGTACCTCTCACACAGCGGCTCCCCCTCCCCCCCCCCCGCGCAGGGCTCCCCAGGGACACGCGTACAGGGCTCCCTCCACCACCACGACCAGTTCACGACGACCACCGCAGCCGCGACGACCGTGGGACGCTGAGGCAGATGATGTACATGAGCTCATGATTCGAGTCAAATGGCAATATGGGGACCTGATTTTCGTTACAGGCCGATTTTGTTGCTAGAGTTCCACGTGAACAAACTTGTCTTCAGGAAATCTTTTGATTTCTGGCGTCGTATTAACAAATTGTTTTTAAAGTTGCTAAAGATAGAGTAAGGTTTTGTTCAAATTCGGGCCGAGGGCTGCGCTAAAGAAATCAGGGCCCTTCAGAAACTCGTTGGGTATCATGTAAAATTCCGGGTACAGATGAATGAGGGATGCCAAAACCGAGAAGTATGGTAGAAAAGGAGAAGGCATATAGTATTGACTCATTCCAGGTTAAAATGATGAAAACGAATGACAATATCATTCTAATATTTAGCGAGACGATTTACCTACTGTCTAAAAAATAGGTAAATATAGGGACCAGACATCAACATGATGATTTTAAAAAAAAACTCACCATGGTTGTTATTGCAGGAGGCAGGCAGCAGATCTTCGAAGGGCGCCAACAGCATCTGGTACAGAGCGCTGAGACAAGGTGGACCCTGCCATGAAGGCTGCTTCTTGCGAGGAATATGCACACTGGACCTAAGTACAAAATTTTCGAATACAGAAATCAGATTATTTGCAACGGTAACGCTTACAAAAGATAACAAAAAGTAGGTGAAGCACCTGAAGAAAAATCCCTTTTTCTAAATTCGTTAAAATAATCGTAGCTTAACAAAGAACCCCGAACATGCCTAGATTTTGGTACGTTTACTTCTGTTTCTAAAAAATAACTCATCTTAAAAAAATCTACAGCAGAGCTTTGGCACACTCGGCCAGCCAAAACATCAGTATGCAAGCATCAGTAAGGTACTAATAATTCACGTACCTGGTAGATCCTTGGAGGCTAGCCACGGACCCGGCGACGGATCCCCCGACGGAGCCCACACTGAACAGAGAGCTCAACGAGTAGTTCGACGAGTTCAGCAGATGGTTGCGGGTCACCTGCAGATGATAGTTAGATGAGAGGTTGGCAAAAATCCAAGAATATATCAATAATAACAATTCATCACAAATTTTGTAGGTGTTCTTATGAGTCCACCCACCCTGAGTGGAGCGGAATATACTAAAATCCAACATGTTCCTTCAATTGACCTTTACGTTCCAGAGTCATGGCTGTTAAGACAGTCCCGCGAACCCGGCAGGCGTTTGGAACTCTATAGGGGAGAGCTGACCCATTCAGATTGCTGACAGCTCTTTGAGGTTCACGTGGAACACGACGCGCCGGGCATGGTCCATGATCGGACGGCGAGTCACTCATTACTCGCCGTCCGTATGACCGCGCCTTCAGTGACCAAAAATCGCCTCGTGAAGTAGGATGCCGTAGGCTACTCCCAAGGCGGCTTATCTACATTTCCAAGTACGTCACAGCTGAACACTGATATACATCATCATATTTTTGAGATTATTGATGTGAAACATCTATAGCCGCACGTAAAACCGATTTCTGGCGTAGCGACGCGTCGCCACGCTATATGATGGTATATATATACAGTCTATATGCAGTAGTGTGTACGGTGTGGCGACGCGTCGCCATGCGCAATCGACTGTCACGTCACGATTTGAAATAAATTCTTAATTTATTGTATTTAATGAAAATAAATGTTTATTAAATAAACAGTCATCATTTTCTGGAAAATAATCGTAATATTTCATTTTATCATTATGTCATCTTTAGTTCCTATCGTAATCTGTTCTTTTCTGCATATTACTTTTACAAAATAATGTCGATGTTTCACATCTGCCAGGCGTCCCGTGACGGCTCACATTTTTTGTTATAATTATCTTCTGCCACATTGTTTGATGACTTGAGTAAAAAAGAGCATTTCGGACTTAGTACAAAAATTCTTACCATTCTTGCAAGTCCAGTGTTGGGTCTATCATCAGGGTCCCATTGATCTTCGGCCTCGCCTCGTCTCTCAGCGTTCGCCTTCAGCCAAGTAGACCACTCGCCGATGCAATGCTCCAACTTGCCAAGACCACTCACTGATGGGAAACCATTATTATTGTTTAAAGAGATTTTTAGGGCCATTAAGACAGAAACAACGTCTGAAATAATCAATGGGCTGGCAGACAACCAAATAATTAACTGCACTAAAAGTATTGACAACTTAGGGTTTTCTTTTTTCAATGAACAGACCCTTGAACAGATCTTTATGACCAGCAAACGACGAAAAAAAAAAAAACGACGGGTTGCACTCTGGGAGTGCCGGCAGAAGTGAAAACTTGAATAGTAATTGTTGGAAATATCTTGTGAACAGATTTTCGTAAAACTCGCAAAAATGGTTGACTTTTTATTTCAATAATTTTCTAATGTGACGTACATCTTTTATAAACAATGTTACCTAGCAACGAATGTATCCAGCATACAAACTTCTTTAAAAGTAATAAAGTCACACGAACATTCACGCAAGCGCCCTGCGCCGTCCTACGCTTTTTCGGTCAGGGTCACGTGTCCTGACGCGAGTTTAAGATTTTATACCCATTACAGAAAAGTGCTCAACGCCGCTAAAGAAGTTTTCACTTCAAAAATATAAAACAGTTTTAATAAAAGAAAAAAAGAACCTTTGGATGAACTGTTCTCCAGTTCATCCAAAGAACTTGAATAATGAACTTTTCATTGAAAGTTGTCTTACCATTGCTCGGCTGAAGATCATCTGGACTAATATCAGGCAAGCTGTTGTCACTGTCTTCTGCTTCTTCCAGGAGAGACACTTGATGGAATCTCAGGATACCTGGAAAGAAATTTAATTAACCTCAGATATTGATGATTTGTTCCACCACCTTAGTTAAAATTTCTTAAGGCATCGTATCTTTTATTTACAAAACTTATTCGTTACATCGATAAATACTGCAATGAACACCCTGTAAAATCATCAAAAGCGTCCACCTAGGGCAGAGCGGGAGGGACTGTCAGACTCGTACTGACTAAAATCCACGGTGTCGTTCAATTGCCCGTTACGTACCGGGGTCACGGTAATTCGTGAGTCCCGCGACCCCGGGACCCTGTGGTCTAGGCAATAACTAATACCATGGCTGAGAATACCGATATAGAATTCAATGACGAGAAATGTTGTGAAGTGGTTGAGATGAGATGTTGCTTATACCTTTATGTGGCTGCAAAAGCCAAGCATACAGTCTACCAGCCGCGAGACTGTAGTACAGTACGGGAGCTTTCTGCTTGTTCACTACTTCCAGTACTTGTTCCACGCCAGATGGACTCCAGGGCTCTGAGCGCTCCTTGCCGGCTTCTTCTGCACTTCTGAAAGAGAATATTGTACTGTTAGAATATTTTTTCTCATTTTAGTTGAGTAAGTTACGAAGGAAGAAGGCAGATGATGGGAAAGGAAGAAAGGAAGGGAAAGATCGAATGCTGTGCTGGGTGTCGAGGGTTTGATCCCGCCACGGAACAAACATTTGTATGGCCTACTAGTAGTTTTTCCGGGTGTTTGTGTATGTGAGTTTATATGTTTGTGAACGCCCCTACGACACAGGAGACATGACTAGAGAGAGGTAGTTTAAAAAAATATTCGACTTTTACTGTGTTAAGAGGAAAGAAGGACAATCATGATGAAGATGGTGACGAAGAGGATAAAAGGAAAGAAAAGAAGAAATGGAAGTACAAGTCTTCAATAGTATGGCAAAGTGAAAAATGACATAATTAGGATGAAATCGATCAATGAGATCACGAATAGAATAAAAGTAAGGTAAAATTGTCGATCGCAAATAGATAGGCTAAAGGACAGGAGTTGTTGATGTTGTCTTAAGAAGCTCTTACCTCTGTTGTGCATGAAGTTCCAGATTGGCTTGGTTCAAAGTTCCAGGCGGTTTCTCAGTGACAGCGTCCAATGATCGACATCGTCCTCTCTCGGCAACTACCAAAGCTTCTGGGTGACGACCCAGTTCTATAAAAAATGTGTTTAAATGAGACGAAAGTGTAAATTCTTAGTAGGTAAAGAGACCAAATACAAATGTGGTCTGATCTTAAAGACCAGTGACTTGGGAAAATTGGATACATTTTCAAAGTCACAGAAAGCTCTTGAAAGATCGAACGGCCCCCGTTCACGACCTTCCCGCTGTGAGCAGTGACTTAGCGCGGGGTGGCGAGCGTTAAGATCAAATGTATAGAAAAGTTTGAAACACACCACGTGGCACCGCCAGTGGCGAATTCGCGGTTAGACCAAAGTCGTGATATTTTATATTATATTTTTTATCGTGGTGATGTCAGGCTAATAGAATTAAATTAATGAAAAAAAAATCCTATAGAAAAAAGTGACGTTTCTTCCACTTACCAACTAGTACTCTCTGCAGCGCATGTTGCGTGGAAGTGTATAAGGCGGCTATCTTCCTGTCCCTGTGTTTGTCGTTGCTGGACTCCAGTAGAGTGAGCGCTGCTTGCAACTGTTCCTTTGCTTCTTCCAGCTCTCCTGACGCCCAGAGGGCGAAGCCGAGGCGGTGACGGACGCGGGCCTGGTGTTACAGAAAGTTTATTAAATATTATGATAAAATGTTAATATAATGGAGAAAATACTGTATCGCAATCGCGAGTAATGGGCGACTCGCTGTCCGACCACGGACCATGCCCGGGTCGACGGCGCGTTGTGTTCAACGTGCGCCTCAAAGAGTGTCAGCATAGTGACGGGGCCTGTAGAGGGCCAAAGCCTGCCGGGGTCGCGGGAGTTACGAATTACCGTGACCCCGGTACGTAAAGGGCTATTGAAGGTCACCGTGGATTTTAGTCAGTACAAGTCTGACAGTCCCTCCCGCCCTGCCCTGGGAGGACTACTTTGATGATTTTACCACGATAAAAAAAAAATCGTAGACCAATCGTTGCTGGGGTACTACTATCAAAGCAAGAAAACCCATGACTTCGGTTGACGTTTCGGGCGTTTCTTATTCTTTATCACGTATGGACATAAGATTGTTAGTGATACGAACTAAAAATTGATGACAACATGATTGGATAGTTGTACCGATTCCTGGCGTGTTGTCAGAAATTATGAATTCAGAACTAATATGGAGTAGTGTTCACTCTAAAGTTTCGAGTTCCTTTCGTATCGTTGACGGACTAAAGGAGTAGACCTTTTGGTGTAGCTAGTCAGGCACGGTTGTCGATAAGTTCTATTAAAATATCGAGTAGAAGATAGCGTGGTGTCTTATTCCTCAGAAGTTTCCTCAAAAACTTGGTCATATGCTTAAAAAGGAGAGATAATTCCTGGACAAATCTAATATGTCCAATCCATTATTTGGGTTTAAATAAAATTGATCCGTTACCTCTTCATCAGCGTCAGCCAGTCCCTCCGTGGCGGCGAGAGCTTGTCGTAGATAAGACACAGCACTACCACACGCACCCATTGCTAGATGAGCTCTTCCTAAATCTGCCAATGCCTGGGCACGTCCTCTTGTATCGCCTGTTATGAAAAGTTACAAATGAGATTATTACTGAAAAGTTAAATGGGAGATTTTTATTTGTAGTGCAGTCAGGATCCGTTTGGGGTAATTTCTTGATAAATTCTGGAGCCCTTGTCGAAAATGTGCTTTCATAATTGTGGTATTTATGAACAGCTGTATTATGGAGATAGTTGACCAGCCATTTTCATCAGACGGAAGACAGAAGAAGGGATTAAATAGACTTATCTTAGAATATACATAATTCTAGACCAAAAACTAATAAACAGCCTTTACATAATTGATATAAGTTACCGAGTAGTTAAAAAGATAGTAGCAAGTAGCAAGCTTACCAGCAGCAGTAGCATGTCTCAGTCGTGACTCGTGCCACCTCGCTGCCTCAGCATGAGCACCCATAGACGCGTGCGCAGCACCCAGACCACCACACGCAAGGGCCTGTAACAAATAAACACATCGTATTCAATATCTTACATCACAGTTATACATTAACATTTTTGTTCAATATTATAAAATCCTATTTTATTAGTAGACTTCAGATTAAAATTTCTTAGTCCAGACACAACTAGTCAATGCCCATGTTTATCATTCGTGGATATTACCTTTTAATTTTTTGATCCCTGATTCAAAAAATTTAAATTCGCTTTCTGGGACTTCGTCAAGTTTCATTGCCTCACTTCTTTTCTGGTAGTCACCACTGTGAATTCTGTATTTCAGGGTGCGCAGTGGTTTGGGAATAGGCAACTTAACAGCATTAACAAATTGTAAAAATTTGTCTGTCAATTAGTCTTTTGAAAAATAATGCACTCATATTTTTTCCTTCGTTAAACCAATGCATAATTACAGAGAGAGCTTCAAAGTTTGAGAGTGCTCGTGACGTCAGAAGTAGGTAAAAACTGTACTTGCTTGTGACGTTTTGCTAATTTTAAAAGTATCATATCTTCGTCAATTTTGGTTTACGTAACAAAAGAAAAAATATGTGTCTAATAATAAATAAATAATAAATAAATATTCCACAACTATCACACAACGCCATCTAGTCCCAAGCTAAGCAGAGCTTGTGTTATGGGTACTAGACAACTGATAAACATACTTATATATTTCTAAATACATACATATTATAGATAAATTACACCCAGACACAGAACAAATGATCGTGCTCATCACACTAACATTTGTCCTGGGTGGGAATCGAACCCACGACCTCCGGCATAGCAGTCACTATCACTAACCACTAGACCATCAGGCCTGTCAGTAGTAGTAGTAATAAATAAATAAATAAATAAATAAATAAATATTCCACAACCATCACACAACGCCATCTAGTCCCAAGCTAAGCAGAGCTTGTGTTATGGGTACTAGACAACGGATAAACATACTTATATATTTCTAAATACATACATATTATAGATAAATTACACCCAGACACAGAACAAATGATCGTGCTCATCACACAAACATTTCTCCTGGGTGGGAATCGAACCCACGACCTCCGGCGTAGCAGTCAGGGTCACTAACCACTAGACCAACAGTAATACTTTTTGATAATGTAACTGATGGACTAATTAGATTTTTTCAGTCAAATACCCTGGTCTTCAAGATACCTGTAAGTGTGTGAGGCCCAGTCTGTGCGCTAGCTCCAGCTCAGCACGGTGATGTCTGACGGCGGCGGCGTGGTCTCCCAGTGCGTGCTGAGCGACGCCCAGTGAGTGACATGCTTCTGCTTCCATTATCTGGTTGTTTAGTTCCCTGAGGAAAGAGGTTAATAGTTAGCAAGTTTTTAGGAAAACTAGCTGTTCTATATAACCCTCCTCGATTAAATGCACTATCCAACACAAAAAGGTTTTTTGAATTTCAGATTAGTGTTCAACTAAAGAAATAAACTCTTCAGTTTTAAGCCTTTGTCAAACAGACAGGCTTGACGAATGCGAAGCGAGGCGTTTTTATTTGTTATCTATGGAATTGTTTAAATCCAGTCACACAGAAAAGCGAAAGCGATCCGATAGCGTGACAGAACTATCGGACTGACGTCTCGCTTCGGTTCGGTATCGCCTCGGACTTACTTCGCTGTTCTCTGTCTGTCTGACAAAGGCATTATAGTATTACATTTGTATCCACGGAATAGAAGAGAGGGTTTTTGAACCTCATTAAAACCATCAAGTAGTAATAGTTGTACAATTATTTACATTGATGAGTATTTAAAATGTTTAAAGGCGTCATATTTACTGTCCAAAAGAGATGTTCTATAGTAAATCTCAGTTCTTAGACTAAACGGTAAAAATGAATGATACAAAGGAGTCTAGTAAGGTTATCCTTCGATCTCCTTTTTTGTGCTGGTAATATCATCAAATGAGTCCTCCCACACTGGACTATCAGAGTCTTATAGACTATAGACTATAAATACACCTAGTTCCTCCGGTTTTCTTTACGTTCTAAAGCCACGGTGTCCTTTTAAGAGAGTACCATGACCCCGATAGGCATATGACCCCGTCAGTTTACTAATAGCGACGTATACGACGCGCCATCGACCCGGGCCTTGTTCTTGATCGGACGGCAAGTAATGGGTAGCTTGCCGTCCCATCGTCTAAGGTGGAGGCTCGGTTCCCTGGTTTACTTACTTGGCAATATTCTTCTGATGATCCAAGCACAGCACAGCTTGCTCCAGATTATTGAGGGCGATATGCAAAGCTCCCAGTTCTCCATAGGCCTGCGCCTTTGCTTCAGGAGCTCCAAGTTCGTGAGATACTACTAAACGCTTCTCTAGGCATACTAGGGCTTGTTGAAGATTGCCCACTGACCTGGAATCAAGGAATTAGGTTTAAAACTCAAAAAGATAAAAGTTCAGAAAATATCATGTTCATAACGAGACTATACTTTAGATAAATGCAATTCTATTCAATTAAAATAAGTATACATGTCTTTAGACAAAATTACAGCGTCTAGTGTATAAGTAATCTTTGGATGACGAAAAAATCTACCACTATCTTTTAAATTAGTCATTATTTAATTCTTACTTTAGCATGAGACAGATGAAGCCATACGTTTTATATCGAACTATTTCCCATAGATATGTGCAAAATATCTTCGGTCCTTTTTTTGTGATCAACAAACAGTTCCGTGACGTCAGCAGGCGTTTGGTCTATGAGGGCCCTGTCCGACAGCTCAAAAAGTCGCTCGTAGAACACAACGCGCCGTCGACCTGGGCACAGCTCATCATCAGACGGCGAGTCAACCATAACTCGCCGTCTACGACTGGAAATTGCCTTGTGACGGCTGAGTTCCTAGACCCTTGCATTCCCATACTTACTTGTGACTAAGTCCAAGTCCTCGATACGCTCTCTCCTGCTCCCGCTTGTTGTCCAGCTTCAGTGCAGCAGCCAGGTGTTGTTCGTGATACTTGGCTGCTTCATCAGGGTCTCCCAGTGCGTCGTAGCAGTCGCCCAGCGAGCCCAGTGCTCGGGCCTTGTCTAGTTGGCAAGTTGGGGTGTTGACGCGTTCTAGGATTGCTAGTTGCTGTAGGAAAAGAGAAGATATTAATACAATCTGACCCCAACATACTTAGATTGATGTAAAGAATATAATATAAACCAAAACAAAGCCTGCTAACTAGAAATGAAAATCATCCTTACTACTACAACATAAAGGCGCTGCCAATATAAAACGTGCAGTTGTCTGTGCCTAGATAGTAAGAAGGCTTGATTCGACGACATAAATCAGTACCTCGAATTACATCCTTAAGTCGTCGGAATAAATAATGAGAAAAAACCTAATTGAAAAAAGGTTGGGTAGATGTTGATGATCGATCGATTTTTAGGTTTTAAATAAAGAACAAGATCAGGCAGGAAATTTTTGATGAGATGATTATCAAATAAAAGAGCTCAAGTATTAGAAGCAAAAAGCATTTATTTATTTGCGCTATTATTAAGCGAACAACTTATTAAGGTGTCCTATTCTATTCTATTAGTGTTATTGTGAATTTTTGTACTTATTTTTTACTTTCTAAAATCATGCAATGGGTCCTTCCACCCTGGGGGGAGCAGAAGGGACTGTCAGACTCGTGTTGACTAAAATCCAAGGTGTTCCTCTAGCCTTTTAGATTTCAGGGTCATGATTACCTGTAAAGGCAGCCCTGCGATCCCTAGTTATGTATCTTAGACGCCGTATCGTAATGTTTGAGCGTATAATTCAGTTTATTTAAAAATATTTACACACCTGTTCCAAATATCCTATGGCGTCTTCATAGTGTCCCATGTTTAGTTTGGCGATGCCCAAATTGCCGTAAGCTTGGGCTTCTAAAGCGCAGTCTTGTAGTTCCTGCGCTCTTTCCAATTGTTCCTAAAAATAACCAAATACGATTTTCATATTTCTGTAGTTCAGTGAACTACAGATAATTTGGTGACCATCACGTAATTCATTTACATGATCTGCCTTGATGATTGACTAGAAACCTATATAATCTCATTTTATGCTGATTTTTTCTCTTGAAGTCAGTTTTAATATTTTTTTTCAAATTAAGCACGTTCAAAATACTTTTGCCAAGAAATCATTTCCTCCAAAAAATAAAGACTTTTTTATTTTTTTTTATTTGCGGTCCAGGGCGAAGGAGACAATGGAGTGTGCTTACTCAGAAGAATCCTGGTGGTCTATCATGACGTCTTAAAGCGGGAGTAGTTCCACTGTGGGAACGAGATGGTGCTAGACGACTTGTATAGCTCTGTCTCTTTCCTACAGTGTAATTACTCTCTAACTTTCTTATGAAAATTCTTTCTTACCCTGTAGCACCTCGCTGCATGTGAATAATGTCCTAAAGCCATGTGAACTGCTCCAAGGTGTGAGTGAGCTCTTGCCTCGCCAGCCGCATCGCCTGCTTCTTGACGAAGTGTTAGTTCCTGAAACAAATATATCGATATTTTAGTCTTTTATTTTAAGATCTCCATTTTTGGGCGTGTTTTAGCTAAATCTTGATATGAATATGAGAAGATGGAAACTTCTCATGGAATCGAACAACTTTTATCTACGATGGAATCACCTTAGTAATGGTGTACAAAAACGTAGAGCCGAATAGATGTTGGGCCCCTCTTGTTTAAAATAAATTAATTTTGAATCATGTTCTAAATGGGAAATCGGTCGGCACGGTTAGCGCAGTGGCTGAGCGATTGGCCTGCTGCGCTGCGTGTCGCGGGTTCGATTCCCGCACGGAGCAAATATTTGTATGATCTACAATTAGTTGCTTCGGGTCTGGGCGTTTGTGTACGTGAGTTTATATGTTTGTAAACGCACCCCCGACACAGGAGAAATTCCTAGTGTGGAGCAACGTAATAAAAAAAAAAGAATGGGAGTGAGATTACATCGAGCTACTTACTTGAGTATGATGTCCTAGCGCTGCATCCAGTCTTCTTTGTAGTCTTCTAGCAAGACCTAGCGCACCACATGCTGCGGCTTCTAAAGATCGGTCGCGAGCCTGAAAGACATGAAAGACATACGATATTTATTTCGGACACTTTATTTCATGACTGCGTTATTTATTTAGTGGTTGTAAGTGCGACTGCTAAGCCGGGTTGAGTTCCCGGGTCCGGCAAAGTGTTATTGGGTTTTTCAATATAACTGGCGAAAGGTGGGTCTACTAGGTACCTCTCTCCCTAACCCGTAAGGGGATTACAGAGGTCGCGGGACTGCACGAATTACCGTGACCCCGGAACGTAAAGGGCTATTGAAAGACACCGTGGATTTTAGTCGTTAGGAGTTGACAGTCCCTCCCGTTCTGCCCTGGGTGGGAGGACTCATTTGATGATTTTACCACGTAAAAAAAAGGGGATTACAGACGTGATGTTACATTTATTTCATAACTTTGTGTTCCATAACTCATTGTTGGGGTTGGTACGCAAGAGAATACCAGTTGCCAAAAAAAGAAGAGTAAAGTATCAAAATCCCACCTGTCTTGCAAATCCAAGCTGCCTCTGATACATCTTAACAGCCTCTTCAACATCTCCCATCTTAATAAGCACATCTCCAATGTTGCCCAGAGCGCGGAACTTGCCCTGCAAGTGTTGGGTCATGTGGGCTATCGCCAGGAAATACTTCTGGCACTCCAGGGCAGTTTCTAAGTTGCCCAGGGCTAAATGGGCAAGGCCGAGGTTGCAGTACGCCCGCCCCATGTTCATTTTGTCTTGTAAGTCTTTGGCCAGGGATAAGTCTTGGTCGTAGTATCTGGAATAGAGAAGTCATTGAAACTACAAGCTTTTAAATACTTCACTTTGGGACTGTCAGACTGTTATAGACTATAAAACATAATTTTCCATCACATGGCCTTTGCCTTCCAGGACAGCAGTTTCCTGCTTAGATAGTCCTGCAGCCCAATTTTTTAAATACTAAAGTAACTGGTCACAATATCAATAGTTTAATAGAACGTTGATAGGAACTCCAACAGAGCATTTTTTTGCAGTAATCATGCTTCAAAAGTGGATTAGTGGTCACTGATCTATCTTTTGCTTATCAATCATTAGAAGTAAAGTGCAGTAAGATATTATTCTAGTCAATGGACTCGAATTCTAAAGCGGGAATATGAGCAATACATTTTTATAAAATACTAGCTGTACCCTGCCACGCTGCTCCAATATATTCGATTAATGGTCGCTGATCCATCTTTTGCTTATCAATCATTACAAGTAAAGTGCAGTAAGATATTAATCTAGTCAATGGACTAGAATTCTAAAGCGGGAAGCTAAGAAACTTTTTTTTTTTGTTTATTTTCAGGTATTATGCCTCTCTTTTTCTTTCTAATCTACTCCGTTTTGACCTAGTATGATGAGATTTTTTTTTATCAACAATAAAATATTCATATCAGTAGAGATATCTTACCTGACAGCTTCTCTATAATTCCCAAGACAGTAATGAGCATATCCCAAGAAATGACACGCCTTAGCTTCAGCAGTGACGTCTCCCAACTCCTGGGATAGCATCAGATGCTGTTCGTAGTACGGTACTGCTTGAGCAAATTCCCCTCGAGAGGAGAGGCAGTTTCCTAGGTTGAGGAGTGCACAAGCTTCTCCAGCTGCGTCTTTTAGCTCGCGAGCTATTCCTGAAAAGGTAAGTTGATTATGAGTAATATTGCTTGCAACTATGGAGTGATTTTGAAACATTCAACATATTTCTTTCTAGATTTTTTGATCTTTATCCTATACTGTCCCACTGCTGGGCAAAAATTTCCCCAAATTAAAAAGAAAACTTTCTTTGACCTCTTTTCGTGGGCTGTTTCATAGGCCTTCGTGGTAGATTATAATACTATACAACATTTTGTTTAACGTCCTTATACATACATATAAAATATCACCTGAATGGATACCGATTTATTATTGGATACTATTTTATTTTCTTAAACTTTTAAACTCCTTTCCGTTATAGCTTTGAGAAAAACATCCAGACCTATTTATTTACGAGTCTTACCTAAATGAGCTCTATAATGGAACAGCGCCATATCATGAGCCCCTAGCGCCTGGTACGCCACAGCCAGATTCCCATGCGTGGAGGCTTCAGAACTCCTGTCGTGAACCTCCTTGGATATCGTTAGCTCTTGTTTGTGGTACTTGATGGCTTGCTCGTAGAACCCCGCAGCGGAGTACGCGTTACCTATGTTGCCGTAGGCTCTTCCCATGCCTGCTTTGTCCTGGAAAAGTTTATGGATTTAAGAAGTGTCTCTGATTAAGTTTTGTGATAGCTTATCACGCCTGTGATGCATGAGTGGTTCAGCACAAGTATGCTAAACTGCTTTATAGTATAATGAACGGTTGGCGCAATGGTTTACAGATTGGCTTCTGCGCTGCGTGTCGCGTGGTTCGATTCCTGCACGGAGCAAATCTTTGTGATTTACAGGTAGTTGTTTCGGCTCTCGGTGTTCGTGAGTTTGAATATTTCAAAAAAACATACTTCGTCAGTTAGGTTTAGGTTCTTTGTCATAGGGGGTGAGCCTATCGCCGTTTACTGGACACACATTCAGTTCGGAGTAGCTACCGAGAAATTCCTTGTGTAAAAACTTATCAAGTTTTAGGCAGACTGGAGTATACCCTGGGTCCATACTCCAGTTACTTCGTGTTCAGTAGTCACGCTTGACCACTAAACCAACGTTTGTTATATTGTAATTACGTTTTTTTGTCTTTTCTACCATCAGGTGTTCTAATTATATTCGTAACGAGATAGGTAGAGATCGCCAAGTTAATGGTATGGAACCAGTTATTAATAGTGATTATTACATATATGGACACGTTCAATAGCGTGATTTTATGCTCGGTCTGTCATCAAACTTTCAGCGAAACTCGCATGAGATGCCTACGATAGATTCATTAACAATATGTAACATTGTTTAGCAGATTTTCATGCAAATAATAATACTCAAATAGTAAATAAAACCTAGCAAAAACAAGAATTTATCATCGAAATTAGATTTCAGTTTGATTTTTATTGTTGTATCTTTCGAATTGAAGAGATCAAATTGTCTTTACGCAATACAGGACATCGTGTAAAGACAACATCAGTACTATATCAATATTTACTCCGTGCGGTAATCGAATTCACGTCACGGAAGTAGTCAACCGCTCGGTCACTGTGCCAACCATGCTGTCAAAACTTGAGTATCACAAAGATGGAAGAGATGGAGATAAAAAACGATGAATACATAAGTGCAATGTGAAAGTGACCTTATTGTATTGTGCAGAAATTTGCAATTGCTTTGGTCTAAATTGTATTTTAAATGGTAAAGCCTTTGTCAAACAGACTGGCGTGGTGAATGCGAAGCGTGACGTTTTTATTTGTAATGTACGGTATTTTTTGAATCCAGTTACATAGAAAACCGAAAGCAATCCGATAGCGTGACAGAACTATCGGACTGATGTCTCGCTTCGGTTCGGTATCGCTTCGGAAACGCTTCGCTTTCGCCTGTCTGTTTGACAAAGGCATAAAAGTGCGTCATACCTGTAACTGTCTGGCAATAGACAGATGTGCTTGATGCAGTTTGAGTGCGGCGTCGTGTTCCCCCAACAGTTGGTACACGATGCCGAGGTTTGAACATGCTCGACCTTCCCCAACCTATACAGTAAGGAAACAATTGCTAGAACTACGAAGATATAAAAGATAGAAAATATAAACAATACAGAAGAAGTGACGATTAAAACTGTTTTTAAAACCAATTTATAGAATTAAATATGACTGACCTATTAACCAAGAGTGTTAGCCCATTTAATGCTCTTTATTATGTACTAGCGGGCGCCCGCGGCTCCGCCCGCGTGAATGTCGGTTACCGCTGCAAAAAGCCTACTCAGGAAAGACATTGTCAGCAACATGATTCCCAGGTCTATTCACAGACACCGACACTAACATCGACGACGCAGTCATCACAAACACTCGACATAGATAGACATAGTGAGTCGCGGACTTTTTTGTAGATATTAATTATAAGATCAACCATTAATTAGAACATTTTATGGTTCTATTTTTTATAGTTTAGGCAGCGTACGCAAAATAAGTAACTTTTCTGGTTGATTCTTTACACCTTGTGGCCGAAAAACACAAATATCTTACGGAACCCTATTTTTCTCCAAAATAAAATATAGCGTATGTTACTCGTGGATAAAGTAGCTTTCGAAGAAGAATTTTTAAAATCGGCACAGTTTGAGCCTATTCATTACAATCAAACAAACAAACAAAGTTTTCCTCTTTATAATAGTGTAGACTACCAAAATAACTAATTTCGTACCTACTATTGCTTCAACTATAAAGAAATAAAATGTAAAGTAATAATATATGTAAACACTACCAAAACCTCTAATACCTATTTCATAAAATAATAACAAAACAAATCTAAAAATAAACTATTCAAAGACTAAAAGTAAAAAAGTGTACGCCGCAATCGCGGCGGTAAGACCCCTCTTTGAGTAGTGGCTGGATAGGCGTCACGGCGTCCTGTCCCACCGCATGACGCAGGTCCTCACCGGACACCTGGAGGTACTGTGTCTGATAGGGAGGGAAGAAATGCCTGGGTGTCACCACTGCGAGGATCGTCCGGAGGACACGGTGGAGCATACGGTGCAGGACTGCCCCGCTTGGGCAGAGCACCGCCGTGTCCTCACGCATGAAGCTGTCATGCTCGCAAAGGAGGAGGCGGGCCGCGTGAGGAAGAGGACAGCGTCCTCCCTCCACCCCAGCCGCAGTGGTAGACGTCGATAGACGATCTCCGGACACCGTAGGCGCGGGCATGCGGGCGGCGAGTAATGGGCGACTCGCTGTCCGACCATGGAATATGCCCGGGTCGACGGCGCGTTGTGTTCCACGCTAGCCTCAAGGAGTGTCAGCATAATGACGGGGCCTGTAAAGGGCCAAAGCCTGCCGGGGTTGCGGGACTCACAAATTGCCGTGACCCCGGTACATAAAGGGCTATTGAAGGACACCGTGGATTTTAGTCAGTCAAGTCTGACAATCCCTCCCACCCTGCCCTGGGTGGGAGGACTCATTTGATGATTTTACCACGCTAAATAAAAGACTAAAAGTCGCGCTGATCAGCACGGTTTGTAAATAACAATTATTGTCTGTCAATAAGGTCGAACAGTCTGAACGTCTATTCGCCTCAGCAGTCAAATATTGTATGAAGCACGCGCGCTTTTTTTTTGTGTATGGCATCTCGCAGGTCAACCTAGAAGAGGTTGTGGGCTGCTTAACCGGACTAACTCCAGGCGCGCTGACCCCCCCGCCTTTTTATACCTGTCGCCGCGAAGCGCGTGGATCGCGGCAACCTCTACACAAAAATAATCCTTATAGCATGATTCTGTATTTACGCGCGATGACTGATTAGCGTATTTCATGTATAACTTTGGTGTTCCTACACCGATTTACATGATTCTTCTTTTATTGAATAGGTAATCATGTTAACTTTTTTTAATTAGGGATGAGTGAGAGTGTTAATTTTTTAAGACAAACATAATCAGAAAGCTCCGAATTGCTAACCTATCGGGAGTTTCACGTGTTATTGTGAGTCAACCATAAAAGACAGACATATGTTGTCTCGGAATATTTTTATATAATTTTAAGGAGAACATTTCCGTCGTACATGATTTCTATGTAGCTTGAACCATTAAGGCTGCACAAGCGACGGAAGCTTAAAAAATGGAGTAACTTCTCCCGTTTTCCCAATATTTCACTGCTCTGCTCCTATTGATCGTAGCGTAATGAAAAGTATACTATAACCTGCCCAGGAGAATGAAGAATAATTGTGCCAAATTTCGTTAAAATCCGTCGAGTAGTTTTTGTTTCTATAACGAACATACAGACAGACAGACAGACAAAAATTTTACTAATTGCATTTTTTGCATCAGTAGCGATCCCTAATCACCCCTTGATAGTTATTTTTTAAATATATTTCATGTACAGAATTGGCCTCTCTACAGATTTATTATAAGTATAGATAAAGGATTTTTCTGTAGATATTTTTTCATAATGATGTTCTATTCGAAAGTATAAATCTACGAGTATTAGTCATTATCAAGTAAGATCATGTTTTATTTGAGTTATAGCATAAAATCGTCAACATCCATCTCGGACACTGCCCTTATAATTTATTTAAACAAACAAAAGAATACTATCGTGAATAAGATCGTGTGTTCGCATACAAATAGATTCATCAATAAAAATGCACAGGTACCTTGTCCCTTGCCGCTAGTGCGACGTCCAATTGTCTCTCATGCCATTTCTTGGCTTGCGCGTAATCTCCAGCGCATCTGCGAAATTCAAGTGCTAATTTTTATAGCGAGATCTTCAGTGTTCACGTAAAGTAATGACGCAAATATCCGCATACCAATAATGCAGTGTTTAAGGCTGTTAAAATTGCATAAGATGGAAAATACTGATATTCAGATTTCCCGGAAGATTTGAAACGTATTCAAAATTTATGATATTGGATGCTTCCAGATTGCATTTCTGTGCTAAGATTATCATTTACAACTCAATCGCTATATAAATCTTTTGAATTTTGAGATGAGGCAGTAAACATTAAAGGTTGTTACCGTCAAAGTTACAGAATAACGATTTTTTTGGCCTTTTCCTTATTGATACATTTTTTTATCTGTGAAAATAGACGGAAGCAGAAAAAAAATTAAAGAAGGATAATTCCAGTGTCCTTACAGCCCCATCACAAAATGTTATGACTTTTTATGACTGTTGGTTAAAGAAGCACTTACACTCATGTGACTAAGAGAGTGTTGAGTATGAATGTTGATAGATGGAGAGGAAGAGGGAAGGCCAAAGAAAAGATGAATGGATTGTCTTAAAAATGATATAAAAGAAAAAGGAGTAAATGATATTGGCACGTCTGATAGAGGGGAATGGTAGAAAAACGTGTTGCGCAGACCCCAATTAGAATGGGATAAAGGCAGGAAAATGATGAGTAAAAGAAGCACTTACCTAGCTGCATGTCCCAAACCGGCATACGCTCTGGCTTCAATAGCTCGATCTCCCAGATTCTGTGCTATCCTTAACACATTCTCGTGGTAAGCAATAGCTTGTGAAAAGTTTCGTCTATAGTGGTATGAGGATCCCAAGTTGGAGTACGCTCTGGCTTCTTCAACCTACAAAGGGAATGTTTATGATTTAATTTTCAGATAAAAAATAGTAAGTCGAAAAGATACACGCACTGGTTCTTGATAGTGATGATTTTTAATTTTCATCTTTTTTTATTAGGCTTTAAATAAAATTTTGCTTTGAGCAATCATTTGTCATGTATCTTACTAGTTCCACTTCAAAAGCATGGGCAAAATCTTCTATAAAGAAGATAAAATAGTGATACTATCAGATGAAAACCCATTGTCGTCTCATTCGACTTTAGGTGATTTCTTACCTGATCCCCCAGTCTTCTAGCCAACCTCAAATGTTGTGTATGACAGTCCACAGCAGAATCAAACTCTCCCATGGCCAGGTACACTGCCCCAACATTTCCAATCTCCCTGGCTTCCTGCAATCGATCTCCCATTTGCTTTACCAGTTGTACACATTGCTTGTGACTGGCTAACGCGTTAGGGTAGTCCCCAATCGCTGTGTAGACGTGTCCTAAGGAGGTCAGAGCGGCTGCTGCTGCTTGTGTGTCCTAGGGAGGGAAAACATATGAGTTAGCTTTAACATCCAAATCATTTCTTTTTGGCGTTGTTGTGTAATGATGCTTGTCTCAAGTAACTTAAGCTAATAAGTTGAAAAGTATGTGTTTTTGATGATATTCATAGCCTGAAAACATATTGAAAATGCCGGCATTAAATCAATGCTTTGAATTACATTAATGCCACGGGTCCTTAATGAAGGCTACTTATATTCCTTGTCTTCATATAAATACCTTGTAACTTATTCTAGTCAACATAAGGAACATAATACAAGAACAGTAGATGTACTTCATTAATTATACTGTAATTACAATTGGCTCCAGAGACATTAAATTACAAAAAGCCACTACTTAAGGCCCATTACTAACACTTACCGACGATTCATTACTCTCATACCGACGTAACGTCTTGATCGTCATTTCAATACGCTTCCCTAGTCTTTTATACATATAAGCACTAGCACTTACAATAACTTTTTATGGTCCCATAGAGCGAATGTTCGCCGTACGATATCGTAAATTTCGCGAGGACATTGAATGCGTCCGCGTTCGTCTGACTGTCCAGCTTTATTAGTTTAAGAGGATATAACATATATTTGTGATAGTTCCAATTCAATGGGTACAAATTTTATGGGTTCGGGTTTTATGTATCATTTTTCAGATGTAATGTAGGTAGGGACACGCGAATGCAAATGCGGCGACATTCCATGTCATATGAACGACTTATTTATGTGGTTTAGCAGTAATTATGTAACGAGTGTAATGTAGTGTCGCGTGAAGCTTCATGCACCTGATGTTATCAATGCGGTGCACACACTATATTACTGAGTCGTAATCTACATCTCTTGGTTTCTTCTTAATTTACACGCAATGGCCCCAGAACTTATGACCATGTCAAGTTAGGGGTTATGAATATTAAAACAGCTTATAAATTGCAGAGAGTTACTTTTTTAATACATGATAATATTTCCATGTTACAAATTCTGTTGGTGTCATTTCAAGATGTCTAAATCAAACAAAACAAAATCAGTGTCATTTATTTTAATTAAAAAAGGTAGAACATAATATTTAAGTGGATTTAGAGAGCTTAGCGCATCCACCGACTAAAGTATCTAATCGGTGTTTTTGACACGTATCACTGCCAAGTATATTTAGTATGCCTAATTTATAATAAAGCGAGGCATGCGCGTACAAAACAAATAAGAATAAAAAGATTAAAAGCAAATAAAGGACCCGTAGAATGCATCGCATCCTTTTCACTGAGGAAGTGAAGAAAAAATAAAAATCCGACGACAGACGGAGACCGCCAATAGGGGCTTTGTTTTTGAGTAGTGATGTACAACGTCCGGTATCGATATAAATTGTAACCTATTGGAAACAATAGAAATTATGTCCATTCACACCTAGATCGAGAATATTAATGTACATTGAATGCAAAATGGCGTTTCTATGTAGCAATAATAATCATATACAAACAGGAATTACCGTAATAGGAAAAACGGACAAACTGTTGACTTCATAGAGTAAATATAAGCAAAACTTATTTAGCTCCAGGAATACCGCTTTGATATCTCGCAATAAACTTCTACACGATGTTAAATTATTGCTAGATATAGTATTATCGTTGGCGTGCATCGACGGCGACCAACACTAGCGAATAAAGTGGGACGCCCCGCAACAATCTAGCTAATTAAGTATGTGCAACATGATACGATAAAGCGGTGATTTACATACTGACTCCATCTCGTTTGGACGTTTTCCTACAGGGCGGGTAACGAGACGCCGTGTCCCTTGTTACTACGCAAACTATTCATGTGTGCAGACACTGTGTCACTCTGGCTGTCTGTGTCACTGTCGAGACTAAAGGCCTTTATAAATAATACTCGAATGAGACGTACGTTTATCAAGCTTTATTATGTTCTTTTGTGTGTCTTGTTTCTTTGGATTATTCGTACGTACAATAAACATTCCTGTGTGAACTATGATGCGTATAAATCGGCAGAGGTATTGCACTTTATATGTGTGTGATTCATGACTTTATTATTTTGTTTGTATATTATAAACAGTTGGAGCAAAACTTACCTACATGAATATAGCATTGTTATAAGATCAAGAATCCATTCATCCAATTTTCTTTTTGGTATTTTGGGCTCAAGAGCCTGTGCTAAGTCTAAATATTTAGTATTAACAAATTTAATACATTTTATTTTAATGTAAAAAAAATCCTGGGTTATTCTTATTCTTACTGAAAAAACTGTTTCAAGCATTTTAAATACCCTATTTACTCATAATATGCTAAAATTATTATGCAACAATGAAAGTATCACTTATCTATTCACAAAAGAAATAAAAATAATTATGATGTTATTAAGGTATAATATTAATAAATTAAAATATAATGAAAAGTCACGCGACGTGGCATGTGAGATGTATGTCATTTAGTAGTAAATTATTTTTTGTACTTTAAACATCTCGTTTATACGTAAGATTTCAGTTTTATTAATTTTATGGAATGTCAACGAAGACTACTCCATTTATTTTTATATTGTGCTGTGATTTTTTTTTCAATAAATACTACATTTGAAAATTGTGATCAATTTTTTTGTCACGGCCATGGCTCGTAACTCAATCGTGTGTAAAATCGGTATAATTTATGGTTTAATTCTGGCAACACTATTTTTTATTTTAGGCCTAGCAATACTATCAAACGTTAATCAGTTCTGTCAAGATGGTGGCTTAGAGTTTTTGTGAGAGTTATTTCTTCATACATT
Organism: Agrotis puta; assembly: GCA_943136025.2. NCBI lineage: Eukaryota > Metazoa > Arthropoda > Insecta > Lepidoptera > Noctuidae > Agrotis > Agrotis puta. The sequence continues at coordinate 10,088,104 of OW964187.2, forward strand.
TATTGAGTTTGGTCGAACATAAGCGTCAAAACCGTGTTTACAATTTTCAATTAAAATATTTATATATACCTTTATATTTTGCATGTATTAATTAGTCAGGGTGAGGCGTACTTACAGTGATTTAATCAACATTATAGACCGAGCCGGTTTGATGTTATGTGAGCCACGATTCAAAATTGTCACAACCATAGGAGTCACAACCGTAGTATATGATACCATGGTTGTGACAATTAGTCATGGTCGTTACTTTTTTTACAGTTACTATTTTATAAATATATAAATATTAACTTAGTTAACTTTATATAGGTATTTAAAACAGCGTCGAAAAAACGAAAATCTGAGAAAAAGATTAAAAAAAATAGTGGTTAAATAAACACCGCGACCGTGGCAGTACTAAAACAATTTTTTTTTGTGTTTTTCTACAATTTAAGCCCGGCAAACCTAATAAACGAAGTATTTGATATGTTATCTAACGATTTGAAATAAAACTTACATAATAATTACAAATCACTGTATTTTTTTTTCCATGACACTAAAAATAAGAATAACCCTCCTAAAGACTATAATTGATTAATCCCAAGATACAGACATACCCTATGTTACAGCATAATTTATATTAATATTCATTATGTTAATTTTATGCCTCATTACAGGAGTTACAATTATCATTTTCATTAGTATGAGAGAATTATGGGATTCTTGGGTCTGAAGATAAATTATGGGATGCCTATTTTAATGAAGACCTTAGTTACCTATAGAGGATTAAATAATTTTAAATGGAATTGAGTATATGACACTTAATTTGCTAATGTTATATGGTGAAGAATTTGCATAAAAAGACTATGAATAAAGCTAACGCCATGATGCTATTCATGTATTTTCCAAGTTGGCTATAACTTATTTCAAGTAAGCTCGGATGAAGATTATAGATTAAATGTAAAACAATCTGTGATGATATGGTGAAGGAACTTATGTGTTTGTTGGTGTATTGAAGAACAGCCATGCTTTCTGATTAGATATCACCGATAATAATTTTATAAAGCCCAAGAATTTTAGTTACAAACAGAAAAGACTTGATTGCAACTATAACTATGAATACACAGCGTGAATTTTTCAACTAGGCTTGGATGGCTATGTATATACGAAACTATGTGAAATATCGTAAAACATTGAAAGGAGTCTCTAGGCTGATTTTGACAAAAAATAAAACTGCATAATTGGATTTTAGAAAAACCAATAACCAATATATCCGGGCCAGGAATCGAACTGATTTTAGAAAAATAATCACTGTTTTATTACACCATTCGATGGTGTTGCTAATATCCTTATTAATTGAATTCTGGAAAGTAATGATATACGGCAAACTTACATCAACGACCCGTTGGAAAATTCATCCTGTATATGAGTATTAAAACAAAGTTCCTAGTCGCGTTTGTATGTCTGAACGCAATAAACCCAGAAAATACTGAACTGATTCATAAGAAAGGTTACCTTACTTCATCGCATAATATTCAAAAAAGTTTTTTTTTTAATTGGTTGAAATATGACGATCATTGTTGAACATATCGAGAATCATGTCAGCATGACAGCTAAATAGTTTTTCATAGGTCCTTCCAAATCAATTTTGGATCAACGTTGTCTCTAACACGTAGAATCTTTGACGTTTGAGTTTTAATTATGATAACTACTACGACTACAAGATATTGAAGTAATATATATATATATATATATATAACTAAAGCTCGCATTACCAAGTTTCCTATATACTGTTCTTATATAAAAGAAACATGTCGTGTTCCATTAATTATAATAATAATAATAATAATAAATAAATATTCCACAACTATCACACAACGCCATCTAGTCCCAAGCTAAGCAGAGCTTGTGTTATGGGTACTAGACAGCTGATAAACATACTTATATATTTCTAAATACATACATATTATAGATAAATTACACCCAGACACAGAACAAATGATCGTGCTCATCACACAAACATTTGTCCTGGGTGGGAATCGAACCCACGACCTCCGGCATAGCAGTCAGGGTCACTAACCACTAGACCAACAGGCCTGTCAAACTCTAAATTAAGGAGTAAGGGCGGCGTATCACCGGCTTATCCTGTACAATTTGTAACAGTCAGCGTATGATAAAGGGTGTAGTCATATGAGAACGTTGAGGTACTAGCAACTTGTCAGTGTATGTTTTATTGCGGTTATTGTTACTTTTGCTTTTGAACAGGGGTAATAAATTTCATTACCATTCAACTACGGTAAAATGGACTTTCCGTCTGACCCTTTTTTTACGTGTTGAAATCATCGTATGTGTTCTCCCGCCCTGGATGGATCAGAACGGACTCTCAGACTCTTACTGACTAAAATCCCCCGTTTTCCTTCAATTGTCCTTTACTTTTCAGTGCCACCACGCCTGATTAGACAGTACCGCAACCCCGGCAGGCATTTCGCCCTCTGTGGGGGTTCCGTCAGATTGCTAAGAGCTCTTTTTTTGGCATGGTGCCTGGTTGGACGGAGAGCTACCCATTATTCGCTGACAGCACGCCCACGCTTCTGACCACCCCTATAACATGTGCAATTGTGCCAATGTTGAACATCCGTATTATTGTTGGTATTTTTTGGTTGTAAGAATCATCAAATGAATCTTCCCATTTTGGGTGATGCAAAAGGAACTTTCAGACTTTTACTGACTTAAAAACTTGAGTACATAATAAGATTCTGATATCGAGTCGAACTATAGGGATTCGTAAAATTTTAAATTGCTTATGTATGACGCCATACTCTGCCAATTACAAATTGGTTGATTAAATATTATACCGTGGAGTATTTAAAATCGAGTTAATTTGTTATAAGACCAGGTCTGAATTTTATAGCAACAATTATAGAAGACTGGCCACATGTTTTTGTCACTTTTAAGGGTTCCGTATCGAAAGGGTAAAACGGGACCCTATTACTAAGATACTTTCGTCTGTCTGTCTGTTTGTCAGTCCGTCTATCACAAGGCATCTAGACACTTGAAATTTTCACAGATGAAGTATTTCTGTTGCCGCTGTGACAACAAATACAAAAAATACTAAATTAACATTTACGGGGCTCCTACATAACAGACATGATTCTTTTATGCCGTTTCAGTCTATAATGATACGGAACCTTCGCGCGATTCCGACTCGTACTTGGTCGGTTTTTGAGTTTGTTGTTGAGGGAAAAACTGTGCTATGCGAACCATGCATATGCATGCAATTTACCGTTAATGTAAACACTATTCTAGGACCTAATCACTGTTTTTACATTTTAATACCATTGTTCACACGATTTCAGGAACACGCCGTGTTTCCGCTTAGTAAATTGCATTCCATGAATTCGATAGGCAGGTCGACAGTAGGAACAAATTGAATTAGTCCGTCAGTATTGCCTTTGTCAATCAGACAGGCGAAAGCGAAGCGTTTCCGAAGCGATACCGAATTTTTATTTGTTATGTATGGAATTGTTTGAATCCAGTTACATAGAAAAGTGAAAGCGATCCGATAGCGTGACAGAACTATCTGACTGACGTCTCGCTTCGGTTCGGTATCGCTTCGGAAACGCTTCGCTTTCGCCAGTCTGTTTGACTAAGGCTTATGAGTTTTGAAAAATAATTGTTTCGTATTTTTTCTTATGTTGAAATAATGCGTATTTACAAAGATATATCGCATAAAAATTTGAAAGCGGGCTCTCGTGACGTCATAAGCACGTGAAAATTACACTTGCTCGTGACGTATTGGCAATTTTAAGTGTCGTAATTTCGTCAATTTTGGTTTATGAAACAAAAGATACAATTAAATCTAGGAAGGTCTGTGACATGTCGCAGACATATCTTACAGATATTAATTAAAACTAAAAACATCACGATAACATTTTAATGTCAGCAAAAAACTTAATTGGTTGGTAATTAGCAGCTCGCCAGACTGAAACTGCTCTTATTTCTTATCATCTTAAATGGCAAAGTTCATTTCTATATCAAAATTAACAGCCGGCACTCTGCTATTTAACGTGGAAATTAGCGCATTATGTAAAAATCATCATAAACACAATATAAAAATTCGTAATGACCATCGTCATTAAAGAATTTCGTTCGTTCATGAATATTCATAGGACGATGTATTTTAATAAATACCGGCTCTTCAATATACGATGATTATTGAAAATGAAGTTTTTAGTCATTACGGCAGGATACGTTTAAGTATTTGTTAGTTTTTTTCGTTTTTAAACGAATTCGCAGACGGTACAGTCCAGCACGAAAGTTCCACCAATAAGTGCACGCAATCACAGGTGTCTAATAAATCAGTGAAGGATGACGTTTTGTTCATATTCCGTTATAAAAACGGCATCGATTACGCGCTGAAATGAAAGGATAATTACAAAAGACAGACTATTAATTAACGTTTATTTTTTATGGTCCGTATTAAAAGTTTTAATAAGGTTTTGTTCCAATAAATTGTTAAGTAAATCTGCATTTATTTATATCAGTTACAAGGTACACGTTAGTTTCGTTCGAAGCAATAATGGTTGTAAAGATTGCAGCAGTGATACATTGCTAAGTCATCGCATATAAATTCTGTGTCCAGGTCCCTTCAGCGACTTTTACAAGATGCATTAGAATTGTGCGCTTGTTTTACTTGCGTCCCTGATTGTGTATGCAAACAAGTAAAGAAAAGGAAAAAATATGTGTAAAGTTTATTATTATCTTTTAGTTTTCATTCAGAGTTTCTAACTATGTAAATTATACTTGTAATAGAGCCTATATTTGGACAACGTTCTGCTCTATATTTTTATATTATTTTGATTTAGAAATTGTTTGACTTTATAATAGTCACATTAATTTGTTCAAGATTTTGGTTGATAGAAAAATTTTAAGTGGTTTTGCACCGACAAAGCATATTTTCTGCGATCTTTAATCAAATAAAACGGACAAAAAACTTGATCACTAAACTTGATGCCATTTTGTACGTGCTCACACACACTATCTCCTCGCATTTTCGGAATAGCCAACCCTCTGCTCATCGCAACTACAATCAGCCTTTAATAACAATTAATTAAAAACGTTAAACGTTTGACCGAGCAATTGGAACGCGTAGCCGCGAGATAGCACCTGCCTGCGACGGGTTATCCACGGCATCCGCTAATGAAGCCGGCTAGTCCGCCTCACATGTTACTGTCAAATTATTCGCGGTATACGTATGGCACTGCGAAACATCGTGTGTAAGCCGCCTGTAATCTATGTGAAATAAAACCTGAGCAGGTTTATTTTAAACGGACCTAATAGTTTTTAAAAGATAGTTTTAATGTTTTTTTTTTCTGTCTCGAGAAATGTAGCACGCAGATTTCTTGCTGTGTAGTGTGGAACGAAACATGTGTGGTGAAAAATGTGGTGTTTAATAAAAGTTGTAGTGATGTACTCTGCAAGTTATCGCTGTTGTCGATTGTACTTCTCAATAATTGACGCGGCTGTTAGATATGTACGGACTAGTTCGATAATGGTAGTCAAGCCGGACTGCCCGGCGATATCCGTCTTTTGTAATCGGCTCTTTCAGAGGAATTCTTGATTAAGATGGGCAATTAGTCCAATAAAATAAGAATTTACATAATGTGTTGACTTAGATAAAGGCAGCTTTAAATCTATTTGTTGTTTTATTTAATGGTGGACTACTCTGGGTACAAGGTTTACTAATCTCATAGTCATAAATAAATTAAAATTGACTGTTGCACATTACAGGCCGCTGTCGATAGGTACACTCCCCGTAATCATTAAAGCATGCTCACACGATAATTCTTTTGATTGTGATCGCGGCGATGCTGCTTCCACTTCACTTTGTCATGTAATTATTATTCGCCCATTCTCGGATTACTCGCGAGTGAATTCTTGTGTTGCCAGCATTTCGCGGTTATTTTAAATCGACTTGCGAGTTTTTGTTGTGTACCATTCGAGCAGAACGCGCAAAGTAAATAATTTTTTACGACTATTTGTTCGTCAGATTGTTTCACAAGTGGACGCAATGATTGCTCGCCTTTAAAATGAGAATAAGAGAACTAACACACACCATGGAATGGATATTTTACGTAATGTATGAAGCCCAGGGACCTAATTATAGTAGGTCTATGGAGTTTTTGTGTTAAATCTATGTGTGAAACCAAGAACTATAAAAGTTTTCTCGCGGCTTAGAAATACTAATCCACTTTTTAGTCCTGTTTTACGGGCGTACTGGAAATATATTTTCGCAGTTAAATAATAAGTTGCGCAGGCGAAGTCAAATTGTAGTGAAACTAACGTGTTTGAAAAGGCACATACAGGGTGTGTATTTCAAACAACAGTAAACTTTCGAAGAAAACTTTTAATATTGATCTACAGAAAAACATCTTTAGTGGCTATCTGCCAGCCATACAACTCTCCATTCAAGCTAACACCAAGTCTAGACACATGTCCCTATAAGTAGAACAAGACAAGAAAGTGAAAACTACATAAGATGGAGCGTCTACACGAGCTCTTTAGATGCTCGAATTAATTTGACCATCAACTATCCAGAGCCAACCGCAATTTAAAGGACAATAAAGTTCCGAGAACATTGAATTAATCGTAGTGGAAGATAAGTGTCATTCTGTACATCGAGCCGCGGCCTTGTCGCCGGCTCACGTCAGGGTATTTACTGCAAATTAGCATCACTACGTGTGCGGCTCGCGGCGACCATCAAAGGCATCAATAAAAAGCGAACTTTACTATTTGTTGGGTTTCTTTTAAAGTGTAATACGGTCGCCGGTTCTCCAACGAAAGTGATCCACGCAAAGACTCGGATAAGTCGGCCCAGTGTGCTAGTGTGCGCTCACTTTCAGTAATCTGTTCGCGATTTATAAGAGTATTATGCCGCTTTGCCCCGACATATCACTTTATACTTTTCGTTTTTTTATGCCATGTTTGAGAATAGAATATGTGAGGACGGCCTTAATTAAGATATAGTGAATGTCAAAGGAATTAATAGACATAAAAGGATAGTAGCAGATTACTAATTCAATAGCACATTCATACATATTAATTGCGATAAAAGTGATCAGTCAAAGATAAATTTTGGACGACATAATTGATTGAATAAAGTTTTTATAAACATCCAGTACTAGAAAAAACACGAAGTTTCTTACATTCCCCGCTGTCTAGCTAGGTAAGCTCGGAATAGATTTACGAGTGCTCCTCTTAATAAACACGTTAATTTGAAGAAAATCTGCAGAGCACTAACAAAGGAACAAAACTATAAATAATAAACCATCATCAGCCGAGAGCAGTGCCACAGTAAAAATTAAATTAACTTTTTACAACTACAGCCTGCGTAAACCGCGCAAGTTATTATTGCGACTGAGAAGTCGAGAACATTTGTTATTTCATTTGTAAAAGGAGAAATCAAACGGTTTACTACCATTCTTTATGTAAATATTCCATTGTGCCCGCTGCGCGTATATTGGAGCGCGCTTGGGAACACAGGGCGCCCTCTACAGTTCATATTGAGCGATTTGTTATACTACATTGGCTGAGACTTCGGGGAGGCAGGCTGCGGTTGTACGCTGTATGTATTGTCTATAGAGCAACAGGCCTATTCTTATAAAATGACGTAGTTTGTGGGCCAAGATCAACCTCGCTGAAACCAAAAAGGCTCTATTCAAAATACGAGCGCGCTTGATTTATTTGCGGACGTAAATGGAGCAAGTTGGTTTAATAAATATAGTTTAGAATCGACATTTTGAGAGCACAGCGACTATTACTACTAGAATTATTAGTATAATAGAGACGTGGCAACAATCTAAGTAATATTATAAACGTGAAAGTTTGTGAGTGTAGATATTTATTACACTTTAACGCAAAAACGATTGAACGGATTTGGATGGGTACGCAGATAGTTTATAACCTGAATTAGCACGTAGGATAGTTTTATTCCGATTTTATGCTCCCGTGGGATTATTTTGGAGTTGTAGCGGGTGAAGTCACTGGCAACAACAACTTATAATAAAGGCTAAAATATCATCCGAGGTCGCGGGACTTACGAATTACCGTGACCCCGGAACGTAAAGGGCTATTGAAGGATACTGTGGATTTTAGTCAGTACAAGTGTGACAGTCCCGCCCGCTCTGCCTTGGGCGGGTGGACTCATTTGATGATTTTACCGGGATAAAAAAAAGGCAAAAAAATATCACAATAAGTATGTAGTAGAACACGCCAGTAAAAACTGTTAAGAGTCTTGGAGTAGACTCAAACTATCAAGAAATGCTAGGCTATCTTGTGCTGGATTACAAGCCCTATTATAGAATACTAGAAAGTGCGCAATAGTACCTCCAGTGAGCTTTTACTACATCATGCAACACACTTAAAACTAACTAGCGATCTACCCGGCTTCACATGGGTGCTAATATGTATGTATTTTCACATACAAACATTCCTCTTGAACCACTCTATCTATTGATGAAAACCGCAATAAAATACGTTACGCAGTTTAAAAGATCTTAGCGTACAGGACTCGGGCACGCCGCAATCGCGGCGGTAAGACCCCTCTTTGAGGAGTGGCTGGATAGGCGTCACGGCGTCCTGACCTACCGCATGACGCAGGTCCTCACCGGACACGGAAGTTTCGGGAGGTTCCTGTGTCTGATAGGGAGGGAAGAAACGCCTGGGTGTCACCACTGCGAGGATCGTCCGGAGGACACGGTGGAGCATACGGTGCAGGACTGCCCCGCTTGGGCAGAGCACCGCCGTGTCCTCACGACGGCGATAGGCGGAGACCTCTCGCGCCCGGCATTGGTCGAGGCCATGCTGCGGGGCGAGACGGAGTGGGAAGCGGTCGCCTCCTTCTGCGAAGCAGTCATGCTCGTGAAGGAGGAGGCGGGCCGCCTGAGGGAGAGGACAGCGTCCTCCCTCCACCCCAGCCGCAGTGGTAGACGCCCACGGCGTCGGACGTCGCAAGACGATCTCCGGCCACCGTAGGCGCGGGCATGCGGGCAGCGAGTAATGGGCGACTCGCTGCCCGACCATGGACCATGCCCGGGTCGAAGGCGCGTTGTGTTCCACGCGCACCTCAAAGAGTGTCAGCATATTGACGGGGCCTGTAGAGGGCCAAAGCCTGCCGGGATCGCGGGACCTAGGGATTACCGTGACCCCGGTACGTAAAGGGCTATTGAAGGACACCGTGGATTTTAGTCAGTACAAGTCTGACAGTCCCTCCCGCTCTGCCCTGGGTGGGAGGACTCATTTGATGATTTTACCACGATAAAAAAAAAAAAAAAAAAAAAAAAAGCGTACAGGACTACAGACGGCGAGAAGCTACTTCGTTTTATATAGCGTAGATGATACAACTTACTTTAAATTGAAATGTTAAGAAAAGATATTTAGTTTTAATTCCGCAAGACAAAAGTCCAGGCTTGGATGAAGGATGCAGTCCCATCGTCTGCCCCTCGTGCAAATGCACATGCAGGATGCGTTTTTGATCTGTTATCAATATCAACCTTGTTTCTATCACCCAACCATGACCTTGACTAAGGTTAAGAGGAGTCTTATATAAAAAACTAGATATTTTTTCCTAACATTTTAAAGTCATGGATTTCCGCAAAGTAATACCAGGCCCTATAGCCAACTCTATGCTAATAATAATAATAGATTTTCAATTTTATGCGCGAGAGTATAAGGTTGAAAATCTATTAGACTCCTGAGCGCTTACGTTTATCGCTTCCTATTTGACTATAGGGTCTGATTTCATAATTTAACTTACTTTGCACTTCATAGCCAGCACCAGTTGATACCGATGCGCTGTCAGGGCATCTTTGTAGGACCCCTGACTGAAGTACGCGGCACCCAGGTTGCCATGGGCACGGCACTCTCCTGCAGTGTCGCCGAGAGACTTGGCCACTGCCAGATCCTGTTGCATGTAGTTGATGGCAGCATCTAGTTGACTGAGCGCCCAGTGAGCTGAGGATAGCGCGCTGAAGACTGAGCCCCTGTGGAAGAATATAAGAAAAATAAATCATTAATTTGAAAAATCGTGCGCAATATTATGATTTTATCAACCAATAAAAGGGTGGACAAAGGTGGACAACGAGAATCGGAGCCTTTGGTCAACTGAACCCTCTCGCTTTCGGACCCACGGGTTCACTGGCTCACATAATGTAATTTCTGTATTTATAGTTAGGTTAATTGGACCCAAATTCAAATATTAAAAAAGACTTGTTTTAATCTACTAGTGGATACAATTGAGCGCAAAGTTGGGTATTCAAAAAATAATTCGACTTTAGTCTGTGACTGTACGAATAATAATAAAGGAAGTGGGTCCAGTCGACTCATTCAAAATATAAAAGCGACGAATAATCCCTCGGGTAAATTTAGAGTGGGTCCAGGTGACCAAAGACTCTAAAATCATCGGCTAACTAACCAGATACTGCAGAAAACTCAACTTAAATCTTCAGCTCGTAAAGTTTAAAACACAACGCAAGAACTTGGATTTATCGCAATTTACACGTAAGTACTGACACACAGGTCATACTTCCTGCCACCCAATAATACAACTGGTTTGTGCAGCACTTTAGTCATACCTAGAGACGTCGTAAAACCTAGTACTGACAACCGACAACGTTTCACATGGGAGTCAGGAGTCAAGCAAACATCGTTGTCCGCAGATAAATGCTCAATGCTACACTGAGCACTTTCGACCATAGATAAGGAAGCATTAAGGTAATTTATTCAATACTGATCATGATTGCAAGTATGAAGTTAGCGCTAAAGACATTTTTTTTTCGGAATACTCGTATGAAGAATGTTTTTTTTTTATCGTGGTAAAATCGTCAAATGAGTCCTCCCACCCAGGGCAGGGTGGGAGGGATTGTCAGACTGGTACTGACTAAAATCCACGGTGTCCTTCAATAGCCCTTTACGTACCGGGGTCACGGTAATCCCTTGGTCCCGCGACCCCGGCAGGCTTTGGCCCTCTACAGGCCCCGTCACGAATATGAAGAATGTTAGAGAAAATTAAAAAAAAAATGACATATAAGCCACATGCATAAGAACTACAACGACAGCGGAGCTGAAACAATCGTCTTGGCTGAAATCAGTCGGATCACATCATTATCATCATCATCGTGTTATTCAGTTAGGATTTAGCAATGCAGACCGCAAAGAAATCTGATATTGAACATAATAAAGTTACGTTTTGTATCTAACAGTGTCTTTGCACTATTTCAATCCGTTTTTATTTTCAATATTTATTCGCCATACCATTTTTTTCCTCTATATTGAACTTCGATATAAAATACGACGGAAAAAAACAGAAACAGAACAGAAATCTGTACAGAAATCTGTGCAGAAATCTGTTGCGATACACTGCACATGTCGCCTTTTAATTACAATGTACTTGTGAACAAATCCAGCAATAAAATAACAGCATTAATGAGCAATGTTCTATCAAGTGGTCAAAGCACAAGCGACTTCATTGAACAAGCCACTCGTACATAAAACTGCAATTACCGATTCTGAAAAACTACTAAACGATCGCAACTCGATGAGGTTCAACAGGGAGTAATTATTGTAAGTACATCTTCATTTAAGATGAAATGCAAATGAATCGGCTAAAACCTATACACCTAAACCTACACTTGAATAAATATAGCATTTAGTGTGTCCCACTCCTATACGCTTCTTTTTTTTTACGTCGTAAAATCATCACATGAGTCCTCCCAACCAGGGCAGAGCGGGAGGGACTGTCAGACTCATACTGACTAAAATCCACGGTGTCCTTCAATAGCCCTTTACGTACCGGGGTCACGGTAATTCGTGGGTCCCGCGACCACTCCTTAGCGTGACAGCGTAAAAAACGGATTTTGTCGACGGAAGAATAGAAAAAAATCACAGAATTTAGAAAGATTTCTGCCGTCCTTAGCATGGCAATTTTTAAAATGTTTTAATTCTTCAGTCTTCTCGTACTACGGATCGTGCCATACTCACGAAAAACTCGATTTGCAGGTTTCGTTATAATTTTGTCTTGGTAGAATAGACATAGAATTAATCATACTATACTTGCTGGACAAAGTCCTTCTCTTTTCAAATCTGTGTTTTGTGTACAAAAATAAGGTACAAAAATATGGAAAACATTGCTATTTATAACCCTATTTTGCCCACAAAAATGATCAGTCAGATCTAAAACCACCAGATGAACCACGCCGCGTAAACTAAAATAAAATGAATGCATGCTAGTAACCTTAGATATATAAGAGCCTGGTTATGCTATAGGCATGTTGACAGCATCAATAAATTGTAAATTTAATTAATCCGTCAGTAATGCCTTTGTCAAACAGACAGGCGAAAGCGAAGCGTTTCCGAACCGAAACGAGACGTCAGTCCGATAGTTCTGTCACGTTATCGGATCGCTTTCGCTTTTCTATGTGACTGGATTCAAACAATTCCATACATTAAAAACGCCATGCTTCGCATTCGTCACGCCTGTCTGTTTGACAAAGGCTTAAGAGTTTTGAAAAATGGAAACCAATTTTTTCTGTTGTTGAATTAACAAAGAAAAAAATCGAGATTAAGGGCTCGTGACATCAGAAGCAAGTAAAAACTGTACTTATTTGTGACGTATTGGCAGTTTTTAGTATCGTATCTTCGTCAATTTTTGGATTGTGTCGCTGTGTGTATGTCAGTAGCTTAGTGAAACAAACTTTAGTCCCAGAGTGGCGTGAGCGCTGCGGCTGCGCTGTCACAAGGCTGTATTTATAGAGAATAGCAGTGTTTAGTGACTATTAAATAGTTTTATTACACCCTCTACTGGCTTAAGTAGGTAGTGAACGAGCTCATCTGAAGGTACACTTCCTTAGCTTAAACATCGCGCCTAGAATTATTGTTTGTTGATAATACAGGATGTTATGATTCAATGCTGACTGGAATAGGTTCATTTTACTGTTTGATTTTCAATTGCTTATGCCTGCGGAGGTCTGCATGGAGGTCCAAAATTATACCACGGAAATGTACTAGTGGATGTAAACTATTCTATGTCGTAAGCTAGGACATGGTCTATCTTAACGCCATATTTCATCAAGTCTGACAGACGGTAAATGTTTTTTATTAGAAACCTAAAATGTAGCGTGTATGGATTATTTTGTTATTTTCCTGTCTAACCATAATTAACTAATTGTTTATTATTATTGGAAGAAAGTTCTCTACTACATTGTTATTTTAGTGAAACCCCGATTCTGTTTTAAGACAAGTTGGTCTTGAGAATTGAAAAGTCCGTGTGATGAACATGATATAGCATTTAAGATTTCAAAGAAGGTGATTTCCCTGACCAATTTAAGTTTATTGAAGTTATTTTGTACAAATCCCCGTCCGTTAATACTCATTTTCCGAACAAAAGAAGCAGTTTTCCCGCTATCATAAATATTAAATATGCAATACGATGTTTTATTTACGGGACCGAGCATAGTATGCGAAACTAAGCAAGGCAATGATGTTTATAATATTCTACTTAAAGAGAAATCAGAACGTCCGTTTTCAATAACACAGGTTCACTTTAGAAAGCAACGACTGGTTTCATGAATTGAAAACCAATATTTTAGTGTAGTAAGCGCAGATGAGTCCAATTTAGAGGACACCTCGGAAGTCGATACCATTAACTCTAATTTCAGTAATATTTTATGAACCAGCCAGAAGTAGAGAGTCAACATTAACACGTTGCTGTCCATACAACTTTATTAGGCGTAATGATTACCATCTCTCCGGCCAAGTTACAAGCACATTTGAATGCTATTTTTCACCCTAAGCACTACGAGCATTTCGACCTAAGTACATAACAATTATAATAATAGGCCCCATTTTGCGTACAACACGTAAAAGCCGACGACTTTATAATAAGCCTCGAGGTCCAAGCATCGGGACTAAATGTTCACACGTCCGGTTTTTCAAGCCTCTCGTTCTTAAATAGCTCGTGTGAAACCGATTAAAATAATCTGAGATAAATATTTTAATTTGTGGTGAAGGTAATGAATCACACAGCGCGATGTAATTTGACATCACACTTTTACACCTCTGTTTGGTCCGAGCTCTCGATCCTGTGTTGACGTATTCTGTTAATCGATCGGGACATATCCGCTGATCGGATCACTCGCTTCCCGTAATACCATTATCTTTGAGGTATGCTCAGCCGATGGCGGCGGCGTTCTTAAGTATTTTAGTTGCTTCTAGGAACTGAGATTACGTGCTCTTGTACTGTCGGCTAGTTTATGTCAAGACGTAATACACTAAGCAGTAACATTTAGCAAGATTGAACATAAATAACTTATCGGACAGTTAGTACTGGAAATAAGATTTATGATTGGAAATGTAATTAACGCATTCCTGCTATAATATAGTTGTAAAACCATCAGATATTAATGATAGCAGACAGAAAATAATTTAAAACTCATTTATATGGAAGTCAAGGCAATTTTTCTCGACCATGGAACACGGGAGGTCGTTTAGAAAAAAAATACTTATGTTATTTTATCAATAAAAGTGGTCAGTGTATTCATTATTTCACCTTTTCAAAAGTATTATCCCATTTAATCTCATCATCTGTCAACAGAGATCATCTCGATAAGGATCGAGTATAACAATCCTTATTTATATCGAGTGGAGTTTTATCGTGGGGCGAACAGAATAGTCCCGTATCGATCCAGCTTCGATCCATCAACGCAGAGATAAGATCGCGTCGAGGTGTGGGTTTCAACGCGCCGCGCGCCCCGCCGCTCCGACGCTTAACTTGACAATTTTGGGACGGGAAGAGTTACTTAATGTCCCCCCAGTGTATAGAGATGGAGCTTATTCAATCAATGTCTTCACGACGAAACGTGTTTAAATAAATTTAACTGAGGAATTAGGTGTCTCGGGCGCACCGCGCACCGCGCACCGCGCACGTACTCTACTCGTAGGTGTTATAATTACGTCTCGTTCCAATTTTGAGCTCGTTATAAAGGAATTTATACACAGAAGTCATCGTAAAAGTTTTTTATTTATTTATTGAAGCGATGATCGTCGTCGTGTGTTATAAAAGGCCTCAGTACTCACAAACGTGCCTTATTGTGATGACTCTTACATGATGCTGGCTGAAATGACAATAAACGCTCATTGAACTAGCAATTAATGTCTATTTGCTTGCACTTATCAGCCAGAAGTTGTAATCAAGAAATGATTAAGTTTCATGTTAAAATATCACAGAATATGCATGATCGCTTTCTCTATTATATTCGTCGAAGTAATTCAATGGAAATTCCTTGGACACGACATGAACACCCTACACGACTATGGACTTAACTCAAACACGGTCTTTCACTACAGGTTTAGTGTCTGTGCTGGATATAGATATTTATTAAGCGATGGTATTTCTCATAAGGCAAAATATCTGAGACCATGGTAGGAGGTCATTAACGGTGATTTTAATAGCGCCATAAACACGGGCCCGTTCGCAGGGTGCATCTACTGAATACATTCCCAGTGATCTGCTGCGTGCATCGATGCTTCGTTAGCTTCCATTTCAATATAAGTTTGGGGTTTATTGACACCTCGCGCAGGTATGTACCCAAACTTATAGGCTTGTTCTTCACTTAATAGAATGTGAGACCACTGAACGTTTTCGAGATTTATTTTTGTAACTCGATCTGACGAAATTCGATGTTCAGTGAATTCTATTTTGTAATAAGTGAAGTGTAACATTCATGAGTAAACGATTAGGTATCTTCTTTTTATTAGTACCTATGTATTCATATAGGCAACATCAAGCCTATGTTTTTAGCAGGACAGCCAACGGAATATGTGCAAACATCCTTTAAGTTGCGAGTTGCGTTTATGAATATTAAATCAAAGTACCTAGATATTTTTTGTGCGCGCATTGCCCCTGCTCGTAATTATTTATGGTAAGTACTACCGGCCGTGTACTTAAAGTAATGCGTCGAGATTGATTGGCAATATTCCGCCAATTACTAACCGAATTAAATGAGAACACTGGTTGCATTTAGCTTAAGTTATCGCTCCATCGGCTTTACGATAACAAGCATTGAATTCGATCGATCCCTAATTGATTATTGGGTCTTTAATGCGAAAGCGTTACTGTTTTTTTTATTTGACAAAATCTCATTTCTCAATAAGATCCTGATTCTGAACTTACTGGCCGTTGCGCGATGTAAAAATGGTGTTCCACCCACTGCCAAATTGGGATCGGTAAACTAAGGGCAATACACAACAGCTTTTATTTTCGGAGAATATACACCCGAAATCATCGGTTGAACTCTTAAATTATAAAACACAAGAAAATTTCGCGAAGACATAAAATGAAAAATTAAATTCTGCATCCCACGGAACGCTAACATATGCACGTCGTACGAATATAACTGAACATATAAGGACTATTGCATTCCATTAATTAGAGGGCTGTTATTAAAACGCAGTACCGTATATCCCGTTCAAAATTTACGACGTCTTTATTTCCTCGACACTGGAACATTATAAATCAAAACGTCGAAATTCCGCCAAAGATAACCGTTCCCTTTAAGTATATATAAATTATCCCACTGTCAACTTGTTACGTACTGTGATTAAAAATAATAATGTTACGAATAATGAACGGAGAGGAGAGATTCGCTCGGTCATTTGTCTTCTTCTTATTAACAGCTTGAGTGGTGTTAATGGTGCGAAATTGTTGTAAAGGGATTACGATCGATTTAATTCGAAAATAAACGGACTAATTTCTTTTTAGTGCGTCGGTAGATGATCCCTTTCTGCACCTCTAACCAGCTGCGATCTGCGATGCATTAAAAACCTCTGATTGGTGCCATTAACTCGCTGTTTCTTCGTACAGATGCTCTGCAATGGAAACATCTTGTTCCGAATGTCTTGTTGCTAGCCCTGAGTAGTTGAGTACCGTAGTAAAAAGATTCCATAGCTTTTACAACTTGCTTGAGAGCGTAAATTACGCGTTGTTTCTTTTAATTGCCAGTATAATCTCTAAATCAGTAATTTGTCTAATTCTTGTGAATACTTCACTTTATAACATTTACTGCACGTATAACTGTGGTACATTTATATTTTAAACTAGCTTCCGCCCGCGACTCCGTCCGCGCGGATGTCGGTCTTCGCGTGGATGGTTTATTTCTCCATTTTGAGTAACTCTGACAATGACATCTTATAAATATCTATTGGACCCAAATATGGCTAAGCCTATAATAATTAAGGAGATTCGCGGTTCTACAGAACAACGTCTATGAATAAAACTGAAAAATTAGATTTTTTCCAGGATAAAAAGTATCCCATTTTATGCCCAGGATAATAAGATATAATTATACCAAGTTTCATCGAAATCGAACCGTTAGTTTTCACGTGATGCCTGCATATACAGACAGACAGATAGACAGACAGAGAGACAGACAGACAGACAAAATTTTGTTTAATCACGTATTTGGGTTTGGTATCGATCCAGCAACAACCCCCGCTATTTATTTTTTCAATATTTTCAATGTACAGAATTGACCCTTCTACAGATTTATTATATGTATAGATGTTATTACAAAAAGAAACAAAGTAATTACAAGTTTTCTTTCCACTCTCGTTAGCAACGTGAGGTGGATAAACGTTTAACAGGTTAAAAATATCAGGAAATCGCATATGATTTGCATATCACGGCAAGTTATAATCAACGATGACTGCAAACTGCGATTCATCTGTTGGAGCATTTACAAATTCAGATTCGAAGAATTTATTCTGGAGATAACTGGGAGATACCTTAGTACTGGTGTTTATAATCGTGAGTGCATTTGCGTTATCTATATTAATCTAGAAAATTCTTGAGAGCGGTCCTCTTGTGTGGAGATTACCTACTAGTTGTCCGGCATTCTACTGATGTAAATATGTTAGATTTGTTTCAATGGATCGTTGGTTTTATTGCAACAGTTACTTATGATAATTACTGTATGGAATGTTTTTTTTATTACGACGTAATTGTTCAGATAATGTTCACCAAGTTGTCAGTTTTTTCTGTTTGCATAGTAGATTCGTATGTTGGACAGTTTCATTACAAGGAATAAGGAACTACTTACTAATACGGGGGCCACACTAATGGGAAATGCTGTTAATTATTGCGATAACAGAATTTAAATGTTCGTATAAACGTCCATTATCGCGATAATTACCGTCATTTCCCTTTAGTGTGACCCCAGCATAAAAATGACGTTTGACATAACGACAAAATACTGTCAAGGAAACCGTGCACTATGAATATAGATAAGACACGGATACAGCAGAATGTAGTACTTAGAAATATGATTATATTGTTGGTTACACTAACCATCTACCTGAAATTCTCGTTTTACATCTAAACAGCATTACCAAGACAAGCAGTAGTACACGCAAATTATAACCTGAGCGATAAACCACAGTAGTTTCGTGGCAAGCAACGGAATACTACACTTATCTGTGGTCCAAGGTAGTCTCCTAATACCAGCGTGAAATTGAAAGCGCTTGTCGGATAACTTGCAAAGGCATAGGCATCCTCTCACCCAGAATAGACCTTATATCTCCTAACAAGGCGCTTTGCTTTCTCGTAAAAATGTAAATAGGTACAACTTAACTAGTTTACACCATTATGTTGATTGGCAATGCATGTTCAAGTTACTTTCCCTGTTCCTGGATGCGAGGTTTTTTTTTTTATTTACAACCTCCTTCTATGGTTGTAGCAAGTCCTGTTTCTAGAGTAAAATGAACAAGAGATTCTAAAGATGCAATATCTAACTTACCTTATCCATACATCGATGTTGGTGGGTATTTTTTGTGGTAAGTCATTTATCATTGACTTAACACAAGGTTTACGCGCGCACTGACATTAATTTTTGGGGCTTAAACATGTACATTTATCTTTTGTTTTATTACGTACACAATAAAATGGTCTTAACTTAAAATTCTTGAATGGTTTTATAATCGGGAATGTAATGAAAGTACTGGTACCTATGGAGTGATTCACAAGTGAGCAGCTTTCTTGAGATCGGCCGTGGTAAATAACCTTAGAAAGACCTGACAATCAGACATCGTCTAAAACTTCTATAAGTGACCTATATGACCCGATTCTATAATGTCCAACGAGTCTTATGCCTTTTTTCTTTTACCTCGCATGAGAAAACTATTTACATAGTGTGTTTCCATTAACAAAGAGTCGAGCGTAAATGACTCAGCGGGAGAAGAAAGTAAAAATGAGCTCGTTTTTGGAATCAGACGACTAAACTCTTCCTTGGTGGAAATGCCATGAATACAGAGTCTGCTACTCCGCTCAGCTTCGCCATTTCCAGCTCGTTACTCTTTCGTGGTGAAAAACAGGCTTTTTAAATCCATGAGATTGAGAGACAGGATTATTATTACCCTAGCTGTACCCCGTTTTTTTTCAACCCCACTGCTCGACTCCTATTAGTTGTAGCGTGATATTACATAGATTTCCTTGATAAAATCCTGGATTATTCAACACAAAAAAAATACATGTGATACTCGGGGACTGGCGCGGTAAAGCTATTGCATAGCATTTTTTATAAATTTTTGCAATTATAATTATTTATTTATTTTAATTTAAAAAAAAATATCGAACCGAATATTTAACGAGAATATCATCTCATCGTTGCTTTATGGGAAATTATTCTACTAATTAGGCTATGGTCAGCCACGTCAATCAAGTGAAACTTCAAGAAAAAAATTCATTCATTCAAATTTTATTAATTCACGTTAACATGACAGATGTGACAGTGACTGTATTAGGTTTATTTTCGTTACGGAATTTGTTGTTTCGGTAGCCGTGCTCAAAGCCCGAGATAAAAGCTATGCAATACTTAGCTTAAAAAAACAACAATTCGAACCAGTAGTATCCTTCAAGCGCGTTCGAACAAACAAACAAACTTCTCAGCTTTATTACACTACATAGTTTAAATTACTAAGTTTCAGTTGATCTGACTTACCGTAACTTGAGAGAGCAAGACCCAATTCTTAGCGCTGCTTCTAATACAGTGACTGCTGCCTGGTACTGTCCGGCTGCCAGCAGCTCTTGACCAACCACCTAAGAAAGGACAAAATATATTATTTGGTATCATCAGAATTTTGGAACTGGCTCACGAGGTTACCATTGGACTTTAAACAAAGTAAGTCTGGTTTTAATTTTTTATTGTAAATGGATTATTTTTCCCTTGTGTATAAAGAATATAATGGAACTGCTTTCAAATGACACCGGAGCGAAATGGATGGATGGACGAACAATGCATTAATTGCACATAGGTATGTACAGTCACGCGCATTAGTATGTATACACTAAGCAGTATTCAAAAGTGATGTTCTGCTACCATATTGCTAAAACTTTTGCCTTTTCATTAGACTTATATTTTGGCTAAGCTACTACTATTACGAAATAGGTCTTATTTCAAAGTGGAAACCAGTATTTCACGAGTAAATTGCGTTTGAATTTTGTTGAGTGTGACTGTACCCCTTGTTCTGGCCAATTATTGTTTTTGAAGAAGAAAAGAAACAAACATAGTTAAAGATAAATAATTACAGCTAGATAACGTTTTCACGCGAGTGTTTTTTGAGCTAACGGCAATCATTGACATTTTTATTTTAGTGGAATGCAGTTAAGACTTTATTATAAAATGCGTAGTAACTTGTTACAACACAATAAATGGACGTCGTGATGGAATGCGGGCTTAGCATATCTATAAGTTTTTGTAAAATCTAGATACGTATATATAAAAATCAATGCCACTTGTTGTAATTTTATAACTCAAGAACGGGCTCACCTATCCAAACCAAATGTTTAGGCTTTGTTTGGACTATTTAGCAGATGGTTTATGTGAAGTTTGCACAAAATCGGTCGAGCGGGTCTTCATTTTTTCACATTTTTTTGTAACAAATGATGTAGTAGTAGTATTAGTAGTGTAGTAGTATTGATTCTGTGGCGCTACGAAGTTCACGGGGTCAGCTAGTACTATATAATATAGTCCCGTTTAGAAAGCAAAGCTTCCGTTGTGTTAACTACCTAATGACCGTTCTTTAAAGCTTCTGAATCATCCAGTGTCCACTCCGACTTATATCAGTTTTCTTGATCTCGCCTTTGATGTCATTTACTTTTTAAGCTCAACATACTAATAAACGAATGTATATACAAAAATGCGAATTTGAGTATCATTGGCGGCTACAAAAAGCGCGACGAAATTTTAAGAACCCATTAAGTTGCTGTTGCGATGGCTCCAGAAACATTTAATCGAACGATTTGAACTTATCTTTCGGTGTAAAATTATAATATCATATTTAGGGAACACCCAGGAAGCGGCTATTTTGATCAGAGACTATTCCAAAGATATTGACAATATTTTGTAAATCTAATGTTGCTTATTTATAAAATGCAGACTGGAGTCATCAAGATCCAGTTTTATGTAGTACAGGCATTAAGCTGGAATTCTTGATTATATGACATTTTGATTCCGCTTTGCAACTACTTAAGCTTCCTAATAATTTTCATCGCTTTACGGCAAGATTAGGAAAGTGTTAGACACTTAAATGCGCAAGCGACCAGATAAAACAGTGTCGACGTTCAGTTTCATTATCTCAGCGTTTAAATCGCTTCAATTTACGGATATCAGTTCAATTCGGTACATTGTATGCGCGACGCGGCGGCCATTTTGTGGTAGTGCGACGCCATTTCGGCCATTCACGTCTGGGCTGCCGATCAACTGTCGCGCAGATTGCATGTAAATTCACGGGGGTCGGTCGCGTATTTATGGGCCTTTGATCACTCAGCCCCATTGTCTGAGAGTTAAATGCGCCGAAAAATGTTCAGATGTCGCCCGACTGCACGCCAATGGAATGTATGCAAATAGTCCGCCCGCTCTGAGTATGGGGTGCTTAATATTGCCAACATCGACGAGTCCTAAATGTGCCATTATTTGTATAATGATACGATTGTATTTGCGTAATGTGTTTTTCTTTTAATATGTCACTTAAGGTGCACTTGTTTTCGTGTAGAGACGTGCGAGTCTCGTTAATGTTTCAGTCTCATTCATGACTGACGTAAATCTTTATGTGACTTTGTTGACGCCGTTTTGGGAAAGGGTAATCACTGCTTATGTATAAAAAAGTGTTATGTGTGTTTTATGGAATGCTAAAGGCATATTTTACAATCTTCGTGTTATTTTTACAAATTATGCAACAATTGTATCATGTTAAAGATCTTCCAAAGATATAAATGTAAGAAATGGAAACGTCCTCTATAGGTCAGTGTTTTATGTAAATCGCGAGTCCGTCCCCATGTCTCCGTCAGTGGTGAGGGAGCGACTGACAATGCACATATTTCCGGAGGTACGTTAATGGATCGCATTATTTTGGGATCGAGACTTCGAGAGCCGCAGTAGCTGTAGTGTTTATGCTGTCGAGACAAAGTATTCATGGACACACTACGTTTTATGGTGTTTTTCTCTCAATTCTTGTTTAAATATGCGTTGTAACTTTGTAAGTAACTGTACTCTCGTCTGCCATTAAATCTCAATAGGTAAAAACTGCACATACATTTTTATTTACTTTTTTCATTGAAGTTTTGCAGAAAGTTGTCTATTCGTAAGAAGTGTTAAACTTGCATTATACGTTTTCATAACTTATATAAGTTTTAAATCGCCCTATTTTGGAAAAATTGTGTGTTTTTTTTTCCTGTAACGTGACAAGTTACAAGCGTATGTTATCGTACAGGATCATATAATATCTTCTTTATGAGGTACTCAAGTCAGTTTATGCAAAAAAAACTTGCTTTTATCGAAGTTTACAGATGTCATAAAACGGTGAACACAATTTTTGCATATATTTGGATATTTCACTAAACTTGTAATGCATTTACCACGTCTGTTGTGCATTCAGAAGGATACATCATTTTGACCACCATCATAAC
Source organism: Agrotis puta (assembly GCA_943136025.2). Classification (NCBI taxonomy): domain Eukaryota; kingdom Metazoa; phylum Arthropoda; class Insecta; order Lepidoptera; family Noctuidae; genus Agrotis; species Agrotis puta. The sequence goes on from OW964187.2 coordinate 10,111,091, forward strand.
CTTACGCAGTTTTGTAGGAGACGCAGTAAGTGTCTGATAGTCACTTTCTCTCCACACACGGTAGGAAGACGACTCGTTTAATAATTAGACAGAAAAACGGCACCACTTTAAAAAAAAAAACCCACTTTTTTATCTCGCACAATATAAACATTTTGATTGTGAAATCGTTTTAACCTGAAACGGTCTGTAATAGCGCAAATTGATCGCAGATCAGTGTACATTCCTTCTCTGTAACGTAAAAGCTTTAGCCCCACACTGGGAGTGGGAGTAGAACCATAACATCACCTTACAATTTGCGACATTTTGACGCGTCAATGTTCTTCGTTTACATACAAAACGAAGCATTTGCGTCTGCGCAGCTTGTATGATCAGAGTGTTAGCCTAAGTAATTCTCAACTTAGCACGCTAATGGTAAAACATTGGCGATGTTTACACGTATAATCCTTTCAATTTTCCCTTTCCAAGGTGGAGTGGAACAATCTTGGACTTTTCAAGCGTGACATTTAATTATGCAGGTTTCAATCTTTTGTGAGATATTTGTTACATGATATTAATACAGTGTTCATGATGTTTTTTTCGAATCGAATAGGGTGTTGGCATTGACTTTTATATAATATGGAATAGAGTAGATCTGTCTAGAAATAGTCTCTAATACCTATACATATGTTTGAGGTCGGTTTTTATACAGATTTACAGGTTATGATGACCTAGATCGTTTATTATTATCTTGCTTTAAGATTCAATTTCTCTGTTGATTAACTGTTTAAAAAGAGTGCGCATTAAATTTTGCGCTATCTCTGTCACACATTACCTATGTATCGTTTGTTGTGTTGGTTTTTTTTAGCGTGGTAAAATAATCTAATGAGTCCTCCCACCCAGGGCAGAGCGGGAGGTACTCTCAGACTTGTGCTGACTTAAATCTACGGTGGCCTTCAATAGCCCTTTACGATCCGGGGTCACGGTAATTCGTACAGTCCCGCGACCGTATAAAGGACGATAGGTTTTCTTTATGGCTGTTACCTGTAGTATTTTGAAAGTTCGAATTACGAAATAAGTATTATCAATGTTAGTCCAGAAGAGAATCACTTTTGAATTCTGTATGATTTTATAAGTGTGTCTGATTTACGCGTTGATGTCTTTTGTATGGGTCATGTCATAAAATATAATGAGCTTAAATTCAATTCAATTCAAAACATTTTTTCTGTACTTTCGGTCCATAAATCGTTAGTCGATCGAGATTTTTTGGATCAAGACAACATTAAGACAACTTTAATGACCGTTTTCACATATTTTTTTCATTTATCCGGTACCTATTATTTTGAAAGAAACAGTTCTTTTCACTTCAAACTTCTCCAATACTTTGTAAAACAAGACAAAAAATTATACAGTAAATATTTTATTACTCTATAATAATACACAAACGCGAGCTATGTTGTCAAGACCCTAGGTGAAAAGCAATCGCTAGGCGTGGGAATCAATGTGTCTTCAGCACATACAAACAATGTAGGTATTTAATTTGGTCGTTAAACTCTTGTTATGTAGGGAAAACTTCGCATTAAGTAACGTTGTATGGGTTTATGTCTGATTACACTGTTCTTAAGCTACACAACACTAGAAAGAAACATTTAATGGATGGTTTGTTTTGGGTTGGAATCATCAAATTATTCCTCGCGCCCGTGGTGGAGCTGAAAAAGAAGGGACTGTCAGACTTGCACTGGCTGTCAGGGTGGGTGACTGTCGTTCTTTCGATTGCCCTTTGCGATCCAAGTTTACGGTAACATTTTAAGACATTTCTACAACCCTATCAGACCCCAACAGTAAAGCTGGCATCTCCTTGTGGCTTGGATAGAATGGGCCGTTGTCTCAGGCAGTTCTGTTTATACGCAAACCCGCGCATACGGTTGCTGAAATTTGCCACTAACTACAAATCTACTAATATATCTATGTATGTATTTTAAACTTTTGCAAACAAACAGCAGTGGGCTTTTATTTAAGTATTTATTTCCGTACTATCTAATGTTAGTGGTAAACGAGCAATAGAGAATGGCACAATAATATAATTCAATAGTCGACGAAGATACTGCTAAACACAGCCATCCCAATGTCCGAAGGAATCAGGCATAGGAATCACAATAAATAATGCCCAATGACAAGCAGCAGCTCAAAATGGCTCACAATTATACTGAATCCATAAAGCATATAATTGATATAGCTAAAATGAAAGTGAGGGTACAACACGAAGATTCGTGTATCATTTGCGGGCCCAACACTATTCTTACAACATTATTAACATAATGCCATCGAGATAACGAATGAAATTGCATTCGGGGTATGTATTTAGAAGGGCTCCCGAGTTCGGAACGTGCATTTAACTTAGTTATTTGAATATGTGTTAATCTTCACAGTTTTAAACTTTAGCGTTGCTTAGGTTACATCAGTGTTACATTTTTCAATCGTTCGGGGTTGCTCGAATGTTTAAAAGACTAACCGAGTCTCTGGAATGCAAAGAGCTATTGGAGGAACAGGGTGGCTCTTTACTTTTTAGTCAGTACGAGATAGTCTTTTCAGTCCATTAAACAGGTTTTTCTACTGTTTTCTATCGTCCTTTGTTTGGTACTCATAAAATTACGACTAATAGAGAAAGAGGTACCGTAAACAAGGTATGCTTCGTTGATCCTAAATAATAAATATTGGGATCCGCACATGAGTATTCTGATGTTAATAATTATTGTCTTCGTCGTCATATTGTAATCTAATCAGTAGATGGTTAATGTTATGCTACTTTTAAGCGCCCCGGTAGCTTTGAAGTAGTAAGGTTATATGGTAATGACGTAAGTGGGTTTAACTTCTGGTTCATAGGAAGGTTTCTATTCTAGTCATAAGGATACTTTGCTTCCGTGATTATTTAAATAAACCAGATATGACTGATATGACGAAAATTAATGAAGAGGATTTTGTCTGTCCAAACGGGAACCCGTGACCCTGTAACGTAAAGTTTGACGGAACTCGGTGGAGTCTAGTCAGTACGAGTCCGATAGTTCCTTCCACTCAACCCAGGGCGGGAGGACTTATTTGAGGATCTTATCACCTAAAAAGTAATGAGTAACTATTAACAAACACTTACCGATATCAGAACAAATGGTGACTGATCTAATTTCATAGCTTCTAATTGTCTAAACGTAGGCTCCAAGGTTGTCCGGAGCGGTGACTTCAAGGAGGCTTCTACCAATGCCGCTAGTAGTTGCCTCGAAGACGGCTCCACTCCCAGCCCGGAACTGAATGCTGCCAGCGCTTCGCCATGTCGACCCAGGCATTGTAATGCCACTCCTAGAAAAATAAAAATGGTTATAGCTCTAGAATATATTAAGCATAGTCCTCCTGGCCGATTTCGGCCTCGGCGGCCAATTTCAGCGGAGATTAAGCCGGGAGCGCGGGAAATAATTGTAGTGCTCAAGTGTGTGCGCATGCACAGGTGCACTCTCCTTTCCTTTACTCTCATAGTCCGATGGGACGGCAAACCGAAACGACCGGTGAGAGATCAGGCGCAGGACTGTCAATTTCCAAACTCCGGGCTGCTAGTTACTGAGAAATTTTAACAGATAAACCCAAAAGCACTTTTTGTTCGACTGAAAATCGAACCCAGGACATGCTCAGTAGTCGCGAGACAAGAGATGATATAGTTTGAGTCTATCAAAGGTAGTCTTGTCATTATCCGCATGGATTTTACCGAACTATGTTGAGGTCATCTTCCAGTCTGACAATTTGACGTCACGGTTGGCGCAGCGGCTGAGTGATCGACTGCTGTGCAACGTGTCGCGAGTTCGATACCCGCACGGAACAAATATTTATATGATCTGTAAGTATTTGTTTCGGGCGTTTGTGTATATGAGCTTCTATGTTTGTAAACGCACCCACGATACAGGAGAAATTCGTAGTAAGGGGCAAATTTTAAAAACAAATGCAGCTGAATATCAGGAAGAGTGAGTGCTTTAATGTCTTCCACAATAAAGTTGCTTGTCAATAGAACATATAGTTATCAATTTTTTTTGTCATCTGTCAGACTTCTCATAAAGACTGTCGAAGATTTATGAGTGACAGACGGGCCCAACAGCTTATCGTGCTTTTCGAGACAAGGCACAAATCTTACTTTCAAAGCTGCTAATTTAAAAGACATTGAACCTCTGAACAGACAAGACAAAGTGGTTAGTCTGTGACAACACGACCTTTACTAATGAATGCATGCATGGTAACGTAAGGGTCAATTCACATCGAGACGCGACGCTGCGCTTAGATTTTATTATAGCGACACGATTGGTGCAGTGGCTGAGCGATCGACTGCTATGCGGTTCGTTTCCTGCACGGAACAAATATTTGTAAACGCACCCAGCACAGGAGGTTTTAATAGTGTAGGTTACGATCCTTGAAAAAAAATCTTCTTTTTTTTTATCACCCAGGGCAGGGCGGGAGGGACTGTCAGACTTGTACTGACTAAAATCCACGGTTTCTTTCAATAGCCCTTTACGTACCGGGGTCACGGTAATCCGTTAGTCCCGCGACCCCGGCAGGCTTTGGCCCTCTACAGGCCCCGTCACTATGCTGACACTCTTTGAGGCGCGCGTGGAACACAAAGCGACGACGACCCGGGTGAAAAAAAAAATGTAACTTAATTTACTACATGAAAAGATAGACATTTCACCGATGACGTGACGCAGCGCTACACAGCTCGGTGCTGCTCGCACTGAGATACATATTTCTAGTTTCATTGCTTCATGTCGCGTTCGCGTCTCGGTATGAACTGACCCTAAGGCGTAGGTAGAAGTCTGGCTTGTGCACCCACTGTTCGCTAATAACTGTAAACTTGCATTCATAATTGTTCCGCCGACAACGCTTTGATATCCATACTCTCACACCAGCAAATAAAAGAAGCAATGGATCAATTTTTTATACAACATGTATCGATTGGGACCGCCTTTTGATCGAATTAAAACGATAATCGATTTTCAAACCAAAAAGGTTTTAATCTTGACGCTACTCATTTGTTTACGTTCATTTTTTTATAAATATCGGAGTTAATGTAACGGTACTAACACAGTTGAGGGGGGGGGGGGGCGGAAACCGTGACTCTGAATCCTTAAGGGCTACTGTAGGAATGCGGTGGATTTTATTCAGTACTCTGACCGTCATTTTTGCTCCACCCAGGGCGGCATCACTAATGATTTTACCACCTAAAAAAAGGGTACCAGCACAAAAACGTGCCACTTATGAGTAATTGCTGCTTAGTAGCAGGTGTGTACGTACTTTTCTAGAAATAAGTGTGTTTATTTGTAGCATGCTCAAAAATTGACAACCGTTCGATTTTTCAGTATGTGTATGTTGATAGGTGTGCTATATTCGCAAGAGTATGCCGTCAAAGAGCATGCTAGTTTTAAGCATGCTCTTTTAGTTTGCTTGTGTATCTGTAGCTTTAATGTCTGCTACGGTACCTCAGAATAAATGGAGATATCGATGTCGGTACAATAACATGATTGACAGTAATTGTCATGTTTACTCTCATTTTAGAGAAATCTGGACCCAGTCGCTGACGGACGGACAATTCAGAATATAGTAGTGTAATTACAAGGGAGAATTCATACCGGGGCTTAGGCTTAGGCTGCGTGAGCGATAAATACGACGCGACGCTATGCAACACGTAGTAAATTTTAAAAATAATATTATAATAGTTGTTAAAATAGGTCGAATTGCGTCGCGTCATCGCTCACGCAGGACACCGCGTCGTCAGTAAACAACGAGACGCGTCGCGACGTTACTGGAAATGTGTATCTTTTCGTGCAGTAAATCAAGTTAGATTTTGAGGCGATATTAAAAGATTCGTGGGCGCCGCCCGCGCTGCTCTTTTCGTGTTTGTAAATAAAGATAGACATTATGTCGCTCTATTGAAATGTGTACACAGCGTCGCGTCTCAGTGTGAATGGAACCTTAGACGTAAATATGAAGTAGACAATTAGAAATTGTGTACTTTCATTATGTCGATTTCGTCTGGCTGATTTACTGTAGCTGTAACAGCTGGTATTATAGTAAACCTATTATACTGTTTGTCGTGTATGAACAATTGAACATACACTCTAATGTTATAGCACGTTTCGAATCTTTTGATATTATAATAGATGGTTCATTGTTAACCATATCTAATTTGACCTCACGTTAAATGTAGAAAGTGGTACGTAATTATAGCTCCTACTTTTGTATCTAAAGTAAACAAAAATTAGAGCTGTATTCACAATGACTGAAATTACATGTGAATTATGTTTACTTTGGATACTGCGTACCTCCATGAAGAAAAAGAGCTATTTTTGTTTCTACGAATTCTGCGATATATTTAGTATAAACCCTTAATACAAACTTCAAAATTTCTAAAACTTCTAAACGTAAGGCATCCATTAGGTGTCGCTTAGTGTGCATGAAAACGGGCATTCATCACGAAAACCCCTGAATGTTTTCACAGACGCGCATATTAATTTAATTAGTTGTCAATATATGCACAATATGTTGTTAATTGTCGTCACACCAGCTTGTCACGCTTCTATAGTTGGAATATTGACTGAATAATTTAATCACGCATGTTTATTGATTGGCAAAAAGTGCACTGTATGCTAGTAGAAATCTACTACCATATAGTGCCATATAGTATAGAGCTGTGTGACGGCCGAAAGATTGGAAAATGAAATATCTTTCTAGGGATGTTAAAATACAATACAATACAATATTTTTTTTTAAGATTTGCTAACTTTTTCTGGTAATATTATTATTTCGAAGGAAAGTGAAACCAGAAAACAAGGAATAGAAAATGTGTGTGTGTCGAAACTGATTTGATCAATTTTTTTTATTTTAGCTCACACAAGGCCAAATGGGTATTCCACGGCTTTAAAAAATAACCTTACAATAAGAGCTGAAGTAATTACACCTTATAATAAGTGGTCTCCATAAATAAGTCCACGGACGTAACATTGTCGATAAATAATTTATGAGTACTTACTCTTACCTATGTATTTCTTTGTGCCTATATCGCAGCAGGGGACCCCATGTATCGATGATCGCAAAAAAATAAAACGAAACGAAAAAGGTACACCTAAGGCCACATTAATGGGTAAAGTATTTAACCATAAAATAAATAGCCGGTAATAATAACCTTTTCATACATTTTTAGCCAGAAAATAAATAAAAATAAACTGCAGAGTGAAAGTGACCGCCGATAGAAAATTATGGAAAAAAGTTATTGTAATCTCACGCAATAGCAGTAACAATGTGTGCATAGTGCATATCACGATTATGCAAAAACGTGTATTAATATGCAATGGAGGTGCTAAATGCATAGTTTATCACGACCGATGATTTATGGTTAGGATGCTATGTTCGGTTGCACGTTTTCAATGTAGTACAGGCAATTACGTCCTGTGTCAGATTTGGATGTTTGTATCAATCCCGTGCCTCGAAAAGCAAATAAAACCGTTAATCTGGCCTTGTCATATGCAGTCTCATCATAAGCCAAAATTGATGCGCCAAAATTGAAACGACACGAATCTTTAAAAATAGTCATACGTCACAAGTAAGTACAGTTTTAACTTGCTTTTGACGTCACGCGTCCTCACGTGATGCGTTATATCATTGCAAATAAACATTAATTTAATAACAGAAAAAATATGTAGGTATGTATTTTTTTTGTAAACTTTTACGGACGGACTAATTAAATTTTGCAGTTTATTGAAGCTGTCAACAATTCTATTTTTGATTGGTTACTTCAATAGGTTATGTCTCAGTTGAAATTGTATTTCGTTTGTTGTCTTGTCATAAATCCGAACACTTTGTCTAAGGGTAATGAATCTTTATGTAACTGACTGTACAAACACATAGATAAACGTAAGGACTTTTCTGTTAACTTAAGTAACACTTATCGATTAATGCAACCTTAATGGTCGATTAAAGTGTAAGCTCACCATTATAAATTCCTCGTCTATAATCCTTGTCATTAAAACCAATTAATTATAGTTTTAACGGTTAGAAGTTATAAAGTCTAGACTTAGGATATTAAATGGGGATCATTAAGTAACTTAGTCAACTTATAATCTTTCTTTTAAGTAATATTTATGAACAGCTTTTGTAACTTAAGTAATCTTGGTCTCATGTGTATTGAAATATGTAGTTTGTTCTTTGATAGACGTAAGTTTTCCTGGTATTACATTGTAGTGATAATTGAAACAGTTTAAATTGATACGATATTTATAAATTCATATCAAGCTTTTATCTGATCTTATTAATACTTGTTCTCTCTTAGTCGATCGTAAATAAGACGCATACGAAAAGTTTTGATAATAATCAAATTATGATTTACAGATTCATGTGACAAAGACAGTGATGAGTATGAATATTGATGGATGGAGAGGAAGAGGAAGGCAAAAGAAAAGATGGATAGATTGTCTAAAGAATGATATGAAAGAAAAAGGAATAAATTTTACTGTGACCAGACAGGGGGGAATGGAAGAACAAAACGTGTTGCGCCAATCCCAAGTAAAATGAGATAAGTTTAGGAAGATGATGATGACATACGGAGAAGAATCTCTACGAAATCGAAGTTTTTTTATTCGATTTGTTATATTTATGTTTACGAACTTTTTATCAAGCTGTGTTGTAGAAAACGACGCACCAAATCAGCTACTTTAAATCAATAAAACAAATGAATAACGTAATGAAATTATTCTAAACATATCGTTACCTTGTCTGTAATACGCTTTCGGCCAGTTCGGGCACAGTTCCCTCGCTCTCGTCGCATCTTGTAAAGCTGCCGCAAACTGCCCTTGTTTTAGCCTTGCTGCCGACCTGTATCAAAATAAACGATAAGTCTACAAATCTTAATATGTTGGAAGTCCTTTAGATCTATGTGTTCTGAAGATGACTATGAGACGTAAACACAGAGTTGATTTTCATAATAAATTAGCATCATCATAATACACTCGCGAGCAAAAGTATGGAATCACTCACTAAGATTCCGCACGATCTTGAGTACTTAATAACTAGAAAAGAATGATAAAAATGATACCATTTTAACGTTTAACTGTTAAGTTTAAATAGATACCAAATTCATTCAAATAACGCCCTTATTTAAGGAGTTATCTCGGATCAATTTCAAGTAAGTTATTCCGCTAGTGTAGTGCACTCGCATTTCGCCGACTGAACCCTATTATGAAAATATACAATTAAAGCAAAATTTTAAGATTTCCAAAGAACACCCTTCAATACAATCCAAAATCAATCGAAAGTTTCTTCAAAAAATGAACCCTGAAATCGGGATACATACATACACAAAATAGAAAGACTCCGACGAATTGAGAACTTTCGCCTCTTTTAAAAAGGTGGTTAAAAATAATGTTATTTTTTGGGCTTTTTTTTTGTTTAGGCGTACTGGTTGTAGGCTGCGGTTTCACTGAGGCGGAGCGGAGAGCGATTCACCAATCACATAGCTTGAGTGGAGAAAAGAGGTCCTCCTGATTGAGATTGGTAAATCCAATCAGTAAAATCAGTGGAACCGCAGCCTTAGTAATTTTTTTTACGTCATTTAGGCATTATGGTTTATAGACGCTGTGCAATTTTAAAACAAAACTTAAAACAGATAAAACCTACTCAATGTTCCCGTTGCATATGAATCATCTACTTAGCTAATTTACATTATACATAATGACTATACATACGGTATATTACACACTAGTTCTTATAATTCCGTAATTTCTCCTAATTATGTACACGCGTGACCAATACGACTGACAGCTACGAAGACTGGTCTAGATTATAACACCGTTCACTGAGCTAATACGACCAACGTTTTCTACTATAATTTTCTTCATCCTTAGATTATAATTAGAGTGATAGCATGTTAAGTTAAATAATGATCTATGATCTACAAGTAGTTTTTTTTTAAACGTTGCCCCACACTAGGAACTTCTCCTGCATCGTGGGTGCGTTTACAAACATAGAAACTCACACACGCAAACACCCAGACCCGAAACAACTACTTCCAGATCATTGAAATATTTGTTCCGTGCGGGAATTGAACTCGCGACACAGCGCAGGAGTCCAATTGCTCAGCCACTGCGCCAAACGTGCCGTCACGTGACGCAAAATGCAGTTGTTTCGGGTCTGATCTGTGCATGTGAGTTTCTATGTATAAACATAGAATATACAATACAATTATTATTTTTTATCCTTTAATAGTGTTGTAAAGATTAACGTAAGGGCCAAAAACTGTCTCTGGGGTAGCGGGACTGTCTTATTAGTTAACCGTAAGTCTGGAATGTAAAGGACTATTAAAGGAACACGGTGGATTCTTGACATTACGGCTCGGATAGTCCCTTCCACTCCACCCAGGACGGGAAGACTCATTTGATGATATTACCACCTTAAAAAAAGGAAAATCTAATGAGTGTTCTTTCTAGTACTTAAAAGCTCGAACGTTGCAAGTTAAGGCTCCAATAAGCGGACACTGCGGTAAGTCTAGCTCTTTGACACGATTCCAACCAATCTAAGAACTTAACGAGCATAATATCATCAATTTGATATCAATAGTTTCACCCTTATTAAATAGGACTGAAACATAACTGGAAAAATATGGAATTCCTACATAACTATATGTGCACATCTGGCTAACCTTTCGGGAACGTAAGGTAGTACTACTACTCTAATATACATATAAAAAAGTAGTTACACATGGTCACGCACACTGGCTTTGCACAGGTGGAATTTGAATACAAAATATAGCATATGTTACTCGCTGATACGAGTAATATAGCTTTATCTAAGTCATGTACCAAGTTGGTGGTAGGAACTATCAAATCGTTTGCAGCGAGTGATTTGACGTCAATTTTAATATGCTCCACAACCTTTTCAAGTAATTATGTTATTAGGTTTTATTTAATTGTTATAAAAAAAGGTGAAAATGTTTATCTATAAAATATCTACTAGATAGTGACTATGTGCGCCCATCTTTACGATACAATGTTTAATAATAACAATACCCAATATTGTTTTTACATTTGCAAAAAGATTTGATAAATAAAAAAGTTTTTACGTATGCAGAACTTACCGATTACTATAAAGTATATGATTAGCAGGATCCAGCGTCAAGGCATCGGTGTACAATGCAACTGCAGTGGCAAAGTCCCCGGCCTGGCAAGCTGCATTGGAGGCACGGACCTTCTCTACAAAGAGGGCCCGGGAGGCCGCCCCGAGGGAAGCCGAGCCTGTCGGCTCCACCTGAGAAAAGAAAAGGTATTTGGTACGGCATATGGTTCAAAATAACATAGATATTATTCTGTATTTTTCCAATAAAAGATATATACTGCATCTACACTAGCCGAGATCCGGGCCAACATTATTTTCATTAGCAACTATGCCATGATTCCAATCGCATTGTACCTAATTATTTCAGGAGTTTTTTTTCTTTAGTTTATGCTGTCTCACTGTTAGTCTAAGAACTGCCTAATACCTTCCTGGAGGTTGTTGTCATGTGCATAACCAGTTCTCGCGGTACGCATCCAGTCCTCCATCCTCCTTATAAAAGATTTTAGTAGTTTACTTAAACAAGAGAGAGCCAATAGAGGTTTAACAGTATACCTACGTATTTCATATGATTGCTGAAACCTTTGGCACTCATATTTGCAGTTGAAACCTGTCATAAAGCTTCCCCTTTTCTAAAACAAGTTGCTTCTTAAAAACCCTTTAGGTACTACATTAGTTTCGTGACTTCGCGATTGTACGAAAGTGTATTAAAGTTAGAAAACAAACTTCTGTGCCTTGTAGGCGCAGATTAATATGTGGGACCAACCCACAAACATCTACTTTCTAACACGAAATTACAGTAATTGACTGAATTACCTGCATAAGCGGGGAACCTATTTAACAGTGCTCCTTTGTGCCTCGTGCACAAGGGATTAACTTTCAAAGAAATATTGCGTTAATGACCATAAACAAATTACGCCAGAACATTTATTTATTCAAAATAGGCACGCGTTTGACCACTATTTTGCCTGACGTTAAGCAATGATGTAATCGACGGCGAAGCATGCACAGACTCAGGCAGGGAACTCCATTTCTTAACTGTTCGCACAATGAAAGTATTTTCATAACGCAAACTAGTAAGCAGGGGCGCATTGCCGGACGTCTTGTTGTCCTATGATGAAAAGGGTTTGGCGGAATCAAATTATGCAGTTCCATATGAACAACAGATTATTAAACAACACATCATTATGTTATGTTATGCTTATAAATGTTTCTACTGCTGGGACACAGGCCTTATCTCTGTGAGAGGGAGTGGGCCATAATCCACCACGCGGGCCCAGTGCGGGTTGGTAGATGTCACATGTCTTCGAAATTTTGGTTCTAGGACATGTCGGTTTGGGCACGCCGCAATCGCGGCGGTAAGACCCCTCTTTGAGGAGTGGCTGGATAGGCGTCACGGCGTCCTGACCTACCGCATGACGCAGGTCCTCACCGGACACGGAAGTTTCGGGAGGTTCCTGTGTCTGATAAGGAGGGAAGAAACGCCTGGGTGTCACCACTGCGAGGATCGTCCGGAGGACACGGTGGAGCATACGGTGCAGGACTGCCCCGCTTGGGCAGAGCACCGCCGTGTCCTCACGACGGCGATAGGCGGAGACCTCTCGCGCCCGGCATTGGTCGAGGCCATGCTGCGGGGCGAGACGGAGTGGGAAGCGGTCGCCTCCTTCTGCGAAGCAGTCATGCTCGCGAAGGAGGAGGCGGGCCGCGTGAGGGAGAGGACAGCGTCCTCCCTCCACCCCAGCCGCAGTGGTAGACGCCCACGGCGAACGACGTCGCTAGACGATCTCCGGCCACCGTAGGCGCGGGCATGCGGGCAGCGAGTAATGGGCGACTCGCTGTCCGACCATGGACCATGCCCGGGTCGACGGCGCGTTGTGTTCCACGCGCGCCTCAAGGAGTGTCAGCATAGTGACGGGGCCTGTAGAGGGCCAAAGCCTGCCGGGGTCGCGGGACTCACAGATTACCGTGACCCCGGTACGTAAAGGGCTACTGAAGGACACCGTGGATTTTAGTCAGTACAAGTCTGACAGTCCCTCCCGCCCTGCCCTGGGTGGGAGGACTCATTTGATGATTTTACCACGATAAAAAAAAAAAAAAAAGGACATGTCGGTTTTCCCACGATGTTTTCTTTCACTGTTTTGAGAGCAGTGGTAAGAAATAAATTACACAAAGTAATGTGCCTGGCTGGGTTTGAACCATGACCCGTTATTATAAAAGCAATAAAATTATTTTTCAAAATAAGGACATACAAATCGACCGATATTGTAATTTAAAACCTGAAAACTTAAACCATTGGTTGGCTACCACATTATTTTTTACAACCGCATCGTAATCACAGCTTTTTCCGATTTCCCCGCTTCCCATTCGCTCATTGGGTGTCGATAGTACTCGGCGGTCTTCGTAAATAAAGAATAAAGTGTATTGGCAAGCCATTTTATTTTACGTTTTGCTGTATGTAACAGTTGTAAGCAATAACACGATTATGCTTTCACGACGTTATGCGTAAACCCGATGTGCTTTTGAGTAGTTACGAGTATTGCGCAAATTATAATATCAATAGCATTTAAGAATTCAAGCCTTTTTTGCTCTTATTGGTGAAGGTTATTACATCGATAAAAGTTAAGTGAACTCGTACTGAATTAAGTAGCAATAAGTTTAGATACAAAATATATAAATAGAAAAATACAAGTAGCAAGGACATCAAAATATTCCACTTTGCTTTCAAAGGCGAAAGTGCCCAGAGGGCTGACATATGCAATACTGCCATATAGGATTGTTGAAGGTAAAAATTTGATTAAAAAAATAGGCCAGTCTTCTGGTCACGAGAAGAGTCGTGACCAGAAGACCTTGCAATATTTACTTGATTTTGAGTAAACATAACACCCAAAAACTGGTTTATTTGTAAAATGCATAACCGCATTTGCTATCTATACCTACTACTTAAAAACAAAAGAAAAATTAAATAAGGGACCATCCTTATGTAACCTTTATTTCAAGACATAAAATGGCATGGCATCCATGGCAGCCATACTTTGTGAGATCGTAATCAGTTAATCCTTTCTATTTCATTGGCATTTTTTTCCATTTAAATACGTATTTAGCCTTGGATTAAGTTAATGATCGGTATAAAGTATAATACTGGCTTGTAATTACTGTATTATCTGATTGTTATTGGCCGATATCCATACGGGGTGTGGTACTCAACTAGAGGGATATTACGGAGGATTGTTTCATAGATTTTATTTATACAAAGGGTGCCCCCCTCTGCCCAAACTGTATGGATTGCTGGTGGGGCAAATAATAATTACTTAATGATGAAAAGGATAATCAGTAATTTAAATGTAATAAAATAAAAATGTTTTTTTACTTGATGAACAAATTTTCTTAGAATTTAATATTTATATTGATATAACATGACTTTAACTATCTCGAAAATTACAGTTTACGTTAAAAGGACATGTAATTATGGTTATGAGTGCGTGTTATTTGATGCGATTCCAATTAATCGATACTTGTACGTGACTTTTAATGTACGTTATCGATATTAAATTCGATTCCTTCCTCCACTGCCATACTCGATGGATATTAAAGCTTACAATCGATGTGAGTTATAAAGTTCCCGATATTAATTGGTTTGGAACTTAATTACTTGTTGAATTAATGTTTTATAGGCTAGTTTAATGTCAGAGGCTCGGGCACCTTGCGTTGTTGACAAAATCTCGTCGACTGATTTTATTACAAAGCCTTAAATTTTGATGAGATAAAGAATGACATTCATAGATAGTAAATGACAAAGTTGGTCTTTAAAACACGTTGGATAAGTAAAAGCTTTTTACTCCGTTTTATAGCACTAAAAACAGAAACCGATGAAGTCTTTTTAGGTGCTTGATCCTTGTTTTTTGGTTTAAATGAAACTTCTTGGATTTTGATTATATAAAGGTACCTTTACGTAACAGGTTTTTAAAGGAAAAGGAAAACATCAAACTGGTAAAGTATTTTTATAATTTACTGAAAATTTTACTTAATTCAAAACGCATACTCGTTATTAAAACAAAAACGGACACGTCTCAATCATTAGTTTCTAAGAAATAACACAACGAAACGTTTCATAAATATTTACGTTTCAAAATATTTATGTTGCCTAACAAAAGCATAAAGGATTCGACGGTGCCGACGTAATAATAGTAAAAAACGACAAATGACAAACTGCTACTGAATTCCTAAACCCCTCGCCTATGATGGTAACGTTAACACCACGAAGAAGAAACTAGAGAAGTTCCGTATAGTAAGAAGGGATACTTTATAAGTTTCGTAATTGTTTAGTAAATATTCAGAATACCTTTGTAACTGAAAAATTGGAAGGTAAATGATGATTTTGTGTTGGATTGGTGGTGTGAAAATATATCGAGAGCTCTGGATATATATTAAAAGATAATTTAAATAAGAAAATGCGATAGATAATAAGATTACTTGCGCCCATTATCTCTCAAGCGGTGGGTTGTCCCTATGCTTTTAAAATAGACTTCATTAAGCTCATCTGTAATTTAATCTTAAACAATAGCGGAGGCATTCTTAATTAACAATTGTCCTTTACCGGGCAAATAAAACAACGTTACGTAATTAAACGAAGGCTTAAAATATTCATTGGTCCATGCACCCAGCGCAGAGATCCCTAAAAATAAAGTATTTTAAATTTGAAACGGGCGAGGAGGCGTGAGGCGCGATCGCCACCTGCGCTATCTATCCGACCGCATCGGAAGCGAGAGTATTTTTTTCTCACGGACCGCATTCTCTAACCTCACCGTGAAACAAGCAACCATTGATCTTCCCCTCCTATACCTTATACATAGCTGCTTCACACATTCATTCACTTAACTCGATATTAAGTTACACGGTAATGTATTTCGTACTGTTTCAAAGAGCCGATTTCACATATTTCGTGTGTTGCAGGCAGACAGAGAAGGCGCCCTTTTACCTATGGCCCGGGAACACACTCGTGAACGTGATCTTTGTGCTGTAACAATGACGGATTCACTAAAAAGGGCATTGTTTAATGATGGTGCCGATGTCTGTAAACACACCCGTTTTGGGATACGTTCGGTGGGAAGATGGGGAATCCGTGAACCAAGAAATTTTGGAATAGTCAGGGAAATGCAAGAAAACGTTTTATATCTTAAAGTAATAAAGAAACGCTAAAGAATACAGCGCTTTGGTTATTGAAGAGGATTACTTTCATTAAAAGGACAAGAGGCACCCTCGGAGCTATAGAAATGTTATATACTACATTTCCCTATTCCACAAGCAATGTAACTGTGATGACAGTTGACTTTAATACCTCCAAATAAGGAAAGGCCTGTGTACAACAGAAACTACGATTTCTAGAGAACATGTTCTATTCCCTTTCCGGGTCTTTGAGCTTTATGTACTTACAGCAAATATTGAACGAAGATACGCTCATTCGCCGTCGTAACTTCAAAAATTATCATTTCATTTTCATACTGGCAACATTCGATAAGTTTACCATAAACGGTTGGTTTGCGTACCATCATTACAACCGTTTATCAATGCGCTCCAGTGGCGTATACCGTGCGCATACGCATCCACTGGTTATGATCGCCGATTGTTTCGGCCATTTTGAAATATGAGCGACGTAATCGAGCCTTATTCGCTTTATTAAAATTTCGTTTAAAGAGGCGCCTGATAACCGTTCGCTCGACGGATTGGGTAATTATTTTTTCTTGAAACGACCTTTCATTTATCTTGTAACGTTACTTTTTAAAATGAAAAGATGCGGACCGCCCAGCGACGCTTAGTGAACGTCATATTGGAAGAATTTTTAATATCGCTGCAGTTAATTAAAGTGTGTTTAAACATTATCCGTCGATTTATCAAAATGTAATTGCGAGTAGAAAATGCGCAGCATGTAATGTAAATACATAGCCGGAGCGACTCACCGTAATGAACATTAATAATGAAATCTTTTATCCTTTGAAATTTGCATTCTCCCATGTTTAAAGTCGCGGTGCGCAATGATTATAATTTTTCATTTAAGTAATCCTTTATCTGATGGGCATGCCATAATTCTGATATGCAGCCAGACTTATCTGTACACGTAGATTTGACAGAGAAATATATGACGAATATTTCTAGAAACGTGCCCGTAAATATGAAGTACTCTAACAAATTAAATAGGTACCTAGTGAGTCAAAATAATAATACTGATTTAAAATAAACGCTAGATCGAATACGATACGGATTTCTGCCACAAACCAAAACATCATTCGAAGAAGATTTAAGTGCATTTCGCGAGAACGAATTCGCTGGCAGTGTTAGTTTGCATGTCATTTCAATAGCTATACATTTATAATTTATATAAATAAATCCATCAATTCTCGGTATAACGACACACGAACATTTATCATACGCACAAAATGTGTTCTGTGAAATCATTTGAAATTCAACATGCGCCTATAACTTCCTATTTTATGAGGCCAGGATAGATGCGCAGTCACATATGACTAGGATTACTTGTAAATACACATAAGCACGAAATATATAGGTGTATAAAAGATTGAAAATGATGTTATTAAAGTGCTGATAAACTTGAGCATTCACTTGTAATGAGCATTCTTGTAATGTTACATTACAGAAAAACAAACGAGAGCGTTTTAGCGAGCATTCGAACGAGCGTTCTGGCGAGCTTTTTGCCGAGCCGACTGTCAAGTCTGACATCTTTATGAAAGAAATTTTTTGACGATCATCGACTAGAGCTTTCGCTAGAAAGGTCGTGAAAATGTTCGAAGCGATGGTTTTGCTGTGTTCGTTGTTCAGTTCGACATAATTAAAAATGGTGAATGCTCGATGTCTTGTTACAAGTGAATGCTCAAGTCTATCACCGTTTATATGCATTTACAGAGGTATCAATTTTCCCCTCAGCTAATCTCGGACCATTGAATACATGCTGTTGTGCAAATGCTAATTCGCTTTCAATGTAACTTGCACTTTTGATAGCATAAAAAGACGAAGCGATGAGAGTCGTATGTGTTTGTGTTGTAAGGAGGTTTATAGCATGTCGTACACATTCTAATTCTATTTAATAGTTGCAATGTATTGGAGACTTTATTATGTTTAGATAAACCCATGTCTTCTTTAATCATCTTTCATTTGTATTTTATACTATATATTTAAATCGCTTCGTTCGTATTATGAAAATAAATTATTGAAGACAAATTGTTATTGTTAAACCTTAAGCCATGTCTCATGAATATTCTCTGAAGAAATGACAAAACAATAAAAATAGAAGGCTTTTTATAAGCTGTTACCACAACAAAGCTTTTGTAATCACGTCAGTGCTGACTCCGTCACGTTTTTATCGCTCCTACGTGATAGGACAGGCTCATCGTCATCGTCAGGTGCCTGAGCCCTCAGCTTTTGTTGTGAGAAAAAAACAACAATGTACGCGACATAAAAATAAAGACGTCTTCCTTAAGATCTTTGACATCACTTTGTCTCAATAATTCCTTCGCAATTACTCCGCTATTTATACCTCCGAATGTTCCACCGTTTTGAGACTGCAACGTAAAAAGTTTAAAACCTGAGTCTGAACTCATTCCCCGCCCAGATGGGTATAAGGGTTAAAAAACAAAAACCGGCGTCGTCGGTCATCCTTTGTCTATTTTTTCCCGCCTATTTTCAATGTGGACCTCTCGGGATAATTACGAGATTTTTACCTGTTCGAAATAAAACAATTAACGTGTGTTGTGCCGAGACAAATCACACAATAATTTGGGACCGGATTCGGGTAATTTTTTGATGGTTTAGTCGAAAGTTTTTGTGTGTTTCTTTATACACATTCATACATTTTATGGGAATCAATCTTTGAATCAAGTTGGACGTGCGTTCCGCTCGTAAAGCATTCGTTGTGGCCGGTGCCTAAATTAATAACAAAATAATCACACTGTGTTCTGAGATTCCATTGTTTGTTTGGATGGAAAAAAGAAAAATAAAGACATGTTAAGGATTTTTAATACATTTAAGCCCGAGGGTGACAGTTCGTTATTGAAGAAAAAAAAAACCCGACATGTATTTGACTTCCGCGCATCTGTTCAGTTTGGCCCGAAGGCGTGGGTCTCATCACGACTTCCATACTTATTTGTGTAACCCGACCGAGAAGGGAGACTGGTCGTCCTATAAGGACGGAGCGGGTTCGGTTGAATTTTCCGTTTTATTGGGTTATTGTTGCGAAATCGCACACAAACGCGGCGGATTCCTCGCATTCCTTGACAATTACTATTTCGTGAGTGACCCCGCACTCTCGCCGAATGTCCGTGAACTGGTCTCACCAACGAACGTCTGACCTTTGACTCTTGAATCGTCTGGCAATTGGGGAGTTTTTTCCTTGTGTCAATGATAACAGTATTGAATACCTACCTACTTACTTAAAGTGCCAATATAAATACAAAATTGTATTCTTCTAATGGCCTGAAAATGTTTGGATTTCATGATCCCTATAGTTGAATTGTTAGTGAGTACATACTTAAGTACTATTATATGGGAACGTGTGTGAATTTTCCAATTCCAATCTCCAACTCTTTACAATTTAACACTATAAATATCGAATTGCACTGAGAATCGAAGCATAATAGGCCGTGGCTACAATAATTCAATGGCAATTAGTTTTAATAATTCCGGTTAACCATACGATTTAACTCAGGAAATTACTCAATAAAGTATTCAATACCATAATGACCACGATTGTCGGCCATAATGGCAATAACCATGCGTAGATATTTCCCATTGTATTCTGTTTTAGGTAACATTTAAATATTTCCATATTGACTCAACCAACAGGCTTTAATAATGTACGGTGCGTAGCCACTGTTGGCAATCTTGCGTATTTTTAATACGAAAATCGATTGGGTTTATTTCATTGTTTCGTTTTATTAAGTTGGCAACAGTTTTGTTGCACTTTGTTTATGGGCTTTATTTACTAAGTTTAATGACTTTAGTTGAAGACGTTCGTAATTATATGGCCTAGTTTTAAGTATTAATTCATGTGAGTTGACACACATTCAACTGCATCGGTATCAGGACAGTTCGTCTTGAAAAAGTGATATTTCAATACTACAAAAACTCGACGCATTTAAAAGGAATATAAATGTTCATTATGTAATTTATAAATAAAGGTAATGTAAATGGACTATCGTGTATTTAGTAGATGTTTACTTAGTGTAAGTTTTGTTTTTGTTAACCACGTTTAAGAATCACAGATCCATCCCATCGTTTATAAAGAATAACAGAACCAGCTTAGTTTTCTTCAGTTAGGTATTTATTTATTGCATAATTTACGCTTGATAACGATAGAACAGGCGATAAACAAGGAGGTAGTGTTTAATTAAAAAAAATGTGATATTGGGATGTGGACAGTTTGCATAATATTTCTAGCCCACTGGCCTTTTACACCTCTACCTGTCCGAAGTAATAACTCACGAAAAGAAAAACGCTATAATGCCGTCCATACGTGTAATGCATGATTTGTAAAACACGATTAAAACAAAACGGTTATAAATAACAGTTACTTTCATTTCAACACGTTACAGACATACGTTACTGTAATCGATTCAGTTACTTTAGCGTGCGATAAGTCTAGCGCGAAAAATTGCCTAGACATTCCTTCCGTCAGGAATTCGCAGCGAATATTTCAAATCATCTAACTAAATAGGATGTTATTCTAGTTGTACGCATGTCAGAAATCTCGGGGAAAATTACTTTCATATAGTAGTTTTTGTTCCGGCACGCGTTCAGTGTGAGTGGAATGCGCTCGTGACGATCGATTTCGCGCGCAATCATCGCCCGCCATCTTGTTTTTGCTGTCAAAATAATAGCCCCAGGCGCGTTCCGTTGCACGCTACTGTCTCCACCACACGTGATGTCGCAGATACTTATCAAATAAATCGCGTGTAAGTATTATTCTCTTTATAAAATTAACATAAATAGTTTAATATGATAATCAATTCGGCGGCAATAAAAAGCTAAATCAATGCCCCTATTCTTAACTTATAAACAATTTAATGCCGATTCTCGCAACGAATTTGTTTTTCTTATATTTAATTATATTCAAGCTGTTATTACGAGGAACATTATCACGGATTAAGAGCATTCTTTTATTTTTGAACCTTTGCAAACCTGCCAGTGTGGGCGTGGTAGACAACCTGTGTTTTATAGCTGGCCAGTTTTATTTAGAATCGAAGTTTGCAACACTTAATGAAAAAAATGTGGAGTGCATAGGGCGTTGGGGTCTCCTTTCAACGGCTGGATAATGATCCACAAAAAAGAACAAGTACGACATAAAAGAGTTTGAAAATTACATTATTTCGGAGCGGACCGAGTGTAATCGACTGTAGTAGGCATTAAACTTTATAATAACAATCGCTGTGCAAAGATTATCCACGATATTAGCCAGGGTCGAATTTGGGACATAATTTGCACTTAATTTTTTATGGATGATTTTTATTGATGAACACAAAAGAAGTAAATTCTGTTGTGTATATTTTATGTTTAGTATCGACAATGAAACGGATGAGTTGCTTTTGTGGGATTTTTCTTTGATATTATTTGTCTCATACAGTTTACGAAGTTTTATACGATTTAAGTTCTCGTCGTCGTCGAAGGATGTGGGCTAATTTAATTGAGGTAATAAATTGGGGTCCGAGAACAAAAACGATGTTGACGATTTTATCGTTCCACTTTTATTTTTTCTACAAATATTTCTTGAATGTATTTCTGATTCAAATTGGCTTGTTTTGCAACTTTGAATTATGAAAAATTATAGTAAAGGACAGGTAATTTACGACAGATCATTGACAACATTCTACAGCAGGTTGGTACCTCATACGTATCATATTAAAATCCTACGATGCCTGTAATTGCCAAGGATCTAAATAATAACCTATCTTTAACAGATTAATCGATAATTATAATCTAGACCACCAGCAAAATATAATAAAAGTCATACATAATGCATCCGGTGACTTTAATACATTATAACCGACCTTATCTGTTGTTATTTTATATTTAAACCATAAACACTAATGGAAATCTTTATTTTTATTACGTCGCGCACTAAAGACGAAAGTATTGTCGGTATCAGCCATATTGCTTTAAGACCACCGAGATGTTGATCATAATTATACTTTTAAATAATTACCAATATGTAAGGCAATTAATGGTCACCTTTATAGCCATTAAATACAATCTCAGAGACCAATATAGATATAGAATGCATTTACTAGAACATGTTTTAAACGTAAGTTGGTTTACTTGTTCTTGAATTTGACATGATTATGAAATACTTAAAAGTTACGTGTTACATTTATTTTATTGGGAGATACCTAAGACCATAAAAGATAATAAATGATTCCAAATTCTTTGAAAACAATAAAATAGTCGCCTTAGAGCACTCTTATTTCAATAATAGGCGAAGAAATAATACATTTCTAAACTTTATGACAAACTCCGATTTCTGATAGTAAAATTAGTTAATTTATTTGTTAATCTTATTTTAAACTGATATTCTTATTCCAATATTTTTTTAAACATATATAAAAAATATGTATGATAGTATAAAAATATTCCCTAGACCATCACTTCCCAAGTCCGTCCCAGCGCAAGCATCCGAAGGGTGTGCGCAAGCGCAGGGTAGACTTAATTAGTTCTTAGACGCGCAAGAATGTGGCACGGAGAGCAGCGCCGACGATGTTATCCAGAAATTAGCCAGCGACCAAATTAGCTTCAGTATACCGTGTAATAAACAGTTCTAAAGGTGCTCATAGACTTGAGCATGAACATCGAGCATTCGCCGCTTTATTTTTTCCGACCTGAACACGGATCGAGCCGAGCATAGAGCCAAACATTGCATAAACATTTTCACGATCTTTCTAGCGAACGCTCTAGTCGTTAGTCGTCAAAAACTTTTTTTTCGTGCAAATGTCAGACTTAACAGTTAGCTCCAGTCGGCTTTTCAAAAAGCTCGCCAGAACGTTCGTTAGGATACTAGCTAAAACGCTCTCGTTTGTTTTACTGTAACATTCGCAAGAAAGCTCATTACAAGTGAATGCTCAAGTTTATCAGCACCTTTAGATACGGCCGCGATCCAATTGTACATGATTTTACGTGATAGCAAGACGAGAATAGGTACGAGTAGGTAATGGTAGGCTCATGGTACTAATTGTTTCGGTTGTTACGATTAGTGGTACAGTTTTTGGAGAATAATTGATTCAGGGACTGTACTATGTCTTAAAACCAGACTTGTTCCAGTGTGTGAACGAGGTGGCGCTAGACGGCTTGTATTGCTCTGTCTCTTTCACTCACTGGAACAAGTCTGGTTTTAAGACGTCGTAATACGGCCGCATGTTACATTTAAGATGTTCAGAAGCTTTTGTGAAAGGCTCGCTAGTTTTTTGAATACTCTGCGCTTGTATAACGCTGGATAAAGAGATTTCATTCACACATCATATTATTGATGGTCGATTGTGTATTAAAGGCAATGTCTCCATGTAAATATCGTTTTCGTTTGTTTGGACTGGGACCCAAATCCAACATGGTTAGGTAAAGCTATGCAGATGATATTTTGGATTACATTTCTTTTTTTCAACATTGGAATCCATTTTTTTCATAACAACTATCTTCTGAGTCCAAGTCTGCACTGAATCAAAAAAATAGTCCACAATGATAAAGATCTACAAAATGAGCTTTAAATTATTATGCGGTGACAATTTCCCTATCGAACGCCATATCAATAAACTTGATGGAAAATAACTAACTGTGTCCATATTCCAATATTGTAAGTATCAACAGTGCATTATCTTTACAGTTTAGCATAACTAGATGATCCACTTATATTTTATCTCCTTGAAGCACATGTAAAACATGCTCTCTTATTATATTGACTTTTGTTATCATATTTTATGATAGAGAATATATTACGAGGTTTTATTGCTTTTTAGTTATTTTGATTGTAAATTCACTTATTGTAAATCTGTGTTTATTTGTGATGAATAAACTCAAAACTACTGGGCCCCGTAATTGTGCTGGCACTTTTTGAGGCGCGCATGGTCGGACAGCGAATCGCCCATTACTCGCCACCTACATACCCGCGCCTACGGTAGCTTGAGATCGTCACTGCGGCTGGGTCGTAGGGTGGTCGCTGTCCTCTCCCTCACGCATCCCGTCTCCTCCTTCGCTAGCATGACAGCTTCGCAGGAGGCGACCACTTGCCAGCAATTGCGCGGTATCCTCGGATCATCCGGATAGTCATGATCCTCTGGCATGCGACCAGCTTTGCCGATCGCGTCCTCATGCTCAGGGCCAACTCGGGAACCTCTCGGAGGGCCATATCATGTAGCTTACATTACATTATGTATTATTATTTTAATCGTATCTGTGCGAATCCAGGATAGTAGTAATTTTAAGAATTAAAGGGTCTTCCCTTCTCTATATTTAAATTGCGACAATTATTGACTACCATTTATAAATTAGTGTGGGTACACTCAATTTAAAAATGTCAGTTTTCCTAAACAATTCATGAATGGCAAAAAAGTACCAAATGATTACAGAAAAAGACCAAAAACGACACTCCAAAATCAAAACAAACTTCATCGATGATCGAAAAACAAAGGAAAGTAAATAAAAGCATGCAATCTATATCATTGAAAGACGCCTGCGCAGTATGCTGGTACGGTTTAATAACAGAAAGAGCGTCGTTTGCGGTCGCGGTACCACAAAGGCTCGGCTTCGATTCCTGACGCCTCACACAATCATGTGGCCAGGTAGAAACAAAAATTGGAACGAATTTTAGGGCTTTTGATGCGGTTCGTTTTTATAAGGATTTGTGTAGACAAGAGTTCTTTACAAAAGAGTATCTTTATACGTACAAAAAATCGTTGGTCCAATCTATTATGTAGTTGGTTAGCTATGAGTGTTAAGGTTTTAACAATGAATTTAACCACGCGTTGAGTATCTCTGAAATATCCGACCAAAGTTTTGTAGCAAAAAAGACAACTTTGTACAAATAGCAATTAAATCAGTTCTGACGTAAATTATATTTCATCATCGCGTCCAAAAATTAATGGATACTGTGAACCTAGGGTATATATTGCGAGAGAACTAGAGTCCTAAGCTTATTCTTTTAAATACAAAGAACAACATAAACATAACATCACGCTGTAAAACTAAAAGGTTAGGCAGATTTTTACCTAATATCACACCTGAATTTCGCCAGTTATGTTTACATCCTATGTGTAATGGGGGCGAGACTATTGACCTACCCATCAACCAGGTAAAACTATCGATTCCGAGCCTAAATTAAAAAACTCCTGATGAAAAAGCCAGTAAAGGAACCAACATACCAGCGAGATATGGCAGCGATGCCAGCAAGAGCGGTAATTATAGGAAGTCAACAACACAAGTGCCCCTAGAAAGTTATAATACACAGGTGCCTACTAGAAAGTTCATACACAACCCACATGCATGTGTGTTTGCATGCAAGTTTCAGATAATGTGAGAGATTGTTCACTAAGTATCGTTCAGAAAGACGTGACTAAACAGTAATGTTTGCATCTACTAATGAATTTAACAAACCGGTCAAGCATTAATCGGACCAAGATACCGAAGTTCCCATACTCCATGGTCCATGGCGCGTTTGAATAACTAGCAAGCTTATTGACCTACTTTTTTAATTAGATATGTATATGAGACGTGAGATTATGTGGTTTAAGCAAGTGTGTTTATAGTCTATTTGGCTTTGAAATATGATTAGATAGTTTACTCCATTGGGACTGTTTTTACCGGTATATTGTCGACACCGTCCGAGGCCGCTCCAGAAAAAGGTGGCGAGACAATTTGGATCTGTAACACGAAGCTCGTTGGACGGGGCGCGGGCAAACAGTTAATTGAGGGAATTAAGCCTCCCTCAGTTCCTTTCCTCCCTTTGCCCAGGGGGGTTTAGTTTAGGTGAAGGTATAAAAAATATAGGTGTAATGATAACGACTTTGTAGTATCTAGAAGAGGATCGTGATGTCCTAATATTATGAGCGACACATGGAGAAAATTATATAGTTACAGCAATTACGCGGCACGATTGGCGCAGTGGCTGCGCCACTGACTGCTGCGCTACGTTTCGCGGGTTCAATCCCCGGCCAAAACCAATATTTGTATGACGTACAAATAATTGCTTCGGGTCTGGGTGTTTGTGTACTTTACAAAACAAATTCCTACCTTCGACCATTTGTAGGAGATTCTTAAATAAATAATGAAATAATAAACAAAGTCACATGTGTTTATTATAGTGTCAAACTTTATTCAATATGCATTCCATCAGAGTCGATAACAGTTTTAGCATTAATACGATTTAAGAATAAATAAATATATGCTACGAGCGTGCTACGCCGTAGCACTGGATTATTTATTTGATGTTAAAATCATTTGTATGCTGTCTTCACTTTTCCCACTTTTATGCACCTAGTAAGTGAAATTATGTTGTATGTTTTACTGTTATTGAACATTTAAATGCTTCATAAAATATTATAATTTTAATTTTCTAGATGTTGACAGCGGCTTTGTCCTCTACAACTCGAAAATTATCCAGGTTATAAACTACCTTGGTCGCGGGACTCACGTGTTACCGTGACCCCGGAACCCTTTGAGGCTATAGAAGGATACCGTGGATTTTAGTCAGTACGAGTCTGACAGTCCCTCCCGGTCTGCCCTGGGTGGGAGGACTCATTATTTGATGATTTTACCACGTTAAAAAAAAGGGTTATAAACTATCTAAATGCGAAAGTTTGTGACGGTGGATGTTTGTTACTTTTTCTCACAAAAACTACAAAACAGGTTAAGATGTTTGGGATACAGGTAGTTTATAATCAGGATAACCACATATTATACAATCAGGACCACAATCGTCATTAAAAATATTGTTTTTCGCCATCTCATTTGGAGTCTAAAAAACCTGCGTTTCCTGCCTTTTTTTTAATTTGTTAAAATAACCTCAATCAATCAAGATCAGTATCTGTTAACTTATTCAATATCATATCTAGCACTGAACCCTAAATATTTTTAATTAGCCATGTTAATTAGCTAACGGATGGCAAGTTAACTTTAAGATTAATGAACGCGCGTTTCGCATCACGTTCTCAGAGAATGCGGACGCTGAGGCGGTTTCGATAAAAAACCAAGTTTTATGATTGTCGTGACAAATTATGTGAGTTTATCGTGATTCTAGAGTTGGTTGGTCTCTTTAGAAATTGTGAGTTTAAGTTTTTATGTAACCTAGTTTAATTTATGGAAATTTTTGGTTATTCCAACATTACTTGCTACTGAGAGCTTTGACACATCTTGACTGGTGGAATCGGTGTCTGTATGTATGGTGTCCACATGGTTGAAAAAGAATTCGATATTATATTAGTTACTTAAAAACATACGAGTCTAGAAATAAATACGGAACACTTTCATAGCAATCGTAGGTATTCTTGTTTTATTATATTATGGCACTGTATTATTATTATCCGTTTTATTCATTTTAAAAGATATTATTAAATTTTTAAATATTTATTAAATAAAAACAATAAAAAAATATATATAAAAATAGTGATCCTGTGTGGGAGCATGGTCCAAGCTACTGGTGGTTAGGGCTCCAGAGACAGGAACCTCCACACAATGCGTATTGCGTCCGTATGGAGGAGTACTGCCTTCTTCTTTATTATTATTATTATGAGTCTACGTTGTCCTACTGCAGGGCAAAGGTCTCCCTTCCCTCCTTTCATCTCTCGCGATGTAATGCGATCGTAGGCCAACCCTTTAAAAATTAGTCCAGCTCATCGCGCCATCTC
Source organism: Agrotis puta (assembly GCA_943136025.2). Taxonomy (NCBI): domain Eukaryota; kingdom Metazoa; phylum Arthropoda; class Insecta; order Lepidoptera; family Noctuidae; genus Agrotis; species Agrotis puta. The sequence goes on from OW964187.2 coordinate 10,139,080, forward strand.
TTCTGGGCCTACCGCGTTGACGTTGGCACTGCATACAAATATTTATTTTTGGATAGCTGAAGCTCAATATTTTACTGTTACTGCCATTCAAAGGCTGTTTGGAAAAGATCGTAGTAAGTGATAAGACCGCCTATTGTGTCATCCTAGAGTCTAGGGTCACGGTAATTCGTACAGTCTAGGGCCTAGACTGTACGAATTACCGTGACCCCGGAACGTAAAGGGCTATTGAAGGACACCGTGGATTTTAGTCAGTACGAGTCTGAGAGTCCCTCCCGCTCTGCCCTGGGTGGGAGGACTCATTTGATGATGTTACCAAGATAAAAGTTATAAGTTCTATCTTGCGATATCTGTAATTTATATGGTGTGCATAATGAAGAGTATTCTATAATATCTCTCAGAGCATACATAACTCTTAACTACTGTGATATCTTTGACTGAATTACAACCTACCAAGAAATAAATTATGTTTTGACAGTAGATCAAATAAAATAGGCAACGAAACAAACATAACTTTAATCCCATCAGCTTGAGCCAAGCGATGTCACATTCAGTGAGCTTACAATCCCCTTCCTTATTGCCTGAACTATAAGGAAGCAGGCATACAATGCACATAGCTCAGTCAACGGTCACCAAGAAACGTCAGGCCGAGTACAGGCAATCCCATGTCAATGGAGAGCATTTGCATTTGGGCTTGTATTCCTGTTATATATGCTAATGTCGGTCGCGTACGTCGGTCGCGTACGTCGGTCGCGTCGTCTGTCGTCAATCGCAAGTACGAATATACATTGTATTCTATATTGCACCATACTGTGACGCTGACGTCAGTGGCGCGTACTACATTACTTTTTATCACTTAAATACGCCGATCGTACGTGACCGATCGTACGCGACCGACGTCAGCGTAAGAAGAATTGGGAAGGCCTTACAGCTCCATTGCATTGGTGGCATAGTGGTAATGGCCCCAACTTACTTGTTGTAAGTCGTGAGTTCTAACCTAATGAGTTGCATTTCTTTGTATAATTTATTTCATTACCACTGCTCTTAAGGAAAACATCGTGAGGAAAGCGGCATATTCTAGAACCAAAAATTCGAAGACTTGCCCACTCATAGAAAGAAGGCCTGTGTCCCAGCAGTGGGAGCACTAGAGGCTGTGGATGTTGCTTCAAGCAATAAGGGCGGTTTTCGTAGTTCATATGCAGCTGACAGTCCACGCAGGTCTCGTCAGGTGTTGATATATGACACATTGTCTGGCAGTGGGTGCACGGCCCAACAATTGCTACTAAAAGCGACTAACAACAAAAATATGGAAACTAAAGGTTTAACTACAGTGAAATGTCGGGCGGGAGATAATTTGTCTGGGTTGTGTCTCTGGAAAAAGGAAGATAATTCTCTTTTCAAAATATAGTTGGTATGAACAGTTTTTAGGCTTAGCAGCACCAATCAGAAGCTGTTACAACTCAATGACAAGCCACTTGCCTTTATTTGAGTTGCACAGATGGGTTAACTACGTACGTAAGCATTTGTTTTATCTAAGTGAGAGTACTGCGTCAGTACATTCGAATTACATTTGAAATTGGAATCGCCAGTTCTATTTGCTGCTAAACCAACAAAGTAGCATCGCATCACATATTAAACCTTCTTGGTGTCAGACAGGCAGAATGGCCAGTATTAGCTGTATAGTGACAGGTAAGTAGCGCACGCCACGGGCGCTGTTTTGCAATAATGCTTATCCCTGTCTTGGAAACACAGAGGAGTGAGCAAATGGAGAGATTACGTGCGACAAACGCTGAGTAGAACGAATTTTCACAAACACATGGCATAGAAACTGCCGTATTTGTGTCTTTTAGTCAAATTACTTTTTTATTCGGTGCTTAGTGCGATTTTTGAGTGATCGTTGATAGTCTAATTCCTGTGTGTATTCTATGTATGCCTTTCGAAAACCATGAACCGCCAGCATAGTGTTACGTAGGAGATAACTGATTTTTGGCAAAACATGTGTTTGGGTTATCAATACTTTGATAACCCAAAAACATGTTTTGCAAACATAGGAAAGTACAATATTGAAGCCATCTGTTTCGCCTACACATGAGACCTCCATTTAGTGCCAACTCCGTGACTTTTGATAAGAAACAGCTTCCATGGTTCTATAATCCGATATTAGAAATAAGATAGTATCTCGCACCGAGCGCCGTTGTGTGATACCGACCAAAAATAGACGCGTGACTTTTATTGTGGGTGTGCAAGAAGAGCACTAAGGGTTAGGCTAAGGTGGATGAGAAGTAGCGAGAGACTAGATCTCTCTTGATATGATCAAGAATCACGGATACGTCCTTCAAACATGCCTAGGATGTAAAAGACGGATGACAGAGTATTCAGGTACAACTTAGGAGAGGCCTCAGTCCAGTAATGGATTGCGATAGGCTGATTAAGGATTTCAAACCTACAAGTTAAACTTCGTGGCAGGATAAAGAGGAAACAATGATTGTGACTGTCATGTATTGTGATGATTTTCACTTAGGTCAATATTGACCAAATCGGTTAATACTAAAACCACTAGGTTGCGACCGAAACTAATATGAATCGTGCATAAAGATTGATGGGCGGTACAAGAAATTAACAGAGTATTTTAATAACGAGATTGTGGTTTGGCTATTTATATTCGCTCCCGCTCTCGCTACCACCACCGCTCCCGCTTTCTTCTTTACCATGGCCTCACCCTCTCCACTCACCGGATCGCGTGCAACTTGTTATTACTGTGCATCCAGCCGCACGTCGCCGCGGTACCGTATTATAAAGTCGCGCGATACACAACGCGCGTAATTCTATCGCGGACGACTCGCCCGTGGCGCCCCCTATAATCCTCCATGATAAGATAATTAGGCGTCAGATTAGACGTAATAGGAGAAGGAAAATGTAAATTATGTGGCTGAGTCGACTTTCATTATTTAGTTTTGCTGCGTAACTTTGTCGTTAGGATAAAGTCATTTGACAAGATTATCCCTTAGTCTATGGCATTGAACTTGTATTTATAATAAGGTTTTGATTGTTTCAAAGTGAAAAATACACTTTGTACACGATACCCGACATAAATGCTATAGATGAGATCGCATTTTATTATGTAAACTTTAAATGTTTCTCTAAAATACAAAATCGTTTATAAGACTCGACGGGAAAACCTTTTGTTAATTATGGTTTATACGACCTTAAAACGTTATGGGTCCCCGCAATAAACGGCTTCAAACAAAGCCGAGATGGGTGTTTCTTAGAACGATGAAAAACTATCCGGAAACACATATAAGCGATTTCCTGAGCTATTTCATTATGTATGTAAATTTTACACACCTATCTAACGGTCCTTGTCAAAAATTCTGGGAGCCCAACCTATGTAAAGAGCGGTAGACATTTGAGATGCCAGCACGCGTAGCATGAACACCGTCGAAAGCAAGCCGGGTTTTGTTGATGGTAGAAAAGACAAAATGACAGAAGATTTTAACCGTTTTAAGCATGGTAATGCTCAAAATATAGAAAAGAAATGATTCTTTTCTTTAATGGTAAACGAATTATGCCCTAATCGTGCAAAAAATAGTCGAATTGTATTGAATAAGTATGAAATAACTTTGCCTATTCGTAGTAGACATTGACCCTGCTATTTGATTTGCTATTTTACACCTTTGGAATTAGCGACGAAACTAAAATAGCATTTCCTTACGTTCATTACAAAGAGTTTTCAGTGGCTACAATAAAAGAGGACAGCTTAATTCGTGTGTTATAAATTACAATGACTAAGTACCAAGACACAAATACAAAATACGACAGTTTCGCCTCACCTTAACTACAAAACTACTTAAAACATAATCAGGGAGACGAGAGACTAAAATAAACAAAAGAAGCCGCGTAAATTCAGTTTTATCCCTCAATTGTTAACTATACGTAATTATAGAGAGGCACGGCAGCAGGTAAGTACGTAGTCCTTTGGATTGTTAAGGTGAGTCTACATTAAAGCATTTTCGAGCAGTAACGTTTGGACACTGATAACTTCTAGACAGTTTTTAATTATGCTCAAAGCGAGGTAGCTTGTAAAAATCGCTTCCATTTTTATGTCTTTCATGAATTGTCCAAAATCTAGTTTTATGTATGAAAACATCAAGCTCTATGCCCAAAGTGAGTTGGAAGGCTCCATAGAGAAACTCGATATTCAGTTACAAGGGGAAAATACCAATGTGTCCTCACCCGTAGTTAACTCAACGACATCTCATCCTCTCTGTCATTTGTTTATAATAAAAAACTATAATAAAACATACTGCGAACATGTCGCAAACCAATTAAAATTATTATGATATCATCCAGCTTTATAATGATTGCACACGGAGTTTCATTTGTAATTGTAAGTTTCAATTTAATTTACTTTATTCCCACATTGAAGTTCATATTATGTTACTCTAAAAGTAATAAATAATTGATGAAGATTTGTTCTGAATAAAACCACCTAGGCGCAGACTAATTCGCAAAATGGCAATCGAGTCTGAAAAGGACAAGTTCTTAAAATGGCAAATTCTCTAAAATCCTAATTCACAAAACGGCAAATTTGTTATCTTCGATTGAACTAAGTTGTTTCATGTCATGCGAAAAAATCTTATAATTACACAAATTATGCTCTCAATTGTAGAAAATTTTCCATTTTGATCATTTGTTCTCTTGCAACTCTGTTTCCGTTTTTCTAATGCTATCTGCGCCTAAATCAATAAAACGTACTTATGATGGATCATTTGATCAACTCTGAAAATAGGGCTGTAAAAGACGAACATCGAACATGTTTTCAATTAAGTCCGGTAGTAAGTGACGATTTCACAACTATAACAGGAAAAATCAACCTGGTTCAACTACTTTTTATTGTCAAACCAGTAGAAATAGAAAGAATACAATCATTAAGAACTTGTTTCGTCTAAAAATAGAAAAGCATTTTTGGCTTATTGTAATTGTCACGTTTGTAAACGAAAGCAACAGTAGTCCAGTGGAAATCGCCTCGCGACGTCCGTGACCCAGGAACGTAAAGGGCTATCGAAGGAACTCCGTGGATTTTAGCCAGTCTGACAGGAGGAGAGGACTCATTCGAAGATTTTACACCTAAAAAAAGGAGCATCCCAGAGGCACTTTGGTTAAATTATTTCATCAAAATTCCTTGTAAAACCATGAAAGTCAATATATTGTGAGAAAATCGTCAACTTTCGGATAAATTCGAAGAAAATATAGTATCCACAATTCACACAGAGTTTTTTCTCAGGGAACAACTTTTAATTTGGGTACATTATAGGCTGCTTATACAGCATAAACAGAATCTAATGTCTGCATTTTTATCCCTTGACTGGAAAACTACAAAGTAACATCATACAACATTGTTACTATCGCTTCTCCAACAGCAATAAACATCTTCGTATAAAACAAATAAGTATTTAAATTGGTTTATTAAATCAAATACGTTGTCGGCCATAATGCAATGCTAATTGCACGGTGTTAATACCATTTTTAACGTTCGTATTATAGTTTTATATGCGCTATTTGAATAAGGGCCCGGTGAACGCCGACATTACAAAGTTATCGCGAGTTCTTGCAGTTGCGATGTCGCTGTTTTCCTTTACTTGATAAGATAGTCGTTGCCTAATGGCTATAGGATTTCAGATTGTCGGTTTTAAATACCTGGATTTGTCGAGAGAAAGTAGAAGTTTTTAACAGTGTATAAACCTGGTCATATAAAAAATAAAATAATAGATATTGCCTCTCAAATGAGGTGTACCTAAGTGTAACACGTTTTTTTTGGGTACCGTACCCAAAGGGTAATACGTCTGTCTGCCTGTTCGTCTGTCAACAGGCTGTATCTCATAAACCGTGATCGTTCAACAAAACAGTTAAAATTTTCAGATGATGTATTTAAGTTGCCGCTATTACAAAAAAAAAATAGCTAGAAAATAGAATAAAATTAAAGAGGGCTCCCATAAAACAGACATGATTATTTTGTAGTTTTTTATAGATAATGATACGGAACCTTAGTGTTCAAGTCTGATTCACACTTGGCAGGTTTTTTTCAGTATTTATTACGACGGACGGAATTTAGATGGTTATATAAAAGCGGATAGATAAATCTCAGCAAAACCATTTGAAGAACAAGTGTTCGACTATTTGTGTTACAATTTTATTACAAGAACACAACTCAAATAACTAATTGCTACGCACAATTAATCAATTAAACTCTACAAGTCAATTAACACACAACGGTCTGTAATTGGTAACGTTTAGAAGATATTTTTTTAATGTATAGTTTAGTTGTTTTTTCGTTCACACACGTACAGGCAGGACCTTATAATTAATGAATTAACAATGCCTCGAGGTTTAAAACAGGAATGTTTTTGCGATCTCAAATTATCATTCTGTTAGCTGATTTTGCTAATAATACATTATCGAGCGAAACCATGGAATCACTGGATTTAATTTTTTTTTCGTTGTAAAATCATGAAATGCGTCCTCCCACCCAGGGCAGGGCGGGAGGGACTGTCAGACTTGATTGACTAAAATCCACGGTGTCCTTCAATAGCCCTTTACGTACTGGGGTCACGGTAATTTGTGAGTCCCGCAACCCCGGCAGGCGTTGGCCTTCTACAGGCCCCGTCAATATGCTGACACTCCTTGAGGCGCGCGTGGAACACAACGCGCCGTTGACCCGGGCATGGTCCATGGTCGGGCTGCGAGTCGCCCATTACTCGCCGCATGCCCGCGCGTCTGGAATTGATCTGACACGAAACACGAAATAATCATAAAACCTCAAACATTCTAAAGCTTATAACACACAATAAAGCAAGACACCGATGGTAACAGTTAATTGCGAGACGGAAATACGCTTAACGGACGTAATTAAGATTAGAAGTGCAGGAAATAACTGCGCTAATACGTCTACTGGACGGAAAAACGTGTTCGAGCTGATGTTGTATACGCAGCTTTATACTCTGATGTAAGTCTTGGTGAAATCTATACTAATATTATAAATCTGAAGAGTTTGTTTGTTTGCTTGAACGCGCTAGTCTAGGAACTACAGGTTCAAATTAAAAAAAAAAAATGTGTTGGATTGGATAGTCTATTTATTGAAGAGTCCTCCCACCCAGGACAGGGCGGGAGGGACTGTCAGACTTGTACTGATTAAAATCCCCGGCAGGCTTTGGCCCTCTAAGGGGGGCCGCCGTCATCAAGTGCAGTTTAACAGATATTTACTTGTACTTCAGAAAATACACACATACATACATAAACTCACGCCTTCTTCCCATGGGGGTAGGCACTAGGCAAACACTACAGAGCGCCACCTGCTACGATCCTTATATACTCCTTTCGCTTTATCCACATTCATTCATCTGGTCATACACGCACGCCGATTGCGAGGACGACGCACTGGGCCACTTTAGAAAATGATAATACCTTTTTTTTTAAATTTCATTCAACGAAAAAAGTATATGGGCTTCTCTACCAGTTAACCAAGGGTACAAGAGAGATAACATGTAGTTGTATAATGTAGTTTTATTCCATTGCTCGATGCAGAAAGCAGTACTCTTGGACAGGGCGCGTAGTGAGGAGGTTCCTCTCTTTGGAACCCTAAACACTGGTAGCTTGGACCCTAAACCCGATGCTGTGGGCTACTATTTTTTTTTGTGATAACATTCTAATATTTAAAAATGTAATGGGTCAGATATGGTTTAAGTGCATTCAAAACGTTATAAGGAAATTACCGAATATTTTTTACAAAGAGTGAAGATTCCTACATTTTTGAGGAATTATGTATCAACTGAATATTTCATGTACACTCTCGGTTCCACATTTTATCTTTTACAGTTTTAGCAATTAATTAAACATGTTTTTAATGTAACTTTCCAAAACAAAAATAACTTTTTATCTAAATATCTCTCTATCTACGAATGAATAGCGATGTTATCGAGTTGCCGATTTCCTTCCATTGATTTACGGTTTACGCAAAAGATAAGTAATTAATAGTGTCGTATCTTTTTATTTCCTGATTTAAATTTCAATAACTTGCGATAACTTGTATTAAAAAGAAGTCTAAACGGGTCTCTTTCAATTCCCTTACACGTCATCATATTTTTTTTGCACACTTTGGATTGGCTCACGAAATCAGCAGCCGTGTTTTTAAGAAATGAAGGATATGTTGCTTTTAAACAAAATTTTGAGCATGGGCTTGGGCACTTTAGAGTTTAGAGCATAAAGATGAAAATTTATTAAAGACGAAATGTCTCAAAGACAAGAACCTAAACAGTTTCTACCAGAACAGTAGGGATTCACTAAAGGCAAACCGTAGTTTCGGCACTGCCACGGCACTAAGTATTTAGATATCCGAGTTTACCTCGGAAGATACATAATTATGGGCGGCTGTTTTTATGTTTAATAAGTCTTAAGGAAATAAGTATTTAATAGGTTAATACACCAGTTAGGAATCTTATGTTATTAAGTTAATAGATACTAAAACGGTTAATGTGGGTACATAATAATTGCAAGTACTGTTACGTATAAATAACAGTAAACGTATTCTGTAAGTTTATATCATTTAACGTTTAAAGTCTATTTATATTAATTACAGAGTTAAGCACAGGTACTAGAAAGTGGCAACTAGTGAAATAAACCCAAGTATTTTCATCAATTTGCTAAGGCTGTTCGCAGCTGAGTCCTGAATTTATTTCTTTAGATATACAAAATACTTCAATTCCATCACTGTCGAGCTTTTTCCTCGCCATCTCATCTAACCGCATTACTAGAGGCAATCTTTTTAGCCAATTGCCGTCCATTGATGGGCGTAAGCCATCCCCAAAGAACGCTCGCATCCGTTGGTCGTGGCGCCTTATTATGACGTCTTAAAACCAGGCTTGTTCCAGTAAGTGAACGAGGTGGCGCTAGACGACTTGTATAGCTCTGTCTCTTTCACTCACTGGGCCGCAGGGCAGTCCGTATCCGTCTACCGCCAGCCACCTTCTTCAAATCAACGATACATTGTGCTGCTGGGTGTCCTACACTACTTTTACCTATACGCAGTCTCCACTTTAACACATGTCTGTAGCATATGGCTGCTGAATATTTGGAGTGAATACATAACTGAGCTTTAAATCCCAGTTACTGGGGTGGTATTTTCTAATCGAGTCTCGCCTCAGGGCAGCCTCTGATAGGGCCCCTCTTTGAGGGCCAAAGCCTGCCGGGGTCACAAGACTGTTTGATCAGATAACCAAGACCCCGGAACGTAAACGGCTATTGAAGGACATCGTGGATTTTAGTCAGTACAATTCTGACAGTCCCGCCCGCCGCGCCCGGTGTGTGAGGACTACATTTCATCATTTTAACACGATTAAAAAAAAAGTGTCAGGGTGTCCCTAGGGTCGGAACTACTGCTTTATGCTTTGGAGTATAAACTTTAATGTCATTGACTTCGTCGATGACGACTTAGAAAATAGCAAAGCTAGAAACAGGCTTTGTCTTTGGCTGATGAAACTCTTTTTTGTCCATGTGCACACTTTAGCTCGCAAATTCGGAAAAAGAGGTTCTTGTAGCGTGTAAAACCCTCCTTCGTATTACCCTTCCACCATCTTCAAACCCATAATTATTATGTGCTGTTCATTGTGCTATAAAACTCTGTATAAAGTGGTCGTGAAGGACTCAAGATGGCCACCATAAAACCCTGGAGTGGCAGGGGCCTATTACCGGCCGTTCATCTGGGATCCTTTAAATACCGATGGTAATATATTAAGTCGTTGGTTTAGTAATACTGTATCTTATTGGACACGATAAGGTGTGGATTTTAAGTCCCTTTGGCCTGTTTCTGTCAATATGTAATTTATTTTATGTATGCCTTTGTTTTAGTAAAACTTACGAGCTTATTCACACTAACAAACGGGAAAAGATGAAAAAAAGAGCAGGCAAATGAAAAAAAAAATGGTATGGTTTAACTAATGATCAAACGGCAATGTTATTGATCTTTACATCAATTAAAAAACCTAAATTAAAATGAGCACCGAGGAATGTTTTGTCAACAGCGCAGTAATATTTAGGCTTTCAACAAGATTTTGCTAATTGTTAGAGAAAATGATAATTATTTATTTATTTTTAAGTACTAAGCGCGTTACTTTGGTTACGAATTACCGTGACCCCGGAACGTAAAGGGCTATTTAAGGACACCGTGGATTTTAGTCAGTACGAGTCTGACAGTCCCTCCCGCTCTGCCCTGGGTGGGAGGACTCATTAGATGATTTTACCACGATAAAAAAAAAGTAGCGCGTTACTTTAACACAATTCAATATGTTATGTACATGGCTTCCTTGCCTAAGAAAAACCAATATAAGCTGACTGAATGTGGGGAAATAACATACAAAGAGAGACTACGATAAACTGAAAGCTAGTTTATGGTGGTTAAGCTTGATATGTAACCATGCGTACCTACCTTTACATCCCCAAGACTGTAGCGTGATTAGTACTTTTTCTAAAACCGACTTCATTTTCTACTACCAAGTAATCTACTGGCAAGGTTATAATAAAAAAGTCTTTAAAATAGAAAGTTGAAAAAAAAAACAATCTGTTCTATAAATACCTCTATATCTCTTTAACACATGCATCCAAGTTTGTTTCACTACAAGCAGTTAGTGATAACAAGTGATAGGAATACGTGGTATATTGTCTCTTTGATAAGCGCGGATCGATTCAAGTACTAACAATAATGATAACGATCGAATTCACCGTGAAAGCTACGGCGAAAGCTCTTTTTCCGACTATCTATTGAAAAGATTTCTTGAGATGAGATTAGTAGGTAGGATACCGAAATGAGGCGGTATTTATATGCTTATTTTTTGTCTTTTTTGTGTATTCTTGGAATAAGATTTTACGGAGGTGTAAGAAGTTTATATATGCCTTGGGTTGGGTTAAAAAATGTAGTTAAGTACAATGAGAACTTTTTGTTTTAAAGCACCGTTATACTTATTGTTTCCGGTGGGATTGACAATTCGTATAAGATTTCAAATTCTATGAATAGTTCAAGTTTTTCTGGATGTGCTCATTGTTGGAAATTCCTCAATACCAAGGGTGTCGTGAGGGAGAGAGAGAAGAGAGCACCTTGTTACTCATGCACGACGCGAGGTTGTGACTTCCGATCTGAACAAGTACCAAAGCGTATTTTTCATTTCATTATGTAGTCCTTTCTAAGTTTATTTTGAACATCACTGACATTAGTGATGAAAAAGGTCGTGCGATAACCAAAATCAGTATTTAGGGTGTCTTTCCACCAGAGATGTGCTATGTAGCTGTGCTGCGAGGATGTAAAAGCTGAGCTACGAAACTGTGTGACCGTTTCCACTGATGCTACGCTATGTAGCTGTGCGAGTAAGATGTGCTATGAAAATGCGATGCCGGAAAGTAGCTGCGCTACGGAGACGCGCAGCTCGAGCTATGCGATGTATCGATAGTAGAGAAGACGACCCATAGCACGCCTCTATAGCACTCATTTATAGCACGCAGCCATAGCATGTATCCTTCCATAATGAAAAACACATCTTAGTTGAATCCGTTTCCACCAGTGCTGTGCTATGTAAACCAATGAATATGATTGGTGGATATCAAACGCATCCGCAGCAACGTAGCATAGCGCATCTCTGGTGGAAAAGCAGCCTTAAGTCGAACGGCATGTCAGAGGTTTGTAGGGTGTACAGGGCCGTCTTAAGAAAATCTGACACCGCGGAGGGTGACCACATCCTCAGATAGAAAAGACAAAAGAAAGACCAAGGGTTTAACCGATCGCTTCAGGGGATGACTACTGACATGACAACTTATCGAGAAGTATGAAAGAAGAAGACATGTGAATCAATCCCAAATAAATTGATATAAGGACAGAAGAAACATGATGGACGAGGTTTTTATCGGTTTCAAAAGAGTAACAACAGTATCTGTTAAGATTCCATCAAAGGCTTTATAGGTTTGAAATGGCCGACTGTAAAGATGCTTTTTTTTTTTTTTTTTTATCGTGGTAAAATCATCAAATGAGTCCTCCCACCCAGGGCAGGGCGGGAGGGACTGTCAGACTTGTACTGACTAAAATCCACGGTGTCCTTCACTAGCCCTTTACGTACTGGGGTCACGGTAATCCCTTGGTCCCGCGACCCCAGCAGGCTTTGGCCCTCTACAGGCCCCGTCACTATGCTGACACTCTTTGAGGCGCGCGTGGAACACAACGCGCCGTCGACCCGGGCATGGTCCATGGTCGGGCAGCGAGTCGCCCATTACTCGCTGCCCGCATGCCCGCGCCTACGGTGGCCGGAGATCGTCCTGCGACGTCCGACGCCGTGGGCGTCTACCACTGCGGCTGGGGTGGAGGGAGGACGCTGTCCTCTCCCTCAGGCGGCCCGCCTCCTCCTTCACGAGCATGACTGCTTCGCAGAAGGAGGCGACCGCTTCCCACTCCGTCTCGCCCCGCAGCATGGCCTCGACCAATGCCGGGCGCGAGAGGTCTCCGCCTATCGCCGTCGTGAGGACACGGCGGTGCTCTGCCCAAGCGGGGCAGTCCTGCACCGTATGCTCCACCGTGTCCTCCGGACGATCCTCGCAGTGGTGACACCCAGGCGTTTCTTCCCTCCCTATCAGACACAGGAACCTCCCGAAACTTCCGTGTCCGGTGAGGACCTGCGTCATGCGGTAGGTCAGGACGCCGTGACGCCTATCCAGCCACTCCTCAAAGAGGGGTCTTACCGCCGCGATTGCGGCGTGCCCGGACCTCGGTTGCGACAGTCGCTCCCTCCATACTGCCCTGAGATCACGCCGGAGCTCTTCCCGCCGCGCCTCGACTTGTCGAGGCAGCGGGGATTCGCCCCGACGCTGCGCCTCCACGCGCCATTCATAGACGGACTGTAAAGATGCTTTCAATACTTTTCTATCACCATTATTTTCCCACATCCAGGATGTATTACGAGCTAATTTGTAAATAATAAAAGCGATATTAGGGCCGCGCCGCACCGCTGCGCCGGCGCACGCCCACGTTATCCGTCACATCTACACCTTAACAGCATTTGAATTACATTAATTTGTAGCGGGCCTTATGTGTAACTTACCGCGTCATTGGTATGCCACAAGTTATAAGCAATAACGTTTTCTGAACTACGTGAGTTTTCAAAGTGGTGCGAGAAATAAACAATCCGTTTTGCATAATACTTTTTTTTTTTTTTTTATCCTGGTAAAATCATCAAATGAGTCCTCCCACCCAGGGCAGGGCGGGAGGGACTGTCAGACTTGTACTGACTAAAATCCACGGTGTCCTTCAGAAGCCCTTTACGTACCGGGGTCACGGTAATCTGTGAGTCCCGCGACCCCGGGTTTGCATAATACTTGGCTTAGATTTTAGATTCAATCTAAAATCTAAGCCAAATATTATGCAAAACGAGCATAGAGATACGAGTGATAAGATTAAAGGGCCATAAGTATAATAAGAAACATTGGAAAAGTATTATTTCCAATCTGCGTAAAATATAAGAAGCATATTGTTATTGCACTTTGACTAATATAAGTGCCCAGCAATTTTAATCAGCATCACTCCCTTGTAACAACTGATCAGCAAATGACAGCGATATTTACTCCGCCTCGCTACCGCTTATAACTCGCACCTCTGTTAGATACTAGCAAGTCACGCACAACCAACACGTTCACACGTCGCAGTACGTCCGAACAACTCTGAACAACAACGATTGGGAACGTACAATCGAAGCGATGACGAAATGGGATTAAAGGCCGACCCTATATGGGACCGTAATGTTGGTGTTGGGCCAATGGACTTCCGAGAAGAGAGAGGAAATACAGATGTAATTTGAAAATTGTTTTTTTTTGTATTGATTGACGAGAGTTTAAAGGTGTTGGGACCGAGAGTCTTTTGGTTCATTATAATGTGCTGTAGGTATTATAATATATTAACTGAAAAAGGATATGAACAATCGTCATTAAAACTATTAAGGCCCATTTACACGCACAACTTGTATGCAAGTTTAACTACATTGCAGTATTTGTTTGATCAACTGAGCTCATTGTCAATGAATAGTCTACATTGAAGTAGTACTTGCAAGTCGCATACAATTTCTTTTATCATCTAAATGAGTCTTAAAACACCCTTGTCTGAAGTTGACTGCTTATGTCTCCCCAGAAAACAATTTTGCTGGTTTGTCTCAGCATTAGCTATTCCATTGTTAATGTCTTGACAATAATGGCGTAATATAATGCTGTTCAAGCCAGCATAATCTATTCTGGCGTAGTTTATGTCATTACGAGGGAAAGGGTGTCCTGTCTTCATTCCGACTTGTTCTATCAACTGTTTAGAAAATCGTCAGTACCCACAGCAAAATCATGCAAAACATAAATGAAAGTCATGTTCCCATTTGCAAACAGACAAGTCCCACTTGGTAAACAAAATAACCTTTAAGATAACTTAATTTGCCGCTTCACCATGCAAACAAGTTTCCCTTAACGGTGTCCAACTACATGCATGGGGTAAACAACTGATCATAATCTATGTTAACTTCATTCGCAGAGCTCAAGGAAATAGTTAAATAATGTAAGTACGACTACAAGAAGTGGTAAACGGCCGCCTCCTTCTGCGAAGCGGTCATGCTCGCGAAGGAGGAGGCGGGCCGCGTGAGGGAGAGGACAGAGAGACGATCTCTGGCCACCGTAGTCGCGGGCATGCAGGCAGCAAGTAATGGTTAACTCGCTGTACGACCTTGGACCTTGGGTTGACGGCGCGTTGTGTTCCACGCGCGTCTCAATGAGTGTCAGCAAAATGACGGGGGCCCTCTAGAGGGCCAAAGCCTGACGGAGTCGCGAGACTCACGAGTGACCCCGGAACGTAAAGAGCTATTGAAGGACACCGTGGATTTTAGTCAGTACGAGTCTGACAGTCCCTCCCGCTCTGCCTTGGGTGGGAGGATTCATTTGATGATTTTACCACGTCAAAAAAAAAGTACGACTACAAAGTAGTTAACATCAAGACTTACCTCGGAGAAATCCCTTTGTGACATTTTGATGCCGCTACGTTCTTAAACGAATCTGGGAACAGAAACATCGAAGTTTAGTAAAATCATTTCTCTCAAAATCAAGTGACGTTTAGAATGGATTTAAATAGGCAGAGTAGTAGACCGCAGTGGCAGTCTAGAAACGAAGGTTGAAACCATTTAAAAAAAAAAACGTTGCCCCACACTAGGAATTGCTTCCTGTATCGTGGGTAACAGACATAGAAACTCACAAACACAAACACCCAGACCCGGAACAACTACTTGCAGATCATACAAATATTCATTCCGTGCGGGGATCGAACCCACGACACGCTGCGCAGCAGTCCATCCTGCAGCCACTTCGCCAACCATGTCGTCAAAGTGATAAGTAATTTGTAAAGGTAAGGCGATTTCAACTTGCACCCTAAATCACCCGAAAAAAGGATTATTAATTCTAGTTTTTAAATTTTTCTCTTATATTTATTAACGTACTCTTTTATTTATTTTTTTCATTACTATGTTTACTCTAGACTCAAGTCTAAGTCAGAGGTGGGAGAGAAAAGCGGATGATGGAGTCAGCTTACCCAAAAAAGAAGCCTGTTCACTCTAACTTTGAAGATATAAGGAATTGGGACATTGAGTACCTGCGTCTGAAGCACAGACACAGGTACTCAATAAGTATTTTTGAATTGTTATTTAAGTGTATGAGGCACAGGGTGCAAAGTTCCTCGTTCTTTGAAAAGGGAGAATCCTCCGAGCAAAACAGGTTCTATTTTTTGCTTTGTAAGCATATTACGCAATTAGGGTACAAAAGTAACAGTTGTTCTCTAAAGATGTTTCGCACAACAATTTCGTGCCGGCAACTAAGTCTAGCAACAATAGTCATAAATAAAACACTGTAACTTCCAAAGCTATTGTACCTTCATCTGACGACAAGCGTGACCTTTCACACAACAAATACATGCGCGCAATTATGCAATGCAGTTACATGACGCAATGCTATGTGAAATGATATGCTGCACCCAGAATAACGCCCGGGTTACGACTTTAGGCTATACGACTTGCATTGAAGGACACACGCGCAAAACGCGTCGCTGCAACTTGTGGCATACGCTACGCTTTACTTTTTGTTAATATTTGTATTTCATTCGTCATCTTTCGCCATTCAAACGTCTGTGGACAGAATGGCTCAAAAACGAACGTGGAATGAACCAAAAATTAACACTCACTTGAGTGAAATGCTTTAGTCAAGTTATGTCATTTGATTCTCTCACAAGTTCTGTGGCAACACACGAGTCGTTCGATCGCAGAGGTCGTGGTCGAGAGATAAGATTTAAACACGGAAAAATTCAAGATGCACATGTGTGTACATCTAAAAGCTTGCTCCCACGACACCAATAAGCCAATGTATACCAATGAGCCGATGTATACCAATGAGCCAATGTACACCAATGAGGCGGTAAGCCTAATAACAATAAATAAACGCTCGTTCATATTTCAGATATTCAATTTCCCTTAGCCGACTTACAAGTTGCGTGGAGTGCGGCGTTGCAGGCGCCTGATGTATGACATGTTTTCTTTCGTAATGTAATTTCCTTGTCCAGGGAACTTGTAATTAAAAGATGGAATGGAGATTGGTAGTTGTTCCGGGTTCGGGAGTTTCTGTACGTTAACACAATGCACTAGTACAGACGCCAATATAATAACTTACAAGCTGTAAAACTTTAATAGATTTTCAACTTTATCACAAACTAAGATGGTTCATGTTCGATTGTGATTTGACAGATTGGGGTAGTTTGATGTGTTGGTTGTACAAGACTGGAGAAATTCACATCTAAAGCCTCATTTACACGATGCAAATAATTATAACTAGCACGTTAGACTACATTGAGGACTATTTATTAATGAACAATGACTTCAGTTGATCAAACAAATCCGCAATTCAGTAAGACTTGCATGCAAGTTCTTGCATTGTCTAAATGTGGCTTAAGGGCCAGAGTTTTAAACACCAACAGTTATTTTTTAATCTGTGCTCAAGAACTTTTTTCCTGTCTACACACGACGTTCGTTATAATTAAATTAAAGCTTAATAACTAAGGGAATCTAATGGCTTTAATTACTTAATTAGAGCACTAAAAGGCGAAAACCGGGAATAAAATCCGCGATTTCTTATAACGTAAGCGGTAAATTATAGCGTAGAGCTGACTTTGATGTGCACTTTTGAAAGTCACCATTTCATACTCACACATTACTTTAGAAATTACACCCTAACACGTGTACTTAAGGTATTAATTTGCATGAAAGTTGATAAGCGGTGATCGTGGCAAGGCAATAATATGTTCGATGATCGTTTCCGGTAGCGGTTGTCAGACTGGCCATAGAGACATTAAGAAATAAAGACAGGTAGCTTTAATTTCATTTCTAAAGGTAATATAGTGTTAATTGTAAATTATTATTGAGTAAAATCAGATTATAATTGAGTGTATTCTGTGATGTATAATTATCTTGTGTTAATCTCCATCACTCTGTAGACACGTTGATAATAGCAATCATCATCAGCCTATAAATGTGTTCACTGCTGGGACACAGGCCTCCTCTCTGTAAGAGGGAGTGAGCCTTAATCCACCACGGAGCCTCAGTGCGGGTTGGTAGATGTCACAGGTCTATGAATTTTTGGTTCTAGGACACACCGGTTTTCTCACGATGTTTTCCTTCATCGTTTACAGAGCAATGGTGATGAAATAAATCACACAAAATAATGTGTCTGGCTAAGTTCAAACCCACGACCTACAACTCGTAAGTTGGGGCCGATTACCACTGAGCCACCACAAAGATTTGGGCGGCCTAACACTGGCCATTATGTAAAAACCTTACGAGTACACTAAAAACTTTAAAAATCGATGGCAACCTGATTCAAATTACTTTTGAAAATCAAAAGTCGTTCGAATACATTCGTTTTTTGAAACGACTCTGTTGCTAGACAATGGCCTATTAAAAAGTTAGTCAGGCAAAGGAAACAAAAGGAAGTATCGTTCGCCCTTACAAAGGAACAGTGTCTGGAGAGAAATGACGAATGGATGGCAGACTTGAAGGCGAATGTTAATCGAAGTCTTGAAGTCGATCAGAAAAGGTCATCTTGCGTAGTAATTATTTTTAATAACTGAGATGAGTTCTGTTGTAAGAGTAAGTAAGTAAGTAAGTAAGTAAGTAAACGTTTATTTGCATAGATTGCAGGTACAGTACATAAGATGTTACAATTCAAAACATGATCCTTATACAATCTACCTTCTATTAGGCATGCAAACATTATAATTAAAACTAATTTTGGTACAGTAACACATTCAAATAACAAAAGGACTCATAAATAATATAGAAATGTCCAGATTATGGGAATTAAAATATAAATTAAACAAGGTCACAAAAAAAATAATATACAATCAAAATTATACAAAAATTAAATGTCAGTGTCATTATTCAAATAGCAAAAGGATTCACAAATAATATTAAAATGTCTAGATTAAGCTTCTTAAGGGAATTAGAATATAAATTAAACAAAGTCAAAAGAAATACCTACATCTACAGTTAAATTAAATAAAAATTATATGTCACTGTCATTTAGAAAATCCGTTACTGAATAGTAGCATTTTGCAATTAATAATGCTGTCAGTTTCTTTTTAAACTTTTGAAACGTGTCATTTTTAATGGTATTAGGAATTTTGTTGTAAATAATTGGGCCCATACTAATTATACTTTTTTTCTGTAGTGCGGTGTTACAATTTTCAACATGTAGTAAGTATTTATATTGACTTCTTAATGGCCTGTTTCTATCTTTTGACACGGCAGAGAATAGATTAATATTACATTTAACAAAAATTGCGACTTCTAAAATGTACATAGCTGGGAAGGTTAATAATTTTAGAGACTTAAACTTAGGAACGCAACTATCCGTTACTTTCATATTAAACATTACTCTTAAACATCGCTTTTGGGCTTTGAACACCTGTTCTCTTAGAGTACAGTTTCCCCAGAAGATTATTCCATATCTTAAAGTGGATGCAACCAAACCGTGGTATGCAACTACAGTCGTGGTGATGTTGACCTTTTTCGCTAGGTTGTATAAAACATAAGCCGCTACGCTCAATTTTTTACAAACTCCTTCTGCTTGTGGTTTCCATGTCAATTGGCTGTCAATCATTACACGTACAAGAGGGAAACAGAAAATGAAGTAAAAACTCTTTGTTTAACCGACAACTACTGCAAATAAGTTTTCTACAATGTTTCTCATTTTACATTAGGAAGAATCATAGTAAATAATCATTTCTATTATCTTTTGCATAATTTTCTCTTTCTACAATCATTTGAACATGCTATAAAAGTGTTTAAGTAAGATGGCGGGCCTCTTTGGTTGGCTTCTTTTATCATGGTATCATCATCAAATGAGTCCTCTCACCCAGAGCTGGGCGAGATGGACTGTCAGACTTGTACTGACTAAAATCCACGGTAATCCTTCAATAGCCCTTTACGTTCCAGGGTCACGGTTACCTGATGAGACAGTTCCGTGACCCCGACAGGCCAAAGCCTGGGCAAAGGCTCTCCTTGGGAATTGGCGTGAAGAGGCACATCATCGAGAGAAGTGGAAGGAATGGGGTAAGTTTGACGGCACAGTTAGCGTAGTGGCTGAGAGATTCGACTGCTGCGCTGCGTGTGGTTCGATTCCCGCAGGGAGCAAATATTTGTATGATCTACAAGTAGTTGTTTCGGGTTTGGGCGTTAGAGTATGTGAGTTTATATGTTTGTAAACGCACCCACGACTCAGGAGAAATTCCTAGTGTGGGGCAACGTTCTTAAAAAAACGACGGGTTGCACTCTGGGAGTGCCGGCAGAAGTGAAAACTTGAATAGTAATTGTTGGAAATATCTTATGAACAGATTTTAGTAAAACTCGCAAAAATGGTTGACTTTTTATTTCAATAATTTTCCAATGTGACGTACATCTTTTATAAACAATGTTACCTAGCAACGAATGTATCCAGCATACAAACTTCTTTAAAAGTAATAAAGTCACACGAACATTCACGCAAGCGCCCTGCGCCGTCCTACGCTTTTTCGGTCAGGGTCACGTGTCCTGACGCGAGTTTAAGATTTTATACCCATTACAGAAAAGTGCTCAACGCCGCTAAAGAAGTTTTCACTTCAAAAATGGTGGGACCAAGATAACGGTATTGATTAATATAACACATGCAAGCTCCAAAAGGTTCGTATTATAGAATATTATACGTATTATTCGAACCAAAAGATTGTTTCGAATTTGAATGTTTTTTTTTTCCTCATATTAACGCGTTCTACAGAACCAACTCTTCAGCTTTATAATATTAATGTAGATATAAAATATTTCTGCCATTAAATGAGCCTCTCAAACGCATGGTGAATGTAATATATATCGATGTCAGATCAACACTTCCTGCGACGATATCTCGTCACATCGTTGGACTGGCATATTAAATCAGATATGCAGATAGATTACACACATTAAGCGGCTGCAGCGTTTGCTAACAGCTTAGCTAGCGCTTCATTTTATCGAAATGAGTTATTTTTCTAATGGTTATCGGGAAACGGTAAAAGAATGCCGCTCATTTAAAATTCTTGCCTGTCACACATGACATAGAGATACTGAGGCATTTTTCTTCATTTCGGTTAGATAAGGATTGTTTCTATTCCAGATTAACATCAAATTGATTGCTTTTTTGGTCTAGTAGTCGGAAGAGCGACTGCTGAGCATGGCGGAATAAAACATTTATAATTCAAAACTCACATTCCTATGAAATCGCAAGCTGATATTAAAATCCTAGCTAAGAAACCTTGCCAAGTAGTAAAATAGCTGTTCGAACATTACCGCTGTAGATTTCACTACAGATAATGATTTCAAAATCACAACCTGACGTTTACCTGTCTAGCAACAATGCCATTTTCGCCCTAGGGTTCAAAGAAAGGGACATTGTTTACGAAATATATAAAACCTTTTCCTCACACTGCTTGCAACATTGTTGTGATACTTGTACAACGGTTGAGAGTTATTATTATCTATGATTATAAGTATAGCAATAAAACGGAATCGTAAAGTGACCCTTAATATTGTAGCTTTATGGTGTAACTTGGAATAGTATTACACGTTTATTACAGTGTCAAAATTAGGTAACATAACCTATTCATTGAACTCACAACTTGTATTACTACACACTTTTACGGTTTTGCTCGGCCTTCTCCCTCTATGGGCTCTAGCTGTCTCTAAGTTCCCATCTATGTCAACCAAACCTTATCAAAATTGGTGCAACGGTTTAGATGTAAAAGACTTACAAACAAACTCGCTTTTGCATTTATATTAGTTAAAGTTAGGACAGCAATTAAGAAAGGTTGCTTAGCAGAGAGACCAATCTTCACAAATATTGAAGAAATACTTACATAACATAATATCTGTGGTCGTAAAGGTTTTAGTATAACTAAGTAATAGTAAAGTAATAGTCCTGACGGAAACATGAAATTAATTGGTGTTCCACTCTCCAGTAGCTGGTTACTGGTAAGTAAAGTGCGCTCGCAAACGATGGTTTAACTACTACCTATTATTTGGGTAGTTTCGGATTTTTATGTTTATGCAGACAGTACTTCCACTTAACTCGATGAGCTTAAATTATAAGTGCATCTAGGAAATACAGTGTTGTTAAGTAAAGAGTAATCAATGTTCCGTTTTTCAGATTTTAATGTTTTGCACTTTTGATGGTTAGCATTAAGAAGACCTTCTGCTAAATACAATTTAAAAACAAGGCTTGTAATAACTCGACGGCATGGTTGACCAGTGGCTGAGCGAACGACCGCTGCGTGTCCCTGTTTCGATCTTGCACGGAACAAATATTCGTATGATCTGCAAGTAGCTATTGTTCTGGCGTTTGTGTATGCGAGTTTCTATGCTTGTAAACGTACCCACGATAACGGAGAAATTTAGAAAAAACCCATGGAAATTAAGATCCTTTGTCACGACCTTCACATACCACCTGCATCACGTTATAATAAGACCATAAAATAATTGACGAGAAACCTAAAACCCCTGGGCACACTTTTATACTAAAAACAGGTGTATCAGAATCACGTTCGCTCCAATCTTTTTGTGCTTAACCACAAATTTCTTCAAATTGTTACGTTGTAGTTGAATAATGAACAAAAACACGAGCTTATGCCTCGAAGCTATGCCTCTTATACGGTAGCCAGGTGGCTAAAAAATTCAAATCCTAACTTGGTACAATGTGGTATCATTACGAGCACGTAAAGTGGCGTGAGCAGAACAATCAACGTAATTTGTAGGTAATCTGCACGAGATAAAGGGAAGGTCCTTATTGTGTACGCTTTAGGACTCGTTTTCGGATAGCAGTTAGATTCTTTTATTTCTGAAAGTAGAAATAGGAGAGGTTTGTTTTGAGTTTCAGTCAAATTCTTTTACATCATTATCCTTATAGTTAAAGTGGCCAGCAGGTGCTTATGTTCATTCTCTAAATGTTATGTTTAGAGAGTAGAATGTAGCAGGATTTCCTCATTACCCGAGTTCTACCCCAATGCATTTGAAGTACCATCGACAATATGATGAAACATTAAACTTTTTAAATATTTGTTTATGGAATCGAAAAGGAAGAGGCTCATTCATCTAGACTATATCTATTGATTCAAAAACATGGCGTCTAGACAAGACTAGAAGATAATCAAATAGAGCTTTTGGTTGAATTTTAGAGCTTCAGGTTCTCATGAGCTTATGTAATTAACCAAAAAACTAAAATTGTGCAGGATATTACTATAACCGTTATATACTCTAATTCAATACTACTTCTAATGATAAAGTACCGTTTTTTTAAAAAAAAAAACATTGCCCCAGACTAGGAATTTTTCTTGTGTCGTGGGTGCGCTTACAAACATATAAACTCACATGCACAAACGCCCAGACCCGGAGCAACTACTTGTAGATCATACAAATATTTTCTCCGTGCGGAAACCGAACCCGCGACACGCAGCGCAGCAGTCCAATCGCTCAGCCACTGCGCCAAACGTGCCGCCTACACCTACAGTTTTGAATATATGTTACTGATTGATTTCTAAGATTACTAATAGATTTTAATTCTAGGCTAAGGTATTAGGTACAATTAATTATAGTAAATACCCAATTAAACATAGACAAAGACAGAGAGAGAGAATTCTGTCTATGGTTAAGTATAGGTACTCACACCTTGTAGAAACATGTCTCTCTGAACTCTGATTCTGATCCTTTCTTTGGCGATAGACCCAGAGCGAGAAGAGGTGAACAGAACTAAAGACCACTCTAGCCCTGAATCCAAAAGAACTGGAAGTCAGTAGCGTTTGTCCACCATATAGACGACACAGCCTAAAACTATTGCCTCTATGTGACCACCACTTAAGGCACCTAAAACTGGAGCTTTCGCTTCTAATCAGCATTCTTGCGATTGTTACATTACAGAAAAATAAATGAGAGCATTCAAGCTAGCGAGCTAGTGAGCTGTTGACCGAGTTGACTGTCAAGTATTACCGTCATTAAGAAAAAAATTGCGGACCCTTGACTAGAGCGTTCGCTGGAAATGTCATGAAAATGTTCGTAGCGATGCTTGGCTTTGTTCGTTGTTCAGTTGGACAAAAATTAAAAACGGCGAATGATCGATGTTCTGTTACAAGTGTATGATTCAGTCTACCAGCACGTTTAGACATCGAGATTAATTTGTATCTCTCCCTTTTAACCAAATGCGATGAAACTCGAAAATAAGTAGGTAACGACAACAAAAAATAACATCATCACGAATCTTAAATCATTTACAGTTACGCGTCTTTCAAACCCTTATCAAGAACGAGTAGAAGGGAGTCGCGTGCGCAGCGTCCCGCCGCGGGCGCGCGCGCATTGACGGCCGGCCCAATACAATCCTTCACGAAAACACAAATAATACAAAAATACTGCTACCTGTTACTTGTAACGTAGGCGGCACTTAACGTTATGCCTCTAGCGGTCTATGCCCGATCATGGTGGAACTTTGATGTACATTGATGGGTTAAGTTGGTATTTTGTTGGAGCAAAATGACGTTGATGAAGCAATGGATGCTGAATACCGCAATGAATAAAAATACCGTAATGAAGTACCGCAGTACTTCAAAGTATTAGAGAAACTTGCCTATAGTCCGCGCCACGACTGAAGTCCTTTTGAAGCGGCGCTAGTGTGTATGTCATTATATCAAATTGCATTAAAAAAAAATGTAGTACCACGAATTTTCCGCAGGACTTGAGTCGTGGCGCGCATCAAAGACTTTATCTCTTTTTTTTATTTTCTTCTTTTTCTTTTATAATTTTGGGCGATGTTGATTATTCAGCCAGTGTCATCGCATACTTGCCGAGTTAGGCTGCGGTTCCACTGAGGCGGAGCGGAGTAAACCGGCGACGAGCTGTGCTACGATTCACCAATCACATCGAGGAGTGGAGAAGAGATGTGGATTTCAAGTCATGTGATTGGTGAATTGCGGCACAGCTCGTCTCCGCTCTGCTCCGCTCCGCCTCAGTGGAACCGCAGCCTTATGTACGAAAATCTTTTTAAGACGAATTTATTCTCACGCTTAAAACATGTATTACATCAAGGAGGTTGTAACAAAAATCTTATCTTTACAAAGGTTACAAGGCTAACCTCGTCAAACAAAAACAAAAGCGTTAATAAAACATTCTCCCCACGATCACATTAAAAATAAACTCTTAATCATTATGTAAAAAATGACGGACGCATATATGAGTAGAATACAAATTAATTGAAATAATAGTCTTGTATTATGTTATTTTTTGTTCTTCAGTTGGAACATTATAATTCTATACTTGAACAGAGTTACGTGTACAATTCATCATAGTTACCTACTTAGGAACATACATTATTATTTTCAGGCAAATAATAACAAATATCTTGGTTTAGGTATGCCACAAAGTTATGCTACATGTGTGCCAAATTCATACAAATACTTTCAGCAGTTCAGGCGTGAAAAGGTAACAGACAGATTGACTGAATCAATAAATAGACAAATCATTCCGTGGTGTTTTAGTTTCTGTTTCATTTTGGCGTGGTTACTTGTGATCTAGATTTATGTAGTTCATGTGTTATGGGCACAGTAATAGACACAAGATTATGGCAGTGTTGAAAAAAGAACTTGCTAATTCAAATACCAAAAATTGGTCACGAAATTGGTGATTTCTGCAACAAGTAAGCTTTTGGAAGAATATTTAAAGCGTTAAATCATTCGTGGTAAGCTTTAACAGGCAAAAAACGATTTCTTGAAATCCACTTCTTTTTTTGACAGTACCATGGAAATGACGAACTTATCCGCGAGTATAATTGAATGTAATCGACTCGAATTATCTTGAATTTTTTGTTCACGCACATTATACTGTTGTACCTGATATAGCGGGATTCTAGAAGAAAACAACTTTCCCCTATTTAAAACGTATAATTTTGATATAGGTAAAATTGTAAAAGTAAATAGAAAATACAGTTAGAATGCGATTGTGCCCGGTTATCAAAGTAACAAGTTTTGAATTAAATAAAATTAGGTCGCACACACAAAAAAAAAAAATTCGGTTACGATACAACTATGTCAGATTATCCAGAGAATGTACGAATCAATAGTTATTTAATTTACTGAGGAAAAACCAAAATCCTGAATATCAGAGGAAAAAAATATTTGAGCGATCCTAGCGGTAACTAACTAATTGGCCAATTAACACGCCTCGGAAGGAAAAAAAAAGTGATGCTATTTGCCTAAATACTCGTACATACCCTGTGTAGGGGTTGTATTACTGTGCCTTACATAAAAATAACAATTTAAACATTAAAAGCAAAAAAATAAGACAGTTAATTTAAATAAATAAAGAATCCTCAGCTTGATCCTGTCGGGATGGAGAGACGCGCTGCAGGACTGCCGCGGAGAACCGTGCTGGTAGCCACGGTCAAAACAGGACCAGGCCTCCGATGATCTGACGCTTGGACTTATTTGTCGGCTCAAGAGCCTGACAAATTCAGGATCCGGAAAGACTGCACGCGACCACACCGGGGTCGCGGTGGAGCGTTGCTCCCGACTGCTAGCTTATAAAGTTGTGGGTTATACCGTACTCAGCGCCTCCTGCCCAATGTAGATAAGAAAAAACAGGCTGCATGAGACCAAAAATACGGACTGAACAATAAACAAATTTGCAGAAGAAAAACAATTGTAAAAACTTACCGATACATAGGAAAATTTTCAGATCACGCCATTCCGGCAAAAAACAGAAGATTTCACATATGATTTTTTAACCAACGTTGTCGACTTTAAATTCAAAATGTTTCACATTTTTTAACAAAAAGTGATTTCCACCCAAAAAAATCAGCAAAACCCCGTCACGGCCAACAAAACACATCCAACTGACACTAAAAAAATCTTCATTTTTTCTCGAACAAAAACCAATTCCTAACTTAAAAAGATTCAGTTCTTAAAGAAAAATTTCGACTAAAGGCTTCCGAAAACAGGTTGCATGACAATCACCATAAAAAAAGGTGATATTTAAAAATGTAGCGTTTTTTATAACGCTGCAGTACCCCCTTTCCAAGAAAAAAAAGACACAAGTCCGGCAGAAGGGAAAAAAGCAGAGGAAATTAACTTAGACTAGCCAAAAACACTATACCTAATAATTGACCTAAACCAAACCTAACATAGACGACATCGGAGTACAGCTGATACAGAATAAATGAGAAACCGGACTCCCATCTACACGTTATCAGTGTCAGCCCGTATAGTGTCCACTAAACCTAAAATTGACAACAGTCAGAAAACAAGGAATCAACAAGCCTTAAGATAACCTAACTTACAACGAAAATATCTAAGTTATTTTCAAATTAATCCACTAGGTAAAAACTAGAACAATATGCGAGAGCAAAATACTAGCCTAAAATAGAACTCTATCCAACAAGGTGACCATAAAGAGCTAAAAAATAAGACTAAGGACTAACAACAAAACTTGAGTCGAAGATAAGTCTTGGACAAAAGACAAATTAAATAAACTCCAGTTCAAACAATGGAAAAAATCGGTGAGGCTAAGAAAGACTCAAGTTAAAGAACCAACTTGTGTTTCTTGTCAAACCAAAATATACTCGAACTTTAAGAAACCACTCTAGTCAACGAGATACTTTACCCAAGGTGGAACTTAATGTTCAGGGAAACTTAAGTCAAAACAGGAACTTAAGACTATAAGTAATAATGACTTGAGCAAGAGTAACGACACAGGACGAAGGTGTGACTCAAGTTCTTCAGTCGTAAGTAATAACTAACTGACCTAACATATTTGCCCATTCCAACGGGAAAAACAAGGCGTAATGTATTTTCAATATTCGACATATTTAAATAGAATATAAAAATTTTATAAACTCGAAAATCAATTATGACCAAACACACAAAAATTGTAATCACGCCATCTGTGAATAGTTACCGGAACTAGGTGCGATGCAACCTTGTTGTAACAAAAAAATTTAGCTGAGTTAGCTCGCAACTATCAAATGAGTTCCTGGTTCATACCAACCTTATCGGACAAAATTTTAAGGATCAAAAGGTGTGCGATAAAAAACGCTTGGGTCCGTACAAAAAGATAGTTTATAAAAACGGAATTTATTTTAGGATATCTTTGATATGATAAGTACCAGAATGGACGGAACCACAGTCCTGTAGTAAATAGGTAGTCCTAGAAATAACTTGCATCACACGACACTTAACGAAACGTGGAGCAAGCTTTCCAGAGAAAAAATCTTCTCCCGATGACCTGGAGAAATTTCGCCTCCATACAGTGTCACCCACGTTCAAAGTAATAGCCGACCGGTTGGAGTTATAAGCCCGCGAGTTACGAAGGAAAGCTAAAGAAAGATTATCGGCCACCTTCGCATAGACTTCGCTGAGAGAAGACAGATTCGAGGCGTGACGAGTTCGACTGTCCGCTAAATCAGTGCTTTGAGTCTGACCATTTACACGCCTAGAATCCATTAGTACTTCTCTACCAAACATAAGAAAATTAGGCGTGAAGCCTGTGGCTAAATTGATGCATGAGTTGAGATAAAGCTTGACTTTAGGCAACATCTTTGCCCAATTCCTTTGGTTTTCACCAACCAATATACCTAAGCATGTAACCACACTTTGGTTATAACGCTCAACCGTATTCGCTTGTGGCGTATAATATGGTGTAAATGTAGGTGATTCAATATGGAATGATCTAAGGAAATTTAGAAACTGGTTACTACGAAAAACTGTAGCATTGTCGCAGAGAATAGAACGTGGTACACCAAAATTAAAGAAAATTTCAGACTCTAACGCTTTCATAACAGAAAAAGCGTCCACTCTCTTTAGAGGAACAAGCCATACATACTTTGAAAAAAAATCGACCATAGAAAAAATGTACTTATACCCATAATAAGCGATAGGCAATGGTCCAATAATATCTACCGAGATCATCTGTAAGGGCATGGATACTACTTTAGGATAACACATCTGACCACGAGGTTGCGTGTTCGCAATCTTATATGCTTTACAAACCTCACATTGCCTTAACGTTGTAACGACGTCGCGGTACATATTAGGCCAATAAAATGTTTCCCTTAGTTTTTGATAAGACTTAGTTACACCAGGGTGTACAGAAGGAAAATTATTGTGTACTTCCCAAATTGCGGAAGGAATTTTTTCAGAAGGCAATACAACCCGCCATGGATCAGAAGACAAAGGGGATGTGATAGGCATCCGCCTCAAAAGAATACCATTTTGAATGGCATAGGCTGGAAACATCTGGGGAAAATCACGTGCACCTGTATAGACTTTCTTGTACCATCTATCGTCAGTATGCTCCGGACCTTGATCAAAGGTAATAAGACTTGCATAAACTCTAGATAACGCATCTGGAACAATGTGCTGCGACCCTTTCCGATGAACGATGTCAAAAGTAAATTGAGAAATGACTGTTGCCCAGCGCGCTAAACGACCTGAAGGGTTATTTAGGGTAAGAAGCCATTTTAAGGCCATATGGTCAGTTATAACAGAAAACTTCATACCATCTAAGTAACAGCGAAAATGTTTGATGGAGTCAAGAACCGACAATAACTCGCGTTCAGTAGTACTATAATTACGTTCTGCTTTGGAAAATAAACGCGAATAATAAGCGATAGGGTGCTCAACATCATCAAATTTCTGTGTTAGAACAGAACCTAGACCAACTGCAGATGCATCACACTGCAAAATGAACGGCTTCGAGAAATCAGGACACGCCATAACTGGTGTCTCGATCAGAGCTTCTTTTAATTTCGCAAAAGCTTGTACAGCAGCGTCATCCCAATTTATAGGATCACGTCCTTTCCTCTTACCGATTAACGCAGTGAGCGGAGCAATTATCGAAGAAAAACCATTCACAAAACGTCTGTAATAGGAACACATACCAATAAAACCGCGTAGCGACTTGGCAGTTGTAGGAGTAGGGTAATCCCTAATAGCTTCAAGTTTACAGGGATCAGTTTGAAGACCCTTTTCATTTACAATATACCCTAAATATTTTAATTCGCTTTTGCAAAACACACACTTTTTTAAATTTATGGTTAAACCAGCCTCCTTAAGTCGAGCTAATACCTTCCTGAGGAGAGCCAGGTGACTATGAAAGTCCTTAGAGACCAAAATTAAATCGTCGACGTAACCGAAAACGCAGTCGTCGCTAGTAGAAGTAAATTCATAGTTGACGATCATATCAGTCAGGCGTTGCATTTCTGAAGCTGCATTTGTAAGTCCAAATGGCATTCTTACAAATTCAAAGAGACCTCTTTGTGGAACAATAAAAGCTGTCTTCTCACAACTCTCTTTATCAGCAAGTGGAATCTGCCAGAAAGCACTCCTAAAATCGAGGGAGCTTATGTATCTGGCACCACGAAGGTTGTCAAGAATATCGTTTATACGGGGAAGAGGATACGAATCTCTAACAGTCACGCTATTCAGCTTCCTACTATCAACACAGAAACGTACTGATCCATCGTTTTTTGTAACCATAACCACTGGACTAGCCCATGGGGAACGAGAAGGACGAATCACTCCCATATCTAGCATCTTGTCAATCTCTTCGTTGAGTAGCTTCAACTTAATCGGAGATAAAGGATAAAAACTTTGGCGAATAGGAGGTCCCGTTGTATGTATTTTATGGGACAGCCATGATGTTTTTCCTAGGCCGATCCTCTCAGACGAGATGACTTCAAACTCGTTAATAACTTGCTGAAGGCTCGTCTCTTGATCCAGTGTTAGGACGTTACGAGGATGGACATATCGAACCTCGCTAACAGAGGAAATTTGAGGTGGAGAGCAACTAACAGAGGGAAGGTACATATTACCATTAATATTTTTATCAAAAGCTTGACTAAAAACTGATGTCAAACCAAACTTATTCCAAAATTCGATACCTAATATCACAGAGGATGACATAGAGCTTGCCACTAAAAACTCATGGAAAGTAGTTGTATCATTAAACTTGACTGGAAGATAAACAGATCCCCGGATATCGATCGGTGAATTATTAGCTGAAATTACACGAGGACAAGCATCACTCGCGTTCAAAGATAGACCAAATTTCTGAATTAAACTATCGCTAATCAATGACATCTGTGCACCAGAGTCTAATAAAGCCTTGACCACCTGGTTACACAATAAAATTTCGATAAACGGACGGTTATCAATAGTATCAATAGTAATCACCGGTGACACTGTACGGTAGGAAACGTGCCGCCGGTGCTTTAGGCATTTTTTGGGTTACACTTCGGGCATTCACGAGTTATAAAGCCGGGAGTGCGACACTTGAAGCATATCATACCTGTTACCACAGGACAAGAACGGTAAGAGTGACCAGTACTGTTGCATTTCAAGCAGTGCTGATTGCAACTTGGGCAGCTCTGAGACCTACCACCACCTTGGTTAGGTTCATTAAGGCGGGGCCTGACAGCCTGAGAAGAACTGGTTGGTTGGTGAGCAGCACTGTCAAGACTAGCAACAGCCTTAGGTGTTCTAATAAAAGATTCGAAATAAGTAGCGGTATCAATAAGAGTATTAATATCAGGGAATTTCTGTATGGACAAAATTGGGGTATATTTTGGCAACATGTTGTGGGTTATGACATCCAATAATTCAGGTTCTTCAATCGGCTTACAAAGTTTGGAATTAAGGTGAGTCAGTTTAATAATAAACTCCTTGACAGACTGCTCTGGTTTCTGCCTAAGATTACGTATCTCCTGTCCAGTCCTAAATTCGAAATCCGCAGAACCGAACATACTAAAAAATGCCTGCCTGATCTCTACATACGACAGACCCGGTCGGCGTATGGATCTATAATACTCCAAAGCGATGCCAGACAAAACTTCGTGGAATCGCCTTACGAGATAGGAATCCGTAATATAGTCAGCCTCCCTGCATTCCTCAAGTCTAGCGAAGAAGTCACGTACGCACGTGTTTCCATCATAACAGATTCTCCACTTGGTCAACGAGAACTGCTTGACAAAAGGTGGAGGATCTTCGGATCTGATCGGTGACGGTAGAACCGACTGTGTGGAGACGCGTGAAAGTCTAGGTGGAATGGGAGGAGGAGGAGGACGAGTGGTGGGATGTGGTCGAGAGATGATAGGGCTGCTACAACGTGGAGTCTCGCCAATAGAATTTTCATCTTCCGACATGTTGTAAACTAAATTCAAGCGATACTAGACTAGTATATAGTTAGCAAGAAAAAAAAAATAGTAATACGGTTGACGAAGCTGTATGAACGATTCCTTATAAAAATATCGGTACCCCTAAGACAAGCTGGAACAAGACACACAAAAAAAGAAAATAAGGTAACCAGCCGCGTCAGGAATCACCAAGCTAGGAAACGAAAGACACCACTAAGAACAGACAACAACCGTGCATACGGAGCTTACCTTTGCAACACGACGCCTATAAGTTCATACAACACACTCATGCACTACGGGTTCTAACAACCGCTAGCTAAAGGAAAACCAATTAAACACAAGGGATAACAATCAGGTAAATTATGTATTTGTTGGGTGAGAAATAAAAGAGGGTTGTGTGTTTTATAGTTCACAAAATTATTTTATATAAGTGATGAAAAATTACAACTCACACAAGCAAACAAAGAACAGTATCCTGCCAGTTCTTCGTTATCGTATCTGTAGTTCAGGGCTCGTGATGTATCACCATGGGAACAGTCCAGGCTCTAGGAAACTCTTAAACTGGTCACTTGGGTAATCACGTTAAAGTCCTGAAACCAACAATAGGAATAAACAGAGAAAGAATTAGCTCACACAGTGGAAGAAATTATTAGCTCACTTGAAGCGAGCTACCACCCTCGAAATTGCAAAAAAAAATAATTATGTGATGTAGATTTAAATAAGAAGAAGTATGGACAAGAAAAATACTTACTTTATTAGTTCGGGCGCCATATATATAGCGGGATTCTAGAAGAAAACAACTTTCCCCTATTTAAAACGTATAATTTTGATATAGGTAAAATTGTAAAAGTAAATAGAAAATACAGTTAGAATGCGATTGTGCCCGGTTATCAAAGTAACAAGTTTTGAATTAAATAAAATTAGGTCGCACACACAAAAAAAAAAAATTCGGTTACGATACAACTATGTCAGATTATCCAGAGAATGTACGAATCAATAGTTATTTAATTTACTGAGGAAAAACCAAAATCCTGAATATCAGAGGAAAAAAATATTTGAGCGATCCTAGCGGTAACTAACTAATTGGCCAATTAACACGCCTCGGAAGGAAATAAATTATAGTTTAAAAAAACTAAAAAAACACGCTTTAATAGCAATCGAACTAAAAAGTAGAAAATAATTTTTAAGTATAAGAGAGTTTGTGTTACTGCAATATAAAATCCAACAATCAATTATCATAATTAACTTAGAATAAGATTAATATAAATATTAAGATATTAACAAACATTCAAATAAAGTGAAAAAGCGTGGGGTGCTTTCGAATTGGGTTGATATCGAATGTGATGATCATTTTATTAGTTACTGTTTGCAATATCAGAATTATTATAAAAATATCATTGAGCACCCCACGCTTTTTCACTTTATTTGAATGTTTGTTAATATCTTAATATTTATATTAATCTTATTCTAAGTTAATTATGATAATTGATTGTTGGATTTTATATTGCAGTAACACAAACTCTCTTATACTTAAAAATTATTTTCTACTTTTTAGTTCGATTGCTATTAAAGCGTGTTTTTTTAGTTTTTTTAAACTATAATTTATTTTCTGAATTTTTAGTATCAAGACGGCAATAAAAGAAATAAAGATATTAAAATGCGATATGATATTAACTATTTCGCTAGCAGTGACTAATTATAAAATTCGAGGATTGAGAACGGATGATCGCGCAGCAATCGTCAGCAGCGACCAATAAGGAAATTTGTCTTTTGAAAGTTGGAGAAGCCAGAGAGAGGAACAGGCCGTATGCAGAAGAGAGCCAATCGCAGCAAAAGACAGAGAATGACATTTTCATCGGCGATAACATGCTCACTAACCTAAATATATTTTTTACTATCACTCCACCCGCGACTTCGTCAGCGCGTGTTTCTAACTTCGAACCCGAAATATTATTGAAGACAAACTGATTTCGGGCACGCCGCAATCGCGGCGGTAAGACCCCTCTTTGAGGAGTGGCTGGATAGGCGTCACGGCGTCCTTACCTTCCGCATGACGCAGGTCCTCACCGGACACGGAAATTCGGGAGGTTCCTGTGTCGGATAAGGAAGGAGGAAACGGTGGAGCATACGGTGCAGGACTGCCCCGCTTGGGCAGAGCACCGCCGTGTCCTCACGACGGCGATAGGCGGAGACCTCTCGCGCCCGGCATTGGTCGAGGCCATGCTGCGGGGCGAGACGGAGTGGGAAGCGGTCGCCTCCTTCTGCGAAGCAGTCATGCTCGCGAAGGAGGAGGCGTGCCGCGTGAGGGAGACAACAGCGACCTCACTCCACCCCAGCCGCAGTGGCAGACGCCCACGGCGTCGGACGTCGCAAGACGATCTCCGGCCACCGTAGGCGCGGGCATGCGGGCGGCGAGTAATGGGCGACTCGCAGCCCGACCATGGACCATGCCCGGGTCGACGGCGCGTTGTGTTTCACGCGCGCCTCAAGGAGTGTCAGCATATTGACGGGGCCTGTAGAGGGCCAAAGCCTGCCGGGGTCGCGGGACTTACCCATCACCGTAACCCCGGTACGTAAAGGGCTAGTGAAGGACACCGTGGATTTTAGTCAGTACAAGTCTGACAGTCCCTCCCGCCCTGCCCTGGGTGGGAGGACTCATTTGATGATTTTACCACGCAAAAAAAAAGACAAACTGATTTTACAATGTTCGCCCGCTAGGGGTTGATTTTTGAAATATAGATAATTACGCATCCTTTATTCGATTGGGAAACTATTTATGCCAAGTTTTGGGTTTGTCGAAGCAAGCAGCCTTCCCTTAAAACTTAATCACCCTTTTTCACCAACTTAGAGGGTGATTTTCGAAAACCCCAAAAACACGTGTTTGATTATTTTTTATCTAATTTTTATATACTGAGTTTAAAATTTATCGGTTAGCGCGTTATGATTTTCCCACACAAACTTTAACATCCTCTAGATTACCAAAGGAGGGTAGTTTTAAAAAACGAATAATTCCCATCTTTTTTATTTACTTTCACTCATATTCGTACCAAGTTTCAAGTTTATAAACCTAACGGATAAGATTTTACATACAAAGGTTTTTACCCCTTTTCACCCCCTTATAGGTAGATTTTCGCAAAATCCCTTCTTAGTGATCACCTACATAATGAATCGCACCTACCTACCAAAATTCAGATTCTACGTTTAGCGATTTTAGATCCTTCCCTTTAAACTTGAATACCCCTTTTTACTAACTTGAGGGGTGATTTTCGAAAAACCCAAAAACACGTGTTTAATTATTTTTGATCTAATTTATATATACTGAATTTTAAATTCATCAGTTAGCGCTTTATGATTTTCCCATACAAACTTTAACATCGTGTAGGTTACCAATGGAGGGTAGTTTTAAAAAACTATTAATGTCCATCTTTTTTATTTACTTATACTCATATTCGTACTAAGTTTCAAGTGTATAAACCTAAGGAATAATATTTTTCATACAAACATTTTCACCCCTTTTCACCCCCTTAGCGGGGGATTTTAATATAAAATTTATGATATTATTGTATTGTCATCGGCCCTTGACCGCTGTGCAAAAATTCAAGTTAATCAGACTGCTGGAAGTAGGCGAAAATGAAGTTAAAAGATTCCGTTACATACATACATACATACATACATACATACATACAGGTCAAGCTAATAAAAGCGTGTTAAAAAAAAGTGATGCTATTTGCCTAAATACTCGTACATACCCTGTGTAGGGGTTGTATTACTGTGCCTTACATAAAAATAACAATTTAAACATTAAAAGCAAAAAAATAAGACAGTTAATTTAAATAAATAAAGAATCCTCAGCTTGATCCTGTCGGGATGGAGAGACGCGCTGCAGGACTGCCGCGGAGAACCGTGCTGGTAGCCACGGTCAAAACAGGACCAGGCCTCCGATGATCTGACGCTTGGACTTATTTGTCGGCTCAAGAGCCTGACAAATTCAGGATCCGGAAAGACTGCACGCGACCACACCGGGGTCGCGGTGGAGCGTTGCTCCCGACTGCTAGCTTATAAAGTTGTGGGTTATACCGTACTCAGCGCCTCCTGCCCAATGTAGATAAGAAAAAACAGGCTGCATGAGACCAAAAATACGGACTGAACAATAAACAAATTTGCAGAAGAAAAACAATTGTAAAAACTTACCGATACATAGGAAAATTTTCAGATCACGCCATTCCGGCAAAAAAACAGAAGATTTCACATATGATTTTTTAACCAACGTTGTCGACTTTAAATTCAAAATGTTTCACATTTTTTAACAAAAAGTGATTTCCACCCAAAAAAATCAGCAAAACCCCGTCACGGCCAACAAAACACATCCAACTGACACTAAAAAAATCTTCATTTTTTCTCGAACAAAAACCAATTCCTAACTTAAAAAGATTCAGTTCTTAAAGAAAAATTTCGACTAAAGGCTTCCGAAAACAGGTTGCATGACAATCACCATAAAAAAAGGTGATATTTAAAAATGTAGCGTTTTTTATAACGCTGCACTGAGTAGTATAGGTATAATTCAACTGTCTAATGGAATGGTGGCACGACTCAACATTTTTGAAGTTTTTTAGCTCGTAGATGATTATGCTTAGTCATACTGGATACCTGTTAAGGTTACCAAGAGCTCAGAGAGTCCAGAATACCAAAAACAAAACTTTTAATTAGGCATAGGTATCCAAGTTGATTCAAGACCATAATGCCACAAGTGCCATTTGTTTTGTTCAACAAGTGATCTGGTTATAAAGGTAAATATATATAAAGGTAATAAATGATGCAAAAATACATCTTCATTATTAAATATGTATTTTTGCATCATTTATATAGTTTATTATCAAATTTCTTCGACCTAGTTAAGTTCCTTCGAAGTTCGAGGTTTCCTATCATTCTACATTCTAAGTTTGACCATCTATCTGGTCTGCTCAGGTTCAGTTGTGGGTAAACTTTATGCACTAATGGCTACATACAAAATTTAAAATTCTGTCGAAATATAGTGATTACCTACCATTTTCAATATCTTCATCCGAGTTATGGAAGCGCTGACTTCCCACTTTCCCAGATTATCGTCTCCAATTACGCAAAAATAACTTTTTCACACACGCCACTTTAATATTCAACAGGTATAATAAATTATTCGTTATATTGGAGACCTTGAGACGGATGTAGCCCTGTTTGCTATTAAATAACATCTCGAATGTCCCCATGTTTATTCAAGCCGGTATTTAAGTACCACTTGTTTATTTACTTCTATTTGGTTTTCGGATTTAAATGTTTATTTAGCCGTTGAGTATAGATTTTTGTCGGTATATTGGCTTCGCTTTTGATGATTCAGCCGGCAGGTGAACCTTGACAAGGCGGGCTACTCGTTTGAGGAATTTTACTCGACTTTTCTGGGTACTTTTTGAGTACTCCCCTTTCAGCTTTTTTTTTCTTCGATAGTGGTGACTGTCAAAGGAATTTTGTCATTAGAATTTTTAGTGGTTTATCCTTTTCTGTTTTATTTTGCTATGTTGGTATAATCACCACGTGACTAGTATACTGTTCGTGGATGGACTGAGTGCATAAAGGTACAATGTCGGCTCTAAGTTAGGTATCATTAACTATGGATATTATTTTAATGTCTTATTCTTTTCATTGATTTCAAGTTTCCAGAGCGGTCTTTCTCGCGCTGTTTTATAAAAATAGGTTTTCCAGCTTCAACATTATTAGATGCCTGTATTTTTTTTGTGAAGAATTCTTGAGTCAATTTAGTATAATTCCAAAGCTTCAAGGTTATGAATAATTTGGTTACTAATTGCTAAATTGAAGAACAATTAAGATTTCTATCAAAAAATCATCCAGGTAAACCATAACCTTATCGATTTTCCTAATGACAAATAATTTTACGAAATTTTAAGAAGCTAATGAGATAAAAATTGCAGGGTGACCAAGTAATACCTTCTTGATGCATTAATGATTATCAAGACGCGGTAATCTTTGTAAAGGATACAACATTTTTGTTTTATTTTTGAGGTCTCTCAGACCCTCATCGAGTGGGATCAATGTTTAGTTTAGTATGTGAAGGATTAAATTGTGAGTTGTTTCCTCCAAAAGTCAATTACACGGTTGAA
Source organism: Agrotis puta (assembly GCA_943136025.2). Taxonomy (NCBI): domain Eukaryota; kingdom Metazoa; phylum Arthropoda; class Insecta; order Lepidoptera; family Noctuidae; genus Agrotis; species Agrotis puta. Next base: position 10,177,041 of record OW964187.2, read on the forward strand.
TTCGCCCGCGGAACAATGCGGTGGCTTTTTTTTCACTTATAATGTCGGCTCCAATTGGTGTCGGTGCTTCGGAATTGTTTCGTCATTTATAATAAGGAATTGGGTTCTGAAGTTACAATACGTAGGTTGCGGTTGATTTGAAACTCATGTAGGTACTTATATAAAAACCACATAATTTATTCAGAAATGACAACTGTCGGAGTTATTGATAATTTTATAACAAAATAATATATCAGTTTGGGTATTAAAACAAGTTCTTGGCCTTTTAAACACAAGTTATTCAGAGGCATTAAGTCAATAAACTATGTACAATGTAACTAGCATGGCCATGAATATTGAGTTGAGCAATTAAACCGACAACTATATTGAGATCACAAATTCCACGACCACCGCTGAGGAATGCGCGTTGATGTCTTTTACTCTACAAACGCGAACCTGCGCACACGCATATACTAGGACGTTCTCTCTCAACATCCATCATGGAAAACTGCCGATAAGCTCACTCTAGGTACAGTTAAATGAGCATGATCATACAGCTTAAGATAAAGTACTTGAAAATACAGACATAACCCATCAAAACAACTTTCTAGTACGTTAACTCTCCAGTCGGCAGGTGTTAGTGAGTTCAATCTTCAGCGTAATGTTTCATAAACTCTCATACTAGATAATGTGTGAACTTACATCAGCTTTTATACATAAAGCATAATGTAAAAGACGAAAGCATTTCTCTGTACATACCAACAAGTAACAAGTACATACATACACAGTCACGCACACATCTTAACACCAATATTTTTAGGTTTAACCACAAATAGGTATAACTCACCATCGTGGCCATTGATTTAGACCAATTATAAACCCATTTCTTGGTTCAGAACACGGTTATTACGTACACACAGGCGGACAAACAAAAAATATCAATCGTAAACCACTTTACATATACACAAGTTGGAGAGTTTCACATCACTAGTTTATTTATCACTTTAGTACATCACTGTTTAGTCTTCAATAGTGTTGAAGTCGATTGGTGATGTATTCGAGGGATGACTTCAGTTTTGTAAGTCGATGCGAACGTTTGGCGGTGGCATGCGCTTGGGCAGCCTCGGAACGACTGACTGCCGGTCGTGGGGGCTGCCAGCCTCGAGCTGTGTTTACTGCTATAGAACCTTCGCGGTGCTTTTGTTTGAAAAAGCTTCTGAGTTTTTTTAACTTGCCATAATATTTGTGGAGTTGTTGAATGTCTAAGTGGTAGTGTTTTATGAATCTAAAAATACAGTTCGTCAAATATCATGAAAAAAAATGAAAATCCACTTTTATTACAACAAAGCCTTAAATTTTTTAAAGCATTTATTTTTTATATAACTAAGCTTTTGTGCATTAAAGGTGTTAAATATATTTCATACAAAATCTTGAACTGTTAAAGTTTTCAGACTTATAGGCATTGAACCATTTTACATAAATCTTCATTACTTATTAAATACTTTTAAATATTTTTACAAAAAAAAAACACAAAAGACATTTAAAAATATAAATAATAGTGGCTCACCGGTATCGAGAACAGGGTTCAAGCTACCGGCGGTCAGGGCTCCAGAGAAAGGAACCTCCTAACAATGCGCGCTGTGTCCAGAAGAACTCCTTTCTTTCTTTACATAAATCTTATTATTAAACTCTTTAAAATGTAAACCTCTAGATTCGAAAATCTACCACGAAAGCTAACTAAATCTTACTGTAGCAACACCAAACAAAGCCTCCATTGTATCTAAAGCGAGACAGACGATATCTCCCTCTCTTTCTTCATGTCGGAATGTGACCCGCTATCACCTTGAAGGCCGCAAGCTCTGGACGACTCAATGAAAATAAGAGCTTTTTAACTTCTACACTAATTAAAATCAAAAAATTAATACAAATCATAAAGAAAAAAGAACTAAGAAAAACTTTTTTTTAAACTTCTCGATGTGACGCAACGGTGTGCGTATTATTCAGTTTTGTATATATTTATTTATTTATTTATTTATTAATATACACACACTATCTTTACAGGCAGACCCAATGCAATAGTGGCTTGCAAACAGAAACAAAAAAAAACAGACACACACAAGATAATTTAAAAAATAAAATAACGTAGGAACGACTAAATACTATTAAAAACACTAAACTTTAAAATGTTAAACAACAACAACAAACAAACAACATTACATGTAAGAAACAAAATTCAACAAAACTCTTGCGAATTCACTCAAGTTGCACGAAAATATGTCTGTCCTCTCATGCACTTCATTTAACACACGTATTGTGCGGGTGAGGGGTGTTTTTGACAGCAGGTTGGTTTTGGCAACAGGTACGGCCAGCAGTGGCGGTCGCCGCCGCCTCCACACGTTTACACATTTAGTTTCTGGTTATGCCGGATTCCCTAGGCCTGTTGCTTCTGGCTCGTATAAACGCTGCGTAGCTTAGCGTATAGCGTACAGTTATTAGATAGATAACAGTTTGATATCCGACTTTGGACTTTTGCTATGAATTCGAAGACTCTCGTTGTTTTTTTCCTGAATTGCTTCATAACATTTATGTTTATTTTTACATTAGAGAACACTCATATAATCTTTTTGCGGCGATTCTAAGCGACAAAAGTAACTAATAAGGTAACTTTGACGACACGTTTGGCGCACTAGTGGCTGAGCAATCGACTGCTAAGCAGTGGCCCGGATACGATCCCTGTACGGAACAAATAATAATATGTTGTACTAGCACTTTTCCCGCGACTTCGGCGCGTGGGTTACGTACTTTCCTAATTCCCCCTTTTCACCCCCTTAAAGGTTAAATTTCCAAAAACCCTTTCTTAGTGCTCCCCTACATTATAATAGGAAGCCGTGTGCAAAATTTCACATTCCTAGCCCTAGTACTTTCGGCTGTACGTTGATATGTCAGTCAGTCAGTTCTCCTTTTATATCCCACCAAAAACATTAAATGTAAAAAAATGCCAAGTCTCTCGATGCAGTCTTTCCATCGTAAAAAGTTTTGAGATCTCATAGAAGCCAAGTCCTATTCAAATTATTTTGTAGTTATAAATCAACATTTAGTAATTGTATCAATAGTTTTCTTTATATTATAATTATAGTGACTTGGCAATGAGCACCAATTAAAAGCTGCTTGCTGCCTGGAATTATGTGCAAATGTTACTGATGAGACATGTGATCAGATTATTTGTTACGCGTGGATCATGATCCACACGTAACCACGTCAATGCAATAATAAAAAATACCTTACGGGCCATCGCTTTATGAAAGCAAATGAACCGAGAGTACACTAACACTAGTGTTTGCGTACACATTTGTGCATTATAATTTATGTCCTGCGCAGTTTACTAGTCTTGGATGAGACTGACTGCCGTTGCCGAAATTCGGTTGGGACGACACGGATAAACCAAAAGAAAATTAATTTTGTGATATTAATGTTTACGCATGCGGTGTGTGACTTTCAACTCCAAATATGCCGTTTTGTTTCTTCTTGTGCTCATTGCCAAGTCACTATAATTATAATATAAAGAAAACTATTGATACAATTACTAAATGTTGATTTATAACTACAAAATAATTTGAATAGGACTTGGCTTCTATGAGATCTCAAAACTTTTTACGATGGAAAGACTGCATCGAGAGACTTGGCATTTTTTTACATTTAATGTTTTTGGTGGGATCTCATTTATTTTTTGTAAGTGTATTTCTTTCTTTTTTTTTAGGTGACCTCATAATTTCTTGGACTTCAGCTACTGCTTTGCTTAGAACCCATTCTCTATCTCTATCTCTTTTGTTTCTTTTCAACGAGCTAAATAAACATAAATCTACTAACTTACAAACTAAATATAACTAAACTAAATAACACGTAAACAACTAGATATTGTAACTATGTCTATGTTATATTAATAAACTATTTGCCTAAATAACTGTTTCAGTAACAATAATAAATATACTATCTAATCCGGCTAACTTAGGTTCTCCGAATATAGCTGCAATATTTTTTTAGTTTCGAAATGGTTTTTCATAGGTAGATGGCGCTATCAAATGAAAATTATCGAATTATTTTAAAGTACTACTTATACTGCGCTCGGTAACGAAACCATAGCGCGATTCAGACAGGTACAACGCCATCTATCGAGCGCGCATACAATCGAAATTTATCGCAATACAATGGAGTTTTAGCTTTATTAATTGAATGAATTATAGTCTATGTATTACATTTATATTATTCTTTTCTATTCTATGTATTTATTCATCCAATTGAATACTTAAACAACGAACAAAGTTAACAATGCAGTCAAAATCCATACATAATGTTCTTGCCAAACCGCAAATATAAAATTGTTTTCTATGGTATATTATTTTTTAATGTTTTTATAATTTTTCCTTTATATGTGGCTAATGACCTATCTTGGTGCAAAATTTGAAGTTTCTAAGTCTGCTAGAAGTACCTTAGATTTTTGATGATCGGTCAGTGAGTCAGTGAGTCAGTGAGTGAGTGACAAAATGGTGTAACTTTGATCGACCGTAACTCCTAAACTATTAATTCAATTGGCATGTAATTTCGAACTTAAGCTTGTTCTAATGCCTACTATTATTCACCGAAAACCTAAACTCCTAGCTTTGTCCACGTCGAAGATATAGGGGGGGCGAAACAGCCGCGAATCGCATCGAGAAAAGATGGTACGGCCGTGCCCGTTTTGCTCGAGACTTGGCTGGGGCACTGCCGTGCCCCCAGATAGATAGATGATCTGCAAGTACCTAGTTGTTCCGGGTTTGGGTGTATTTGAGTTTATATGTTTGTAAACGCACCCACGACACAGTAACTAGTACTAGTCTGGGACACTTAAAAAAAACTATACTATGGCTCAAAAGTATCGAGAGGAGTATTTTTAAGAGAAGAATTATTATCAAACACCAAGCTCAGTAACACAGTTACCAAGATAAAGCGTAGATACCTGGGATACCATAAAATTATATTTTCTGTGAAAATACATAATTTAAAATAATAAAGCCACTTCCTCAATTAAATATACAATAGACACGAGCCAGGAAATTATAAAAAGGTTCTGAGTAATTTTTGCCGACCGCAAAATATAGCGGATGGCTGCGTTTCATCTTGAAGGCGAGTTTAGTGCACCCAGGTACTTGCTGGCTCGCTTGTAGCTTGAGACAACTGTGAATTCATGATTTTGGTTCTAACTTATGTAGTTAAAATGTTCCGGTAGGCATTACACTTGGCTAGGTTACCTATTTGTATAAATATGAGGCATAGCTTCAACTACCAATTCTATAAGTCTGATATGAAGTAATTATGTTGCAATTCTAAGTACTTACAGTACGAAAACTACTTAGACCTAACTTAGGCAAATTTAATATTTAATCATTTGAACCTTCACGAATTAATGTAACATACATTATGGAGTCTCTATGATAGGTATAATGTAAGTAAATACCTCGGACATCAGTAGATACTATTACTTTGTAAATCCGCCAAGAACCGTGAAAAAGCCGTTTTAATAAATATTAATTCACTTGCATGTTTATAGATGCCTTTTAAAGATATTTAATGATTAACTTAACTGTTTTAATCTTTTGCTTTTCTATTGTTAATGTCCCCTAGTTCTCAGCTCAGCGTGCGTTCATGATTGATTTATCATCGTCATAATTTTTTTTCATGATTAACTTCATATCAATGCTCAATGTTGGCTGAAATAATAAGGGAATTAAATACTTTCATTTGGTAATACCAAATATCTACAAAACAATTCTACAAAAGAGTTTTATTGCTAACTCCTGCAAAATAAAAGAAGCAATATTTAACGCGTGAAGTAGGTATGTATTAAAATACGATAGGCGCGCTCTCTTAACCCGTAGTAATTTTATGTTTATGATGTCTTATATATGATATTTAAAATAAAAATTTACGGTTCGTTAAATACTTACGAATATATTAAATACAGTTGTTAATAATTATTTATTTCAACAAGATTTCAACACGCTAACCAAATTATCGCGCCAATCGCCATTACACTAAAGGTGAAATGGAACGTTTATATTTTTAACGGTTTATTAAAACAAGATAAGTACTACGTTGTTGCAATGCTTCTATTTTACCAAAATTATTAAAAATAATCTTAAAAATGTGGTAATAATGGTATTTTTATATATTATAGATTTTTATTTATTTTATAAATCTTTCTGATTTTATTTTATTATACCAGATAACATATAACGGAACGCAACTCGTTGCTAGGCAACTGTCACTGTATGACGTTTTCTTGTTTATGTTATTTTATCTGTGGCGTAAATGTAGTGCATCAACCCGTTTTATTTGAAATTGCGTGAATGTGAGCAATGAAAATTAATTTTATAAGGAAGTAAATTGAATTGAACGTAATCTGTCTGACCTCACATGTTCCAATTACGGGTCATTTTAGCACCCACGCGAGCGAATGTAGCCGTCATGTAATTGACTTGGATCACTACGAAGGAGTTCCAAATCGTGTGCAGTCAACCAAGGAGGTGTGTATATTGATCCCGCAAAGTGACTCATTTACTTCTATTTCGGATATAAATCCATAGACGGTCGTTATCTTGTGTTTGTGTATAATTGTTAAATAAACTTCTCAACAAGACAGTGTTGTGGTATGTTACTATTGTAGTTATATCTTTCATTCTAAGATTGTGTTCTATGCCCCCAAGTTTAAAGATATTCTTTGATATAAACATCTTACGACTTCGTAGATCATGTTTTTTAAAGTAATTTAGAAAAGATAACTGTAAGGTAAGTATATTCTTTGTGCATTTATTAATAAAATTACAGGGTCATTGTGTGACTTCATTTCTTTTCTGAGTCATGTTTAGCTAAAGTTCAGTGAGCCTCGATTTGTCAGTGAACTTGAGTAAAGTTTGTAAAGGTCTTATAAACTTGTTACTCTTGACATTTAATTTAAATTTGGTGAAACTGTAGCAATAATATTTAACCGATTCGTTGCGGATGGCACGTTTCAGTGCCATCACTTCTTTTTAAGTGTGGCGTCAGGCACGGATATGTGTCATTTTGAAATCGATGATAACTCCTTCAATTAAGTTTTATGGAAGTTTTACCTGAAACCAAACTATCTTCATTTTTCACGTATTTTAAGCTCGTAGCCTTCGTTTCTTTATTTTTGTTCGACGCCACGGCTAGAAGTTAGTGAAATTAGGCATCGCAACGAATCGGTTAACTTTTTAATATTGTGTTGACAGAGAACTGGTGAAAGATTGTTAGCATTTACCAACAGCCCACCCTTGCTTCGTAAACTGTATATAAGATTACACGTAATATGCCTTTCAACCGTGAATCAGAAAATCTATTCATTCCTATTTATTTGTAACAGATAAATCAACTTACTGACCATGTCCCGCCCCCGTCCACAATGGCAACTACAAGCTCGAGCTGCCCAGCGACGTGACAATGAGCTTAAACATGCAGAAGAGTTGAAGAAAGTGGCTATGTACTACGAGACCAATACTAACAAGACCAGGCATCATGAGCAGTGGACAACTGAGGGGTATTATGAGAAGGCAAACCGAGAGGCTGAGCTGCTGAGTCAGAGGAAGATTAGAGCTGCGTGAGTATTTCAGTATATTTCTATGTATCATTGTGATTGGTTGCCGGACTCACGAATTACCGTGACCCCAGAATGTAAAGGGCTATTGAAGGATACTGTGGATTTTAGTCAGTATGAGTCTGACAGTCCCTCCCTCTCTGCCCCGGGTGTAAGGACTCATTTGATGATTTTACTAGTAGTTTTTTTTTTCTAGTAGTGGTCTGCTATAGGCTGATGATGATGATTGTGACTGCTGTTATTCTGCATCATCATGTTCAGCCTATGAAGTTCCCACTGCTGGGCACAGGCCTCTTCCTTTGATATCTTTTTGAGTGGGAGTGGGCCATGATCTACCTCACCGGCCATGGTTACACATGTCACAATGTTTTCCTAAACTGTGTTGAGATTAGTGGTGATGAAATAAATTAAACAAAGTAATGCACTTGGCCAGGGTTAAACCCACAACCTACAATTCTTTAATTGGGAGCAATGGTTACTAAGTGGTATTGGTCCCCAATACCACTTAGTAACCATTGCTCCCACTTCTGTTATTTTTATTTAATTATTGTTCAAATAGATTATTGCTTTAAAAAACAAACTTGTATAAGTTCAATGTGATAAACCAGTCTAAAAAGATTTGGAACATAGCACCATTATCAAAATAAAAGAGTTATTGATATACAAGTAAAAACAGTTTAAAATAATTATTATCTTTTTTTTGTATGCAAAGAATATTGTTAAAGTGTGTACCAGGAAATGGATATTACAATTTCCATGAATGATTGTCAGTATTGGAATTTGTATTATAAACTTTTTGTCTGAACTTTTTAGCCAACTCGAAGAACGGCGCAAAAAATTGGAACTAATGTTGTTTCAAGAAGACATGCAGTTTGAACAAGAACTAAAGACTTTAGCCAAACAACCGAAGCTTTATAAAAATGGGTACGGAAGATTATTTTTGTTATGCCTACTTTATTTTTATTTCCCACAAAACAGTTTCTATAAGTAAAAGCAAAAATGGCTTCCATTCTGTAGGTGTTGGATTTCACCCCTACATGATAGAATCGAGCAAGCTGCCTCCCCTTTAAGTTTGTAGAGACTAAAACCAGACACATTGTATAATTAATTAGTAATTATTCTGTTCGCTATAACTTTTTGCATGTAATACATTTGAAAGATATGTGTGCAGCATATGTTGGTTGTTTTTATTTATTTAGTCCATAATTATTATTTTTTTACTTTCAGTTCATATCTAAACAAAGTACCCACATCTACTCTCCAAGAGATCAACCAGGGTATCATGGCTAAAGAAGAGCAGTTACTACGTCACGAAGCAGAGCTTCGGCTTCATCACGCTTGGAGACTGAAGCAACCTGAACTAAGAGCTGCCACTGCCTATGTCAATAATGGAAAGCTGAAATCTGCTTGGTAAGATATTTATTTTTTCTGCAAGTCATTAAGTAACTCGCCAAAGTAGACTCTTCTTTCATGGGGTACTGTTTAAAATGCTATAATAAGCTACCACAAAACGTTCTTGAACTGAATGAAACGAAATTCAAAACATGCATTAAACGCACACTGTGTAAGCAGGCGTATTACAAACTGAGCGACTATATCGCTGATAATAATGCTTGGCTCCATGCTGGTCCTGCTCCATGAGACAGTGAATGTATAAATAAATTGATAGTAGAAATATACTTAATACCATTGTTGGAGCTGCTGAAGATAGTACAACAGTATTTGCATTGTATAGATTCATTCTTTCTTGTATTATATAGTTTCATACTCGACATTGTGTGAGTGCTATGTACTTCAGAGCTGTGATTCACTGGGCACCTACGTCTCTTGTTGACTTGATTGACCCTGGCGGTTGAGAGTGTGTCATGCTCACTCAAATGTCTCGCTGATGGTGGCGCGTGTGTCGGATCATTTAGCTCCCTTCAAAATGGTTGAGCTGAATGGTGCTGATACATGTGTCATGTTCGTGAACGGGCGCTGTCAGTTGGGACTGGTCATATCTTAGCTGCCACGGTTTATTTTAATTATTAATCATTTTCTTTCTGAATTGTCTTTGTTTAAATTTAACTATGGACACTTTTAACTTGCTACATCGTTCTCACATAATGTACCATCTCAAAATGAATGATGTAACAAAGGTTCTGTAATAATTTTGGTGATCTAAAAAGAGTGTCCATGGAGTTTCTTGCCCGTTCTTCTCCATTGAGATCTACACCTTGGAATGGGCATCTACGGTACTTTCACAGTTTTTATGTCTTGTGACTGGGACTGTAGCACCATAATTTTGTTATGTCTAATTATATTTTATTTGTCTTTGACAATTCAAAAGTGCCTGTAACTGGCCTACTTGAAATAAATGCTTTGATTTTGATTGTTTTTTTTTTATTTTGAATTCTGAATGTCTTTTCCCTATAAAGATGCTATTCCACCATTTGCACCGGCACAAAAATATTCACTCTGGTCAACTCATTTAAGTGAACACAAAAAAATTGTGCGCGAACACTCTAAAATTGTTCGCATACACCTGAATACTCTTGTGCATGCACACGTGAGCAGTAAACTCGTTATTTATGCACGCACATTGCTTAAATCCGTTCAAATAAAATGTTCGCGCACAATTATGTTGCACTGTGCGCGAATAAAAGTTACGCACAGCCTTGCCGGTGGACACAGGGTAAACGTGATACCAGATTAGTACGCGCACTGCTGATGTACGGTCTTCAACTGTACATCCTTTTTAGTGACACTGCGGTCGGCACGAGCGCGCGTCACTTGTACCTAATTATAAGTACACTGTTGCTAGACACACAAACCAGTGTGCATTTATCATTCATAACATAAACAACTCAAGAGAAAGGAATATCGATAAACTGGTGAATTACTATCGAATTAACCTTAACTTCTGTGACAACAACTTCGTGTTCTCTTCTCTTCACACTCAAACAGCTTACTCTTATTCTGCAAGTGTACGAACCATACAGCTGAAGTGCTGCACAAAATGTTCGCGCACATATGTGCCACACGCACTATTTTGGTGGAATCGTACTGACTAGAGCGTCTGTAAAATATGGCACTGTTACGCATCCACGACTTTTAGGGCAGCCCATACTATTTTTAAAAATAGAGTGCAAGCCAGACCTCCTTAGACCCACTATTGTATTTGATCATGTCTATTGGGTTTGTCAGTTATTAGCCATTCATGTAGCCCACAGCTATTCATTTCACTAATGCCTTTGTCAAACAGACAGGCGAGTCCGAAGCGATACCGAACCAAAGCGAGACGTCAGTCCGATAGTTCTGTCACGCTATCGGATCGCTTTCGCTTTTCTATGTGACTGGATTCAAACAATTCCATACATTACAAATAAATACGTCACACTTCGCATTCGCGACGCCTGTCTGTTTGACAAAGGCTTAAGGGATATTGTATATTATTATATATTATTCTTATCATATTTCAGGATGGAGCAGATAGTCGAAAAGGAAATGCAGAAGCAGAAAGATGAAGAGGAGACGCGTAGGAGCCTGAAGGAGCGAGACGAGATGTTGCGTAGGCAAATACAAATCGAGGAGGAAAGATTGAAAGAGAAGGAGCAACAAGTTAGAGTAAGTATTTATATTTTTGATCTTACAAAAAGAAAATACGCTCAGTACCAGCATCTGAAGAGTTTGTTTGGTTGGACGCGCTAATCTCTGGAACTACTGGTTCGAATTAAAAAAGTTCTGTTTGTGTTGGATATTCCATTTATCGAGGAACAATATAGTTTATGTAACATCACGCTACACCCTATACCCAAAAGAAGCCGAGTACCGGGGGTAAAACCGCGGGGTACAGTTATAAAATATAAGGGGCAGTGGGCAGCTAATCATTTTTCGTGAATATAATTTAGATGTGCCAGCCAAGGGAGCACACTTTCTGGTGCACACTACAGAAATTAATCATAGATAAATATAGTTTAGTTCCCATAAACCAACCTCTTTTCACAGGAGCTCCGTGAAAGTCTCGAAGGCCAGATCGCAGAGTTAAGCGAAAAGGAAGCAATAGTCAAACGCCTCCGCAAACAAGAAGAGAGAGAGAAGATGATACTAGACGAGCTTCAGTTCATCTCGTGCGAAAGAGAGAGGGAACACGCTCGCCTTGTGGCTGAAAGAGACGCTAATATAGTGAACATGGGGCTGCATAAGTATAAGTTGAAAAGGAAAGTGATGTCTGTTATGAAGGAAATAGAGTTGGATTTGGAAATGCTGGATAAACTACGCAGGGCTATACTTAAGGTATGATTTTCCTGATACGTTTTTGAAAGTTACGACCGTGACACCGAACGACGGGTTTTGTCGATATAAGAATCGACAAATGACGAAATGTGGTTTATTTTTAACTATTCTTCAGTCGTCGCAAAAAATTATTATAAAAAATAAAATATTCGGAAAAAAAACGTATAGCATTGAAAAGACGTCTATATAGAATAGAGATTTCTTGCTGCGTGTGTAAGTAGACAAAAACATAATAATTATTCAAAAATCGTGTCCCTCTCATAACATTATTTTATCCAATTGTACTTCCTATTGATATTGAATAAACAAAATAAAATTAAACTAAAAATAACATTCCATACTTTTCCAGGAGCGCGAACAAGAACAGGAGACATGCGGGCATTACAAGCGTATACTAGACGCAGCTTTAGCAGATTTAATAGAGCATAGGGAGAGGGAACAACAGAGACAGAAGAGCATAGAGGCCATGTATGACGGAGAGGCGAGGCAGATTAATGACAAACAGGACAAAGTAAGACTTCAAAACTTATTATCTCAGTTCTTGCGTGATCGTACACTTAAGCAAGCGCGGTCTTTCGAACGGCGAGTAAGTAGCTCACCGTCTGATCAGGCACGAGGCAACGCGCGCCTAATAGAGCCGTCAGCAAACAATAACAAGACCCGACAGAGCCAAATGCTTGTGTGGGAAAGTTGAAAAACTGTCACTATGTATGATCGGTTCGATTCTCAGGTCAGGCAAAGTGTTATTGGTGTTTTTTCCATAAGAAATTTGTCATTAACAGCAACATAGTCTGGGTTTTTGCCCAGTAGATGGCTTTAAGCTCCTTATTGCATAGAACTTAAACATAACTAAGGGGATTTGGGTTGGTCGCGGGACTTACGAATTACCGTGACCCCGGTACGTAAAGGGCTAGTGAAGGACACCGTGGATTTTAGTCAGTACGAGTCTGGCAGTCCTTCCCGCCCTGCCCTGGGTGGGAGGACTCATTTGATGACTTTACCACGCTAAAAAAAAAGGGGATTTGGGTGCACATAATAGTACAACCACTATGTCGCCTACCATGACGATTTAAAGCGTGAGTAGTTAGGCTGTGGGAAAGAGACGGAGCTATACAAGTCGTCTAGCGCCACCTCTATCACTCACTGGAACATGCCTGGTATTATGACGTCATAATACGGCCCCTGATCCCAGCCATAAGCGATCCAGTTTACGGTCACGTTTGCAGCGCGATGAAAGCGTCGTGTGCTAAGTATGGCTATCACTGTGTATGATAAGTCTACTTATGATAGTCGCACTAACACCAGGTACACCTACCATAATGGGGATTACTTAAGTGGTGTTATGAAAGAAAAAAAAAACATTGTTCATTTCCAGTTATGGGCTAAAGAACGTGACGCCCGCGCCCTCCTAATGCGTGACGTGATCTCCACTCTGAAGAGACAAGTGGAAGAGAAGATTGAAGCCAACAGACAGCGGCAGAAGGCCAATGTGTTAGAGCGAGAGAAGATTCTGGAACAAATGGAAGGGTTCCACCAAGAAGTTAGAGCTAACGAGAGAGCATCTCAGGTGTGTATCTTTAATTTTAGAAAAGGCAATTTGATAGCATCAATAAATTGCAAATTTAAAATGCATGTTGTCACTATCATTAAATTGTTTAATTAGTCCGTCAGCTAGAGTTTTTAAATAATGGACTCGTATTTTTTCATTCGTTAAATCAATGCATATTTACAAAGATATAACGCATCCGAACTCGAGAGTGGGGCTAGTGGCATAAGAACTCAGTAAAAAATGTACTGTGCTGTGACGTATTGCCAATTTTAAAAGCGACGATCTCCATTTTGGTTTACATAACAACAGAAAAAATACGGGTCAAATATTTCTTGATAATCTAACTGATGTACTAATTAGAATTTTTCAGTCGAATAATACTTGACAGGTTTCGTCCGAACTGAAAAGAGTGGGAGGTCTTTGCCCTAGAGTAGTACAGAGTAAGCTAATAAAAAAAAATAGCGGTTAAATACAACAGTTTAGGATACATTGGTTCAATGCCCTCCCACTGTTTGATAATATCTTCGGTTTTACCGGATCGGTGAAGCAGAATAGAAAAAGCAGCCAAATACTAACCAGCCTAAAATCTTCTTTCACAGCTGAAGAATGCCAAATACTCAACGGTGACAGCGCTGCAGTCGCAACTGAACAGTCTCCGCCTCCAACAAGAACAGTTAGACGCGACGTGCGCAAGAGAGGCCGAGCTCAGGGAGGCCGCGTCTAACGAGAAGATGCTTAGGAGCGAGATCGCTAAGATACATCGAGAGGGCAGCACTCAGGCTTGGGCTTGAATAGTAAAACGTTTTGTGTTGCTATAGTTAAAAAAAAAATTACGGTACGCGACCTTGAACCAATTTTCAAATGAACTGAACGGTTAGGACGTGTTTTTTTTATTTTATGTACGTTGGGTTTGCTGTTGACCTTAGTCTAGGTGAGGGCTGACAAAGACAAGGTCAACGATGGAGCGAGCTTACCCAGAAGAAGCCTTTTCACTCTAAATTTCAAAACATTAGGGCGTTCGGAAACACACGCAGACAGAGAGAGAGTTCCACTCCTTTGCTGATCGCTATATAAAAGACGATGATTTCCTCGGAACACAGTCAACGATTTCTTTTAAACAATTTTATCTTCTTTGAAGCACTCTGTAAAATTCTACCCTTACTTCAATATTTTACGGATATAAAAATTTAGTAATGTAATAGCAAATGAATTTAAAAAAGGGAAAATAAGTTTCGTGTGCAATTATAAAACATGGAGTGAAAATTGTAAGTAAATACCATCCCCCCTAACCTCCCCCCCCCAGGACTTTTGCAGCTTTCTACTGGTAAAAGAATTTTAGAAATCGGTTCAGCAGCTTTTGAGTTCACTCGTTACAAAAATTTATATAAAAACACAAATATTTCCTCTTTGTAATATTAGTATAGATAAAAATACGGTGGAGTAGTAGTAGTAGAATGCGTTTTTTCCATTATGCATATTACTGCGGACATATTATGACGTCTTAAAACCAGGGTTGTTCCAGTGAGTGAAAGAAACAGAGCTATACAAGTCGTCTAGCGCTATCTCGTTCACTCACTGGAACAAGCCTGGTTTTAAGACGTCATAATACGGCCCCTGGTCTATTCTGACGATGACTTGCCCAAGTATTCTCTTGTCAATCATATGTATATACATATTTGCCTTATAATTTTAATAAAAGACTGACAACAATTATTTACATA
The DNA here is from genome assembly GCA_943136025.2 of Agrotis puta. Taxonomy (NCBI): domain Eukaryota; kingdom Metazoa; phylum Arthropoda; class Insecta; order Lepidoptera; family Noctuidae; genus Agrotis; species Agrotis puta. The sequence goes on from OW964187.2 coordinate 10,192,213, forward strand.
AAACTATTTAAACACTAATGAAGTATATTAGGTGTACTAAGGTTCTAGGCATCGATACTATTGTAAGTTATTTTTAGGCCACACACGCGCTGCGATTTTAATCGCGCAATTTTTTTATTGACTGTGTATTTGGCTCCATAGCTTCATATAGCTCCTAATTTTCAGAGAATTCTTCGGAAAAAATCGCGCGAATAAAATTTACAGAGCGTGATTGGATTAACTTAAAAAATGATAGGCCTTTCTTATGTATTTTAGAGCGTCTTAAAGATATTTGTGTTTTATATTGAGCAAGAATTTTGTAAATATGCTGCCAAATATATTTAAATGTTTTGAGTGTGGTGTGATATTTTTGTGATTTATGGCTACTAAGCACATTTAAGCATACACGACTTTATTTACTTGCCAATTTAAAAGCAGCTTAAAAATGTATTTCGTGTCAAAGACGTTGTATGTTGTCTTCTTGACTTCTATAATCTTGCCCTCTTGATGAATTTATTGCAAAGATAAAGTCATATTTTTTATATTAGCGTAAGTGTGTGGGAAGTAAAAGAATTGTATTTTGATCTTCTGTCTTTTCTTTGCCACTCTTTTTTTAAATTACTATCTTATTATTGTGAGCAAATATTATCGTAGAAATCCTACAGAACCAGATTATTAAATACTTTTATTTTTCACTAGACGTGAGGGAATTAAAAAAGAAATGTTTAAAATCCCTAGGTAAACCAATTTGTTTTACGCGCCATCTAGTGAAAATATAATTAACAACTATCATTTTCTAGCAGCGACATCTAGTTTCATACCTCGAACTATCAAGACCAATACAAATTTTTTACTGTCTTGATAGTTCGAGATATGAAGCTAGATGTCGCTGCTACAATTGTTTACATATGTAATACTAGATGTCGCTACGGTAGTTAGATATGAGATTTGTTTGTTTGATGAAGAAGTGCTGCTTGCATGTTCACGAGGAAGAACTTATAAGCTGAAAGTATGGTTATTGAACTTTTATAAAAAGACACTGCGGCCCAGGAACGCAAAGGAGGCAATCTTGTGGTTTTATACGAGTTTTTCAGTTTGTACCACTATGTCTCACGGAGCGCAGATGTTTTGATGTACGCGCACGCACGAGACATAACCACACATGAAGGGCGCATGTTCTATGTAAGTATAACCAGTATAACATTCAAAAATAATAATCAACAATTTGTAACGTTGCGTTGCCCCAGCCTTAGAATTTCTCCTGTATTGTGGGTGCGTTTACAAACATAGAAACTTACATACGCAAACACCCAGACCCGGAACAACTACCTGCAAGTCATACAAATATTTGTTCCGTGCAGGAATCGAACCCGCGACACATTTCACACTGCACTGTAGTCGATCACTCAACCACTGCGCCAACCCAATATATAGATTTAATTTGTCTAAACATATAGGTTAATTTATATGAAGACATCAAACTCAGGCTATACATAGCCCCGCGGGAGACGCCCACGGCATCGATCGTAGGCGCGGGCATGCGGACGGCGAGTAATGGGCGGCTCGCCGTCCGATCGTAGACCAGGCCCGGGTCGACAGTGCGTCGCGTTCCACCCGCGCCTCAAAGAGCTGTCAACAATATTACAGGGCCCTCCTGCCGGGGTCGCGGGACTATCTCATGAGGTAACCGTGGACCTGGAACGTAAAGGGCTATTGAAGGACACCGTCGATTTTAGTCAGTACAAGTCTGACGGTCCCTGTGTGTAAGTAAGTAAAAAAGAGGCTATCATAGCTACCTATTTTATTTAGATTCTAAATTCGTATGCTCGTATGTTTCTACGTATATATTACTCGGCTCTCATAAGAGATTATTCCTAGTGAATGGGCAGTGAGTGCCCATTGATGTTTATAACGATAAGTCCTTGATTTCCCTAGGGGTATGATCATAGAATAGTACAATATATGTATTTTGTTATTATAAAACTTGGATATTGCCAAAATCTTAGCCCTCCATTTTGACGTTTGGAGGTGTAGTTTCCAGATTACGGGTATCAATATTAATATACGAATATTCCGAATTGCGATTTTTGTTTGCGTGCAAGCAATCATGTTTATGAAATGATAAATGATGATGATGAAATGGTATTTATTTTTGAACGTATTGTATGTTAATATGAACACTTTTACACGTCGTGTTTTAACAAACTAGATGAGGTCAGTGTTTCGTACCTGACTACTCTGAGAAGTCTCTTTTAAATTCCTCAATTTATATTGGTCAAATCATACGTGGACCATGTAGGTTAATGTCTGAGATGGTCTTTTGAAGAACGAACCACACAGATTTGAGTGGACCTGTCCAGTCAGTGCAAGCATTTGTCAGTTAAAGTTACGATTTTGGCGCCCCGGAAGTTGGCGCATGGGACACATGACTGACAGTGGGACGACTCATTTGATGATTTTAAAAAGTAGAAAAAGTAATTTAAACATTCGTTTTTAATTACGGGCTAGTACGGCTCACCATGGCAAGAGATATTTTTACATTTTTAGTGGTTTAATGATTTGGACCTTATGTCGGTCGGAAATGTCGCAATGGTTCGAAACGTCTCGGCGATGACATGAATTAATAGCAAAGGTTCCTTTCTAATTAATTAAAATAACGTAGAATCTGGCTCGTCTGGGCAGCAATCTCAGAAGCTAGCACTAGCGTTTGCTTTCGTAGCCACACAATTCTGCGGCATGCCGCGGTATGTACTACATACGTATATTCTTATGATGTTATATTCATATAAGTGCGTAACTTAAGTATTGTGGATATTTATTACTTTATTTCCCATTCTAAGTACAGGTTAGTATGTAAGTATACGTGACAATAATATCGCTGTTTACTCGTAATGCAATAGACCCGATACCGGATTCTACGTATAGATTGTTTTTTAAGTAACCGTTTAAGTGAATTGTGCCATTTGATAGCAATGTCTTTGTGACATAAACTGAATTTAACAATACTAATAATACCTAATAAGTATTAGGCCAATTATCTATACCAATATTATAAAGCCGAAGAGTTTGTTTCGTTAGTTGAACGTGCTGTCTCAGGACCACACCGGGGAGAGGGACCCGGCGATGTAGTCGGGTCAAGGCCTGCCGGGGAGCGGTGGACCCTCACCCCCGGCTTAAGGTAGTAGAGGACACCGTGTGGTTTTAGTCAGTCGAGTCTGAGGTGCCCCCCCGGTCTTCCCCAGGCGGAGGAAGTCTGGGGAAGACGGAGGGAGGACCCTGCCCTGGGTGGGAGGACTCATTTGATGATTTTACCACGATAAAAAAAAAGGCGGAGGAAATCTATGATCATTTTCACACATAAAAAAAGGAACTACTAGTTCGAATTGATAAATGATTTTCAACCGACTTCATTGTATTGTATAGTCCATTTATTAAGGGAGGCTATAGGCTATAAAACATCACGCTACAATAAAAAGGAGATGAGCAGCGGCTGAAACTACGGGGAATAGCTAGTGTTTATCTAATTTAAATGTAAATAAATAAACTTAATTTTCTTTCTTACGTTTCTATGCAGGTATTCATTACATCATACTGAACATCGAACTAGGTACGACTTTTTTCTTTAATCTCTTTTTTCATACATTGTGATGGTCAAGATATTTCATCTTTGTTTTTAAATGGTTTTAAAGTGGTTCTTTGTTCCCAAAAATAAGTTAAAAATAACTATAACCCGACTACGAAAACATCGAGCACTGAAAAGTATAAATCAAGAACAATATTCATTTGACCGATATTTTTTCCAATTATAAACTTTAAAATATTTATCTTTTATTACATAGACAACTTATAATATTTTACTTTTTATATCTTCCGTGTTACAGATATTTTTAAGTAATAGTCGTGGTCGTGTGGCAACTGCGGTTGTTTCACACAATCTTTAGGATAGGTGGCATACGGCTATTACTTAAAATTTTCTGTAACATATCTGTCAATATCATAACCCTCCTCTTGGCTTTACCGTAGTCGGGTAAAAAAGTGTCAACGATATCTTATGACTACGAGTATTACGTCACTTTATCCTATTAATAGTTTGCTTGGCACAGGGTCTTTTTGAGTATTTTCCTGACATTTTATGAAAAGTAAAATCTCTTCATTATCTGCCTAGCCTAGAAACTATGTTGGGGTTGGCTGTAATTATTTAGCCACGAACTCCTTAAGAAAAAAGAAAAATAATAATTTCAGACAGTGTGTCTAAAGGTCCATAGAGTTAGTTTACAACAAGAATTTAGAAGTTAATTTTAGTACTTACACCTACAAGGGAAATTAAATAAAAGAATAAACATTGAATAATTGGGAAAAGCTTTCTTACATAAATTAAAAAAAAGGATTAAATGTGACGATATGTTTGATATCCCCTTCTTTACGAGTTCCGCTTCTTCCCAATTCCCCTCGCTCCGTAACATGGCCTGAATCAGTACTGCGGCTGTATTATGACGTCTTAAAACCAGGCTTGTTCCATTGAGTGAAAGAGACAGAGCTATATAAGTCGTCTAGCGCTACCTCGTTCATTCACTGGAACAAGCCTGGTTTTAAGACGCCATAATACAGCCCCTGGTGGTTTTTACTCTTAAGGGAAAGCCGATTTCAGCTATATCTTATCTGACGTGTAAGACTGTTTCTCTAAACTTAATTCCAGCATCATTTATAAGTTTCAATCCAGCTTTGTGAAAAATCATGTTTCAATATTCGTAGATACACCCCCCACTTTAAAGTTAATTATTTATTTTTATACAGTGTTATTTGTAAAACATTAATATTCTTTCGTAGGCTAAATCATTAAAGATAAAAAATTAGATGTTTCATACAAAATGTAATATTTTTCATGTTTGATTTCATAGTAAAAGTTATTTTATAACCATAAGTGTTTCAGCCCATGAAAGGATGTTTATGTTTTACAAATAACCCTGTATAAGTTTTTATAAATGGTTCTATGGTTCTAATTAATGTATTTATTTCTTCCTTAAGTATGTATAATGTTTGCTTCCACGCGCGCCTCAAATAGTGTCGGCACAATAACGGGGCCAAAGCCTGCCGGTTCCAGGTTGACAGTTCCTCCTGCTCTGCCCTGGGTGGGAGGACTCATTTCATGATTTTACCACTATAAAAAAAAGTACCTATATTGTTTACAAACTACAAATAGAATCCTTTTTGATATAAATCAAAATGGATTTTTATCCAAACTGAATAATCCATTTTGTTTTAGGTAAGTCGGTATCGAGAATTTCAGCGCTACGCGTAATACGGGTGCTCTACGAGCTACGCCGTAGAGCGCTTTGATTTCACGATAACAGACTGACATCTCTGCTTGCTTATGTCAGTAAGTCGAATTCATATGACTAGTTACTGGCAGCCCAGTTGTCGAAATTTAACCTTATTTCATTCATTATAATTATTATAAACTTTTATAGGGGCAAAAAATGTATGCTTTTTTTATCGTGGTAAAATCATCAAATGAGTCCTCCCACTTAGGGCAGAGCGGGAGGGAATGTCAGATTCGTACTGACTAAAATCCACGGTGTCTTTTAATAGCCCTTTATGTTCTGGGGTCACGGTAATTCGTAGGTCCCGCGACCTCGGCAGGCATTGGCCCTCTAACAAAATGTATGCTTTACGCATAAAATAAACTGTTCAATGTTTTTATTTTAACACAAAGCGAAATTAATAATATCTCTATTTAGAGGTGTGTATCACCATGATGAATTATGTTTCCACAGTTTTTGGGCAGAATTGTATTTTTTAAATGCTTGTTTTTTAAGGTTCAAAGTTTTCTCAAAAGAATGCAATCAATGAGCATTAAATTAAAATAAGCCATAAATTAAATTTAGAACACTTGCTTTTGTTTTTTTTATGAATTATGCCCCCACTAGGAATTTCTCCTGTGTCGTGTCGTGGGTGCTTTATCAAACTAAAAACAGACATACACATTTCATTGATTAAGTAGGTAGCACAATATTATTTCTTACAATGAGATTATATCATTTCATTTCTTAGAAAGTTGGATAGATTATGAAATGAAAGAAATTAAATTAATAGATCGCACGTAGATCAGTCTTGTGCTATGCAGATCAATATGGAAGGATCTTGACGCCCTATTATAAACACTTCCACGTTTTTAAATAAACAATTATCTTATGAAAAAAAAAAACTAACAAGATAATACACGCAATTTAAAAATAATTTGCACAAAGTATATTCTTTCATAGTTGTTCTGCATAGTATTATTGCCAGCTTTAAACTTGCTACATACGACACCATAATAGTTATGATAGTGTTTACGATGTTCCTGCCGGAGTTGCGGGATTCGCAAATTACCGTAACCCCGGTACGTAAAGGGCTAGTGAAGGACACCGTGGATTTTAGTCAGTACGAGTCTGACAGTCCGTACTGACTAAAATCCCCTGACTAAAATCCCGCCCTGCCCTGGGTGAGAGGACTCATTTGATGATTTTACCACGAAAAAAAAAGGTGTTTACGATGTTTAGTGATCAGGTCAACCTGAAATGTTCAAGGATGACTTTGGCCACCTGTTCACGAGGTATGTGCTAAATTCTGTAGTAATTGGTAAATGTGTACTTATGACATTAAAAGCAAAATATAGAATATCCACATTGATCGCCAAGACGACACGGTTGATTCGGCGGCGCAGTGGCTGAGCAATTGGACTGCTGCGCTGCGTGTTAGGGTTTAGATTCCCGGATGGAACAAATAGTTTTTGACCTGTGAGTTGGTTTTTCGGGTCTGGGTGTTTGTGTATGTGTGTATCTATGTTTGTAAAAGCATCCACGACACATAAGAAATTCCTAGAGTGAAAAAAAAAAAAACCCGACATACCATAAAAAAGTTTCTGCCATACCTATTATTGGAATCAAATATTGCAGCTCACAATTTAGGACCCATTCATATTAGTAGTCATTGTTACCCGTGGTGCTAGGCAACTGGGCTTCTCCCAGTTGTAATGTCCCTTTGTGCCTATTAGCCTTGTTTTGTTCCGTCTCCTGCTTGCATACTTAGAGGGAAGTGGAAACATATTTTTCAACCCCTACTATTGTTTACTGGTTAATTTCGTTGCAGGATCCAAGACAGGTAAATTCATTCTCCGAGACACGTCGAGCTTCTTTGTATCGGCGCTTTTCTGGTGGTTGCCATAGTTGATTCTGGCTTTCAAGAGTTGCAGTGGTTTGGGAATAGTGTGATGGGTTTGCCCCAAAAAAGAAACACAAATAATCTGAATTAGTTTTACCTCTAATCCTGTAAAAGTGCGCGCGCAATTGTCAACGAATATTTAAATGTATCGCACATTTAATATTCGTTGACAAGGGCGCACTCAAATTCTCGAATTTTGACTTGTATCACTATTAAATTTCTTAGCTAGCTTTATTACTAATCAACATTATACATCATTGTTGGAAAATTCAGCAAGGGTTTAAGTTTATTTTATGCTCGTAGTAATAACTTACTTGCTTAAACGCCTTCTTTTTATAGAGCGCTTATTTAGTTACGAAAAATATCGTGGCAGCTGTTATAGGTACTTACCGCTTTATTATTTTCTATAGGTTAATAAATGATTAAATGAAAAATGTAACTACCCTACTAGTTAATTAGATCAAAATTCATTTTAAAAAGAAACTAGGAAAAACAAAACTAAATAACTAACATGTTAAACTAAAATGCCACTGTAAATATGAGCCTTATTATAAGTTTTATAGTTCACTGTATTCGCAAACTTCAATAACCGAGCATTACCGACATCATACACGATGAAATTTCATTAATTCGGTGGTAGCACATTAATTTAACATAAGATCGAACTATCGACGCCTACCTATCGCATCGCGAACCGAGATCACAAAATAAAAATAAAAGAAATGAACGAACACGTCTAGAGGCGGGCAGTTTACATAAACATAGAGATCACGCCCCCAGTCAAAACATTCAACGCATAAAAGTATAAAAATAACTAAAATAAGACACCGGTCCGCGGTCCGGCTAGAGAAGTAACCGAAAAATCCTGTCTGTATAATTACGTCGAGCTACCACTCGATCTACAGGCGAGCCAATTTAAATTTACTGCGAACGGCGCACGTGTCCTACAAAATGAAATCCCACTACCGCAGAGAAACACGCACGAAAAAAAATTGTAGAAAAAATACCGCAGGCGCCACCCCCTGAACGTTAGTGGCTGGTAACTTGAACCACGCCTGTTTCTAAGCGCTACTGTTCCTTTCTCTTTTGCCCCTGTTGCTTTAAGATAGTGCTGTTTCATTTGTGTATGCGCGGCCGCCGGAAAACGCCAGCTTTTTCGTCAGTACGCGTTTGTGCGTCGCGCGTGTTGGGTGTGTTGAACCGCCGTCGCGGTGTGTTGTGCAGTGCCGTGTACAGGGTGCCGAAGTGGCGGGTTTCCTTGCCGCAGGACGGGGGGCCCATGCCCCCTTTCATCAGCACCACATTGGTAAAAGTTAGTGTCCTGTGTCTTTTAGACTGTATCGTGGAGTGCCACTATGCCGTATGGAGGTTGTTGTCAACATGTTCTGTTTTTTTTCTGTATTATATTTATGTAAATACTTTGCAATTGTGGTAAATGTATGTTTTGTTTGTTATATGCCTAGTGTCTTTTTCCTTTCATAATGTTGTTTCTATTTTCCTTTTCCTTGTTTAGTATTGATAACAGACTGATTACCTATAACAAACTAACTTCATCATTACCCTACTATTACCTACCTGATACCAATACTATATTTGAATGTACCATTTTGATCAGTACTAAAATAATCACAATAAACTAAAAAAAATAGCTCTACAATATCTTTTCTCTTTTCAACTCTACTTTAATTCTGGTCTATACCTACAATTCTCACTTTTAAACATAGACAGGATATCAGCCGACTACCTATTTACATGTACTAACTGAACATACTTTCAGAATTGTCTCTTATGTTAGGCCTAAGCTCTACAAGATGGGCCTACACATCTCGCACATTATTTCGCAATGCTTATGTATGTATTTTGCTCTACCGCTTACTATTTACTAAAACTATGGCTTTACTTGTCATAAAATATCTAGCCAGGTCTTGTAGTCTTGCTGTCAGTAACATTGATCCACTTTTTACTATCGTTTTTGTGTCATTTTTTTCAATTGTAACATTGTATGAAACTGTTTCTTGTACTAATCCGTTGAGTAAAAATATTAATCCTTTCAAAGTCAAGATAAAAAAGGAAACAAAAAAAAACGGACATCACGTGTATTCAAAATAAATGTAGATTAGAAATATGTATCAAAAGGCTAGTCATTTTGTGAATGAAAGTAATATGCACGTATAAAACAATGAATAACATACAAGATAGAACACTTTAAACGAAAAAAACCAAGCTTAACAATCTTAGTATAGCCAACATTAGATTTCTCCAATTGTAGTTATCTATGATGATCAGAATAGAGAATTTTCAGATACAGCAATTATAATATTCAACATCAACATCCTAAGAAAGATTTAAAATATGAAACTAAACAACAAAGTAAATTTATATATGATACTCCTAAATCTACGTAAGCATCTTAGATAAAATATTCGGGAAAACAACTCAACTGTCAAACTTTGATAAAAAGTTGTCAAGACTACTCCTTTAGGACATAGTTGTTGATGACACCGTAACGTCCGAACAACAATAGTACAACAATACAAAGATAAAGAACAAAACGATTTTGACACGAGCCTTCGGAATAATAAAGCATTACGTTTCAAAACTCGATAATACTTTTATCAATGAACGACCACAAACAGGTAAACTGCAAGAAGCCTTAGATAAGCTTCTTGTAAAACTTTTAAAACATTCAAAAGTTTTGTCCCTCACTCAACAGGAAAGAGAACAGTACAAAATTAAAAAATATAATCTTAAACGTCTAAACTCTTTGGTAAATCCTTTTTGGGATCAACTGTATGATCTGCTTAATGTTTTGAAGAATTCAAAATTATAATCTTTTCTTATACTAAGTACGATTCATTTTGGTGTACTTAAAAACAGTTAGATGAAACTTACGAAAAAAAGAGTTCGCGCAAAAACTTCAAAACTCTGTCATAAGAAATAAAAAAATGTATGAGGTGGATTTGAATACGGGTTTCTACCAGATACTAAAGAAATAGTTCGTTAATGGCATTTGTTTGTAATCATCATAGATTAATGTTAACAGCATAGGAAATAAAGATGTGGAACCTGAATCCATTGAATAGTTTACCTAATATACATATGTCAAAAGACTCAGGTAATAATTTATTGCAAAAAGCTAAGAATGTCATCCATATAGACAATAATGTTATAGTCACTCAAAAAAATCATTTGATTCCATTTGAACTTTCCTTGGACTTCTAACATAATATAAACGTAGTTATTATAACTCTTTAAATCTATGCGAGAAGGTCTTTACATAAACAGTGAGTAACATATATAATTGTAAAAAGGTGTGCAATCTAATTTCATCCATGAGCTTGAAGGCAATTTAAATATAAATATGATTTATATTACAACTATTACAGTTTTACTACATTGTGATCTTGGAATCGTTTAAAGTAAAGTCGATAATAATAAATCCATAGATGGACAAGAAAATATATCATATCTCTCAAAATCACATTATTTCAATAGAATTTATATTTTAATTATTATATATAGTATTCGATAATTCGGTTCGTGGCGTAATACAGAGGAAGGTGGTGAGAAAAGTTTTGAATATGAATATGGAGGGATAAAGGTGTAGAAGAAGAGCAAAGAATTGATGGATGGACAGTGTGAAGGTGTCTGCTGAAGTGATGAATAATGAAGAATTGTGGTAAAAGAAGACTACACTATTGCCAATGATTATACAGCTTGAAAGGAAGTGATTACTGAGGTAACGCGAAAGTAACGGAGAAATATGGAAGAATAATGGGTAGGTTATTGAGAAGTATGGCAGACGCCGACATGATGGCAAAGATAATATAGCTAGAAAGGAGGTGATTACTGGGATTTCGAGGAGATAAAAAAACGACGGGTTGCACTCTGGGAGTGCCGGCAGAAGTGAAAACTTGAATAGTAATAAACACACACGAACATTTGCGCAAGCGCCCTGCGCCGTCTTACGAATTTTCTATCAGGTCACGTGTCCTGACGCGAGTTTAACATTTTTTACCCATTCCAAAAAAAGTGCACAACGCCGCTAAAGAAGTTTTCACTTCAAAAAGAAATAGGAAACAAGAAGACATGTTGCCATAGATGATATAGGTAGCTAGAAAGGTGGTGACTACAGAGAGGATGTGTAGGAGAAGTATAAATGCGAGAGAGAGTGGGGGAGAATGGGAGAGCGATGATGAAAATAATTTCGTTTTTTTGGATTCAAATTTACACACATGTTTAAACCTACCTATACCCCTAAACACATACATACATATTTTTTTATAGTTAGGTAATTATAAGATTAGATAGAAAATAATGTCAAATACTCTTCATCCGATTTCAGAAACTTTCGCAAAAAATAATAATAAGGAAAGGTAGTTTAATACCGAGTGCCATGGGATACGTTTATTTGATGAGGACGAAGTCGCGGACAGAACCTAGTTTATACTCTCAGTCTTTTTTTGAGGGTGGAACTTCATCAAATGAGTCCTTCCCACTTTGAATGGAGCGAAAGTGACTGTCAGATATGACTGACTTAAAATACTTTGTCCCATCAGTTGGTCTTTTCGTCCCAGCTTCGTCCGCGACCATACTTTCAACCTTAACAAGAAAGTTTTGTTAGTAATTCAAGGTTTTACTCATAATCGGATTATCTGATTGATATGACACTTTCGCTATCGGATTACTCATAATCTCCGGATCTTCTTAATTCCTTCTTTGATGTGTCGTACTAAATGTTAATCTTCAGTACAGTTACCTATTTACTCAGAATAACTAAAAATAACTAGATACAGTTATTTTGTCTTGCTCTTCATGTACTTTATCATTCTTGTATTCAAAAGCGGTTTCATAGATTTCTTCTTAACTGTAATTGTATTGTTTTAATGCAGCAAAAATTTCTCTATTCTTAATTAGATTCGTTGATATCTTCACAATTCACTCCAGAATTCGTTAGTCTCTTTTTGAATTTTTATTTTACTGCACTTACTAACTGTTTTAGGATTTCCTTATTATTTTGGTATCGGCATCCATCTTCGTAAGCATGATAGAAAATGTTCTGTCAATGGTAGAGAAGAAAAGGTTTTTGGGCACGGATGTTTACAATTAGCATAGGGATCTCCTTGTTTTATATTGTTTTATAGGGATTTCCTTGTGTCTTTCCTTCCTCTTCTTCGTGTCGAAGTTTGCCATCTACCTACATAGTTAAATTAGCTATGAACAGATCTTAGCAACGTCGACTATTTTGTCATTGTTTATTATTTTCCTTAAAACTTAACCAGTGTTCTCAATACCTCCACAATTAAAATAACTTGGAAATTGTAATCGTACCGACAAAGAGTCTACAAAAAATAAAACTTTTGTTAAACATAATGTTGGAATTTTACTTCATGCCAACGTTTTAAGACTTCATTTGAAAACTATGATTATCCGTATGGTTTTCATACATTTCACACGGTAATACCACATATTTGAAAATACTTGAAGATCTCATACAGTCGGGCGGACGAATTTATTGCTATATTTAAAAAGCGATACATTTTTATTGCGCGATACTTGTAAGCTTACTGTGTATTTCAGACTCGTGAGCGAAAAACCGACAAGGCTACATTGTTTTTAAGTATCTAGTGTTCCTCGACATACACCTGTACTTGCGGTAAAATAACAAGTAAAGTTTTACTCATTAGTTAGCCCGGATCCTTGCCACATGTAAATTGGTTTAGCGGTTTCTGAGTAATTGGATGACAAACAGACATTTTAGCGTACAAATGTTGTTTTTATAAACACTTTGGTTTAAACATCTGTTTCGTTAAATTTCTCTGTGAATGTATTTTCGTGAATCCTGAATCTTTCTGAACGCGACGGTTAGTAAGTACAAAAAATGTTTAACATGATAAAAAAACCAGGACCTCGTAAAATAAAAATTTAGGTTCATTATATCAAATTTAAATAGTGTGTATGTATGTAGGTATTCCAAGTAACAATGAACTTGAGTTCTACCAACAGTGTTTTCCATACAATGCAATCATTTACAATTAAATAGCCTGACATTTTAGTTATTCAGGATTATTTTGGAATATCAGAATAATTTTCATGAAAGTAGTAACCTACTTTCGGGAGTTAGTAATATTTGACGGGTTGGCAGGTGAATTATCTCAAATATGAATTAAATTACCTCGCTGTGGTTTTTATTTTGATTAAAAAAATATACATGTTGCAAATAGGTACAGTTTTAATACATTATTATTATTTGCTCCATAAATTAGATTTATTATTTTGACAGTGGCTCTAATTTTTAACATTTTTCATTTACTTTCATCGTCTGTTCAAACAGCTTGAAATGTAAAATATACGTATATATAATAAGTACAAGACGGTCGCCATTAAAAATACACACTTTGACATTTAAACATTAATTAATCTACTTAACTATCCGACGATCTGCAACTCTTAAGCCATTTATCATAATCTTAAACCAGTTTTAACAGAGATAACACTGTCAGATTAATATTAATACCAAAATCCACAGGCTAAACAGCGTGACAGCGGTGTAAAATTTAACCGAGGAATCACACGCACCGCCGCGTATCCATAACGGCTATTATTCCGTCACACAATTTCTGAACGCGACTGAAATGGCGCGCGACCAATCGGACGTTCAGATTTGAATATGGAATGTAAAACCGCGGCGACCTTCATAAATTTAGCCAATAAATGTCACATGTGAAAAAAAATGGTGGATATTCTCTTCTGTTTTTTTTTCAAAGTGCGCCCGCTCCGCTTGTCATTGTATATTTATAAGGTGTAATAACAATGTGATGTGTCAAAGTTGTGTATGAAGAATTGATAAAGGGGTTTTTTATTTTATTAGTTTAGGCTTTACGTCGGTTTGTAATTTGTGAACTCTGCTTAGAATATCTCCTAATTACATCATTCACATCAGTCTATAATGGTTCCACTTGTTGGAGCCTTCCTGTGACAGGTTGTGGGTTGTAATCTACCACTCCTAGTTTCGTCAAAAAATCTCTCTGACTCGTAGAAAACATAGTAGCACCTTTTGCTACTATACTTTCTGACTGTGTAGCTGTGTAGTGATAGTTTTCAATTTCCCCCGTAGAAAGCTTTACAAATTCAAATACCACCTTCTCCAAAGACTTAGTTACAACTCACCAATACACATAACCTTGCGTTATTTACAATCCAAACGTTTTACGTACAACCAGCCGATCACGAGCTACCCGATCGTAACTCCTGGCACTTAAACAGAAAATCTAATTGAAATTTATCTGCTTCTGGGTGAAAATAGGCGCTTACTAGTCTTGGTACCGTCGTACCTAGCCTACGGTGTAACACCCAGTACTGGTAATAACATATGCTAATAAAACTTTATTCAACCTAAGTTTTATCGATCATAAAACTCGATTCCATTATGTTCCTGCCCGCAGTGCTACCAACTTTATGATGTACGGAGTAGTGAGTACGTATAGTACCAACATAGCAACATACATGCGTGATTTACGTATGTACTCCTTAGTGTTTTCAGTGCTAGTTGGAACATAAATTCTCGTTTCTAAAGGATTTGTAATGCTCTGAATGGTCTGATTCAGTTTTGTGATGTGTGATTCAAAATGGCGGTTTGAATTCTGTGTTGAATTGGATTATGTGCTCGGTTCGGGGAATAGAAGGGGTTGGTTGTGTATTCATGTAGTATTTAATGTATGTGTTTGTTGGGCTGTTACACTTAAAATCATATTATTTTTATTCTATGTATAATTGTATTGTTGGCGGAAAAATATTTAGCTAGATGGATAGACCTATCATCTTAGCAAAGGCACTAATGATTTTGAAACTTCATAATTTTACGCAGGTCATGAGTGGTAGCGCGGATTCTAAGGAGCTATCTGTCAAATCGAAATATCATTCATCCTTAGTTCGGGCTCGTTGACAAAACACCCGTAATTAAGGCCGAAACCCCATGAATTAATACGAATTTCAGTAATTACCCAGCACTAATTCCACCTTCTCCTCAGGACGTGGCGAGGCAGGCGGCGCGATGGCGTGCGCCGGCTGCGAGAAGCCGATCCTGGACAAGTTCCTGCTGCATGTGCTGGAGCGCGCGTGGCACGCCGCGTGCGTGCGCTGCGCTGATTGTCGCGCGCCGCTCGCAGACAAGTGCTACTCCAGGGATAATAAGCTGTTCTGTAGAAATGATTTCTTTAGGTGAGTTACTAGACTTACTCGAGCATATCTAAAAGTGGCTCTAAGTTAAGGAGTCGAGCACGAGCTGAGCACGAGCCTGCAACAATCACTCTCCTCGAACAAATAAAAATACTGATAGGCGGAGCTCAGTCAAGTTAGTCCATACTACATGAATTTGGGTTCGACTCGTGTTTGGCTCGGCTTAGACCCACCTTAATATACTCGTATGTACTAAAACGTCGTGTCACGGAGTTTGTGGTTGCACTCCTCCGAAATGACTCCTTTTTTGGTACTTTATAAAGCCTTTTTCACCTACCTTTATTTAATAATAATGATTGAGAATGAGCGAAGTGGGCACGGTTCAGCTCTTTATAACCTGAAATAATGTAATGTAGGTAATGTCGTAATAACCCAAAATTAATGGGCATATGTGTACTTTAGTATACTAGCGTGTGGTTGTTTTGTATGTAAAAAACTACAAACTCAATCAAGTCAGCCTTTCGCAGTCCTCTGCCAGACATAGGTCTCTCCCATGCTGCGCTATATCCTCCTGTCCTTCCGCATCCAATTTGTCCCAGCCACCTTGTCCATCTAGCTGGCGAATGTCCCACAATACGCTTATCGATACGCGGTTTCTACTCCAGCTCACCAGGTCTTGACATTCATAAACTATCACACTCAAATTGTGTCAAATGCTTTTTTATGCCAAGTTTACAGTCAAAAGTGAATCTCTAAACATAAATCTCAAGACACGCGCCTTTCGACACATAACGACCAAGTCTCGATAATGACTACATTGCTAAATTCCTTATACAAATTTACATTTTCTTTAACACTTACGTACACATAAATAAATGCGTTAGCATTAATTGCGACTCAGGGAATTTCAACTTTCAATACTAGGACTGGTGTTCAAAATTCAACAAAAGGCTTTGAGCAAGAGACGCTTGGTGTGAGTGTAGATTTTAGCAAGTATGTAACTGCCATATTAGGTTCGACGTGAACCTGCGATTACTAGACGAAGTATTCACGAATTTACGAACGTTAATATGGATGGAGCTTAAAGTTTAGCACGCAAAGTCGATTTGGCTCACACGATGTAGTTTTGATTGACTTTAGTAACACACGTGATGTTGCGAATTTTAAGTAATAACTTGCCTTATGATAGTGAGGGCACGGAATTTTGACTCATATCTTGCGTCATATGAATGGAAATGCTGTGTGCCCTGTTGGTCGCAGTGTCTCTGCGTTTTTCATTAGAAATTTCTTAGTAACAGCCACACATTCAGGATTATATACAGTTAACCTTACAGATGAGATTCAAGGTATGGACCATTATGAGTAACGCAAAATTTGTAACATTTTCAACGTAGCTATTTTTTCAATGTAGCTATTATTTATTTTATTTTTATTTCTTCAAGATAACCAACAATTTCCTAATGATAGTTATTGATAAGTTGAGCAATAAATTGTTGCAAAAAACAACCTTCCGTTATTTCGTTTAGTCCTTAAAAGAGACTGATCTACAAAGGTCCTAATATCATTCCTTGTGGCACACCCTTCATAAAAATCAATTTCAACGGCAAGTACTATGTTTCGTACATTACATGTTTCTACTGTTATGATACCGCTTACTTTATTGGGTTTCCAAGTTACGATATAACTAAGTATTTTCACAAATGAAAGTTTGTGGGTATGAGAATATTCACACGGTGTAGCGACCATCAGTTATGAAAGATCGTCCCATGTATAGTATTATACAATTAAAAACTTATATCTGTGATGAACATATACGAAGAAGTGTAACTATAAATATCTTATATGGTAACTTTATAACTTAGCCATTAAATAGTTATTATTAAGCGACAAAATCAATGTCACTAGTATTAAATTTTGTCTTCGACATTTACTTCGTGACTATAAAATTTTCTTGATCTGTTACCACATACTTGTGAAATTTGTGTGTATGGCTTAGGTATACTTTATACTTCTATCATGTTTTCCCTTTTAAATAATTATTGTGTTGCCTATAGTTAGTAGTTAGTTACAAAGTTATATTTCAGTCAGAATCCCATGTCATCCCCATATCACTATGCTTCAGTTTGCTTCAAAAGTTAAAACATGTCTGAATCAGATTACACAAAATTAAATCTAGTAATATCTTTAAAAAATTGTAGGCATACCTTGGAAGATAACAGCAGCACCTAGAGATACAAGGCTTCTTAATTCATTACTGAAGTATTCACTGGAATTCCAATCATTCGTATTAATTTGTTTCTACGACTAGTTCTTGCTTCATAGATAAAAAAAATAGATTAACATCTTCATCATCAAAGAATCATTTGATGTTAAATGACAAACAGATATCATTAGATGCACAAACAGTAATAATATATTTAAATTGCAATCTAAGGTTATTTGTATATTCGACACTGCATTGATTGCTTAACCCTGGAAAAGTGTTGATGAAGTTGTTAACATGATGTTCAAAAAAGGGATTCATGATTCTGGAAAAATTAAAAAGGTTTAATGAGAGTTATCGAGGTTTGATCTCTCCATGGTAAATCCTCCATGGGTAAAACATTCGTCAGTATAGTTGTAAGCAGGTCTAACTGACACCACCCACAGAAGAACCTTTGTCTGACATAAAGTTTATTTCGTGTGGTCACTTATAGCAGCTAGATGTTTCTACATGATGTACTATTAGTGGCAGCATATATTTGAGTGACATAGTATCTAGTGTTATATTTTATTTTTAGTGTTTATTAGTCGTTATCTAATACAACATTGATTTGATTGCAATATCAGACGTGTTGGTTGGTAAGTAGTTTGAGACGCTTCCAATAGATGGCGCAACGTGTAAAGCGTTCAAAAAACAAGGGAATGAGAAATTCAGCTTCGAGGTTAGGTTAGGTTATGATGACCTAATTGGTAAGGCGTCTGGAGTAGCTATCCAGAAGACGCGGGTTCGAACCCCGCTCGCAGTTGAATTTTTCGTTCCTCAAAATAGGTAGTATCTAGTACCCAAATCACTTTATTAAGTTCTGCAATTTTCACTTTTTCTTCTATTCTATCTATTTTATGATTTAGCTCTTCTTCAGCTATCACCTGTATTTTCTTGGTAAAATTTTTGTTTTCATTGTTTATGTAATGCAACTTCTTCAATTTCCAACTTTAAAACTTTCATTCAGTTCCCCCAAAATGCAACGAAGCCTTGAGGTTAAATCTTCGATCGCCTATGTTTAAAATGTCTTACCCGTAGCCCTAATAACACACTGACCTTCAAGTCCTAGCTGCTACTTCGTGTGTCCTACCACCATTAACCTATCCGACAATTACCTATGTACACATACCGTCAGATGCGGCTAATTATGTCATCATCGCGGCGTGACGTGTCTTAATGCCTACAAGCACGACGATTACCATCAATTTTCATTATGGGCACAAAAACGTCAGCCTTTGCAGGTTTAGTACTAGGATACAGGGTGACACTGTTCTGGGCTTTGTTAGAATAAAAATGTTTATTGAAACGAATAGTTTAATTACTAAAACGAGTTTGGGCAAAAATGTAACCCACAACGGTGTTTATATTTATATCCTGTAATGAATTCTCTTCTCGGTGTACCTTGTCTTTGGGTTCAGCTGTCAATATGCCAACCTTCCTTTCTTCTCTGTCAGCAGTCACTTCATCATTCAAATCTTTCTAATCATCTTTACGATTCTTACAAAAATCTTGGGTTACTTACTAGTAAGTTTATATTTTCCATTAGTATGTTAGTAGTTTACTATTAAATTTTGAGATTAACCAAATGATGTCATGTTTTCTGCTACCTGGCTTGCACCTTCCCTTGTCTTCTATTTAGTGTACTGTACATTCTCATATTTACACCTTCCATTACTTATATTTTGAATTTCATTTTCATTTATTCTTCTTCAAGTCCTCGGATATTTGTCTGTCTATAACTATAAGTTAATGGATTAAGGTGAGCTAAACCACAAACAGATAAACAGAAATTGTTACCATGTCTCACAAACATGGTAGATACCGTATGAATTGTCATTTCCCATAACTTTTACGTTAAGGTATATTCTCAGAAACACGTACGCAACCAATATGTCGGTGAAAGTTATGTTTCAATTTCAAATATGAGATGAAAACGTTCCTAATAAATCAATAAAATCTTTAAACTTGTCTTCAATCAAACCAGTTTACAAAGATGTGGTTTCTATTTTTGCTTTGATGTCCATTATCGATTTGGAATCATTTAGTTATTATGCCTAATCCAAGTAGTTGAGTGTAGGTAAAAAACTAATGTAATTTGACTGATGACCTGTCTGTATTCAGGGGTTTTGTTTGTGTGAAATATAAAATATTAGCTAGTATTTAAATATAAGTCTCTTTTCAATGTGTAGTTTGAATAATTGATGCATATGGATTTTTACATTGTCTTGTTTGATTAATTCATTGATCTTTGATGTTCTTTCTATTCGTGATGATCGGTTTGCCATTGAGCTGTAATCAGTAAAACACAGTTTTTCTTAATAATTGTCATATGATTTTTTTTTCTGCTCCGATTTGATAAAAAAATACGTTTACTCCATACCTATAATTTACCACAAAATAGGCATTAAAAATAAATGTCTAAATTACGTGGCGCCAAATATTTGAAAAAAGAAGAAGAAAAAAAGCAATTTTGTCGTAGGTCAGGTAAGAGCGGAAAACGGTTCACTTACGACTTCCGCCGACTGTTGACTTGATGGTTTAATTCGGTGCATATTGTCTTTAGGGTTCCCTGTGTAAAAAGATGTTATGTCAGAGCATCCATTTTGTTTTTGTTAGCCTGTACTAGTTCAATTACTGGGCGACGTCCTCTCCCAGTTCCCTCCATGATCTCTGTGTGTAAAGAACATGGTGCTCAAACCAGATAGTGACTGGTTAGTGGTTTCTATTTATCATTATGAAACTATTATTTCTTTAACTGAACGTACCTTATGTGTTGTATGTATCACTGCATAGTTTTCTCCAAGTTTCCATCTCACATCTTACTTACTTTCGGTACTTTGAGAACTCTTTAAACTTAGGATGAACTAGCTTGTTTCGTTTATTGCCCGTGGTACTACCCGTTGTACCACAAAATTAGGGAGCAATGGTAGATCATGAACTTTATTTTGATGAAACAATTTTCTATGGTACCTTTGTTTAGTTAGTCGAATGCCTACGACGGATCTTTTTTGGCTTTCGCAAGGGAACGACTGAGGTCCTTTTTCGATCGAGATTTTGTTTAACTACCACGAAGCCCTGACAAGGAACAAAGTGAAATATATACCAACAACGATTAAAAAAAACCGTGGTACTACCAAGCGATCTAGTCGTGCCACGGATATTTTTTATACCCGTGATATTACTGGTAGCACAATGGGCAATATACGGCTTGTTTTGGGTAAACTCGCTCCATCGTAGGTTTTGTTTCTGTCACCTTTGACCTAGACTAGAGTCAATACCAAACCAATATGAAAAAACAAATCTGGATTGTCACTAAGATCGTCTTTATCACAATCATCATCAGTATTTCTTTAAACATTGGTTACAGTTATTTATTTTATCAATAAGTCATCTTTTTTGTTAAATATTTTTTTATTGAAGCTTTTTCTTTGATTTATGGGCAACATTCATTACCGTCAACAGATTCTTTAATTGTTTTAAGAGAAAAGATTCTCCTGACAGTAGCTAAATATGCTATGATATTATGACCATTGTGTACGATGCAAAACAAAACAATTGTTGCACTTCATGGAAAATATCATAATATACTGTAATTTAAAAGCAAATTAAACATGTTATTGTACGATATTTAATTTGACACCAATGTTCTTAGTAGATGCCATCGAGAATCATAATTGTATTGTACAAAAGAACTTCAAAATACGTCAAACAGTTAACTGTAGAGACTTTATTGGTTTTTCAACGAATTGAAATAAATACTATTTTGTATTGCGACATGAAATTAAATGTCTATGGGTGTATTATCTTTGTTTGAGAGAGTCATAGGTTACTTTATGTATTGTTCCATTCTTATGTTTTCAAAACAATCTATTAATTAGTTATTCTTTGCCAAATATATGTGTCTTTGGTCACTAAGAACTCTTTTAACAATGACAAGTCAATACTGGTAACTTCATAGTTAACAACGAAGCTCGCTTAAGTAAGTTGTTTGTTTGCACATAACTTCCGAAAGTCGGTACTAAATTGGATAATTCTTTTTGTTATGTACGTTATAGTCAGGGGAAGGTTTGTATGTAAGAAAGTTTTCGGAAAATCTACCGGCTTGGTCAAAAATTTTAATTCGAGCGAAGCCGGGGCGGGCCGTTAGTTCTTCATAAAAGCTTGTTGGTGATAAATGAAGTCAGCACTGCGTCTTCTCTTCGGGTTATCATATAATAGAGCTCATAAAGGTTCTGAAACATAAATTATTTATTGGTTCTAAAAAAATGCTTTGTTTCTCTAAAGAAAATTTATATACAGAATCCCCACCGATAGGTACATTCTGTTTTTTAACGAAAAAAATTATTTGATGACATTATACTTTGTGGTGACATTTCGACTTCCTCAAAATAAGTGACGTCATTTCCGTTGTTTGACACCCCGCCATTATTTCATTAGTTTTGAATCGACGATGCTTCAAAAGTTTGCGGGACAATCTATATAATTACATTACTAAAGTTCACAAAATAAGGGAGCCATGGTAGATCATCAACTTTATTTTGATAAAACAATTTTTTATGTTATGTTTAGTTAGTCGAACGCCTACGACGGATCTTTTTTAGAATTCGCAAGGGAACGACTTAGGTCCTTTTTCGATCGAGACTTAGTTTAACTACCACGAAGCCCTGACAACAAACAAAGTGTAATATATTCCATCGACGATAAAATTAAATACTTCATCATTATGTACATATTTCCCTAAATAATTCATCGCGAATGTCATCGTAAAATCTTATTTGTTGAGCTTAAAGCCATCTTGATTATAACTTCAAAACGCCTGTCATACTTCAATTTTAATGTCATCAGTCGACAACGTAAATCATGTTTAGCTGGAATTGTCTTAAAAATAATTTGAAAGACCAAAAGGGTCTGCCTTCAGGCCATTGCAAACTCAACTAAGGCACAGGGCATAAAACATTCAGGCTGACGCGGGCACAATTAAAAAAATGAACCAGAACTCTTTGCCAGACGCAAATTGATGAATGTTATAATCAATTAAAATTGTTTCGCTTGGTTTTTGAAGAGATTTTATTATATTATGAAGCATGGACGTTGTAAACAGAAGTTTTCAGATTTGATATTCTGAACGTAGATTTTATCCTTTAAATTTTGCACAATTTTATTCCAATACTAAATATAACTCAGTAGGTATCTCATTTGATATTTATATCATTAGGTTGTTATTTTTAGATTGTTATATCTTTAGTCCACTTTTTTATTAAGCTTTCGGTAACTAAGTCTAGTTTATCGTCATTTCACCTATCACTTTTCACCGTGTTCGAATTTCAAAACATTTTTTTTCTAAAAATGGCGGCAATAGTGCTGAGATGTGACATGGCGGGTTGCCAGCTTCATACAGCCAAACCGAGTTTATGTTTTATTCATGCGGCCTCCATCGTTTATGCAAATGTACCTGGTAATAATTCAATGTGATGATAAAATAATAAAAAGAAAAACAACATTGCGGATAAATTTCTTGTTCGCAATGTATTTAGAGCTGAATTTAAATCCTTGTAACTAACTTGTATTTTATGTTCTTATGTATTTTGTGAAGTTTACTATTTAAACTTAGGTTGAGGTCTACAAAAATATTAACTTTGATAATGCTTTGACTTAATATGTTTACATCTTCTTGCATCTGTAATTTGTTAGTTGTGCGATACTGCCATGAATAACTGCTGCAAATTCTCAAAAATCTATCATTGTCGACACAGGGTAAATTTTCAAGGTTACCCTAATTTGACCACAATATAGGCTCGATTTTGATGAAAACTAAAACTACGTCATTGGATTTCACAACAAAAAAAAACATGACATGATCGGGTCTGAGACTCCTTTTTTTTATCGTGGTAAAATCATCAAATGAGTCCTCCCGTCCAGGGCAGTGTGGGAGGGACTGTCAGACTCGTACTGACTAAAGTCCACGGTGTCCTTCAATAGCCCTTCCCTTTACGTTCCAGGGTCACGGTAATTCGATAAGTCCCGCGACCCCGGCAAGCCTGAGACTTCTTTGAGCATTTTTCACTATTTCCTGCAGTTTAAGATCTGGCCATTAACGCTGTGTCGTAAAAATTCATCTTGTAACCTTTATGTACAGACGCCAGCAGGTCAACCTACCCCAATCTTTCATATTTTACCAATCGAACATAAATCTTCCACTATTGTGAAAATTTCTTTAAAGGAAGAAAAAGAAATTTTCAATTCTTTCCTTTAAAGAAATTTTACAGATTGAGGTAGGTTGATGTGCGGGGAATTGTTTTATATTCTACTTCCTAGTTTTATTTATGCTAGCATCTACGAGTATGTATAATTTTAGAACAGTACAAGATGTTCTATGATCGATCGCATGGGCATTTAATTGATTTTCTATCTTTTCCAATTCATTATATTGAGGTTGTGTAAAGTCCTTCAATATTAAGAGGATGACATAATAAATGAGTCTGTATACTTGTATTCATCATCCTCATCTTTTTCCTGTCCTTATCCCATTTTACTTGGAGTCGGCACAACAAGTTTTCTTTTTCCATTCTCATCTATCAGACGTTTCAGTATTATTTACTCCATCTTCTATCTTCTATATATATAAAAGGAGAATTGACTGACTGACATATCAACGTACAGCCGAAACTACTGGGGCTAGGACTGTGAAATTTTGCACACGGCTTCCTATTATAATGTAGGGGAGCACTAAAAAGGGGTTTTTGGAAATTTAACCTTTAAGGGGGTGAAAAGGGGGAATTAGGAAAGTACGTAACCCACGCGGACGAAGTCGTGGGCAAAGTGCTAGTCTTTCATATAATTTCTTAGACAATCCATCCATCTTTCCTATGGCCTTCCTCTTCCTCTTCCTCTCCATTCATCATCATTCATACTTATGAATGAAATTAAAAGAGATTGATGTTAAAGCCTAGTATTAAGATAATTACTTGTTCAAATACTACCTACACATCGTTTACAATAGCCATTAGTTCAAGAAAAGATGCCAGGTGTATATTTTTACCTGGTTCGTCTAGACGTTTTTAATTAATGTCTAGCGAGTATTTATTTAAATTTTTATGATATTGTTTTTTTTTTTTAATTTAAATCTATTTTAAATTTCGTACACTGATCCAAGTTTGTTTATATCAGTGAACGAATAATTATCTTAATTATGTGAGATTATTCAAATAAGTAAAACGTTTGACCTAAAAACCAGCTATTATAATCTGGATTTCAAGCAAAAATATTTTTTATTCGTAATGTCTCAACATTCGTTATGATTTGACCCTTGGCTCCGGATTATTTCAAAATTCTAGCAATATTATTGATACTCATCGTAAATCTTTAATCTGTGGCAATTATTATAATAATATTCTAAAATATTGATCTTGTAATAGTTATGGTGAATCTGGTTTGCACGTCTGTGAGAAAGAAGGGTTTTATTTATTTTTGATGTTTTTTTTCTTAATGAAACGAATATGGTAAAATAGCTAGTTTCACAGCTAAACAGCTATATGCATAATAATCAGCCTTAATGTCCCCAATGCTGGGACACGGGCCTCCTCTGTGAGAGGGAGTGGGGTTTAATTGGCGGACTTTTCTGGACCCACGTCACCCGGTTTGTTCGATGTCACACGTTTCGAATTTCTGGCTGAAAAAAAAAAGAGTTCAAAGAAAATGTTTTCAAAGATTACTGTAACAAAATTTGTTGACTTTAGTTATGCTTATATTTGGTTTTAAAAGGCTGTGAGTCATTCCCAACGTTTTACGAAAAAAAGTCACCTTTTATGATAAATCAATGTCCACTACATTAGTAGCCTGTTAAGTAGATGACACTGTTAAGCACAAGTCATCTCTCCGTACATCGTTCCGAAGACAGATTGAAAATATAACCCCATAATTACCACGTTTAAGAAAGCGGATTGGTGATCGGTGATTCAAAGTAGGTGCAATATATTTACAAAAATGATTACTGACGAATTTTGTTCTAACGCACGAATTTGGCAATTGAAAAAAAAAAACAGAAAGAACGATTTTTCAAATTTCGAAACCATCACAGACAGTGCCGCGGGACGATGATCGTTTAAATGATTATCGAGCAAAGTCTGGCCCACATTGCCAGACTAAAATAACATAAAAATATGAATTAATGCCGTTCGCGGGAACTTAAATCTATCAAGAACGACTATTAACATTCATTAGACCGCTACTTGACGCCGACTTTTTTTTCTCTAATCGCTCACTGTTATAAACTTTGGAGTTTGGTAGGTACAATAAAAAAGGTTGCTTTACTTGGAAACTTTTTTCTTTATTCTCGTGCTTTTTCCTCGTTGTTGGAAAGAAAGTTTTACTGAGAATGTGAACAATACCTACTGACGGTTTTTATTTTTAAACTTTTCTCAAAATAGACTACATAATTAGCATTTTTATTTATAGGTCTGTAGTTCCTAGCGATTTTCGGGTATTTTTGACCCCAAAATGACACTTAGCTATCCATAAATGTAGAATTGTAGATCTATAACCATCATAATATCTAATTCCGAACGCATCTGATTTGAATAGATCACACCTGACCGGATTCTGACTAGAGAACATTAATCATGGTAATTTGCATAACATTCACATGTCATCGTTGTGCCGAAAACGTTCGATTGCGGTTTAAGGCTCGAACTCACTGACGGTTGAGATATTTATTAATAGAAAAAATATTTCCACCATTTTTATTTTTTATTCATTTTTCCCAAAAGTTTAAAGGTTCCCCTAAATTGAAATTTATCAGCCATCAAGTTCACGGATTATTATTTTTGACGAAACTGACCAAATGACGCTACAAAGCCGAAATAAGTTTGGTGGTATAAATAGTTTAACTGTCACTATTGGCGAGAAGAAAGAAGATATTTGCTTGTCATAAGGGATTTTATTACATTTGACCGTTTTCCTTTTCCTTATTTATTATATAACGTTTAACTATTCATCAGTGTCCCTAATCATTTGACTAATTCAATGGCACATACTAACCATTAAGGAAGTTACACATCACTTATCACCCGACCTTAAAAATGCAATAACATCTACCTAATGTGCAACCGTCCTGTTTATCGACACATGCGTCTTTCATATCTTATTTATCAAGTTACATCACTAGCCTATGAATATTGATCGCAATCTCTTGAATATTTTAACATAATTCGCTTTTCGGTGATAGAACCATCATCGGAATGATGCCAACTGGATTAGAATGTCGTTACGATCCAAATAAAAATGCCATTGCACAAAAACATCGGCTATTTGACAAACGATCGACCAAGTTTTTACGAACTACTTAACACTTTTTATACACATAATATAGCACCTATAAGGCTATTAAACTTGAAATAACTATCATCTTTTTGCAGAAACAGCCAAGAAATAAATTGCTTTGCAAATTCATGAACGCATCCATTTCTTTTGATTTCAGACGATACGGAACAAAATGCAGTGGTTGCGGGCACGGCATCTCGCCGTCCGACCTCGTCCGCAAAGCTCGCGAGAAGGTGTTCCACCTTAACTGCTTCACGTGTCTCGTGTGTCGGAAACAGCTGTCCACCGGAGAAGAGCTCTACGTCTTGGATGACAACAAGTTTATATGCAAAGAGGATTATCTCGCCGGGAAGGCGCCGACACAGCATTGTAAGTTTTTTATTCCAAATTTATTACTTGTAACCTCTTTACAAGCTCTCTGTATTTCCACAAATTTATTTAAATATTTTATTCGATATCAACAGTTAAGTAATATTTTATTTATATGTTATCTGTGATGCCGCCGCGGTTACAAGATGTTTATCTGATGAACGCATCCATTGATGAACGGCCGTGCAATTAAAATGTGAAAGTTGGTAGCACTTGTTCCAATTTCAAATTAGACAAGGTGGAGCTTTGCTTGTATCGATAGCTCGTTGTGAAAGCAAATCAGAATTGAAGTAGACATGTGGCGACATCATGGGTCAATGTCGCTGAAATAAAATAACAAGACAACTAGATTACTTCGAAATTGCGCTATTCTTGTCTCCCAACTAAACTATATACTATTTACGTAAGTTCAATCAAACATCGACACACGCCCGTCACGTTAACAATCACTCCCAATGTTGCTATATGAAAAAATAAATGAGGTCTTTTATTGTCCTCACTCGTTCTCGGACCCAATCGATGCAGAATAATTACTTTTCTAAAACACGACCACGTCTCCTTCAATTTACGAACGTGACATGTGAGAATTGCATTCTCAATTTAAAATGCGTTTTTTATTGTTTAAGAACGTATCAAGGCAACAATAAAACTCTCGGAGCACCTATTTTGAAATCGGATTTTTCGATCAATACGAACCGTAACAGAATCCAAGTGAAAAAAAAAGAAACAAAAAGTCAAAGGCGTCGGACAAAAAGCCAACCGCATTACACATTAGCCACGTCTCCACGCGGTAGTGCTGGTAGACATCTGTTTTTTTCTTTTTTATTTACCGCTTTGTCGAAGGCAACACCTTGACGTGAGGAAGAAAAAACTGACGGATTGTAGGCAAGATGTGGTCGTGAGGTACGGGCCATTCAAATGTACATGGAGATAGTACAAATATTTTGATAAGCACCCTCGTTTGAAATGGATCCTGGCTGAAACAGCAGCTGTAGTAGATTACAGTATTTTATCTCTCTCGTGGTCTAGACAGGGTCGCGTATTTCTATAGATACATCATATCACATTGGTATCCGGTATTTCTGGTTTTATTGACTCAATTATAATGTACCGAATGTTAATGTATTCCGTTTGCTACTGTATCGTGTAGCTCTTAAAGTGAATATAGAGATTAACGCGAAATACAATAAGTATTTTGTATATATTTCTTTTGTTGTGTTGTGAACACTATAGATATGTACTTAGTAGAAAATAGAATTACATCTTTGTTAAGTACCTAGCTTGAGTTTTTACTGCATCGAATGAGTAATAAAAACAGTTTTTTTCCGGTTAACGTGAAAATCGATGACACACATCACTATTTTTTAAAATTGGAACGTTTATTTTTATACTAGTGTAGCGCTAAGCGTATTTAAATACGGTATTGGTATAATAAAGCAGTGTTGTCCGTGTGTTAGCTCGTTCACCCACAAACATGTGCTAGCCGGCGGCGCCGCCCGTGTTTGCTCAACGTAATTGTGTTTATACATTGTTAGAATGGAATAATGCCTGCAAATAAACTCGAGAGCGAAATAACGCGACGCCACGGGACCAATCGCGCGGGAGAATTTAGAGTATCACGGAATAGAAGGGTTGAGTTTTATATCTATAAATACAGTTATTAAGAAAAAAAGGGAAAGGTTTTTTTCGAAGTTCTAATTTTAAATTCGAGAAAATTAACCCTGCTTGTGCCGAAGCACGAAATCTAAATCCGAATTTAAACTCTTGAATAGGAATTTTGTTTGAACTGAGAACTTTGTTTGTAACTAAAACAATACGCCATTCACCAAATTGTATGGCTGTCATAGTCTGCTGAACTCTAGACTTGAACCATCGATCAGACAATTTAATTATCATTATTGTAAATTCATCCACAATTACACGCATTATTATGGATGATCACGCGTTGCAAATCTAAGAACCGAGTTACTCATCTCATATTAGGTTGCTATTGTAATTTTATTGATCGCTCTGTCTTCAGTTTTTTTCTTGTACACATTCAGTTCTGAAGAACACGCTTCGCATATATTTTAACGTTTGTTTTTAGAATAAACTATGACGCATCTCATTAAAAATAAACAGGATTTTTAATGACAAGTCTAAAATCAGTTTGAATTGAAACCCTACCGTCTTGAAATCAGTAGGTAGTAAATTTTTCAGCAAAAATATTATTCATAAAACAAAAATAAAAACGCAAACTAAGCACACAGTATGACAGTCAACCCTCCGCGTGATCGTGCAATGATACGATAAGCCAAACAAGGAATTGTTTCCACCAACTGAACTGAGCCCCACGCAGCAGTAGATTAGACCCTGCCCCGCATGCGAGGGTTAAGAAGCTTACGTGGTTATTGATACGGTTAATGCGAAATTGCGAAACTTATAATACCTTGAAGACTTTATGATTGTTTATTTAACGGTTTAAAAAAGTAATAAATAAGTATGTTAAGTTATGGAAGAGCAGATCGAGTCTCCTCCCAGGCTTATTTACTTAAATAGAAGCTTCCCTATAACTAGTTGTTAATTTCTTATGGTTTTACATTTATAACTACATGATATCGGTTTTGTAATCTTCTGAGATCCACTTTAAAAAAAAATAACAATTTTTGAATCGTAAAATATGAAACAACAAATATTTCTGGCAAAACAGCCCAAGCAAGCCCTTTTCTACAAACGGGCCCCGATTCTATTTCCTGTGTGTGTACGAAGGTTGGATATCTGCGCGTCCCAGGCGGGGTCGGCGGGGTCGGTGGGGCCCGGCGCACGGCGATAAGGCGTATCAATCAAACGCACGCGCTCTGGGCTCAATCGGGTGAATAGCTGACCTTATCGCAAGCGTGCCGGTGACGGGTTGAGTTTTCTTTGCCATATTTTTGCGTGTGACGTCATAATTTTAACATGAAGTTGGAAAAATAAAAAGAATATTGGAGCTGGGATTTGGTTCCATAGATATTTCATACATGTAAAATTATGTGTAGGAAATCGTGTAGAATATTTTTGCGCGTCAGAAATATCACAATTTTTAAATAAAAAGATATTTATTAGTCACAGAAACTTGATACAAGATTTGTTTATTTTTTTACAATTTTTATTTCGGTTTATAATTTGAGCTCAGTTCAGGTTCCATGCAAAATGATGAGTAACAAATTGTCTAATCTGAAATATCTGCAGCATATTTTCGACTGTAACCAAAGCGTTAATTTTAATTACTGTGAACATCGACACAGTTTTTTAATCAGACTAAACTAAAATGCGAATCAAAAACCGCCATTTATTCAGAACGAACTTAATCCCACAGCTTGTAAATAAAAAACATTTTCTTATTTCTTAAAAAAAAACAACGCTAAAATAATAGAGTAACTGCTTACGTTTGCGAGTGATCCGAAATAGGGGTGCACCCTCAAAATAAACCGCTTCTGGCTGTTTGTGTTGCAACCGATACGAGAGCGAACTGTTTGTTGTGGCCACGCTCTAGCGCGCCTCATTACGTCATACACTTGTTCCAGACATGAAATTGAAGAAAAAAAAAGAAAATCGTTGAGCAGAAAACATGATTCTATTTTTGAAATAAATTGAACATTTTGTTGTGACTAGGAATAAACTTTTTTTGGTTCTTTTCGTCCCTCTTTGGGACAGGCAAAAGGAGCTGAGTAGGAATAAACTATTATTGACTCATAGTATAGTTTTTAACTGTGTCTACTTCTGAACGTAGAATGCTAGAAAAAAGGACAAAACTGTTTTGATAATGCCAAAAGACATTGTAGGTACAATTCGATACAACATTACATTGATTTCTACTAGAATGACAGTCCGAAATATCTTTAAATAAAAATACACACCAATTTTCCAATATTTTTTATAATTCTTATACAACAAGATTACTACGATTTCAGTAAAAGTATTCACGAACTCCAAATAACACGAATGTCAAGCGAGCGCGGTAAAAAAGTAAAACGCGAAATTTCAGACGTAAACAAAACCTCTGAACAAGTCCTGGGGGTGTTCGTCCGTGAATTTTAAACCTTATCCCGAGGTGTTAAGAGTGGAGTGAGGTGAAAAGAGAAAGTTGTGGTTACAGCTAGCTATGTGCAGTCACGTAGAGACTCCGAATAGCGTGGAATGGAGGAGACCGATAGAATCCCATTTCGTGTCCCCCCTTCCCCCCTCCTCCCCCCTCTCCCCCGTCCCGGTAGCCGTGGGGGTGAGGCAGCCATTACTCCTGATTCTGCATCCGACGGCCCGATCGAGTTAATAAGACTGACAGAAGTGTATTATTTCAAAATCTTTTGAATATTCATTCGTATTTTTCTTAGAAATTACATCATATCTTATGGTTTCCAGTTCAACAATATATCTTTATTAATTAATTTTATAGAAGAAAATATAAGAGTATTTGCTTTGAATTATTTTTAACAATAGAAAAAATCCTGTTTTTGCTAAATGTCGATGCAGCTCGTATCGAATTGCTTTTCATATTCATAACATTGAGATCTTTTCAAGTAGTAATGAAATGCGCGTCTACGTGGTCATAAATATACATACATACAAAATTTACATTAAACATTCTACTGGTCTTTTATCTGGTCGATTTTCTTGAATGGTCAATGGAACGAATATTTTTAATCGACCATGCTATAATAGGTATAGTTAACCCGTGCACTGCGCGTGTATCTGTGATCGGGCGCGAGGCTGGCTAGTTATTGCTTCCCGCCTAACGTGGCCACTTCGATTCCGTCGTATGTCTGCCCATTAATTTTTATTTATCGTTAAAACGATCGATAGGTAGCGTGCTCGTAAACTGGCCGCAGTAAACGTTTATGTTTGAGTTTTATGATGTTTTAATGTAGCGTTTTTGAAAGCTCGCGAGTCCCGAGTTTCTATTTTATATGGACTCGTGGAATAGAATTATAGGCAGTAAAAACATGTAGAGGTGTGTGATAACCACGACATGGATTTTAAGTCGCGACGCGTTGCAAAAATGACATTAATGTTCTTAATGTAAGTGTAACTGTAAACTGATTTATGATCGATATATGGCCGCGTATGTAGAAATAATATGTATGGAACTAGGGAATGGAAAAGTTCAGACAGGTGAACGGTAAATAGTAAAATCGAACGATCACGTACACACAAATAAAGACGGCAAAAAACTAATCGGTCAACGATTTACAGCGTCAGGAGCGTACCCCGAGGGCAAATTATCGATAATCGAGCGACTAACCAAATAGCCGGTGTCGATACAAGTTATCGACAGTAATCGTTATAATCGCTAGTGCCGCGCGATTGTTGCCGCTCGCCATTACGGGACGTGCGCGGCTTTTTAATACTTAACCAATTTTTTTGACCCCTCACTTTGAGGAAAATATAACCTCCGCTGGTCCCTTCTAAACTAGTGATCTCCACAACTTTTTGTATACGCTTATTATTGAAATTATTATTTATTAACTGTAATTGTCGGTGACGTTTCGAGGGTTAAGTTCAGCGTTTAGCGTAATTTGGTCGGTTTGGCTTTTTGAGGGTCTTATTAGTAATTATTAGTTGTCAAACCGCAGACTGTGGTGGGGTAATTATTGCGTTTATGGCTTACATCGAAAATAATGTTTCCTGTCGGCGGCCATAGTCGGTCGAATGAGGTTACAGTGAGAGGAGATTACCGGCTCCATTTTAGATAAAGAGTAGTTCAATTTATGTATAACAATAATTAAGCATAATCTCCATACGTAAATCATTAAAACAATTATTTGTGATTGTTATTTTCGCTGGCATTTCCCGTTTTCAGTTCGTGACGCGCTGCTCGAAGGAGTGCACGCGTTCTTTTTTCAAATTATTTTTCTTTCATGCGCGGGTATTGTGCGCGGGTAAATGGCGTGAAATTGACGGGTGGCCAGTGTTTGCTGGCGTTAAGGCTGGCCATTTAAATATGGACCCTGAAGGTTATACACCGCCACCTAATCGTACTTAATTTTTTAGGGTTATGTGCAGGTAATAAGCTATTTGGTATGTTAAAAATATACTTTGGTGTATAACTACATCATAACTTAAGCTCAGGTACCTATCCAACTAAACGATTATAGATACGAAACTTTGGACGGATAGTTGGATGTTTCTGTCACTCAATCACGCCAGAATGTCTGAACTGATCTGGATGAAATTTGGTAAAGGCATAGATTATATTGTAAAATAACACTTAGGCCACTTTTTATCCCAAAAATATTTACAATTCCCGTGGAATAATTTCCAACCATCAAGTTTCCGGATATCGTAGTAAAGAGATAGTTTAAAGTTGTCTGTCAAAATGATTTATAATGTTATTTTCTTAAAATTCAAACTTTGATCTCAGTTATTATTTTTAAAGTATTGCTCCAATATTCTCTTGCCACATAATAGTCTACATACCACAAAGATCTTATCATTTTCTTAGAGCTAGTTGGATTCGTGTTTGGGACATAAAGTGACGCTTTGTGCACTAGTGACTATAGTAGTAGGTAATTTCGAAAACGGCAACAGCCTTCGTTTGTTTTAATTTGCGTTCGATATTTAAATTGCGCAACGATGTGATTGAAAGTTTGTTTAATAATTACCTTTTTTTTTCAATAAGATAAAACGTCTAAAACAGGTGCTCTGATCGGGTTGGTCGTTTCCATGGAGAAAGACCGGTAAAAAACTCCATGGTTATTCTTTTAAAATTTTGTTATTACAATGGAAATTTTTCAGTAACTTTTAATACAATATGACTGAAAAAGGTAGGCTCATAGCCTCTCGATTTCATACCTTTTATTTTCTTACTGGGCTGATTCCCTGAAACATTTTACTACAATTGAGTGCAATATATGAAATGGAAGCCCAAAAATATCACCAAAAAAGTCAATCCTTCCCCAAACCATTCATACAAGTTTCGGGCTGACAGATTCATTCCAGGACCCATTCATACATATATCTACTGCTATACATAGACAGTGTCGCTCCGGGTGGAGGCGACTGAAGAAATATTATTTCCTTATCTACCCTCCGCAAGTCGTTTGCCCCCACTCTCCCCTTGACCGGGGCGCCCCCTAGCACGGTCTCGAGACAGTATATTTTATTATGGAACTGTTTTCTTCGGAAAATAGTGTCCTGGTGAAATTATTTTTAGATGGAAACGGTTTTAAGATTTTTAACCCCTAAATTGACAGAGTGCAGCAGGCTGGACATTGATAAAAACTAAATTTGTAAGCGAGTTTACTTATTATACCAATTTTTTTTTAATTCTGGTAACTCTACGATATGGTAATCAGTTAGTCGAAAAATAAATTAGATGTCTGGCAACATTAACCCTTTAATTGGCAAAATAATAAAAATTAATTTTTAACACTTAGAGTCAATTTCTAGCACTTCATAGACGTAATAAAAAATAGATATAAAAAATAGATATAAAAATGATTTTTAAATGAAATAATATTCTAAACTGGCAGCCCTGCCATTTTTGATTCGAGCATTCATTTTCCTGCATCGGCACTATTCAATCTTAAAATTCTCTCGATTGTTGATGGCGTACGAAGAAAGGAGAACGAGTCGGTTCTGGCCTAATATCCTTGGAATCTCTAACCCAAATGTGTTACTTAAGATTCAGTGTTACATCATAATAAATAATAAGAACCCAAAGAATTATGTTTATTTATTATGAAAATTCGAAAAGCAATTTCTTTTTCATGCGACAAAACATAGTCTTTGGTTACATTTAATACGTATAACGTTTGTTTTACCATCCTTAAAGCAACTAGCCTTTTCGTGCGGGAGCGTATCAATCGCTAAAACAAAAGGAAAAAGCTCGTTTGATACATGCAACCCATACACAACCATAATCTGGGGGCACGGCAGTGCCCCAGCCAAGTCTCGAGCAAAACGGGCACGGCCGTACCATCTTTTCTCGATGCGATTCGCGGCTGTTTCGCCCCCCCCTATATCTTCGACGTGGACAAAGCTAGGAGTTTAGGTTTTCGGTGAATAATAGTAGGCATTAGAACAAGCTTAAGTTCGAAATTACATGCCAATTGAATTAATAGTTTAGGAGTTACGGTCGATCAAAGTTACACCATTTTGTCACTCACTGACTCACTGACTCACTGACCGATCATCAAAAATCTAAGGTACTTCTAGCAGACTTAGAAACTTCAAATTTTGCACCAAGATAGGTCATTAGCCACATATAAAGGAAAAATTATAAAAACATTAAAAAATAATATACCATAGAAAACAATTTTATATTTGCGGTTTGGCAAGAACATTATGTATGGATTTTGACTGCATTGTTAACTTTGTTCGTTGTTTAAGTATTCAATTGGATGAATAAATACATAGAATAGAAAAGAATAATATAAATGTAATACATAGACTATAATTAATTATTACATAAAGTTCATAATTCATTAAATTAATAAAGCTAAAACTCCATTGTATTGCGATAAATTTCGATTGTATGCGCGATCGATAGATGGCGTTGTACCTGTCTGAATCGCGCTATGGTTTCGTTACCGAGCGCAGTATAAGTAGTACTTTAAAATAATTCGATAATTTTCATTTGATAGCGCCATCTACCCATGAAAAACCATTTCGAAACTAAAAAAATATTGTAGCTATATTCGGAGAACTTAAGTTAGCCGGATTAGATAGTAGATTTATTATTGTTATTGAAACAGTTATTTAGGCAAATAGTTTATTAAACACAAAAAATAAATGAGATCCCACCAAAAACATTAAATGTAAAAAAATGCCAAGTCTCTCGATGCAGTCTTTCCATCGTAAAAAGTTTTGAGATCTCATAGAAGCCAAGTCCTATTCAAATTATTTTGTAGTTATAAATCAACATTTAGTAATTGTATCAATAGTTTTCTTTATATTATAATTATAGTGACTTGGCAATGAGCACAAGAAGAAACAAAACGGCATATTTGGAGTTGAAAGTCGCACACCGCATGCGTAAACATTAATATCACAAAATTAATTTTCTTTTGGTTTATCCGTGTCGTCCCAACCGAATTTCGGCAACGGCAGTCAGTCTCATCCAAGACTAGTAAACTGCGCAGGACATAAATTATAATGCACAAGTGTGTACGCAAACACTAGTGTTAGTGTACTCTCGGTTCATTTACTTCCATAAAGCGATGGCCCGTAAGGTATTTTTTATTATTGTATTGGAGCATGTAGTCGGTAGTGGCCATCATGATCCACACGTAACAAATAATCTGATCACAGGTCTCGTCAGTAACATTTGCACATAATTCCAGGCAGCAAGCAGCTTTTAATTGGTGCTCATTGCCAAGTCACTATAATTATAATATAAAGAAAACTATTGATACAATTACTAAATGTTGATTTATAACTACAAAATAATTTGAATAGGACTTGGCTTCTATGAGATCTCAAAACTTTTTACGATGGAAAGACTGCATCGAGAGACTTGGCATTTTTTTACATTTAATGTTTTTGGTGGGATACTAATTAGTTGGCATTGTCCAACCCGCTTCCTAAACAAAAATAGTGCTAGCATTGTGAGCAATTGGCAGTGTGAAGTATACTGGACAACTACTTTTAAGTGCAACTTTCAAAGCTATGGTTATAGAACTGAGTTATTATTTGGTACCAAAAAATAAACCGTCACTTTGAAATAATATATAATGCAAAGCGAACCCATATAAATCCTTCTATATATTAAAAAATATTCAAAAACTGACCTGTGCCGCATTACCCGACCGTTGCTTCGACATCGTTTTGATTTTTGACAAATATTAAGAAAATTAAAAAAATAAGAAACTTCTAAAAAAACACCAAATAACTTTTGAATGAAAAGTTATTGTTGGAAGTCGGTGATCACCGATCTACGAGTATTATGTCTATTTCAACTGAGATTCAAACTTAAGTTTTAATTCAAATGACGTTACCTCTTACTCTTCCAATTTCAAAAGCCACTTACGAACACTACAAAATTTACGAGTGAAAACTATAATATGGCCTAATAAAAAAAAACATTAATCCTGGGCCTGATTAATACGGGCCGGTTTGGGCCCAGGCCTGGCCGGTGAGAGTAAAGGCTGGGCCCTACAGGGGGTGCCGTTTAATTGGACCCCCTAAGTCCGGGCGTTAAAGCACCAATGTTTGGTTATTTATTGACTGGACAGTCATTATCGCTCGTGTGTTAGATATTCTGTTGTTCACAATGAACCTCTTTAATATAGTTTTTTTTTTAATATGTAAATAGGCTGTATGGGTTTTGGGCTGCACCTTATTTGATTGCGTCGTTTGAAAATCGAAGGCGAGGCTGTGGTGGTCAGGGATAGTGAACCTCTTTTTACCCGACTACGGCAAAGCCAAAAGGAGGGTTATGATTTTGACCGGTATGTATGTACATATGTATATTTGTATGTATGTTTGTTTGTTCCCTCATAACTTCTAAACTACTTATCATTACATGACAAGTGAGCTGTCGTTAGAAGCGTCTCAGTTGTCCGCTGGTTATAGGGTAGGTGACGTGTCACCAAATCCAATATGGCGCTCCTAGGGGATGTAAAGTCGTAACCAAAAAATAATCATTCGCATAGCATCGAAATGGGTATCAAATTAAAGGGCTTGATGAGCACATTTGTAATATATATGCATTACATAACTTATACTATCTGTCGAACTGTGCACGAATTACCGTGACCCCGGTACCGTAAAGGGCTATTAAAGGACACCGTGGATTTTAGTCAGTACGAGTCTGTCAGTCCCTCCCACTCTGCCCTGGGTGGGAGGACTCATTTGATGATTTTATCACGTAAAAAAAAACTTACATAGATTAGAAAAATAAAAATTGAGTTGACAGTTTCAAGAGAATTAGTTTATCAAACTGTTCTGTAAGATATGAGAAATGAGCTTCAATATTTCACGCACTAATTAATCCTGGCCACAAAACTCCACCGTCAATTAAACAACAATAATCAACCACATAAACCCAGCATCCGGCTACCGAAGCAGTCAATAAACTAAATATTCGTGGAATGGAACACAATCGTGAAAGACACCCGATACTCAATCCAACGCTTGTTCCGACCAGAACGAGCCTTTCATACAAAACATATGCTAACAACCCGTCCGTGCCATTATTCAACTTAACCTTAACACTTTAATAGCCTGAATCGGGAATCGAAGCTGCGACGCCTCATTTCACTTCGCTTCCTCACTATAACCGACCATTCCAATCTCAACTTTAAAACATCCTAACTAAGATTCAAAATCCCTTGCCATAACCAAAGGTCCCTTAATTGGCCGCCGTGATTTGTAAACATCTTATGTAACTCAAATAAACAATTGAATTTCAATTCAATTCAAGTCCAAATAGAGTTAGTAATGCAATGAGGGCAGGAAATGCAAATTTTCAGGCACACAGTTTACTCAGCAATCAAAATTAATGAGCAAAACAAGCTCAAGTTCGTGGAATAGAAATGTGAATGTCTAAGGACTTGATGAGGACTTAAATACTTGTAAATGAGGAAAGACAGCCTCGCTTAAGGTAGGAAGACACTAAAATACTTAGAATTAGTTATTTGTCTAAAAAAGACTAAAACATTCTAATCAGTCTGTCATTAAGTTTTCGAAAAATATTCGACCCGTATTTTTTCTTTTGGAACGGAAACCAAAATTGACAGAGATATGACGAGTTCAAAATTGGCAATACGTCACGAGCCCCCGCTCGTGATGTCAGAATACAATCTATATATATAAAAATGTTATGTTGGTTTATGTATGCTTTAAAAACTCAAAAAGTTCTGCACCGATTGAGCTGAAATTTTAACATGATAAGTATATAATCCGCATCAAGGATTGTTTTTATCTACTTTTTTTTTGAAAAAACCGTTTTTGTGCCACAGCGAAGCGGGGCAGGGAACAGCTAGTATAAATAAAAATTGAAAAACTGTAGAGTGAGGACTCTACAGTTTTGGTGCGTTAATATCTTGGTGAAAAAAGATGATAGAAGAAGAAATATTCATTCATTTGAAAGAAGATATTGTCAAATAGCCAATTGTTAATAAAGACTCTAGTTACTGACAACACGAACTGTTTCGCTGACAGTAGGACCTCAGAAAGCCATCTCAATATTTATGGTTAAAGCAAAGACACACAGGCTCTAAGAATTCATGTCACAGTCATAATAATAGTTGAAATAAAACTAGAAACAGCTCATAAGGAACCTTGACGCTTCAGTCAAGACCATACCTTAACACTGAATTAGAAACAGGTTGCCACTAAAAAAAAATATTTCTTTAACGCTTCATTTGAACTTTGGTTGTTTATAGTTCGACTTTTTCTAGATCTGTTCTGGTGACGAATCTCAACGGAGCGTGGTTTCCGCATAGAAAGCGTTTCCTGAGGTCATTTGATCGATGTTTTTTTTTATCGATGAACAAATATTTTCGCACTTGATGATATCGGACGTCTCGTTATACTCTTGCCAAAGTTGGTGCTTGCACTCTTTCTTCGCAACTAGGTCAACCAAATAAATGCCCGGTATAAAATAATATATGGTCTGAAATGGCCTGTTAACTTACTTCCCAATAAATCCTCAAATTGGTATAAAATTGACGGGCTCAACAGTTTGCTGTGCCTGAAATAACCTCAAGGGAGGTCGTTCCGTGTCCGTCAAACGTTCTCAGGCTTCCGATTCGGACCTCCTCCATTTTATTGTTTTCAAAATTTTACTACCGCACTAAATCATTCATTTCTGCGAACCAGCAAACGTTATGTGATTTAACAAGCGAACGCCTTCGCTATCCTTTGATGAACTCCATTTATATTTAAATCATCATTCTCAGAAAGATATAAAACCGCTTCATCACGGCCTTTCCCATAGAGATAGACAACCTCCTTGTTTGAAGCTTTGGTTCGTATGTAAATAAAAACGCCGCGGCGATATTAATAATGCGGAATAGAAACAAAAAAGAAAATAAATTAAAAATCGAACGCCGGGAACGAAACATCCATACAATAATGGGAAGGAACAAAGAGGTAAAAAAGCGGGAAGAAACCTGTCGACGCCATGTTGTGTGGCAGTCGGCCTTCACGCCTCGGCCGCTGAAGATTATCTTTCGAAAAAAGAACCGAACGGGAGGCTTTTCTTGATGATGAAGGTCTTATATCGTATTCAAGTCGTGGGATTATGGCCTCTTAATGCTACCGAATAAAGAGTATATTACTATGGAGTAGTTCCGACTTAATATCTTTTGTGATCGTTTGGAAGAAAGAGCGTCGTCACCGTGCGCCTGCGCTGATGACCTGTCAATTCCGTCGTGTACGCCGGCCGTAGAGAAAAAAGTGACATTAGAGTGGCCATCTATTATTTTGACTTTATGTGGGGAGATGGAGCCGAGATTGATCGTGTTTGGCTCAGCCCTTTTAATTACACCGCATTCAGTTGAATGGCTTTGTGTTCGTCTACTGTTCGGTAGATGTTTATGTATACGTAACTACTTATGTACAGTCATCTTTTGTGGGAAAGGTTTTTGTTGGCTTAAAGTGTTTTGAAACTTAACTATCCCTTTTTCTTCATACTGGTTTATTTTCTGTATGTTTGCCATCCATTTTGTGCCCCCTTTCTCTGGGTAAACTTTATCAGATAAGTACGCATTTTCATTTGGAAGAATTCCAGTAATAATATAATAGATTCTTTGTTTCCCTTACTTATATAATGGTTCAAACTGAAATTCCAACTGCACTTTCGATAACTAACAAATAAATATGTTTAACGCATTTATCACTCGTAACAAAAACTACCTAGCATATTAGAAAATGATTTCCCAAGCATACGTCGTGTATGCGCGCGCGCATTTGTCACGGTCCGTCCAGGAGGCGCGTGCGTCGCTTCTTGCGTCCTCTCATTGTGCGATTTAGTATGCCCGCCATACATTACCGTCAACTGCGTCGTTAAGGTGCATTCTTGACGCAAAAGTGGGATAATATAACTTGTAAGATACATGGCGCTAACATAGTAATGTGGACCTTATTGACGTTAGATGTCAAAACAAAAGCAACATGCACTTTTGAATTGGCGAATATTAAAAATGAACCTTACAGTCCCAGTCACAAAGCAAAATTACTTGTCAAAATAATATAGTTTCCAATTTTAAAGCGTAGACATGGAGAAGAATGGGCGTGAAATTCCATTGGAGAAGAACGGAATCTGTACCTTTTTTTTTTTTTTAATTTTCCATCGTTTTTGTACAGGTGTGGCTGGAAAATTATACCAAAAAGTTATTGATTTTCTTCCCAATTCCGTCGACAGTGCAACAGAATATTGTCTTTAACTTTTTAACTTTATGCTTTGAATCTGACTCCTACGACACTTAAAAATATGACACAGAAAACCGTCTGCACACAGAATAAGTTGATCGTGGAGTGATAGTGTGAACTCGTGGATTCTGAACTTCACTCTTCTGATTGACGTTTTCCGGTCTGTGAAGTCGCTAGACCATTTATTTTCAACACCTGTCACTTTTATAAAAGTTTCTTTTCAGGTCAAGGTTACAATTTTATTTAACTCTATGCTTCTTGTAAAGTTAGTAGTAGATAGTTAATCAGTCTAAAGCTTCAGTCACACAGCGATTAATCGCTGCGAGTAAAAATTGAAGAAGCACAATTTAAACCGCGACGACTATTCGCTGCGAATAGCCTGTCACGTGTAACGTAAACTCGCGGCGAGTAGGTTCGCATTGGCAGCGAGTAATCGCTGTGTGTGACCATAGCTTCAGATATTACTTGATAACAAGATACATTCTGATTTTAGAAGACAGTCCGTTACAAAATATTTTGCCGTAAGATATTTTATGTTAAAAAAATTGTAGACTTTACCGCTCTATCTATGTACAATTCTACACCAATCTGTAATAAAACAGCCAACACAGAACAATGCTTACAAATCGAAACAACGTTGCCTCGCAAGCGGTACAGTCGCGTTCAACAGTCAGATATAGAAATAAATAAAGCCACCGCACACGCCGCGAACCAGCGCAGGCGCAATCTCGGGGGGTCACGATCTGCGGTCACGTAGCTCCCACTCCCATAATAATACATATACTGTGCATATTGTCATGGAGTAGATAGATACAGAAGGCTCTACGTGTGGCTCTAGAGGCCAGCTCTAGTAGGTAGACGGTTTACCAAAGGCTGCAATTTCAAATTAAATCAACCGAAAGGTAATTGTAAATGCGCCGATATTAGTCATATGCCTCATTTTTGATAGTTTTCACGTTTCATTGGACATCGTTAATTGAAGTTGCTCAACATTAGAAGAATAAAGGTGTTGTAATTTTGACATGTTACTATTCCCAACTATATGATTGAAAAATAAAATGAAATTACCAGATGAACGATTATTCCGATGTCGCTTTGATGATGTCAGGTGACACACAAATATGAAATAAAACAAAAGTAAAGTAAGCGTGTGCACTCTGATATCAACTTTATACAATTTATATAGATGCATATCTAAGGTGCGTACAATTATGAAGATACATATCTACGCGCGTGCGATTCG
The DNA here is from genome assembly GCA_943136025.2 of Agrotis puta. NCBI lineage: Eukaryota > Metazoa > Arthropoda > Insecta > Lepidoptera > Noctuidae > Agrotis > Agrotis puta. Next base: position 10,235,085 of record OW964187.2, read on the forward strand.
CTTCATTGTGTGGAGCGAGTCTTCTGTATATTTCTACTCTGTGACTCTACTATGTTACTGCTCGAACCTACTATGTAATTTTCTATCGGAATACGGAGCTAGGTGAAAAAATTGAAGTGGCTAATTGGATTAATAAATATAGCTTTTTGGGAGTGCTTGAAAATGACTATATATTATTATTTAAATTTATTCAGCCATTGGCAATAGATTTTAGAAAATACGTTATAATATCGTATTTAAACTGACACTTGGAAATACCTAGTGATTCAAAACTTCTCGATGAATAAAATAATACAAAGGTGTAGAAAATATTACAAATAAATAATTGCGGCTCCGTGTAACAAAGTTCAAATATGAATAGAAATTCCGACGCTTTTCGCCTTTCACAAGCTGCAAAAAATAAAACAGAAGTTATAATTGAAAACAGTAGATGGCGCTAGTAAAAGTTAAACAAAATATGTAATAAAAAGAAACGTATAGAGAAACCGTATACTTGTAGTTTTTTTTTTTGCATAACCGGTTCGTACCATTAAAATCTCGCTTTGACTAGCATCCCTAATGAGTCCTAAAGTATCATGAGGTTCTTAAGCACCCGTCACTGTGTGGTCATAGACACAGGATTGATGGCTCCTCAGACTTAATGGTAATGTATACTCATCACTCCGACTCGTCGGCGATTTTTGTAATATTTAAATATGGAAATTACTGTAACTTCCCATTTAATTTAGTTTGAAGACTCTGGATGTTCCATTGTCTTTACTTTTTAATGTTTGACTTTAAGTGCTTTTGTTTAGCTTGCTTGACAGTTATAGGGTTGTTGTACATTTGCTCAATGGAGGCAGTTTCAAACAGGATGTCGCGAAATTGCTTTGTCTATGATATGATTCATTTAATTGAATGTTGCGAAATTAAACTGAACAATTTGTAATTTCGCCGAAAATACTTAACTAAAATGACAAAATCTCTCATTTTTATTTTACTGCAAATCGGTTTCATTAGCTTAACACATTGTAAAGTAACGAAATAGTAAAACTGTAAATCCACAAATAATAATAAATAGCCTGGGTGACAACTTTCAGCAAATAAAAGATCTGAAAGTTTTCCTAGAACTGGGTGCAACGTGCAACATTCGTGATGGTTTATAATAGACAAAATTCGAACGCAGACAGAACTGTGGGTGGTCGTTAGCGCTAGAAACACCGTAAACAAACTGAGAAATTGAAATATTATTCGTCAAATACACAAATCGAGCTCGTTACGGGGTCAAAGAATTCACTTCGGTGCATAAAAAAATAATTTAACAGCAATTTTTCACAGCTATCCGATGGATGAGCGACTAATTTGTCCAAATGCTGCGCGTCGGAGTGCGCGGGCGCTTCCCATTGTGTTAGATCAAATATGGCGTCGTTAATGGCGGCGTAGACGCTGACATATTGCCTTACGTGTGTTGTAACTGTAATTTATCGACGCACCACTGTGTGTGCCTGTACGAAATTAAGCAGCTTTATGTTTGCCAGGTCATCTCTCCTGACCTCTCGCTGTGCGTCTTTTCAGTGTTATTGAATGACTTCCATGTGTTTAATAAGGTTTTTATACGACGATTTATTGTTTGTACCGTGGTTCTACCGGTAGAGGCACGCTCGCTTCTGAACGAGTTTTTGATCAGAGATTGTGTGGCTAGTTTGTAAGTACCTATCAATACTAGTTTTGACTATTTCTACCTACTCTTTTTTCTAATAAAATAGATAAAAATCATAGATAACCTACCCACGCTCCTGACAAAAATGGCGTTCGGAATTTAATTACTGAACCAACCGGATTTCCCAGTACATAACAATGAATGTCATTGCAATTTAATTGCAACCAATGCAGCAAAGCATATATTCTTACAAAACTATTTCCATCCAATTTTATCAAAGCACTTCAATCTATTTTACTACACAAACAGAGTAGAGTACATGTAACACCAAAACTTTATTATGTACCTACAAAGTAAAAAGTACAGTCGAGTAAAAAAGGTAAAAAGTCATTAGTCATTTCGGCGTATGGCGTAGTCGGCGTACGGCAAGGCGCCGCGAATCACAACGCGCTAAAGACCCGACTCATGCTATCGTAGGCTCTTTAATTGTGTTCTTGGAGTCTTCGACTACCCTCCCACCGCTACTTGGGGAAGTCACGTCACGACCGGCTTTGTCGGGAGCCGGCGATCGCCTGCCTTTGTCTGTCTGCGAAACCCAGTTTTTTTTTCCATCATCTGACCTCTTTGAATACCTACTGGTGTTATTAGAATATTTTTCTCTGTAATTTACATGTGCTTTAAAAGAATAAAGTTCAGCTGAAATAAGTTTTGTATCCTTTTGTCACTTAGAAAGATAACGACGTTTAGGTAATCGTAAAAATTATTAATTAAAATTAGTTTCCAGACAATATTTATTTGATGCCTCATTTAAAATGTTTGGCTTTGTTGTTCCACACAGCAAAAATAAACGTGCATAATTATTTCTTCACAATCCTATTCCCATAGCGTCCACTCAAACAAATCATAATCGTTCGTTCTAAAACAATTCTCGGGCGAGTTTCCCAGCGCTATCAGACGGGGCGCCCAATGGAAATGACATTTTAAAAACCGCTCTCGAGCCTACCTATAGCTGATTTTACATATACTTGTGTTTCGCACGCACGCTCCGTGCGCAACGTCGATAAAAGAGGGCGTGGCCGTCGCCGCCGCATCCACCAATCAGGTGGCTCTGCTCCACGTGTGCGTACGCCGCACCCTTTCATGTGTGCCGCATCACTTGCCAAGTGTGAGTGCGACGTTACGTGTATACGCCCGTGGTGTATATGGGCGTAAATAAGTATATGCCGGCTACCGGCACCACAAAGGTTCCCATATCTTTTATGTTCTTAGATCCTTATCTCGCGGTTTCTTATTTTACATTTGGGATGGTGGTCTGGAATTAACGGTCAGCCCCATAAACACGCTATAACAAACTTTAATATGGCCGTAATACAAAATAATCTGTGATTTTTACTGCGTTCGCTGCTGTTAATAGGTTGTTATAGATTTAAAGATAGGGCACTAGTGTTTTTTGGTAGAAAATATTCATGAATCACGCTGATTGAATTGTTAATGGGTCTAAATTGTTGATTATCACGATTTAAATTATGTTTTCGAATTCGAGTTTATGTAAAACAATGTACAGATATTTTATCTTTGACTGTTATTAGCAGGCATTTACATAAAATAAAAACATTATGACGCAAAACATGATTGAATCATTATATAAAATAAAAACGATGTAGGTACCACGTAAAAATCAATCAAACGACTATAAAATAAATACCAAATTACAAATAAAGAAGCCACAAAATTTTAAATTCGTATTTCGTACATCAAAGAGCTTGTTCTATATTCGAAATTGAGCGACAATAAAAGACCGTTTTCCCGCCAAAATTCGATTAGCGAGGTACAGCGGGACAAAGGAAGTCGTTATACGGGGGGCGGTTTTAAAATTGATTTTGGAAGCAGAGCGGGGAGCTCATAGGTGACTGGTCGTAACTGTACCTACTACCTACAGGACGCAAGAGCATTGAATATTTTCAGCCAGTATTTTTTTGTTAAAATGTAGTGTATACGTACATTTTAACAAAAACTTACATTTTAACAAAAAAATTAGAGTTTTTATAGGACAAATCCGAAAAAAAAACAAAAAGACTATGTCTACATAGAAGTTTGCCATACACGCCATAGCAAAGACTTTCATATCGTGGCCAAGGCATTTTCTACATCTAAGAATCTTAGAAGCCTCTACTCGTAACAAAAACTTAAATATTGGAAGCTCTATTGAGAATTTAATTAATTAATTCCAGTGTCAGAATACTGGTCGCGGGACTGTACGAATTACCGTGACCCCGGAACTTAAAGGGCTATTGAAGGACACCGTGGATTTTAGTCAGTACGAGTCTGACAGTCCCATTCACTCTACCCTGGGTGGGAGGACTCATTTGATGATTATACTACGTAAAAAAAAGTGTCAGAATATTACTGTTTATTAAAGTTATTCTTATGAAAAACAGAAGCAATATTAACCATGACTCCTTATTATACAACAAAAAAAAACTGGATAAGCTCGCTCCATCGTAGGCTTTGTTTCTGTCGGCTCTGACCCAGAATATACTCAACAACAAAGAAAAAAAAAATCCAGAGACAAGTTAACAACATAATAAAAAACATCAATTTTGAAAGCTCTTCTCAACAGCACAAAAAAACTAATGTCCTTTGGCAAAAACATCGTCAACAAACAAACACAAAGATCACAGACTCTAGTGTTTGTACACCGAAGAGCCCTAGGGGCGAAACACCCTCGTTGAAAGTACGTTTTGCCCCTAAGAGGGTAAGCACACAAACTTGATCGCCGATCAAGTGGGTATGGTGATGATAAAAATGCTTCGGTGATTGGATTGTTAGGTTTGAGACAAGGGTGCAGTACTTGATATGGATGTTTTAGAATTAGAGGGCAGGGAATATATTTTGTAGAAAGATGATAGAATCTCTTTAAGTAGGTATTTATTTCTATCTATTGATCAATGTTTCTGATAGCTTAAGAGAAGATCGTAAATTTTAACGTTTTGAAGTTATTTACTTATTTATAGTATGTTCTACAATATAGTGGAACTTAAGAAGAGAAAACAGGTTGACTATCATGACATCTTAATCCGTGAGTGTGGGAAAGAGACAGAGCTATACGAGTCGTCTAGTACCACCTCGTTCCCACACTGGAATTACTCACGCTTGGTAGGCCACCAGGGGCCGTTTTATATGTAACCAGGCTTGTTCCAGTCAGTGAACGAGGTGGCGCTAGACGACTTGTATAGCTCTGTCTCTTTCACTCACTGAAACAAGCCTGATTTTAAGACGTCACAATACGACCGCAGGACTTTAAATTGAAGCTTTCTGATAACGAAAAAGTGTAGTTCAAAAGTGGAATTTTTAGGAGAGCGAATAGAACTTCGATATTACTGTTTCTGCCTTTTTTACATGATTTAGATAAATCTTCTTTCATAAATGCACAATTATGTGAGGATGGATGGATGGGTATATGATATATACTTAGGTAGTTTATTACCATGATTTGTATAGAGGATACTGTTTATCCCGGTAAAACTATCTAGTGTTACTATTACCGAACTATACTTGGGTGATTATACAAGGATTTCACCTAGTTCTACCCATTTAGTGTTGCCCTTTTTTTTTTTTTTGCGTGGTAAAATCATCAAATGAGTCCTCCCACCCAGGGCAGGGCGGGAGGGACTGTCAGACTTGTACTGACTAAAATCCACGGTGTCCTTCACGAGCCCTTTACGTACCGGGGTTACGGTGATGGGTAAGTCCCGCGACCCCGGCAGGCTCTGGCCCTCTACAGGCCCCGTCAATTTGCTGACACTCTTTGAGGCGCGCGTGGAACACAACGCGCCGTCGACCCGGGCATGGTCCATGGTCGGACAGCAAGTCGCCCATTACTCGCTGCCCGCATGCCCGCGCCTACGGTGGCCGGAGATCGTCCTGTGACGTCCGGCGCCGTGGGCGTCTACCACTGCGGCTGGGATGGAGGGAGGACGCTGTCCTATCCCTCAGGCGGCCCGCCTCCTCCTTCACGAGCATGACTGCTTCGCAGAAGGAGGCGACCGCTTCCCACTCCGTCTCGCCCCGCAGCATGGCCTCGACCAATGCCGGGCGCGAGAGGTCTCCGCCTATCGCCGTCGTGAGGACACGGCGGTGCTCCGCCCAAGCGGGGCAGTCCTGCACCGTATGCTCCACCGTGTCCTCCGGACGATCCTCGCAGTGGTGACACCCAGGCGTTTCTTCCCTCCCTATCAGACACAGGAACCTCCCGAAACTTCCGTGTCCGGTGAGGACCTGCGTCATGCGGAAGGTAAGGACGCCGTGACGCCTATCCAGCCACTCCTCAAAGAGGGGTCTTACCGCCGCGATTGCGGCGTGCCCGGACCTCGGTTGCGACAGTCGCTCCCTCCATACTGCCCCATTTAGTGTTGCCCTAAAGCTTAAATCTCGCGAATCCCTCTATCGGACTCGATTCAGGATTACTTCTTGCTTATTTTCAAACTATACACAACTAGGAATATAAAACTCACCTAAATGCCACCTAAAGGGCATGCGGGCGGCGAGTAATGGGCGACTCGCTGTCCGACCATGGACCATGCCCGGGTCGACGGCGCGTTGTGTTCCACGCGCGCCTCAAGGAGTGTCAGCATAGTGACGGGGCCTGTAGAGGGCCAAAGCCTGCCGGGGTCGCAAGACTCACGAATTGCCGTGACCCCGGTACGTAAAGATCTATTGAAGGACACCGTGGATTTTAGTCAGTCAAGTCTGACAGTCCCTCCCGCCCTGCCCTGGGTGGGGGGACTCATTTGATGATTTTACCACGATAAAAAAAAAACCCACCTAAAAAAACATTTTTCTTTCGTAACTATGCTGTAAACACGTAGTACCCTCAAATGACTTGCAACACTAAAGAATCGCAAGTCAGTGGCGGGAACGCAGCAAGATTAATATAAGTCAAGCTGCGGTTTACGCTGCCTCATCGCTGTATAAGCTTAATTGAGTTGAGCCCTTGTTGCCAGGATACTCCATATTTGTGTCAGAAAGGTGAAGGGAAAAAGGTCTCGTATCGGGGGCAGTGTGAAGAAAAGGTGTGTAACCTCCTTTGATAAATAAAAATAGAACTGGCCAGACAGAATGTTCTATTTTTAAAATTGGAAAAGAGTTTTTCGTTAAAGCTTCCTCGTTTAATTTGTTCTAAACTTAAAAAAATAAGTTTGTGTAACAAAGACTTGCTTTTCTCTGTAAAAGTGAGAGAGCTATAATGTACCATTCATTCCCAGTGCTGTTATGTATTCTTATGTTTGGTTCTGGGAAATTTTGATTTCCTTCATGTATTTTTCTACACTGTTTCCTAAAAACTTGCAAATCCATTGAGTAACACATAAATGTTTAATAAATATTATTAATGCATTAACGCATGAATCCGAAGGTTCAAATCCTGTTCGCGGTTCGAATTTTTCGTTTTTTAGAAAATCTTTGAAACACAAAAATGACTTGAAATCTATGTTGTAGCTACTTAAATAATAAATAAATATTCCACAACCTTCACACAACGCCATCTAGTCCCAAGCTAAGCAGAGTTTGTGTTATGGGTACTAGACAACTGATAAATATACTTATATATTTCTAAATATATACATATTATGATAAATTACACCCAGACACAGAACAAATGATAGTGTGCTCATCACACGAACATTTGTCTTGGATGGGATCGAACCCACGACCTCCGGCATAGTAGTCAGGGTCACTAACCACTAGACCAACAAGCCTGACAAATACTTGTACAAGTAGCTAGGGACTAAGAGAAAAATAATAACCCGTCTACAGTTCATCAAATCTCTTATGATATAAGCGCCGTCTCATATCGTTTATATCGACAACGTATATATTTAATATCTAAGATAAAGTTATTATAAGGCTAGTATACACATCATGCCATAATATATTCTCCGAGACAAGCTCATCTCGTGTCATGACAGATGTTATAGTGTACGCCGCCCTAAAATAGCCTCAGGCTGAACAGACGGTACTGTTGCCTGCTTCGCTTGAATTAAAAAAAAGATAATCAAAATGGATTTCGTTTTAAAGTTAGCTATTTAAAATGTTTGTTGTTTTACTTATGAAAATAGTTTTGAAAGAAGAAAATGTCAGTCTGACAGTCCCTCCCGCTCTGCCCTGGGTGAAAGGACTCATAAGATGATTTTACCACGTAAAAAAATAAAATGAGTCTCCTCTCACAGATCTATAGTCTTTTTTATTTTTTCTCTTAATTTACCTTCTTGCGTATGTATAAAAATAAACAAACACGTGTCAATAAATTTTCAATACTCTAAAAAACGGAATAAACAAATAGATTTGTAAAAACTTTGCCGCACACTATGATTTTCTCCTGTATCGTGGGTGCGTTTACAAACATAGAAACTCCAGACATGGAACAACTACTTGTAAGTCATATAAATATTAGTTCCGTGCGAGAATCGAGACCCGCGACACGGTGCACAGCAGTCGATCGATCAGCTGTTGACCCTACCCGATGAAAAGACAAATATTTTGACCTAAAAGTACACTAGAGTAACTATTAACCAAGCTATCAACATAATCGGTGTATACTCACACGTGTAAAGTATGTACACCACGGTGCACAAGTGTCAAGTTCCCAAGTCTCGTACAGCTAAGTGTCCGGTCACCTCGCCCCTTCTGCAAACGTTCTCCAGCCACCCTCCATGTTTGCAACGAATAAACGGTTTTTCTACCCCTACTACAGTTTGCGAGAGATATTTTTAACTTGATATATATTCGAGTTTCAAACCATCTCATAATCAGCATGTTCCCACTCCTGAGATACAGGCTTTTTCTCTGTGATGGATTGGACTTTGATCAGAGTCCACTTCTTCTTAATTTAAATACAAAATTAAAGACCCTGCATGTCGCTACAAATGAATGTGTCGTAGAGTCCATCGCGCTACGCAAATTACGCTACGAAAAATCTGCTACGCAAAGTATGCTTTGATATTAGCTACGGCGTAACCTACGCTGCTACAAAATAGATACTTCATTAAAATACAAAAGAAGCTCTACGTTTTGCTACATATTAAATTCATCGTAGAGTCCGTCGTGCTACGCAAATTACGCTACGAAGAATCTGCTACACAAAGTTTGCGCTATTTGGCTACGGCGTAACCTTCGCTGCTACGAAAAAGATACTAAATTAAAATGTTCCGTAGACTTTACAATCAAAAAATATATTTTTATTTTGAAATTAATTGACACTGTTTTCATTTTACTTGCGCAGGATTGTGGGTAGGTGATAATATCACAGTTTTAAATTCGAGTTCCTATGTTTAATGAACAAGGAAAAATAAAATGAAAGGTATTTTCAAGTATTCATGAAAAATACTAGTAACTTGAAATGTCACTAGAAGATAACAATAAACTTTATCTACTTATTGTGTATGACACAAAACTTGCTTTGATGGTGACGACGATGACGTAACCTTTCCGTGAAAAATTACGATAATACGAATATGTATTATTATTCCCATAAAATTTAACGCTTGCTTGTGCAATATTAGTTTCATTGACCATAAATCTGTACTTTTACGGTTATTATAGGATATCCAAGTAACATAATTATACAACTTCCTTATTAATATTTGAGTACTAATTTTCAAGAATTAGATTTGCGTTTGAGGGTCGCAGTACTGTCTGAACAGATACTGCGACCCTGGAATGTAAAGGGCCATTTGAAGAACACCCTGGATTTTCGTCGGTACGAATCTGACAGTCTTTCCCTCTCCGCCCTGGGTGGGAGCACTAGTTTTGATGATTATACAATAATTAATCATTCTACTAAGAAAAAGGGGGGTGTTTGAACGGCTGTCATGTTAACGTTCAAAAAAGGCTGATTCTAAACGTAATTTGAATGATTCTCTTTTGTTATAACCAAAAAAATCTATCTGTGAAATCACTCTGTCTATGATAGATTTATGTTCTCCACGCCTACCTAGTTCTAATTCGAGCTCCTACTCGTTTCACGCGCTTCTCAAGTTCTGCGAAAACAATTTCGAGTTCCACGAATACAATTTCGAGTTCTTCGAAAACAAATAGTAGGGTTCCCTCTCCCTCCGCCGTAAGTAATTGTTTTTGCGGCTAATTCTTTCTGTTCCCATTTCTTTGGGGGACGAACCACTCGAAATTACATTTTTATTTGGTTAAACCAGCTCGGGGTGACGCGATTGCTTTTTGATAAGTCAATTTTACATTTAAAGGGTTTTTTAATAGTTTATATTTGCCTATGGTTACGTTTGATATTCTATATCGAAATAGAGAATTTATTTTTCTGTTTGTTTAAGAAGAAAATGTGACTTTCTATGTTGTCTATTTTATTTTTGTGTTTACATTCGTCAAAAAACGGTTTCTTTGACGATTTATTTATGGATGATTGGTTATATGTAACTTTAGAAATATAATAGTATGGGATCCTTTAAGCAGGCTTCACTTTCGTCTGATAACACTGCCGTATGCTACACGTAGGCCTGGCTTCGTATTCTAACTAATCGAATAAAGTGTTATTTCTAAAAATGACATGGAAAAAATTTACGTTTAAAATTATCCTTATCTTTGTCCACAGCGGACTCGCTACTAGGCTCAGGGTCTGATGAAGAGGAGGAGGATGAGTCCAGAGCAGCCAACAACTCGAGTAGTCCCGCGCACGCACCACATCCTGCGCTACACTCCGAACTATCGCACAATGGGGATACCAAGCCTCATGATGATTCGGAAGACCAGGTTGGTAGATAAATAAACTTTATTTGTTGCGTTATTGGTTATAATCTCTTCAAAATGTTAAACGTCTTACCACAAGAAAGATAAACATCTGTTAAACACTTCACTACCTACATAGTATAAAACAAAGTCGCTTCCCGCTTTCTGTATGTCCCTATGTATGCTTATATCTTTAAAACTACGCAACGGATTTTGATGCGGTTTTTTTAATAGAAAGAGTGATTCAAGAGAAATGTTTTATGTATATATCATGCATAATATAGTAGTGATTGCACCCGTGCGGAACCGGGGCGGGTCGCTAGTATCTAAAAAAACTGTCAACGTCAAAACAACATTACACGTTGATAAGGGTCATTTTGCAGTTACACTTTTTTTAGACAAGCGTTCATTAGATGTTTATATTTTTGTGGTAACGCGGTAAGTATTTGTAGGGAATTGAAATAAGTCTAGTTGTTGAAGATATATGTATCTTATTCTGCCTGGTATGATGAGCAATGGAACACCTCTTTAGATAATTTTAAACTAAACTTTAAACCCATTTCAAAACATACTCCCTCTTTTTTATTTAGCGTGGTAAAATCATCAAATGAGTCTTCCTAACCAGGGCAGGGATGGAGGGACTGTCAGACTCGTACTGACTAAAATTCACGGTGTCCTTCACTAGCCCTTTACGTACCGGGGTCACGGTAATTCATAAGTCCCGCGACCCCGACAGGCTTTGGCCCTCTACAGGCCCCGTCACTATGCTGACACTCCTTGAGGCGCGCGTGGAACACAACGCGCCGTCGACCCGGACATGGTCCATGGTCGGACAGCGAGTCGCCCATTACTCGCTCCATACATACTCCCTCTTAACACTAAAAAGTTGAACATCTGTTGAACACTTTAAAAAAAAACTGTCAACGTCAAAACGACAATTTACTTTGATATAAGGCTCGTTTTGCAGTTACACTTTTCTTAGACAAGAGTTCAATAGATGTTTATATTTTTGTGGTAAGGCTGACTAAGTCGTGAAGACTATCTACAAGACGTCTACTACTAAAACTTCTATTCTTATAAAGCTGAAGAGTTTGTTTGTATGAACGCGGAAACTCAGGAACCACTGGTTCAAATTAGTATTTTTTGTTGGATATTTATCGAGGAAGACTATATGCTATATAACATCACTCTACGACCAATAGGAGCCGAGCAGCGAGAGAAACCGCGGGGATTAGTAATACTATATGATATAGTTACTCCCTTTTCACATGTTCATTTAGTTTTCGCTACCACATCAATCATAGTAATCTAATGTTTTACAATATTCTCTTTATAACCCTATTTTTGACAGGCCAATGGTCTAGTGGTTAGTGACCCTGACTGCTATGCCGGAGGTCGTGGGTTCGATTCCCACCCAGGACAAATGTTTGTGTGATGAGCACGATCGTTTGTTCTGTGTCTGGGTGTAATTTATCTGTAATATGAATGTATTTAGAAATATATAAGTATGTATATCAGTTGTCTAGTACCCATAACACAAGCTCTGCTTAGCTTGGGACTAGATGTCGTTGTGTGACAGTTGTGGAATATTTATTTATTATTTCCTATACATTTCTAACATATAGACCATCTCCCCTGTACAACCACGAAGCCTGTTCACATAGTCGCATTCAGTTGTTTTTCTTCACACCCCAGGGTTCACTGGATGGGGACCCGGAGACACGGGACTCCCAAGCAGAGAACAAGTCCCCGGACGATGGCAATGGAGGCTCCAAGCGAAGGGGGCCGAGGACCACGATAAAGGCGAAGCAGTTGGAGATTCTGAAGTCGGCTTTTTCTCAGACGCCGAAGCCAACGAGGCATATAAGAGAACAGTTGGCGAAGGAGACGGGTTTACCCATGAGGGTCATACAGGTTAGTGGTTGGTGATAAGGATTTTTCATTACTCACACTATGAAAGTAGGTCATCTGATTAATGATTTGAAAGTAATCCATTGCAGGCCTGAAAGAATCGCTTTCAACTGACAGCTGCCAAACTTAAGAAAAGAAAACTAGTTCTATTTTGACATTTCTCTTTAACCATGTTGTAACTTTTTATACAGCCACTAAATTATAGCGCAATAAAAATAAAAATTACTTACAATTAAGTATTAAGAATATATATTATGATGACTTTAATATTATTCAGTTTCAACTATTTCTTTAAAATAACATAGATTGAAAATAATATCGTACAATGAGTCCTCTAACCCTGGGTGAACCAGAAGGGACTGTCAGACTCGTACTTACTAATATCCACGGTGTTCCTTGAATTGCCCTTTACGTTTCAGGGTCACGGTTACTTGATAAGACAGTCCCACAATCCAGAGACAGTCCCGCGACCCCGAAATAAATATTCTCATGTTTTTCCCAAGGAATTGTTGTAATATCCCAGAAAATATGTAACTAAACTTGGAAAAGATGACAAAGTTGTAAAGTTCGGTTTCATAACACAGGCCTGTTGGTCTAGTGGTTAGTGACCCTGACTGCTATACCGGAGGTCGTGGGTTCGATTCCCAAATGTTTGTGTGATGAGCACGATCATTTGTTCTGTGTCTGGGTGTAATTTATCTATAATATGTATGTATTTAGAAATATATAATTATGTTTATCAGTCGTCTAGTACCCATAACACAAGCTCTGCTTAGCTTGGGACTAGATGGCGTTGTGTGATAGTTGTGGAATATTTATTATTATTATTTATTATTTATTTATAACCGTTTTATAGGATAAACAAACAATAGTAGATGCGCTTAACGCTAGCTTTGTGAAAGCCACCGCGACAGTTGCGTCAAATTACTTGACAAAAGATTCCATTAGAGCATCCAACATTTTCCATCAAGTTTATATAGGCCAACCAAAATTGACAGTAAGCGGGGGGCTTTGGTTTTTGTGACCAAGAAGATGAATTAGTACAGTCACGATGTAAGCCACATGCCTTTATCATATTTAATACGTTATCAGTGCATTCAGAGAACCTTTGAAAAAAATGATAATCAATTTTCACCATTGTAGTTTTTAAATCGATTTTTGGACACGTTTGTGTGATTTTTATAGAAAACTGCACTTTACATTGAGTTTGTGACTTTTGAATCTAGTATGGTCTTGAATTATTGGTACTGTCGTATTGTATGCGGAGAAAAGAAAATCATTACAGTGATAGATTTTTTTCGTGGTAAAATCATCAAATGGATTCACTGCCCTCAGTGACAGATTAACAGAAGTTTGAAAAACGCATAAAAAAGGATACTGCTTAAAACATTTGATTAGAATTCAAACTAAGTATCTTAACCGAAAATTAAGAAGAAAAGTGTTTCAAGATTGTTTTCAATAATAAACGACGGTGTCGCAGAGTTTGCCATAAAATTGATTTTAAGGCGAGGTTTTCCTGAGCACCGCAGGCATTCAACGCTTACCGCAGCGCCCGCAAGGACTAGCGGATACGTAATGAATTACGATGCGCGATGACACGCGCGCCAAAACTTGCGAAGTCTAGGTAGTAGTTACAGAGTAGAGCAAAGCAGTAAGTCAACTTGAATTGATTACTATAGGCACGTTTGTATGTATAATTTTATTTTGTTTCGGTATTAGTTTGAAATCAAATCAAGGACAATTTTGTTCAAAATGAAATACTTATGACGATTAACGTATTTATTTGGAAATATGGATTAATATAATGTAAAACTACCTTCGCATATATTGCATTATTTTTGAACATACAGAATAATTTAGTTGGAAATATGATGTTACATGTTACAATCTTAAAATGTTACAATGTTAAAAAGTAAAAAAAAATTCAGGACCTTTGGACCATTAGATAAATGCCGTTTGTATTCGACTATCATTATATTAAGTTTTGTTGGAGAAATTACTTGGCGCCGGAACCAATCAAATAGAAGCTAATGAAAGCTAATATTATTTTTCTCTAAAAAGTAACGGATATCATCAGTAGAATTGTTTTCATTAAGTACATTATAGTTACATACTCCTCAATTTTAGGGTTATTCAAATGAACAAGCTGTAAAGTAATTAACGGAGACACCTTACGCCCTTCCGTATGCTCTATTCACCTATAATACAAATGTTGATTTTGATTAGTTTGTAATAATTACTACTAAATACTTTTTTTTATTAAATAAAAAAGTGGAGTAAATGACTCACTCGTTATCCCCTGAATCATTAGTCGATATATGCGCACTGCGCTTGGCCTGCAGCTGCATTGCTCTAAAATATAAAAATCTAGGTAATTTTAAAGCGTGGAGGTGAATCAGGGGTCACGGCAGTTAATTACTAATATTTTTGTAGCAAATGATCATACTGTGTACACTTCCACACTATGACCACTACCTATTTCACAATTGGAGACAGTAAACCATTATAATAAGTGCGTTCACGGTGGCTTTATGAACTCTGACATAGGGTCTAAATTTAGCTGTCTTAAATATTTGATGCGGTTGGTAAATCCGCTAGAAAAATAAACCATTATATTATATTCTGTGGTTATAGTCTAGGAGCCACTGAAACATCCCACCCGTTCTCCACAAAGCTAGATTTTTTAAAATTGTATTATTGAAAAGTAACGTTGTAGCAGGCATCTATGTGGTTGCATTATCATTCCTCAAAACGGAGACAAAGTTATTTTGTTTTTGCTCTCACAGTATGACTATAATTTTAAATTCTAACTTTGTGAAAAACAGGTAAGTCGGATGGTTCAGTAGCTCTCCTACTATTAGTAAAGAGAAATAAATATACAAAGAAGGTTTTAATAATTTTTCTAATGCATCCTTACCTTTTTTGTTTATTCAGCCTTCAAAGAGCCGGCGATGACAACTTCTTACTTTTTCTGCCCATTTGTTTACAAAATTATAACCTTATAAAATGAAGAATATTACAAGTATTTTGAAAATTATTATATATACAGGCATTATTATTTAAAATAAATGTTTGTCTCTGTCAGTAATAGAACTAAGCGTGGTGGTGGGTTTGCAAAAAAATTGACGTACATCCGACCTCCGACACGGTCCAAGACCGACTAAATGCCACGGGTCGAGTGTATGAAAAGATGAAATCACCTAATTCTGGACTTACTGGTATGGTTTCTCATCCTTTTACAATAATACTGCTAAATTCTATCTAATTTTTTATGCTCTTTAAGATGGTATAAGTTTTATTATTCAAAGCCTAGTATAACTCAAATAAAATGGTATCCAAACCATGAGTTGGACCTGTTTTTGCGATTTAATTGAATGCAGTAAAGTGCAAGCAATCGTGTATCGAAGAGCAGAAACCTGTAGACCGAAGACTGAAATATGTACTATGTTTTTTTCAAAATTTAAATCCCTTTTATTAAGGAATAATACACAATACAAAATGACGGTTTTGCGTCTCACATCGCCTTAAACAAAACCTCTATTCATCACGCGTACGGTAACCGTTACAAATTGCCGACGCTTCATCATGGCGGCGATCGGTGCGTTCGCAAATTGAATATCGCGCTCGCATCCGTCCAGGAACGCGGCGACGTGACAAATATCCTAATTAACGAACGCACTCTATCAAAAACATTTTGACATGGAGTTTCTGAACGTAAATATTATATTTTTTAGAACTTAGATCTTTTACTTTTAACGATGATATCATTCATACATGGAATTCTTAATACGAATGTTAGGTATTCGTCTCGTTAAATGTTGGTTTCCAAAAGTTGAAGACTCTAAAATTAGGATGAGATGACATCTTAATTTGGATATCAAGATTCGTGTTAAGTTGTGAGAATACGAAGCTGATATTGTTTTCGACTAAAAATAAAACGCGGTTTATGATGTGTTTAACAGATAAAATGATAAAAACTACAGAAGAAATAATAATGCTTGAGATTTATTAAAAAGGTCAAAAATATTTAAAGTAATCCGCAGCGCAAATTTTACTCCATTTGCATCTGAGTCAGCTTAAACTCGGTTCGCAGAACTCATAATCAATCTTACCTTCCATGCTCTACCCACATCTAATTCGGTAACATTCCCGAAACCCTAACCTGATCTAACACATGGAATCACGCGATTCTCCACACCGTTAGCAGCGGCAGCAACAGATGTCTGTTCTTAGAGCCGTCCGTCTGTCCGTCACGCTTTTTGCGCTCCATCCTCTTTGTTTCAGTTTTTGTTGCTGTCGGTACCGAAATAAAAAACCCCTTAGTTTTTACCAGTCTCTAGTAGACTGTTTGTAAACGTAGTGGGTACCGAACTATCCGTTTCGTCACCGGTAGTCGAGTAATTAATGAAAATGAAAAAAAATTGCTCGCTTTACCACAGATATTGCAAAAAATAGACTTTGTAATTTTGAAATTATTGTCTGTGCGAAAGGCTGAAACAATGCTGAATATTTTTTAAGAATAAGAAGAGCCTTTTTTTAAGGTAGGTAATTAAATGCAAAACAGTAAATAATATTACCATTAAAATTAATGACTTCATTAAGCTCCTATTGTGTTAAAATAATAATTAAAACTGTATTATATATCATTTGAAACAAAAAACTAAGAGAATACAGAAACTGAGATTCACCCGTCCGTATAGTGACAAATGTGTGTACAAATATTTACAACACCGACAAGAAGTAAGCAATATTTTTCCGAACAAAAACAATGTCAAGTATGTTAAGTGGGATCATAAACAACTATTTTTTGTCGTGTCTCGTCAGTCGTGCAGACTGCCAGATCGCGCGTGTCAAATGTTTGTGCCACCGACGTCACATGTGTTTGAGCGGCATAACTGTAAAATGACTTTTTGTAAACGGGATTTAACTAGTTAACACCGGTGCGTGTGAAATTTGCCGTTTGATGAAGCCGCTTACAAGTTAACAATATTTTTTTAACCAAAATCAATTTTCTACTTAATTTATTATCTATTGACATTTCATCAATTTTGAAATTATAGACAATATACAGTGAAATGAGGCAATTTACAGGAAAAATGATCATGTAATGGGTTTCACCTTTTTTTGCTTGTGGACAATATAATTGGATAGTTAAAAAGCTTTCTCAGGCTTCGTAAAATTATTGATGCTGTTTTAGCCATAAATACATATAAAGTTTATAGACAACACATTTTCATCAAACTTGGAATTTTACTATGAAATAAAATTGAGACAACATTATAGTCGAGAATTTCTTCCTTTATCACATATAAAGTTAGTTTCCTGATCCCGACCGTTATATCTAACACATTCCTGAAGCTTGGGTTGTTTACGTTTCTCAAATATTGTTTATTATTGTGTTGTGTATGTTTCTCAAAGTTTATTAATTTAGCATGCATGTTCTTAATACTTGAAAGCATAGTTTTACCGCGTGGTTTGCCAAGAGTTCAGCGATAACCCAATAAGGTAAGCTTACAGGATGACGATGGCCATAATCCTATAAAGTTACGAAAAGTAGTCAAACTTTTATGCTTGTATGAAGGTTCCGCACTGCTCAGCCAGTACCATCGTATCCAAGCCTAAAATCATGTCCCAAATATGTTTTAGAACCGCTAAACAATCTTGAAGCAGACTTAACGGCACCAGGAATGCAGGAAGAGACATCAAAATTACAGTTACCAATCCTGCCGCCACTCTACCCCGACGACAGTGTCATCCGACCGCGAAACGAGAAAAAAAAGCGAAGATATTTTAATAAGTTCATATATTGTAATTTCTTTAGCGTGACGTCCCTGTCACCGCGCGACGCGCCCTTATTGGCTCATATTTTATTTTGACAGCTCGTATAGTTAGTATCTAACTAGGGCTGTCACCGAGTCTTCATTAATTAGTGTTTTTGCATTTTGTTGATTCCGACTAAAGTACTGTGTGGTATTAGCACGTTTGATAGTTCTAGGAAATTGAATGCGAATTTATTTTAATTTATTGCCGTAGATTATGTTATTCTGTCACCTTAAATCAAATAACGTTTGATTATATCGTTCCTTTTCTTATAATTAAATAACTATAGTGTTTTCTGTTACTTTTCTTATAATATTTTAACATATCAGCTTGGGTATCTTTTTTATGATTTAACATGTTTCACGTTAAAAGTTCTGTCTAACATTTTATTTTGCTCTGACTATCAACCCTATCGATCTATCACATTATGTTTCTATTTAGAATTGCTTACATTTATTATGAAAATACAAAGAATAATCCACATTCATATGAGAACTTACCTACTGATGATTTTCAATTTTATACTTACTATCTACAAAAACCTGAAATGGAGAACATTAAACATATTTCCTCAATATTATATCTTTGTTTTGAAGAACACGGCTACATTTCTGTTAAAATACCAAAAATTAATATATTATTTAAAAATAATCAATCAACATGTCAAAGAATCATTTTTCATTACGCGCCAAAATTTGGTCGATGACATTTTGCATTATAAAGACGACCACACACGAAACGCCACTTGTAAAAAAGAAACATAAAGGGGGGGGGGGGTTATGAATAAATTAATACAACGATTATTTAACTACTTTGTTAATGTCATCGGTGTAGTTACATTTTACAAATTATTACCTTATTACTCAAGAAATATTCACCACGCGCGTTGCGTATTAGCATTTATAATTCTTTACAAGATCATTAATCATTATTAACTCGGTATTCATTGAGACAATTCCCGCACTATTAATTGTGAAGGAGTGATATACTAATTGATGAAATTATTGATAATTTGCGCATAATTCCTTGACAAATGACATTAAAAATGACTTACATTGTTCAAACTGTAAATTAAAGTTAATGTTACTGCTACCTATAAATTATTCCGCAGGCCTGTTTTCCATTATAGCCTTCAAACAACAACGCCTCTTCAGTATCTAAACAGAAACCCGTTGGTTTCTAGTTAATCACAAGCATTTTATTATTGGTGTACGGCCATCGAGAAAGTAATTCCCACACGGAAGCTCGTGTCACTGGTTGATTGATAGCGGGCGCGATAAAAACAGTTTGTCAGCGAGTCGCGAACACGTTATTATGTCACCACTGGCTACTGACGTGACGCGTCCTGATTAATGTGTGTCGTGTCGTGTGTGGCAGCCTTAATGCGCTCGCGTCTTTGGTCATTAATGGCGTGCGTTGTCCGCGGTCAGGATTCCACGTCAGGCTCACGGTTAGGAATTTATACCTTAGGCAAAAAAAATATATTTTAAGTGGATTGTAGGTCCATCAACAATAGCTTTAAAAATTGATATTAAAATTGTAAACTCTGCATTGATCTTACACACATTCTCAAAGATGCGAATGCGTAAAAATCAACGATTGATAGTATAGATCGAATAATGTGTTCTTTTTCCTTTGAAATAAATCTAGTCATAGCTATTTATAGTTTGAAAATACTCGTTTAAATATGTTTATATTCAATAAATATATTTTTTATTAAATACCTGTCTTCAAGCCTATTCCATTTATATTGATTGCTGATTCGAAGTAAATAAGCGCCGGAGTTCCCGACAGTTCAAACTTTTTCATTAAAATTGACTATTCAAACAGTAATTTAAAGAAAATGGCGGTTATTTCTAGAACGACGTTCCGTATCCAAAATGACGGCAGACGACGTCAATCTCTTCTTATTTTTTTAATTTTATTTTGAATATTACTTCAGTCAATTATGAAGAAGAAATCCAAGTAAACGTCAGTGTCGAAATCAGAGTTGAATGAGCCGTACATCGGCGGTCGCACGGCCATATCTCATGTTTTAATATCCGTCGGCCACTTTGAACTGCCCCAAATACTATAACTTGCACGAGTTACGAGGCAAACGCTTGTGTGACCGGGGCTTTACTGCCGAGCTAACCCGATCCCAGACGATGTTTTACGACAGATTGTTCAGTCTTTTTAATTGATTGGTTGTTCTATAATTTATCTGTGCTTACAAAGAGCCCCATACCGCCCTTGTACCGACTGACGTTTGTTTGGCAGATCTGTTCAACATATTATAATGCTTTGCAACGTTCAGGTGAAAAACGTTTTGTTATAAATCAATTTTCTTTGTTACCTTTCCATGTTTTAGTCAGCATAATAGCTTTGTACAAGTTTGTAGGTACGGTACTTTCTTAAAAGGCAACATTTGTTTCTCATGGTCATTTTTATGTATTTTCTTCTGTAGTAATGATAAAATATGCATATTTTATACAAAAACGTGTTCTTTTACCGAAAATTCAATGAAATTCTTACTTAACTGTCTTTGATCTTTACTTTACTTTAATGCGCTTGATTGCATAAGTGAGCGTAACTTTGGATTAAAATACCAGAAAGGTTTTAAAAGAAGTCGCGAACATGCCGCGAATGTCGTTCCACGTATAAATGCATTCGGCTAACGATCGCGTTTGGTGCGTACGAAACGCCGCCGTCGAATCCACACTTTATCTAAAAACGAGGACACTAATGCAATAAATTTATAATTTTAATCGTTATTATTAAAACAACGGTGTGGGATAAGCATGAGCTAACAATAAAATAACTATTTTACAACGTAACATCGCTTCAGTTCTCGTAAAAATGTCGGTGGTACGGCGCATAGCGGGATTTGCATCAAAAGATGACGTTTACTGTGCTTATTGTGCATAAACGCCATGACAGTTCGTGCCTCCATCTTGTGGCCGCGGTGTTATGGCCGATTGCGCTGGGAAACAATACACAAATTGTTTTTTACAGAATTAAAGCTCGCTGCGGTGACTTTATTTATTATTATATTTTACTAGTAACGTTGTTTTGGTTTGTTAATGAAAGTGTTGTACAATATTGTATTTTATAGGAATTCATTTGGGTGTCTGGTTTTTATTGTTATTGTGTTCAATAAATACAACGGTAGCGGAGTGTTAAAGACACGGAATTAATGAATACTTAGTAGTGTAACACTTTGTTTAGAAAGTCATATAAGAACAACAAAAAAGCAATAAAGGCACCGATGTTATGATTTATGATGTCGAAGACAGAAGCACCTTACATTGTGTCGGTAAAGCAGGTGCGGCCCAACAAAGAACTACAGCGAAACCAATAAATTATTAATTATGAAAAAAGGCCGATACACTTACACTTGCGAAATATTATCAAAAAATGATAGAAAAAATTCAAGAGCGGCGCCAAAAACTCCTTTGTCTAGAGACGTCCTGCGGGCACACTGTGCGGTGGTGGACAAAGGGAAGTAAAGTTGCCGACGCGGCGCACACACTGGGACAAAGGGGCACCCCGTCAGGACAAAAAATGACATCATTTATTTTATTGCTCCGAGTGAGAATGTGGCACATTAATATTGCGTAGGCCTTAATGTTCGATCGCCCTAGGCTGGTCATCACTCAATATGACTGTTGTCTATAAAATAATAGTAGAAACGTGTTTTTCGAAAACCGGACTGTGTTCATGTCACAAATCATTAGTGATTATGTTAAATTAATATTTACAACAGCAGTATCGTTATAAAAAGCCTCTAAAATACGACATTCTTAGTTTTTTTTTTCAAATTTTATAGTATCCTGATTATTCTGACTGATATTAAGTTGTAAAAATTTGCATTGTAAATAATTTACGTTGTTATTTTATAGGGAGGTCAATAATGGACGAAACATGTATAAATCTAACAAATATTAAACACGAAAGTTTGAACATCATCAAAACGGCTAAACAGATCTTGATGGAATTTGGTTCAGAGGTAGTTTATAGAATGAAATAACAGATATTATACCTGTATTAAGTTAATTAGTGGTTTAAGTTTTGAAATGCACTTGGGCAAAGCTTTTTTCAACTACTAATAGTATCTTTTTTTTTTTCAAACTGTTTTAAAAACAGACTTTTATAATTTTCCTCGTATATTTAAGGTAAAATAGTTATTTATAATTGCTACGAGGATTATTTTTAACTTTCATCTTGGGTTGATAATTATGACTAGAGTTGCTTAATATCTTTATATCAAAATAGCGGTGGATAGTAATTGAAAATATGATTCATTGCTCACAGGGCCGCCCCAAATCGAACGTCAGCTACATCTCAATTCGCTCATATTATACCTACTTACCAATAGAATGCAGGGCTGGCACAAAATAGAACTTGTTTTTTCACCGTTTTAAAATCATCAAATGAGTCCTCTTGCCCAGGGTGGACCGGAAAGGAACTGTCAGACTCGTACTGATTAAAATCCAGGATGTTCCTTCAACAGACCTTTACCTTCCAATGTCACGGTTACGGTTACAGACGGTCTTCTTCTTCTTATCGTATGGTTGATGAACAACCTGGTGTCAGAGTTTAAGCCGCCCGTAGGCCTCTGACATGGCTTCACACACCGTTGAAAAATCTCAGGTGTGCTGGTTTCCTCACGATGTTTTCCTTCACCGTTTTTAGCAAGTGATAATTAATTTATAATACGCACATGAATTCTAAAAGACATTGGTGCGTGCCGGGGTTCGAACCTGCAACCTCTGACTTGGCAGTCCAACGGTCGTACCACTCGGCTATCACTGCTTTTTAACTGCGTTACAGACGGTTATTTAGACTGTCCTGCGACCTCGATAGGGGTCTCATCAGATAAAATGACTATTTTACCCAATTTACCAATTTAACTTAATTTTTATTCTCATTGTTATTACCCAACCACTGTTTACTGCTATTTTGTAAATAAGAATAAAACGTACATACCTATTACCGTCAGTTTTGACACTGACCCTACTAACAGACCTGAAGTCAGTTGGTACCTAAATATAAAGTAACTTCGAGTTTATAAAGCATAACAAAATGTATAAAAAGATAATAAATAAATGAATGAAAATCTTTTCTTAGTGGATTTTTAGACACAAACACAACCCTGTCTGTGTAAACACGAATGCGCGTACGCAGCGATCCATCACTACGAAGCACGACTACATTGATTTATTACGAAACGACGCCATCTTTCCATAGTAGCCGAGTTATAGCAAATTAATTATATATTGCTAGATCATCGCAAGGATCAAAGTTTTGCAAAAATATTATGAGATGAAGAATACTTAGAACGAGAAAAAAAAACTATAATTTATTAAAATCTGCCTTATTCTAGACACTTGGTAGTATGAAGCACAACACGACATCATTTTAAAGATAACTGCAATACCGGACTGAATATTCATAAGATTCTTAAAGACTTTAATGCGGTGTACCAAAAGGCACTATCATAGGACCAAGAAGCCATCTATCACCCAAAACTTCGCCCTAAAAAGCAATTGTACCGTGTTGAAAAAATATTCTTTTGTACAGTTCGTTGACCGTTTTTATGAGTTTCAGACAATTTTTTCATCTCATCTGATGGTCTAGCACGTAATGAAGTTTACGGTGAACGAGTTTCTTGACGTGACAATATCGGCATCGATACGGGTCACTTGTCGTTGGTTCACTCTGTTTTTGCGAGCAGAAAGGTCTATTTTTTTAGTCTTTGCTAAATCTACATCTCGTTTAGAAGCTATTTCGTTTAAGTATTGCACCAGTAACTCTTTGGAGTGACTCTTTTGTGATTTGAAGTGTGGTTGATAGTATCGAATGCTTCCGACGATTCGACATGGCACTATTTCGTAATTTTACCAGCATTTCCCTCCGTAGCCGTCTCGCACTGTCGCCCTCGAGGTCATTTATCGATTCCGCGTTATGACGTCCGAATCCTCTCAATGTGACCTCTACACTCTTCACTTCCTAGCTAATCATTCCGTGTACAATCACTATTGTGGTTATTGAAGGTTACTGAAAAACCATAGATTTGGTTTTAAAGTATTATCTCTATCAAGGCTATCTTGTGAAATCGCTGTATCATCTAATTGATCCATCTTCCATTCGTCTACTGATTTTGTCATATTTTAAGTTTGAACTGCAGGGTTCTAAGAAAAGAGTTGTGTTAGAAATGGTCAAGAAAACTATGTTTTATATTCTACTAGCTTTTGCCCGCGACTTCGTTCGCGTGGAATAGTGAAAACTATCCTATGTCCTTTCTCAAGTTTCAAACTATGTCTGTACCAAATCTCACACAAATCGGTTCAGTAGTTTAGGCGTGAAGAAAAGACAGACAGACAGAGTTACTTTCGCATTTATAATATTAGTTAGGATTAGGATTAACTTTGTGTAAAGTCTATCATTATCTTCGCCTGTCTTTGCACGATATATTGCACTTTGTTGTCTGCTGTATTTTTGCATATAAATTGCGCAACCAAAAATGTAAGAACTTAGGCTATGTAGTACATACGGGTACTAAAGAACGTCACGTTTTGTCTCGATTGCTCACGATCGGTATTTGCTAATGTTGGTTCAAGTTGACATACTGTTGATTTGCATAATGCCTTATTTATTTTAGATTGCTTATGAAGTTATTGCTTTCAACCGCTGTGACCACTAATTGTGGCTTTAGTATGATGGATTGCATAGTATGTCCTGCTTCTTCCATATTTTATAAATGTTAAATAATAGGCTATTGATGAGATTCGATCTATGACAATTTTTTTCTAATTCCATGCAGTACTTAACCGAATAAACCAATCAAATACTCCACACGCAAATATTTCTACCGCGTTCTGTGGTATAGGTAGTCGGCTGGTTGGAACCAACACCTTAACATCGCATTTTTATTGTGTTCCAACAGCAAAACGATAGCTTATCTGAAACCGTTAAATATAAAACCTACAACACTAAAATGAACTGAGATAAGGCCGCCATCTTGAAAGCGTGACCAATAGCACGAGCGTACGTTATCAGAACAGTAACTGATAACAGTTTGATTTATACATTCGCGATGGTGATTGGTGGAACGGTTACACACTCCTGCACCGTTTATCAGAAATTAAAAATGGAATCTTGTTAGTGAGAGAAATGGGTCGTGCTTTATGCGATCGTGATGCACATTAACCGATTTCATATTAACGGCTTGGATGTCCTTAGACTGAATAAAGCTTTGATGATAAAGATTAAAATGGGAAAAGAAAGTTTCATGTCTTTGCCTTTTAATAAGACTAGGGAAAAATTATCCTTTTTGTCATTTCTTACTTCTGGTTTCCGTTTAATTAACTGAAATCATTCCAAGTATCAGTTAAGAAAAACTCAATGATTCGGAAAACTCACAAAACATTTAAATCAAAACCATGTGACAGTACTAAAGAAATGTTGCAAGTATAAAAATAAACATCAACGACGACACAAAAATAACACAACAAGTAGTTAATGCACTTATTTTGAGAACATCTAATTAACTAAAATAAGACAAGGCACAAATTGGTGCCGCTGAAAATGATTGCTGACACGGTAAATTTAGCGTTGTGAACATCGGGAACACACTGTTTTAAGTATTTTAAATTAAATGAATCTGTCAAAGGAAACGGGTTGGCGGGAAAGATTGACATTTTGGTTTCTTTTTATATTCTATGCATGTTAATGTCTTTAGAATTCTTCATTTCTGATATTTTTTGAACTACCACATCAAAAATCGGAGAAGGAAACATACTTTTATCAAATATTTAGTCAAGGTTATTTGATTAATATCGGCCACAATCACGATTTTTTAATGTTTAACATCAGTCTAGAACGCGATTTTTTCGCTTATATTGACCGTGTAACAGAAAAAGTAGGTTACGAGGTACTAAAATTCAACAATGTCAAATTGTGTCTAATCATGCAAAAATAAAGACATGGTAATCTTGAACATTCTAGTTTCTCAGTAAGTTGTTTTTGAAAGAAACAAATAACCTGTCAGGGATACATAGATTATATCGTTGCGTTATAGTAACAATCGAGATGACATTACCTACAGCAGTAACAGAAATGGAAAAATTATGCAGTTTTTTTTGGAAAGTTGATGCTAATCCCTACATCCCGTCCAATTTACATCTGTAGCACTTTAAAACAAGAGTTTCTCATGTTGTTCAATTTCGCGTGGAAACAATTTACTTTTACCTCGGCGAACTCCACGCCAATTGGTTGTAGATGGCGCATGAGGTGCGCGCGCCCTGTGGTCGCGTCTTCACAGACGCCATGTTCGTTTTGTTCCCTTTTCAAAATTTCAACGTCTGCGTTTGTTTTTACCCTGTGGCACGCTTCCGACATTTTTATTACCGAACGTGACTCCAAAATTGATATCGAATTACCAATACATCATTTCCTCTTGTAATATGCTAAAATAAAAACTATAACAAAAATACACGATAATGAATTATCAAACAAATTGCGGCCGTCCTCATCAATATTCCGCGAGTACCAGCGAGGGTGCCCAAAATTCGCGTTTACGTCCCACATGGCGCATGACACGTTGAAGTTTATGGCGGAACGAAAAACGAAAACAAAAATACGGTCAGCACAACTGTTCGTGTATTATTGTTAGGTAGATTCTGTCGCGCCCTGTAGGGAGCCGACCGCCCGCTGCGCGGCTCTCAACGCTCTAAGCCCAAATTACTAGTTCAGCTCACTCGCTAGATTACACATCCGATTCTAGGTATTGCGCCGTGTCGCAACTAGTTGTAAGCTTAAGCCTAAATTGGGTTTGCTTTCATATATCTGCCATTGGAGTACTGAATACCTGCGTAAGAAGATTAATTTGACCCACCTGTGTTATTCGGAATGTTGGCTATTAGAGTCGGACAAAATTGAATTGAAATAAACATTGTGTATGTAGGATAAGTGCGTCGGTACAAGATGGGCAAATTATTTCCGTAGCGGCTGCTATAGTTTTTTGTTTCGGGTTCTGTTCGGTACTGTCGACTCATTAGCACTGGGGGGCGCCTCGGCCGCAGGTAGGCTCGACGCTCCGCCGTTATTTATATTGGGGGCGAACAGAACAATGTCCAGGCAGATCACTTATTAATCATCTCTTTATTCAAGCCGGCTGGGTGATTCTGCCTGTTGTGATGATAAGTTAACACAATAGAATAAATAGATGAAGTTGAAAGGAACATGTTCGATGATGAGGCAGAAGTATCTAGTTTTTGTTCTTGCGATTTGATGTTTTGGTAGAGAACAGCTGTTGAAATGTCTGACGTAAATACGTAATAAAGAATCGGTCGTAGTATAGGCTAGTTATTTATAAACTCTATAGTCAATTTCACATATTATGTAAATCTTTTTTACGGATCTAGTTCACATAAATCATAAGACAAGTTTGCAAATTAATTAACAATCGTGAGAAGAAATACTATGAGAAACACGACCTTCGGCTGACTATCTTAATGTTAACGGGTTTTCTATAAAATATAGATAATATTTGTACTGGACTTTATTCCCACAGGCGAACAAACAAGACCTGCTAAGGTGCATTACACGTCCATATATTAAAGACGAGTTTGCAAAAACATCACGTACGTACGGAGGCGTTATATGCAGACTATACAGTTAATCCATGTTTATACCTCGGTAGTTAATACTAAGATTTTACGAGTTTCTAAGGCGTCGGGGTTAGGATAAGAGAATGGCCCCGCACAGCGGTGGACGTATGAAATATAGTGTTTAACACCACGCGGCATGTTCGGCGGACGCCCCGCGGCGTGAGACAGTCCCGAGCGCCCGATCAACATCGTCACCCTACGAGATCAGAGAGCTCCTTTATATTCCTTCAGACTTTCTTTCTTGAAACTACTATAAAATCTAAGCCTTTAATACTTTTGACTGTACATTTTCATTATTTTTAGGATATATCTTTACGTTTAATAGCCCTATATAGTTGGTGAGTTTATCTCTTTAAACTATAACGTAGTCTATAAAAGTATAAACTTAAGGATTTTATCATGAGTCATACTTAAGTTGTTGAATATTCATATGAATTGTGATATGGTCTTAACATAGAATAAAAACAAGAGGCGATCGATAACGGTTATTTGAAGGCAATTTATTTTCTTTGTTCCATTCAGCAGTAGGCATGCACTAACAAGCACATTCATATTGTAACAGTATTAAAATGTCATCTAAATATACGCATATACTTAAAATGAAATAATCGAAGTTCCTAACCTGCTAAAGTGTATTTAATAGATATGAAAAACCTTATCGAGATTGATATCAAAAGCCATGACGAAAAATTTTACTAGTAAAGCCTATCATTGTCACATTAAACATTGACTTAGCAATAGGAATCTGATAAAAACCCTCGATAATATCTAGTGAACCAGATTTATCGACGTAGACGGAAAGTTATAGATCGGAACATTTAGTATAATCAAGACAACATGGAAAATCGAATAGGTACCGTTTACTTCATGCTACTGTTATTTTATCAGTGTTCTCCGATTCTCATTCACAACATCCATCAAATGTTATTATATTTTATGGGATGTAGGAACAATAATGGGGTGGTTGTTCTAATCACGTGGTTATGGCCACAATTTTAATAGTTCAAGTATTACGAAGTTTACCATTTTTAACGATAAATGTTTTTTGTTCGGTTGATCTATTGGTGCGATTAAGTAATAAAAGCCAATAACGATAATCTTGAACATTAAGAAACGGAACAGGTTAATTTTGGATCAGCTGAGTGTGGGGCACAAAAAACGGTAGTACTTATTGACGATTATTGACGTCCATAAGTATTACCAGCCTTAAGATGTAAATTTTCGCATGTGACGGTGATGTAAACTATTTGTAAATTGCTGAGAAATTTGAGTCAAGTCATTGCTCTGCATTAATAAAAACATGCTCTCGCACTGTATTAATTGCAATTAAATAAAAATACAAAGCGTTTTTCAATATGGGAGTCCATCAATTATTATTTTTCACGGATGCAAAACTTCCCGAAGTCATTCTTTGTTTGTGTTTTTCTTTTTTAAAGTTTTCTTTTTCATCAATCTCTTCAAAATCTATATTAATGTCTGTATCCTGTTCAAGTTAACATTTTGGAATTCCCAGTTATTCTGGTTTTAATCTTAAAACAGTCTATTTATCAAGTTGATTGATTAGATCACCGACATTTATCGCTAACTGTACCAACATACCAGTGATTGTTTGAAGGCCGATCAGACTTCTGACAAATGTCGAAATATTATTTATTGTGTTTGAATGTCACGTCAAAACCTAATAATAAAGATAGTTAATCAAAGAGACCACTTCTGATAAGATTTATGCATGAACTATATTATTATTAAAATGTAGATCATGTGCAAATTGCATTCTTATGCTAATATTTCACGCTCGTTCGAAAATTAGTATTTTTAATGTGAAAAAATAACAGTGCGTAATAGTTTAGAAGTTTGTTTTTTTTAGCTTGTTGATCTAGTAGTTTTGATCTTGTTAAAGTGTCTTTCAATACAAATCTGATGTAGTCTGTTACTGTCAAACGACTTTGCAAGTGTAGACTTTTAAACAAAAATAATTTAAAGGTACATCAACAGGTCGCGGGACTTACGAATTACCGTGACCCCGGTACGTAAAGGGCTAGTGAAGGACACCGTGGATTTTAGTCAGTACAAGTCTGACAATCCCTCCCGCTCTGCCCTGGGTGGGAGGACTCATTTGATGATTTTACCACGAAAAAAAAGGTACATCAACAGCTTTTAACAGACAGAAACTTTCTTAGCTCGATTCTCACGTAAACGTCGAAATTAAGTTCAAGTAAAACGGAAATAGAATAACCACTCTAAGTGGGAAAGCAATAACAGCGTACTTTTAAATAGTTCTCTTTTTAAATTATAACACTTTTATGACGAGCTCTAAATGAATAACAGCCAGTTTTAAGCATTTACGTTTATGGCTTGATAATCAATCTTACGAAAGTTCTTCTAGTTTTATATTAAACCATTGCTACCGTTACGAGGCTTCATAAAACTAAGAAGGAAATGCGCATGAGTTCTCATAAGTGATTTCTGTATTCTAGTTCCAAGTGCGCACTTACTGAGTGAGATCGATTTGCGTACCCGGTGTTTTCAACTCAATCATTTTAACGACAAAAAATGACTTGATACGTGATTATAGGTTGCCGGTATCATGTTGGTCGGTGGTCCGTTTAGAACCTAAGCATTAAGGTGATTTGATACAAAACGGTGTACCTGCCACGATAATTGCCAACAGTTTATTCACTATTGAACCTATTGCATCCGGTTTGCAATAGACCTGTTTCGCAAACCATTTAGATCTGTTTAAGTCAAAATGTTAATCATTGCTCCAATTTTCAGTCTAAATTAAGGAATATGATTTATTATTTATAAAAAAATGACCTTATTATAAATTATACAGTTAACCTGTAGCCAAAATTCATTTCGATTTACTATAACCATTAATCAATAGTTTATGCAAGAGAATTGGATCAGGTTGTGAATGTGATTTCTGTGCAAATGGCGTGCGTGGGCTCGGGAGCGGCGCGATCAAAGAGTGCGCCCGCGCAGCGGGGCTAGCGCGCGTGAGCCTTTACAACAACGCTCTTGTTTTCTTATGTGTTTTTTTTTTCTTTTTTGTTATGGTGTCTTACGCAAATGCAGTACATCCTACAGTTTACCGTTCATTTCATAACGTTTTATTGTCATTGTTAAATGGCAATTTATAGTAAAGATGTGCTAGGCACAGCTGGAAGCCGCTATAAACAATTTTAAATATTATTTACTGCGATATTATTATAAAAGCTGATAAATAAAACTGTAATACGCGTTTAATGTTGAATACGAGTATATTTGAAATAGCGTGTATAAAATCACACAAAATCAGTAAAGCACGAAAATCGACGGAAAACAAACTTAATTACAAAACTATCAAATTGTTTTAATTGCTTGTAAAATGGACCGTGAATTAACGAATCACATCAACTAGTTAACGAGTTGTTTGGTCTATTTATGTGATTGTTACATCAACAGTAATTCAAAGGATGAATACTTTACGCCCTTGAAAAAGTAATTGAAAAATTAAAGGCATCACTTTCAGACAGCAGGTGTAAGAAGTGTTTAATTGAATTAACGTTTTTATGTTTGGAATAATTTTATGACGCTCAAACAAGGCAAGGGAGGTTAAGAGAATAATATTTTATAATTCAGCCCCAGGTCTTATAATTTTATTACATTTTTATGCAGTGAACTTGCTATAATTGACAACGCCATGCTAGTGTAAAATTTCGCAGAATGAACCTGCCATTATTTGCTCAGAGCGAAAAATAATAATATTAGACATGACTGAAAAACAGTTAAGGTGTAATTTTCATTAAGTTTTTACTACTATGAGGATAATAAAAGCCGAGCAGAAGCGAAGCTATTAACGCTGTTCAATTAAAATGGCCACCTAGGAATGTTTTGTTTGGCGGTCTATCATACTGACGGGTCCACATGATACTTAGTGCAGTTTTACCGGCTGAAGACATGTTAAAGATGCTCTTTAACGGGCAAACGACTATTCGGTATTCTCTGGTCTAATTGATCAGGTGTCAGTCGTAAAAACATGTGTTTAATTCGCACGTTCCCTCTCACTGCTCCCCAATTTCTGCAAGCAAGGGTCACTCATCGGCCTTCATGTCAAACCGTGTCAATGCCACGCAATATTTAGGCGCGGTCCACACTGAATGCGGAGCGAATATAATAGCGGGCACACACGACACGTAATCGCCGCAACTGACGCGCGATCTCGCCGTTACACAAGTTACAGATTAGTGACGCGACTAGCACGCGACGCATAACGCGCCGTGAACGCGACAAGACAGCTTTATTTTTTAATACTATTTAGAAGCAGAAAAACGTTGGAAAATAAGTTGGTTAATTGTCGGATTAGATGCGATGATTGCTTAATCTCGATTTGCTAAACGATCGGTTAATTGCATGATTAGACCTACGTCTATTTGGTTTTATTGGGCAAGTTCCACGTATTTAGATCTTTGATTTTGTATGATTGTAGACTCTTTCCAATATTTCTTTAGTATGACTGTCAGCAATACAGCTCATAAAAATAAGTACGGCCTTAGTCATTGCCTATAACAAATACTCGTTGACCACAAATGCGGTCAAACAGTAAAATTTTATTTTGCGTTCAACTGTCTCATGACACTTTTTCGAGTTTTCTTTAATAAACATTTATTTTTTATTATAGTTTACGATGACATGACACTATTACTATAATTTCAACGCTTGTTGAAGGACCTTGTCACTTTATGATTCGTGCATAACTAAGTTTAATGAAAATTGCTTGTAACTTTCGAAAGAGGCGAAAAATGACGTCACTCAAGTATTGCGTTTATGTCTTTTCTTCGTACAACTTGTAATGTTACAGTAATTTCAATAATTAGTCATCATCCAGCACTTGAATTTTCTCCAAAATAGAGGTTCGGTACAGCACAGTACTATCAAATTGTCTCCGGACGCCAGACGCTGAAGTATAAGTACTTTAGCATCTGTCAGTCGGGTCGCGGTACTGACCGGGTTGCGGGTCTGCTCATCGGGTAACCATGACCCTGGAACGTAAAGGGCTATTGAAGGAGCCCGTGGATTTTAGTCAGTACAAGTCTGACAGGCCCTCCCGTCACGCCCTGGGAGGACTCATTTGATGATTTTACCTCGACAAAAAAAAACATCTGTCAGTGTCTGGAGTTCTCAACAGCAAATCATCTAAACTAGTTTCACTAATCCTTTATTCTTCAAACCCTTTCTTTCATCACGGCTAATTCATGGTAATAATACCATCTCTTTTCTCCAACAGGTGTGGTTCCAAAACAAGCGATCGAAAGAGCGTCGTCTGAAGCAACTGACCTCGATGGGGCGGGGCCCTTTCTTCGGGTCCTCCCGCAAGATGAGAGGGTTCCCCATGAACCTGTCTCCAGGGGGCCTGGAGGAGGGCCCGCCGGGGTTTCCGTACTTCGCGACAGCGGATGGCAAGTTCGAATTTGGCTATGGCCCGCCGTTCCACCATGATGCGCCGTTCTTCCATCCGCCGCCGGCAATGCCTTTTAACCAGCCAGGTTGGTAGACTTTTTGGTATGGTGCCTTGATCCAAGCAACCATAGAACTCATTAAAGATCTACTTTTTTAATATCAACCAGAAATTATATTAGTGATTGCGTAGTGCATCTGGTAGTCGCTAATGCCACTGATGAGTGAAAAAAAATCTTTGGGTTCGATCCCCAGACTTTACCGTTACAGATTTCTCAGTAACAGTTCGAAGATTGAATTTGTGCCCAGTTGATGGGTATAGACTTGGTCCATGGTACATGGCACCTAAACATAACTAGTAAGAGGTGGTTATACTACATCTTATATGTAGTACACCCACATCTCACCCAATACTTGGTGATTGTAAGTTTTTGGGGGCTATAGACGATTAATTAAGATGCCTTGAGTTATTTGATGATCACGATGACCATTTTGACTTTAAATAATCACAAAACAGTCATCATATTTTTGCTAAGAAAGCTAATGTCAGTAGCAATCTACCACCTCAAATCAGTTTCAAAGTCAAGCTCGATTTCAAATTCTTATTTCAAAATGTTGCGCACGTATCTTGTCCGCGATTTTCGAATCAGGGCCAAGTTCAGACATAATGGTTTGTTCAAACGAACTCTATGGACACGAGTTTTTGAAGATGCGTGGATACTGGCAATTAAGAATTTTATGTGAGTTTCGCGCAACTTTTTGATTATAGAATATTCTGTTTGTTTTGTTTATTTCATGTTATGTTTTAATGGGAAATGTTATATAATTGAAACAGTTGGTAAAGGAAAATGAAGTGCCTAGACGAAGTGAGAAAGAGACATAAGCTATCGAAAGCTTATTCTGTTAAATGTCGATATATATAGAGAGCACGCCACGACTCCTTTTGACGCGGTGCTAGTCTATAGATGTCATTACATCAAATTGCATTAAAAAAATGTAGTACAGTACAACGAATTTTCCGCAGGGCTTTCTTGGCGCGCTCTCTAAGAAAAGTTTAGAAAACGAATTTCACTTGTCTAGCCCTCTATTTTATTTTTACCTAGAATCATTATTTTCACAAAAATCTAACAACTCCATCATACGATGTACCAGGCGCTTAGTAACGGAAGCAGGTCGTTTCGCAGGCGGCATGGAGACTCTTCCTGGCGGGGAGTTTCCCGAGCAGTTCCCGCCTCCCGACCACCTCGTGCTTCCTCGGCCATCTTCGCCGGAGTTCACGTTCGGCGACGGGCCACCCCCCCTGCACCCTGAAGGTCTGGTGTGGTAGCTGAAGCCGGAGCCGCGGGACTTCCACGACTGATGCGGCTCGACAGGCTACTAAGTGGACTTTAGCAGTGTTATTAAGTAACAGCTGCGATTGAGCTAAGAAAAGACGCAGTGTTTATGTGATTTTAGTTTCTGTGAACGTTAAGGAGTTTCCCGCTTGCTTCAGGTTGAACCAGTTCTTTTATGTTGCAGTGATTTGGTGCTATAAATGTTGATTTGACAATGTTTTCTGATCGCAGTTTTTTTTATTAATTATCTTTGATCCGGTATCTGTGTTAGCAGGTCTTAATATAACTTATGTGATTATGACGTCTGTTAACAGTCGTAAAACCATAAATTTTTGACCTTGTCGACAGACAGGTCTATATTAATCCATTAATCTGTGGAATTTAAAACAACTTTTTTGTTTATGGAAAAAATTGAAGAAAACATTATCACGACTAATTCCGATTAGTTTCACATAAATCATGTTTTATAAATCTTTGCTTTTATATCCTTTTAGTTAATACTTAATAATAATTATAAATCTATTTGTGAATAAGCCAGACACTGTGAATATTAAGAATATATGTACAGATAGCTATTGTAATAGATAATTTATTAAGTTAAATAGAAAAAATAATTTATTTACAATGGGTTACATAAGCATAATTTATATAAGAAGTAATTTTGGTTCCTATTCTAAGATAGACACACTTTGAGCATTTTTTTTGTATATTTATTATTAATTGATATCTTACCCGTTACTTAAGTACAATCTGTTAGAGTAAATAACCATAATATTGTAAATAATCGATTTGTATATATAAACGTATTGTCTAAGTATATAATATGTACTTAATTATGTACTTAATGTAAGTATCGTTGTACTTTTATCTAACCATTATAGTTTTGTTATCAAAAAACATTTATAAATTAAATTACTATTGCATATGATTTTTCAGGAACAAAATAAATCAGTTTATGTACAGGAAATATGTGAAATTTCAAGTGTTAAGTCTAACAAGATCTATAGGAATGGTTATTTAGATCATTACAATAATGTATTTTTATTTTGAAAAGGTGTTTTTGCATCTAAAAAAAGTTTAAATTGAAATATCCACTGAGATTACTTAAAAAATTACAGAATAAAAACTAATTTAATAATTTTTTTAGCCCTTTATAATTTTACTGAAAAAACTCTCAAATTAAATAGCTTTTTTCAAAGAAACACTGTAAATAACACACATGAAGTATTTTTCGAAAGTATTTCCTTACATTTAAGAGGACATCGTGTTCTGACTAAATAACACCATTTACATTATGTTTGGAGTCACGAATATACTCTTATGTGTACTTAGATATATTTTTCTCTATCTAAAGTCGTGTCTTTTAAGTAAATGACGAAATTGTCTAATGTCTATGTCAGAATAAACAGTTTACAAGTCAGGCTCTGAAAATGGTTTTTGTTTTTATTGTTTTATTTCACAAATTCAAACATACCTTCTATGTGACTCACACTTGTAGCCTAAATAAAAAGATTATAGAATATCTTTTTTTTGCCAATTTTATTAATACATACTTGGAAAATCATGTGTGTGATATGAAAATACGATGTTGGCCATTCAAAGAGTAGAAGTAAATGTTCTCTTCGATAATTGTCTAAAAAAGTTTAAATCTGTAACTGCTTTTTCCAACTACTTACGTATGTACAGCGTAGCATACATATGAAAAAAAAATGATTATGGTGGTAGACATTTTCGTGGCTCCAAACAAAACTTAAGCTAAACGATGAGTACACAGGATCACCAATATATAAGTATGTATGTACTCTAAAGTAAGTGTTAATATTTGGTACATACTGTTGTCTATCTGTATTTAGTAAGTACATAAACAAAAGTATAATGGAATTGTCTGTAAGAATAAAATCTATTCGAAAATATAGTACGTTTTATTTACTTACACCCTGTTGGTATATATGAATTACTAGCTTCCGCCCGTGACTCCGTCCGCGCGGATGTCGATCTTCGCGTGGATGTTTTATTTCTCCATTTTGAGTAACTCTGACAATCTTATAAATATCTATTGGACCAAAATACGGCTAAGCCTATAATAATTAAGGAGATTCGCGGTTCTACAGAACAACGTCTATGAATAAAACTGAAAAATAAGATTTTTCTACGTATCTTTCCGGGATAAAAAGTATCCCATTTTATGCCCAGTATAATTATACCAATTTTCATCGAAATCGAACCGTTAGTTTTCACGTGATGCCTATATATACAGACAGACAGACAGACAAAATTTTTTTAATCACGTATTTGGGTTTGGTATCGATCCAGCAACACCCCCCGCTATTAATTTTTTCAATATTTTCAATGTACAGAACTGACCCTTCTACAAATTTATTATATGTATAGATTATTGGACAAACATAGTACATTCCCATTGCTTTTTTTATTGTGGTGGATTCATCATGTGAGTCCTCTCACCCAGGGTGGGACGGAAGGGACTGTCAGACTTGTACTGACTAAAATCCAAGGTGATCCTTCAATAGCCTTTTACGTTCCAGGGTCACGGTTACCTGAGGAGACAGTCCCGCGACCCCGGCAGGCTTTGGTGTTCCTTTTGTTGGGAGTGCTAGGAGAGTAGACATCATATCTCTTCGAATTTTTGGTTTTAGGACCTACTGGTATCCTCACGATATTTTCCTTCACCATTTTGAGAGTAGTGGTAATAGAAAAGAAAATAGAATTAGAAAAAACCCCGGGATTCGAATCTGCAACTTGTAAGTCGAGGCAACATAACTATGTAGGTCATGTAGCACAATTTTATTATTGAAATGTAATTCTATTATGTTCATTCAGAAATAATTTGGATTTCGTCGCGATTTTTTAAAGTCATTAATAATAAATATAATAATAAATAATAAATATTCCACAACTATCACACAACGCCGTCTAGTCCCAAGCTAAGCAGAGCTTGTGTTATGAGTACTAGACAACTGATAAACATACTTATATATTTCTAAATACATACATATTATAGATAAATTACACCCAGACACAGAACAAATGATCGAGCTCATCACATAAACATTTGTCCTGGGTGGGAATCGAACCCACGACCTCCGGCATAGCAGGTCAGGGTCACTAACCACTAGACCAACAGGCCATTAAATGAGTCCTCCTATCCACGGCGGGGTTGGCGGGACTATCAGACTTGTTCTAAAATCCACTATGATCCTTCAATAGCCCTTCACGTTCCGTCACCCATTCAGTTCAGTTACCTGATGAGACAGCACCGCGACCCCGGCAGGAATTTAAAAAAAAACTACGTTGGAGAATTTCCAAAAGAGGGGCAAAGTTACTTTTTATTAAATGTCAGTTTTTGATCCCGTTTAGCCGTAAGATGCTCACATTACTATCTCATTAAATAGTAGATACCCAACTCTAGTATCGCTAATACCAAAGACAACTTTAAATGGCAACTAAACTACGCAATTACGCGACCACCTTTAAAAAAAAAACTTTATGTAGGTAGGTTATAAAATTTAAATAAGGAACCTGCACTTATTAAATCAATCTGACAGGTAATAATGAATCTTTATATCAACAAGTAGGTTATATTACTCACGATTGATATGACTGACAAATTAAGTGTAAATGGCCGACCACCGAGTGATAAGTGAAAAGGTTTTGTATTTATTTATTTATGAGTTCGAATAAAAGAACATGGTTCTTAGTGTTTACAACATAACTGATTGACAAAGATCGAATATAATCCATCGACACGTATGGTACTTTTTTTTATCGTGGTAAAATCATCAAATGAGTCCTCCCACCCAGGGCAGGGCGGGAAGGACTGTCAGACTTGTACTGACTAAAATCCACGGTGTCCTTCACTAGCCCTTTACGTACCGGAGTCACGGTAATCCCTAGGTCCCGCGACCGACACGTATGGTTCTAGGACATGTTTATATTGTCTATAGTAAAGTGTCCATTCTGATACTGATACTGCTAGCCTACTTCATCCCACTGTTGGGTCAAGGTTTCTTCCCATGACCTCCAGTTTTCGCGATCCAAAGTGGACCACTGATCGTTGGTTTTATCCAGCTCGTCTCGCCATCTTCTACGAGGTCTGCCGCGACGCCTTTACTGTCCATTCTATTTAGTTTTAAAGTCCAGATAGTATATAACTTATACTAGCGACCCGTCCCGGCTCCGCACGGTTGCAATCTCTACAATATTATGCATGTTATATACATATTAACCTTCCTCTTAAATCACTCTATCTATTAAAACAAATGGCATCAAATCCGTTGCGTAGTTTTAAAGATCTAAGCATACATAGGGACAGACAGACAGCGGGAAGCGACTTTGTTTTATACAATGTAGTGAAGTTTTTTCGGTAATAAAAATATTGTGTTTTAGCAAAAGAACATTTTATAAAGTAACTATAGCTTCTAAGCGTGTATTTCTTTTATCCTAAGTATTAGTCAAAGTCACAGAACCGTCGTGTTTTACAAAGTTTATTTGCCTGTATACAAAATAGAAAAATTCTACCTCCTACTTTGTTGCGCGTCATAAAAATACAGTATCACACAGATAAACCTAGGAAATATTAAACACATATTTACTACCTTTGAGAACACATAAGCTCGGAAGGAAATGAGTTCCAGAAAGTAATCAGCGCAAAATATTAAGCGATAAAGCATTTTCAAATATAGAATTTGCAGATGCGAGGTTTTGTAGATAGGAATATAATATTATTGCACTGGGAAAATAAAATAGGAAAAGGATTTTGATACCTAAGTGTGAAGATATAGGTACAATTTATGAATATCTAAATAACCATAAAATGATAAGAATCATCATTATTATCAGCCTTTTTCAGAAGTGGACGTCTTCCTTAGACTACCACGCCGAATGGCAATTCACCACTTGCATCTATCGATCGCCCGCGACTCTCACGATGTCGTCGGTCCACCTAATGGGAGGCCTGCCTTATCGTAGTCGCCACTCGAGAACTTTTCTTCCCTTCGGTTATCACTTCTACTCGTCGAAGAGCTCGTGGCTAAATAAATACAGCCGCACAGGACGATCTTCCGGGTTAAGCCGCGCTTGCCGAGTTTGGTCTGAGGATGGGTGACCATCTGTCTTAGCGAGTTTCCTCCGTGTGTCGGAATGCACGTAAAGCCGTCCCGGTCCCGGCTGTCATTTGTAGGTCTTTGACAGTCGTTACTGTTAGTCAGAAGCTCTAAAGTCTGACAACCAGTCT
The DNA here is from genome assembly GCA_943136025.2 of Agrotis puta. Taxonomy (NCBI): domain Eukaryota; kingdom Metazoa; phylum Arthropoda; class Insecta; order Lepidoptera; family Noctuidae; genus Agrotis; species Agrotis puta. The sequence goes on from OW964187.2 coordinate 10,274,883, forward strand.
TTCCGTGGGGTATCGTCTTACCCAGTTACTAGGTTGTGGAGGTCTGACAGGCAGTCGCTCCATGTAAAATACTGATATTCAGCTGCATCTGGTTTGACTGGAAGCCGACCCCTATTTAGTTGAGAAAAGGCTAGGCAGATGATGGTTATCAGTTCTACGAGCGATGTGGCCTGCCCACTTCCACTTTAACTTGCAAATAAGAGCTATGTCGGTGACTGTGGGTCTTCGACAAATATCATTATTCCGGATTTTATCACGCATAGAGAGTTTCCATTGCTCGTTGAGACTCTTTGGTGTCTTTACCCGGAAAAAGTAATGTTTTTTTTTTTATCAGCCTACACTGTCCCACTGCTGGGCAAAGGCCTCCCCCAAGTTTTTCCATGTATTCTTGTCCAGTGCCTCTTCGAACCAGCCCTCACAGTACGAGTCCAACTCATCTCGCTACCTCTTTCTGGGCCGGCCTCGGCGGCGCCGTCGATCAGTAAATGTAACGTCAATAAAGATATAATAATCGAATTAAACATTATATTATGCCTGTGTGACCAGCTCGTACAATTAATAATCTGTAAGAGGGATGAAAGATAAAACAATCCAAATTTTTTGAAACATATTGTAGACATAAAAATCCGTAGCAAAGTCGAAAAGAATCGCCTGCTTTTCGTGTCGAAACACAAAAAAAAAACATCAAATTCAGTTCGTGCCAATGTTGGTGATACCAATGTACTCTGTATTTTACCACCCAATTATTATTTCAAATAAGTAACACTGCAACCCAAAACAAAACACAACAGACATTTCATTACATTCTCTCACATTATAGCTGCGAGTATCAAACGTGGAATCTACCCAGTACTACCCATCAGGACATAACCGCAGGAAGGTAAGCACCCTGCACACTGCCCTATCTACCATTCGCACATAAAGGAAAATTGGAATTTGCGCGGGGGCTCGTTTGAACCAGGCGCGCGTTCGCACGCCCGAATTAACCCACGACCGCGGGCCTCGTAATTGGAACCGTTGTGTTTGCTTGATCCGAGCCTATTATCTCACGGGATTGGAAGCAGGGTTAGGTTCTGATTATTAGGTATGTGGATTGGTAATGCTAATTTTCGGTATTGAGTTTTGGGTGGATTGCGAAGTTTTAATGGAAATGCTTTGGAATTGGATTGGATTGCATCCGGAATTATCGTTTACTTTGTATACCTGAATCTAGTTTGTTCTACGGGACTAACCTAGATTTCCTTTGACATAAATGTTCAATTGATCAATAGATTTGAGTACAATATCTACTCTTCACAAATAAATTAAAGTATATATTTTTTTGCGTTGGGTACGGTAATGTTAAAGTCCCGAGAAGTACCTGGACGAGGGCCACTCCGTTATTTCAACTTGCTCACTACGAAATATGGCACAATAAAGAGTAGGCGGCAGACCCAGTACTAGTTGATTCCAGGCTGATTAGATGACGATAATGATTTTTTAAATAAATTTGTTGTGTGTCATGTTTACATGTTTTACTTTAGGTTGCCCAAAACGTTGCCCTACACTAGGAATTTCTCCTGTATCGTGGGTGCGTTTACAAACATAGAAACCACATACACAAACACCTAGACCCGGAGCAACTACTTGCAGATCATACAAATATTTGTTCCGTGCGGGAATCGAACCCGCGACATGTAGCGCAGGAGTCGAATTTCTCAGCCACTGCGCCAAACGTGCCGTCAAATTTTCCTTGTTTATGGTATTCAATGACTTGTATCATTTGACTTTCACTTGTTTCACGTCTCTCTCTCGTACATGCTGTAAGAAATTTCAGTCATAAAAATTTTGATGCTCGCCGTAAGACACTCTCAATACATTTTGTGTTAATACCGCACACTATAAGAAAAATTCTGACGGATCGTCCGCTTCTGATGTTCGCCGGACAGCTCTCGGTGCATACCTTTTGTTATTTAACATTTAATAAGATCAAATTTCAGATACTAAGCGAGGTGAATACAGCGAGCATCAGTTTACTGACAGAAATTTTCAATTTTCGCAATAAAACACAACTTACAACTGAGTATTTTCAACAGGTAGATACAGACAAATTGAAGCTACTTCTCCCCCTATTTTGTTACAAAACACGTTTCGAAATAAACGCCAATACTTAATAGTGTGGACCCTCGAGTATCGTACTTCCAACTATAGGTACAGTCCGGCTGACGACGCGGACGGACGAGTGTGACCAATGCTGATTGATTGAACATCAGCCGGCCGCTGTTGCTACCTACGACGGTGTGAGTGAGTGAGCGTAGGTATTTTGTAATGTTATATGTAATTAATAATGGAAGTTGATGTGATCGGCCCTTGTTGAACGCGGTTGGCATTAGTGAAGTCTAGGTTACAAAATGTTGGTTCTGAAGTGTCTTCGAAATTCATACAGATGTTACCCAGTTACCGTGACCCTGGAACGTAAAGGGAAATTGAAGGAACAGGGTACTTTTTAGTCAGTATGAGTCTGTTAGTCCCTACCGATCCACCCAGGGCGGGAGGACTCATTTGATAATCTTACTACAAAAAAAATGTACTAGTAAGATCTGAGTAACTATTTTCATAGTTATATGCTTGGCTCACACGGTTACTGCTTCTACATTAAATCATCGTTCTATTACTTTTATTCGTTTTAAAATAAAGGATACACTAATTCCTGTCAGTAATGAATTACAAATAATATGTTTCACCGACGACCACATCGTTGTTGACCATCAGGCAAGACATTGGCCAAACGCATAAATTTTTCAGTTGCGTTTTTTTAAAATTTTGCTAAAAACAATAAATATTCTTTCATTTTAATTTATTCAGACACTTACTTTGATATCAATAACACGAGGAAGGGTAACCGTTTAAAAAAATATATTTTACATAAGCAAATTGAAATGTGCATAAACACGATATTATTTAAGTACATTTTTGTTTATTTTACCACTATTGAAACAACTTGCAGAAAAGACAGCCAGAAACCTATTGGTAACCTTATTGCTATTCCACCAATTCGCACTAAGCGTTTCCAAACGTCTTTTATAATGCGGACAGCGAAGGAGTGGAACTCTCTGCCTGCATCTGTGTTTCCGAACGCATACAACCCCAATCTCTTCAAAGTTAGAGTGAACAGGCTTCTTCTGAGTAAGCTCGCTCCATCGTCAACCTTGTCTTAGTCACTCCTGACCTAGACTAAGGTCAGTCAAAAACCTACTTTTAAATAATGTCAGATGAGGGTAGTTCTTTTTTTAGTTTTGTGAATCCGTCTTTGATGCCGGCCGGGATGGGATGATACGGACTGCTACAGTCTTCCTGACAAAAAATACAACCTTTTCGGTTGAACTTTGCGTTCTAAGGCCACGATGTGTGTTGAGACAGTTCCATGATAGATAATATCAGACATTTTAAAAAATTTCGATGATCTAACAGTGCACAATGGTGAATTGGTGACTTTTGTTTCTTAAGCCGAACTATAAGAACCGTTTACATTTCATTTGTTTTACTAAAAGTGTTTAACGTGTGTTAAAAATACCAACAACTAAGTGTTAGTGCGTGTGTTAAAATGACCAAAAACCGTGTTTGTGTGTGTTCAAAATGGCCAACAACTCCTCATCAATGCCCATCAATAATTAGGAGCATCAGACAAAGTAAGTAATATTGACCCTCGGACCCCAAACGAACAGTAAACACAATACTTCTACTCGTAAATGTCGGCTAATTAGTACTATTGTAAGGGGCAACAACACACCCCCTTACTTATTTATATAGAGCACGCTATACCACCCGTTTCAAGAAATTTATGTAGACAGTAGAAACTCGTTAGGTTTTCTTGTTTTGTAAGTAATTTAAACACCTGGAGAAGTTAATAGTCCCAGGTCGGACAGCGAGTTGCCCATTACTCGCTGCCCGCATGCCCACGCCTTCGGTGGCCGGAGATCGTCTGGCGACGTCCGTCGCCGTGGGCGTCTAGCACTACGGCTGGGGTGGAGGACGCTGTCCTCTGCCTCACGCAGCCCGCCTTCACCTTCACGAGCATGACTGCTTCGCAGAAGGAGGCGACCGTTTCCCACTCCGTCTCGCCCCGCAGCATGGCCTCGACCAATACCGGGAACCTTGTGTGGGTCTTACAAAAGTGCCCTCGTCACTATTTTTTTTTTTTATCGTTGTAAAATCATCTTATGAGTCCTCCCACCCAGGGCAGAGCGGAAGGGACTGTCAGACTTGTACTGACTAAAATCCACGGTGTCATTCAATAGCCCTTTACGTACCGGGGTCACGGTAATTTGTTAGTCCCGCGACCCCGGCAGGCTTTGGCCCTCTACAGGCCCCGTCACTATGCTGACACTCCTTGAGGCGCGCGTGGAACACAACGCGCCGTCGACCCGGGCATGGTCCATAGTCGGCCAGTGAGTCGCCATTACTCGCTGCCCGTATGCCCGCGCACAAAAGTTCCCTAGTCACTATTAGGAAAAAGTTTCAAAATTCCATCGTGTTCAAACACCCTAAGTACGGTCAGCAGTAGTTTTACGTATAATCAGATAACGCGCCATTTGACAGTCCATTATACTTGTTTACTATTTATTTCGGTCATAAAAGTTATTAAGTTTGCCCGAGTTTGTGATGAGTTTCGCTGTTCGCTACTGTATGAAATAGTTTGTTTGTCCGTGTTATTATCATAAAGATTATTATTATAGATATGATGGATGGATTGTTTTGACTAGGTATGTGGTGTTGGTTTCTTCGTTATAAAGTTAATGTAGTTCAGAATTACCGTTGTTCTATGACTTTTATTAAGTTTGTTTATGGTTTATCTGATTGTAACGAAATTGTTGTAAGTGCTACTTTTAAAAAAAGAAGGGTTCTCAATGTCTATTTTTTGTTTTTTCGTTAATTGTATAGAAGTAAGAAACGATTCAAGTTTGTATTGTGGTCATTTTATAGTTTTGGAATGTCTGTCGGTGACATTCAAATATCCCCTATGTTACACCCTACATCTGACATCTATTTAAAATATTGATTTTCAGCTGCATCTGTTAACAGCAAACATAGTTGGCGAAAGGCTAGGCAGATGATAATACTGTGATAAAACTAGCTAGATAAATATTTGAAATTTTCACAAAAATAATCATGTTTTTGTTTTGTTTACAATCATAATTGAATATCTAATGTTGCTCTGCTCACTTAAGCTTTTCAGTATAGGTATACTTAAAATCGTAAACAATTTGATGCGAAAAAATGGTTTTTACATAAACATAAAGTAGGTAACAGCAGATTTTCAATGCTTTGTAATAGCATTTATAGTTAAATATTTAAAAAAAAAACAAGACATTAACATAAAAATATAAATGTAATATCATCTAAAATATTCCTTAAAATTAAAACCATAGTGGGGTATTATCCTCGCTATACCCAGCCCTTACTCCCTAGCCCACACGTGCTAACATTGACATTTGCGTGTGCGCACTCCATCGCTCACCGTCTGATCTCACCGCCGCACTGCGCGCTTCCTACCGATTTACCTAAATGTCACTGTGCGTCTACAATTTACGGGCTTATAACCACATTAAAAGTAAAAATATGTTCTCTTTGGATTTTTCTATGGAGTTCTCACGGTATTTCACTGATTAGTTATATTGATTTGTTACTTTTTTAGTTGTAGATATACTAATTGTAATTTGTGATTAATCATAAGATTATAATAATTATAAAAATCTGGATATTGCTTAACACAATAGTACGGGGGGTAAGAAAGTACAGGATTGTTTAATCCCTTTACTTTCACAAATACGAATGCCTTAACTTGCCTTACCATGTCTACTGATTGAATTTAGTACAGTAATTCAATCAGTTTTCAAAGCAAATCCAAACTCACATTGACTTCAGCATAGTAACTTAAAAACAGGTTTTGTCGAAGGAAGAGAAGAGAAGAGAGAGAGGACAAAATTTTTGCCGTTTTAAGCATGACAATGTTTAAAATATTGAAAATAAATTGTTTCTATTCTTCATATATGGATCAAACCATAATCGTGCAAAAAACAGTCGAATACTGTAGAAATAACGATAAAACAACTGTACGGTATCTACTGAAGGACACCATGGATTTTACTAAGGACGAAAAAAGTTGTTTATGGAAATGTGTTTGAATACTGACACAGTAAAATAGAAAAAAAAAATCCGAAACAAAATATTCTGTATTTTATAATTGTTATGTTTAACTAGCTGACCCGACAAACTTCGTACCGCCTCAGAATCATTTTTTTTTTTCATCATATTTCCTCACCTTTTAAACCTTTCACTTAAAACTTCACTTCTCACGACTACCAAAATAAATTCAAAACTAAAATTAGCGAAATCGGTCCAGCCATTTTCGAGTTTTAGCTAGACTAACGAACAGCAATTGATTTTTATATAATTATATTGATAGAGATTACTACCGAAGTAAGTGTGTAACTATAAGTACAGGCAGGATACCGCTAATTAACATGGTAATTTACAACATCTACATTTTCGAGCTTATAAGCTCGAGAGCTTATAATAATAATAATATAGCTTGAGCTTATAAGGACTAAGCTACTATTAGTAGAAGTTGGTAATTAGAACGAAACAGTTAGTTAGCCTCAATAATCTAATTATTCTAGTAATCCCTTTGGCCTTTATGCCAATGCTCATTAACACTCGGTTGAGAGTATTTCATGCTCACTCAAGTGTCTCGATCATGGTGGCGCGTCTGTCGGATCATTTAGTTTACTTCAAAATGGTTGAGCTGAATGGTGCTGATGCATGTGTCCTGTTCGTGAACGGGCGCTGTCAGTAGGGACTGGTCATCTTTTAGCTGCCATGGTTTATTGATCATTTTATTGAATTGTCTTTTTTATAATTTCTGGGACACTTTTTTGCTTGCTACATCTTTCTCACATAATGTACTTACCATCTCAAGATGAATGATGTAACAAAGATTCTGTAATAGTTTTGGCGATTGAAAAAGAGTGTCCATGGAGTTTCTTGCCCGTTCTTCTCCATAGAGATCTAAACCTTGGAATGGACATCTACGGTACTTTCACAGTTATTATGTCTCGTGACTGGGACTGTAGCACCATGATTATCTTACATTATAGTTTTAATTTTAGTCTTTTGACAATTAAAAAGTGTCTGTAATAGCCTACTTGAAATGAATGCTTTGTTTTTAATTTATTTGACGGACTAATTCGATCTTTTCAGTTAAATACACTTTTTCTTCGATGTTAGAGCAAAAACGTTATTTCTTACATCATGTCGTGTGCATAGGTTATCCAGAAATAGTTGCCGACATATCCAGCCAGAGGGGACGTTTTATGAGACTCGTGGATATCATCTAATCATAAAAATTCATAAATACGACCTCACTGAAGTGTGTTTTATACAAAAAGGCTGTCAACTGTGACTGTTATTCATAATGTGTGGGTTTTGTATGAAATGTTCTCTTTTTTTCGAATTCCGACTTTGGTCTTTGAAATATTATAAAAAGGTAAACCGCCATTGTTTTAGTCTTTATATATTTAAACGTAAATATCAGTTCGTTATCATGAAGTTTAGTTACATAGTCATTTTAACAAAAGTTTTTTGTTGTTATAATATTGTTCTGTGGGAAGTCGGTGGCCATTGTCAATGAACCACTTATTTACTGTAGTCCAAACTTATTGAAACACCTCTTTTAATATGTTAAGTTACTGCCTGGAGAAGAAAATACCAAAAATCATGAATACAACCTTTGTATAGAAACCCCTCCTTACAAAGGTTGTATTTATGATTTTTCTCATAATTATCCAACCATAATACTTACCCAGTTTTTGAACTTTACCCACGGAACCCTAACGAACAGGTGTCCGTTCGTATCTAGTTGACATTTCCGTGCTTCGCCATCATTAGACATTAGGGGAAGCCTTATCAAATTATAAATGCCAAAACCTACCGCATTACCACCACCCTTATTCCTTTCCCTATAAAGACTATTATCATTTACACCTTTATCGCTAGTTAATGTATCTTGTCGTCATAAAGATAAGGTTGATTTTTGATTGATAGTGTGAGTGTTTGTGTGTAATATTAAAGTGTTGACATTAATAGTGTATCACACAGTTGTGCTTTATTGTTTGTACTGTTTAATTAAGTATTTGTTAATTAAGTGGGTGTTTATGGCGTGTATGTGCGGGGATTGGGGACGTGGATTCCATATTTAAAAGGTTTTTCGAAAAAAAGACTTGTTTTTTTTTAATATGGTTGATTATCATTTAATTACTGCCAGTATTATAACCTACAAATTAAATTAAGCCTCATTTAGACGATGCAAGACATTGCATGAGAGCTGCATGCAAGTGTGACTACATTGCGGTATTTGTTTGATCAACTGAATACATGTTCATTCAGACTTGCATGCAACACGCATGCAATTTTTTGCAGCTTGTAAATAGACTTTTAGTTCCTGGATCTGCTGAGTTAATGCATTATTTTTCGTGTTATATCCAGACTTTTAGATTTGTATTGTGCTGTTTTCTCATCTGTTCGTCTGCTTTCTTTCAGTCCTGAAATTCGTCAGTTTTCTTCCTAGTTTCATCTCCCTTTTATTTTCTTTCAATGTATTAAGCACAACTAAAAGGTTCTACTACTTATTTATCTGTACCAAATTTACGTTTAGCAGAATTCTAAAATTAAATCTTAAAAATAATGATTCACCTTAAAGCTATTTAAGTCTTTCTTTTGAGGTTATTGTGTCTATATTTAATGCTTAGATATTTTTTTAGATATACGTACTAAATTATCTATTTAAAAAAATGTTGGTAGCGAAGCTACTTTTAAAAAACCCGAAATTAAGTTGCTCCCAAAAAAGAAGAAGCATAACTTAAAAAAAAAACAATATTTCATTCTGTACACACCTAGTTTCACCTGTCCAGAAATTATACTCGAAAAATGCCATAGAGTAAAATTAATTATTCTTTTTTATCTGTGGCCAACAGAAAATGTTTATGGCAGAAATTATTTGGTGTTTAGCCGCGAGAGGGCGGGGCAGTGCATGATTAATATATTTCTATGGAAAAACATTATAATGAGTTCGCTGGCTATATCGTTGTTTTTGGGTCTTGTCCTTTGAAGACGGTTCGGTATTTTTTATATGGAATGAAGGGTTTCGGCGGTATTGTTTTATATAGATACGTATGCATATTGTAAAATAATGAATTGGATTAGTTTTTGATGAAACAAGTAGCCAAGAAAGTTATCATCCAAAATAACACTTAGGTACTGTGGTTTCTTTCACTGTATTTTATTCTTTGATTTTTTTACTGTCCCATGTACAGACCATTCTCCATATCTTTTACTTCTCTCGACGGTGTGGTTTCTAGAGAAAGCATTTCTTTTATTAATATAATCGTTAGAAACCCCGTACATTACCTTTTCACGCCTTTTTTTTTGATATTAAAATCATAAAATGTGTTGTCCTGTCCTGGGTGGTGGTATTCAATAGCCCTTTACATTTGGACAGTTCCGTGACCCGACAAACACCTTTTCACGCCTATATTACACAAACCAATCGTTATCTCTGAAGAAGGACACACGCTTATTTTTATCCTAAATCGCAAAGTCGCGGCAGCCTCTAGTCATAGGTAAACAAAACAGTGTAAAATATGATATTGACCAGTAAACCGATTATACATGTAGTGGTTAAGCCAAGACACTTTTGAACGTTCTCGTAAATGTCTATGTCAAAAGATTCTTTAAAGTTTTAGCACAAGCAGCTGCACAGTAGTTTCGATCTATGCTTTCAAATCTATATAAAATGTTTATAGTCTATGCTAGTGTCCTATAAAGTTGTAGACAGCAAGCAGTAGTTTTATGTAGGTACCATAGAGTTCTATTTAAAAGTAAATATTTAGGTATAAACAAAGAGGTTGTAAATGAACCGATATTTGATCACACTTTTTATATGTTTGTCTTTTATCTTTGTCTTTGACAGACAAAGGTTACAGTACTTACACAACGTAAATCAATATAACATTATCTCACGAATCGATTCAAAAAAATACCCAAAAATATTTAATGATAAATTAAAACTTAACCCAAAAAACATTTTACGTACCTTTCGGAATGGGATTTAAAACACGATATTTTATATATTTTTTTAGCGAGCCATCAGAAAGAGACACGCCTACGGTCGCTGGGAATTTGCATTCAGCTTAATCTGTCATTGTCTGGAATGCGCGGCAAAAACGAGAATGAACACTGCTTTATTTTCTTTTTTTTTCTGTTTAAAAAAAGAACTTCTTGTTCATTAATTGTTGGGAACTTTCTTGAGCTTTGTTGAAGAATTTTCGCGGTTTTTTGCGATTATTTCAAGAGTTACATTTTCTTTTGTTTTTATTTAGCGGTGAAAAGGAAAATATGTGATATGTTCGATTTGGTTGCAAGTTACAAAATATAATGCACGAATTTTATCAATGTTTTTGAGATAAAGAGTATAACTATTGTATACATCTTTTCAGGCGACATGATCAGTAAAAGAAACCAACTCAAAGTATTTTTTAGGGTTTTGTCGTCCACAAGGAACCCTTGTAGTTTCACCATGTCCGTCCGATTGTTTGTCTGTTTTAACTTAACTAACGGGGACTTTTGAACTGTACAAAAATGTACTTTTATTTACCGATTTCTTTCAAAATAAATAAGTTTTGAAGATTTTGAGGATTACCGCTTAATCTGTCTGGACCTAAATTATTCATCACTAGCTTCCGCCCGCGACTCCGTCCGCGCGGATGTCGGTCTTCGCGTGGATGGTTTATTTCCCCATTTTGAGTAACTCTGACAATGACATCTTATAAATATTACGGCGCTGAATCCACTACGGGTAATGCAACGTGTGTTCGCGGTTCGACAGAACAACGTCTATGAAAAAAACTGAAAAATAAGATTTTTTTTCTACGTATTTTTCCAGGATAAAAAGTATCCTATGTTATGCCCAGGATAATAAGGAATAATTATACCAAGTTTCATCGAAATCGAACCGTTAGTTTTCACGTGATGCCTGCACAAACAGACAGACAGACAGACAGACAGACAAAAAATTTTTTAATCATATATTTGGGTTCGGTATCGATCCAGCAACACCCCCCGCTATTTATTTTTTCAATATTTTCAATGTACAGAATTGACCCTTCTACAGATTTATTATATGTATAGATAAATAAACTAAATAATCAGTTTCGCATTTAATTCCAATCTAAGTTTAATGAACCTCATAAAATTCGGAATATCGATAATATCAATCGACCACTCCCACAAAATTCTTTATAACGAGCCGTAACACCTAAGTAGGTACGTAGACTTATCTTAATCTGTCAAATATTCCCCATGCTGCGGGGCGAGACGGAGTGGGAAGCGGTCGCCTCCTTCTGCGAAGCAGTAATGCTCGTGAAGGAGGAGGCGGGCCGTGTGAGGCAGAGGACAGCGTCCTCCCTCCACCCCAGCCGCAGTGGTAGACGCCCAAGGCGTCGGACGTCGCCAGACGATCTCCGGCCACCGTAGGCGCGGGCATGCGGGCAGCGAGTAATGGACGACTCGCTGTCCGACCATGGACCAAGCCCGGGTCGACGGCGCGTTGTGTTCCACGCGCGCCTCAAAGAGTGTCAGCATAGCGACGGGGCCTGTAGAGGGCCAAAGCCTGCCGGGGTCGCGGGGCTAACGGATTACCGTGACCCCGGTACGTAAAGGGCTATTGAAGGACACTGTGGATTTTAGTCAGTACAAGTCTGACAGTCCCCCCTGCCCTGCCCTGAGTGGGAAGACGCATTTGATGATTTTACCACGATAAAAAAAAAAAAACGCACGAGAACTTTACTGTTTTGTGATATAGTTAAAAATTTATTGAACAAAATTTACGGATTAGAGGAGGTTGATGTGCTCTCAGCATCTTTCCCAGATTAAAATGGAAATTACATACTTTGGACACTATGATGTTTATCTCTCAACTACTGGTTTGGTGTATCTTCTCGGTTTAATCGTAGACGAGCTATTACACACAGTATAGTTACTGATAATTGGTTCAACGACTGGCAGCCATAAATTTTAGTCATCTGTCAGTCAAATGAGACCCACGGACCGTTAGTGTGTGCGTCCATTGTTGCGTACGACACGATTTTGACGGATGAAAAAGAAAATTCAGAGCATCATTTCAATATGTATTGTTGTATTGACAATGTTTTGGATGTGAAATGTCTGACAATTCAATAAATAATAATAATGATTTCGAAAAATCTCACAAATTAGAACTTCCTCCTTTTGGATTTCGGTTAAAGAGCTGTAGCTGTCTGATTCCTATTGGTTTGCTTATTCCTTAGTAGTTAATGTTGTTTAATTTCTCGGGTTAAAATATTTTAATTTATTTTAGTGTTTCTATTATTCTTTCAGGTGAATCGTTTAGTTATGATTTCTTCACTGTATTAGAATTGGCTTGACACTGAAAACAAAAAAAGGTTTTTTTACAATATTTAACCCTACCCTACCCTATTTGCCCCTACCAAAACCTCAAAGTCGTGATACTCGTGGTGGAAAGGACAGAATGACAATCCTAGTTGAAATTCTAACGAAGTATACCTATATATAAGTGGTTAAGGAAGAAGATTCTAATCAGAAAATGACGGATGCTCAAAACAGTGGATACAGTCACAAGCGCGAACAAAAAAAAGCTCTTAATATTCATATTGCCGCTTCGCCTGCGGCGACTTCGCGAAATATAACAAAATAAAAACTAAACTTTGACGCGATTTATAATGTAAAAGGGACAAAATAATATCTACCAGACAGACTAGACCTTTTATACTGAACAAAGAATTCGCAAACAGGGGTCTGGTTTGACTAGCTATATGTGAAAAACAATGCTTTGAAACGCGTCGAGGTAGCGAAATATATTTGTTCGTATGTCATTAGCATATAGGGACAGACATACCGTAAACAAGATATGTAAATGATATAAGACGCTTGTAGCGTCGCCGCCTTGTAATGATTATTACATCTGCGCCGAGATTTTTTGTAGAAATCACAAGCTTGGTTGTGAAATCAACGAGTTGTAGGTACTTGATGACTACAAAAATGTTGTAAGTATTTTTGTGAATACTTTTGGCATATTTTTGAGTGGAAATGAAAAATATTGACGACTCGGTTGACAAAATGAATGAGCTATTAGGTACCTGCCATACTGTATGTCTCGGGATCAATTACCTAATGACGATTGTATGGCATTCAGTAGTTGTTCCGAGTCTGGTTAAACATCTAGTTTAAATATTTGTAAGCATACCCATGGTACAGGAGAAGTCTTTGTGTAAGACATCACTATTTTTCAAAAAAAAAAAGAAAGTATAGTAACTAAACTTTGACTGCTTCAAGAAATCAGTATTCGCTCGAGCAGTCAAACTATTTCGGTAGGTTGGTACAGTCAAGCAGTCCTCAGGTATACAGGGACTGGTCGCGGGACTTACGAATTACCGTGACCCCGGTACGTAAAGGGCTAGTGAAGGACACCGTGGATTTTAGTCAGTACGAGTCTGACAGTCCCTCCCGCCCTGCCCTGGGTGGGAGGACTCATTTGATGATTTTACCACGATAAAAAAAAAAGGTATTCATGGACTGCTCGAGCAGTCGATACTAACTGCTTCAGGAATCCATATACAGATTGCCCTGTCAGTTAACCAGTGATCAACATAAACAGACTCTCAACGGACACTCGTGGAGTCTATTTCAACTCGGCTGGTCATACCCGAGCGGCTTTGGTTCCTTGTGTGTTTGTAAGCAGAATACTGCCTAGTTTGCAGCAGTTGTTGCAGTTTGGAGCAGATAATACTGAGTGCTTCAAGCAGTAAGCAGTCCGGTCTTGTGGGAAGTGGAAACATATTTTTCCTACTCCTCCACTATTCTTTTCTGATTCATTTCGTTGCAGGATCCAAGACAGGTAAATTCATTGGTTCTGGCTTTCAGGAGTTGCATTGGTTTGGGAATAGTGTGGCGAGTTTATCCCAAAAAAAACGGCCGGGCATATTGGGGTCGGCTTCCAGTCAAACCAGATACAGCTGAATATCAGTATTTTACATGGATCGATTGCCTGTCAGACCTCCACAACCCAGTAACTGGGTAATACGATACCCCATGGTTAGACTGGTTGTCCGACTTTAGAGCTTCTGACTAACAGTTACGACTGTCAAAGATCTACAAATGACAGCCGGGACTAACGGCTTTACGTGCTTTCCGAGACACGGAGGAAACTCGCTATGACAGATAGGCACCCATCCACAGACCAACCTCAGCAACAAGGCTTAACCCGGAAGATCGGCCTGTGCGGCTGTATTTATTTAGCCACGAGCTCTTCCCTCAGTAAATTGACTATCCAACACCAAAATAATTTTTCAATTCAAACTCGTAATTCCCGAGATTGGCACGTTTAATAAAATAGAAAGTATAAAATACTCCTTTTGCGACCTTTTACTAAATTCTTTTACTAAAATTATATTATGTGTGTATATTTCCCTCAGTGGCTTATAGTTGCTACCTCAGGCGATGAGAACATCTCACATTATTAGGTGGAGCACAGTGCATATTATATAGAAGCCAGCCCGCCCTCGCTTGAGGCACGCACGTCTCAGCACCTGAGCTTATAAACCTTGTGATATTGGAATCAGTTTTATTAACCGATTTTAAAAATAGAGCAGGTTTTCAATATAATAATGCCCTTTTTGTATGTTTGTGACTACATTTCTCAAAAATACCTTGACAGTTTTAATTTTAATTTTTGTAGATTTATATTTCCCAGATGAGACCCTGGAGAAATGAAGCGAACCCTTCAATATATGACAGCAAATCAATAGAAAAAAAATCTAGTTCTTAAACTTATTCAAAGAAGTGTAAAACAACTTGTCTTTCGGAAGTCGGTGGTAAAAAGTAAAGGAAATAAAAACAAAATACAGATTATGAAATATATTTTTAGATTTATCATAGTTTCAGTGCTGATCTTGGCGTAGATCTTTTGAAAGTCCATAATAGCATTAAAACCACCTTTAAACAAGCAGCTATAAGGCCAGGTGCTGAGGCGTGCGTGCCTCAAGCGAGGGCGGGCTGGCTCCCACATAATATTCACTCGTTCAGTCTACCTGATAATGCGAGGTTCTCGTTCACAGCCTGAGGCAGTGAGTCCCAATCATTTGTATCATTTTGCCACTGAGGGAAAAACTGATTACACATAAAAATATTCTTTAGCAAAGTTGAGCTTTCTTCTGCATCCTAAAGCTTAAAAATGGAGTCTTTTTAAGATGATTAAAATCATGATAATAATCATAAACATGGAATTTTACATTAACATTGCGATTCGAAGACGACTCATTTCATTTTAACCGACTTAAAAGAGAAGGAGGTTCTGTAAAAGCGACTTTTTATATATATATATATATATATTCCACAACTATCACACAACGCCGTCTAGTCCCAAGCTAAGCAGAGCTTGTGTTATGGGTACTAGACAACTGATAAACATACTTATATATTTCTAAATACATACATATTATAGATAAATTACACCCAGACACAGAACAAATGATCGTGCTCATCACACAAACATTTGTCCTGGGTGGGAATCGAACCCACGACCTCCGGAATAGCAGTCAGGGTCACTAACCACTAGATCAACAGGCCTGTCAAAGAAGTAAGCTCAACCTGCAATTTTAAGGAAAAAATCTTTAGGTAAATATGCAAATCGTTTTGTTTTGACACTATAATGTTTGGATTTTTGATAGCCGTGATTTAAGTGTGTAAGTATGGTTTTTTTGAGTATATATCGATAATTTGTGAAGGAATACGAAAGCGATCAGCTTTATTAAAATAAATTAATAAATATATGAGTCTGGCTCGAGCAATCCTAATAATAATTGCACCAAAGCGCTTTGTTTTAATTCTGTTTTTTAATGGTCGCAACGAATGAAAAGAAAATTATACTATAGGTACCTGAAACTCATTAAGAAAGAATAACATTTTTACAAAGAATATTATTATATTAAAATGAATCGCGTTATCCTTGCTCCTTCTAAACTAGCTCTGCAGGCAATGTGAATATACCCTGTTCAGAGACTAAACATGTTTTTTAAATAAGTTTTTTTTTTAAAAATTGACAGTTTTTTTTTTAGTTTTAGTTATTATTATCAATGAAAAAAGATGAATACTTCTTTTTTTAATACTTCGTTGTAATTTCGTTAGATTTTAAACAGCTGTAATACGAACATTATAGCCTGGATTTATTTAGATCGTCTTTATCCTATTTAGTACTAACTTCACTATATTCTAAAACTTATAAATTAGAGTTTATTTTTGCATTAATGTTAGGTCTAAATACTATTGTCTATTCACATAGTTTCTTCAAGTTAAAGAGAATAAATTCTACCTATTCCGAACTCTAGTCATCTAACAACCGATTCTGGGGTCTACTCTCTTAGCCCGTCAACGAAAATACGGGCTCGTACCCGTTGTCGAGTGAACCCTACTTTCTATTCGATCTGAATTTATAAGTTCTGACAACACATCGGGAGCCAGGACAACTGTTTAATCATGTTGTCTCCAATTTTCTCCAATTTTTAGTTCATACCACTAACTAATGTTACGATAGGTATACAGTCTGAAACGCCCGAAGCTTCGGCCGAAGCTACGCGTTTCATGCTTAGATAGTAGTACCCCTGTCCCGAAACCACTTTCTGACAGTGTCAGATTTAATCATAGACATTAAAGTGTATTTAGGACACACTGTAGCTATACTAAAATTGAAATTCAATTGTCTGCACAACTGTTTAATTAAACCTATCACTAAAATATCGATTAACTTTAGACGATATTTGTTAAAGATTAATTTCAAGCTATTAGTATTTTTAAAATGTAGTTACCACTGCAATTATTGAGCATAATTTGATCTATCTATCCATAGAAAGAAAGAGAAAGTAAGAAAGAAATAATATCTCTTGGAACAGACACAGGGCATTTTTTTTATCGTGGTAAAATCATCAAATGAGTGCTCCCACCCAGGGCAGAGCGGGAGAGACTGTCAGACTCGTACTGACTAAAATCCACGGTGTCCTTCAATAGCCCTTTACGTTCCAGGGTCACGGTAATTCGTATAGTCCGGCGACCAGACACAGGGCACACACAATAATATGCAAAAGAAAGAGAAAAATTAACAATACTTAATTTAAAAAATAACTATAACTATTTTTACAAACCACGGCTGCGCCAAATAGGCCAAGTTCAGTAAAAATGCCAGACAACTAGTTCCTGACGCTGATTTTCAACAGGACCTGGCTTTCCATCTATTTCGAGTGTATGCGCCCGGAGAGAGGAGGCAAAGATCGTCTCTCACTGGACGCCTGATGGAGGACATCGCCGTCGAGGTCGACCGCGGCGGAGGTGGTGTGACGATCTGATCATGTTCGCGGGGCCCAAAATAGAGAGGATTTTTTTTTGTTTTTTGCCTGGTAAAATCATCAAATGAGTCCTCCCACCCAGGGCAGCGCGGGAGGGACTGTCAGACTTGTACTGACTAAAATCCACGGTGTCCTTCAATAGCCCTTTACGTACTAGGGTCACGGTAATCCCTTGGGCCCGCGACCCCAGCAGGCTTTGGCCCCCTACAGGCCCCGTCACTATGCTGACACTCTTTGAGGCGCGCGTGGAACACAACGCGCCGTCGACCCGGGCATGGTTCATGGTCGGACAGCGAGTCGCCCATTACTCGCTGCCCGCATGCTCGCGCCTACGGTGGCCGGAGATCGTCTTGCGACGTCTGACGCCGTAAAATAGAGAGGCTTGGAAGGAAAAAAGGGAGGGGCTTTGGCCACCAGTGGGACACAAACTACGCTATAAAAAAAAAGATCTATATAGGTATATTAACTATGCCTGCTCCTAACGATAACATCAAATATTGTTTAGATGTTAAAAAAGACAAGTAATCGCAGTTTTCTCTTTTAACCGGTGTGTCTTTAGAATTATTATCACCATCTTTAACCTGTTTCCAGAATAACGAACAAAAACTTTATTTCACGCGATAGGAAGTAATACTGCTCCAAACTTAAAAGCTTAATTTTGATGTATCTAGGCATTAAAATAATTGAGGACTCATTTGATGATTAAACCACGCTAAAAATAAAAAAAAGTTTCCATTCAAAATCGTTTTCCTCACACAAACACAGAACTACAATGCATATCTCAAAAAATATATAAGCTACCTCTTGCCCAACCTATATGGATATTTTTTGTGGGTTCCCATCGTCGCCGCCCAAAAGCGCTGGTCATCATCTACTTTCATTTCTTTTTAAATGTGTTCCAAAAATAAATTTTAATCACAGAGTAATCTTCTGTTTCTATAGACCGTTTTTTGTTTGTGTATTTGTGTTTGTAATAGTTTATGGTATAGACTTTTGTGTCTAATAAGTTTGCTGAAATTGTCTGTAATGTTTCGGTAGCGTTAATGAAAAACTCATTAAGTTTTTTGTGGTGACTTACACGGTAGCTTTATGTATCTACTGATTGTTTGGTTAAATAAATATTAGTCTACATACATTTGATAAGGACTGTGGTATAATTGCTATATTAATGATTTTTAGATGAAGAAGTATTCTTTCTTAGCTTTCGTGGTTCAAGAATTCATCAATTTGTTTATTAGAACATCATCTGCCTGGGAAAAGGCACAGGTCGAAAGGCAAGGTAGGGAGATACAGAGGAAAGGCAGATTACTGTGATAATAAAGTAAACTGTGGGAGAACAATACTTAATACTTTTCTCTCTCAAATAAATTAGACTTCATTTTTGTTTTAGTTTGAATTTTCATTACATTTCCTTATTTCAAACTCATAACACCTAACTCATAGTTTAAATCAAATTAAAACCTTTGTAAGTAGTTTAATATCAACCGTGGCTAATTTTTTCAATTAGGTGCTTGTTGATTTGTTTGGGAGTCAAACAGTTAAAAAAGTAGTCTGTGTAGTTTTCGAATTCATAGCGAAGAACTCAGTGGTTAAGAAATTCCATGGCCAGTTTATAACATACCAACGCATTAATTAGCCAATTTATATGGATCTACACATAATAAAGTGTCCTGTCCAGCATCCCATATGTTTCACCCACATACCTGTAAGCCGGCAGCGCCGCCCCACATAATTATACCATACGACTGCTTCTGACGCCCCCACGCCTACCGAACCATCACGTTGCAATGATAGATATCTTTCTACGATTATAGGTTTCACTTATTAATGAAATCAAGACTCTGGTGTAGATTTATTATCTAGAAATCGGATTGTATTTTGTCGTTGTTTGAAGAATGCCTGGCAAAAATACCATTGCCAAGCTTGAGTAAAATTCCTGAAATTAAAACTAGTTTTTGCCAATACAATCGAATGTAGCACAGAAGGCAAGTTTTCCATATTATAGCGTAATACAAAGCATTTCTTTATTTAGAAACCTACGTATTCAAATGTTACACACATTATTGTGCCGATGTACGAACATGGAGTTAGCTTTTGGTCAAACAATAACAAAGATACAAGAAAACTTCAATGGAAAGTACCCTGAACAGTACTTTAACGTCCTGTACACGCCCTCCGGCGATGCGACTTAGGAACACGCGTGCTTTTCACTTGAATCCTTCAAGTGAGTAACGTCGCGTTGTGGTAAATTATGACCAGTTCTAAGCATTTTATTTTACCATTTCATTTTTTTTTTAAACAAATCTTGTGTCATTTGAGCAGTAGCCCATAGCAAAGGGGTTAGACTGGCGATCAAGAGGAACATATTCTTTTCACTGCGTTTTCCATCGCATCACTTTTCCGTTACACAGTAGCTCATGGCCAAGCCTTTAGAGCAAAAAGCACAGAAAGTGGGGGACACCCATTTATATAAACTGTATTTACTAGTTGACAGTCCAAACCCGAAGGCTCTAATAGATAGCCACCACTTCCTAACCAATACATCAAGATGTGAGAAACTGAGGCAGCCGGTCGGCACCGGGTCGGCAGGAAGACCCGCCCATCCTAATTATACCTCGTAGCTCGCCATACGCCCACCAGAATGGACCTGGTGCAACCGTGGGAGCGGTCAGCTAAATATATGGTGGTACCACGAGAGGCAAATGATTTATTGTAGATAGACTTTTTGATAGTGATGGCTAGGGACTTGAATTACTTCGACGGCCAATGCGAATACTTAAGCATATTTAGGCAACACAAGCTGTTGCCTTAGCCCTCTGTAACTCGAAAATTATTCTACTAGATGATAAAATCGAGATAAAAACTAACCTATGTGTTAATCCAGATTATAAACTATCCGTGTACCAAATTGTATTCAAATCCGTTTTGAAGTTTTTACGTCAAAGAGTGACAAACATCCATCAATCCATCCGTTATTCCACTATCACAATTTTTTTATGATACTAGCTGTACCCTGCCACGCTTTGCTGTGGCACAAAAAAAAACTGTTCTTTCGGTCGCGGATATGTGACTGATGCAAAAAATAGATAAAAACAATCCTTGATGCGGATTATATATCATGCTAAAATTTCAGCTCAATCGGTGCAGAACTTTTTGAGTTTTTGAAGCGTACACAAACCAACATATCATTTTTATATATATAGGTTAGTGAGAAAGATTATTCATATTGATTGGATACAGGCCTACTCTCAAACAACGGCAGCGAACTTAAGTATATATTTGTTGTAATATGCTATTTTGAAAAAGCTTACCAACTTCTCAGTAGCAGTCACGAAGTAGCGATCGTAAAAAGGTTAATATTTGTGAAATTAGTAGCATTTAAAGACTAGGCTCCAAAAAGTTTTACTACTTTCTCAAAAATCAAAAAAGTATGCAACTTTGATATAGTTTTCACAAAAAGTGACAGGTATATTGTCACTTCTCAATTAAAATCTACATATATTCTAATCAAATAAGGAACTCACCAACAGTTTTTTTACGTGGTTAAATCATCACATGAGTCCTCCCACCCAGGGCAGAGCGGGATGGACTGTCAGACTCGTACTGACTAAAATCCACGGTGTCCTTCAATAGTCCTTTACGTACCGAGGTCACGGTAATTCAACTCTCCAACAGTCTATACCAATATTACAAAGAGGAAAAATTTGATTGTTTGTTTGTACTGATTAAGCTCGGAAATCACTGGACCGATTTCAAAGTTCTTTCATCAGTTGAAAGCTACTTTGATCCTGAGTGGCATAGGCAAAAGCTATAGCTCCAATAATTTCAAAAACCCAACGATTTAAGTTCTTTCAGATTGATTAAGATTTAAGTTTTTTTTTATCTATGCCTCTTTTTATATTCCTTTTCCTGCTTAGTCTCTGTTAATTTCAAGTCAATTTAACAAATGGCTACATAAACCAAGACCTGAAACCACAGGGTGACCATCATCAAAACTATTTGCAGCAAATTCACAGTCATTAAAGACATATAAACAGAAATGCTTCCCAAACATTCCTAGCCCTCTATTGTTTTATTCGGTACGCCGAAGGTAGTTTTTAATTGCCGCCATTAAATCCATGCTTGCCAACTTAAGGCTGGTTACACGATCCATTTTATGTTCCAAACATAAATTGCTCAAAACTTGCCAGTGAGTAGTCGGAGTTTCGTAATGAATTCTGGGAAATCTGACGTTTATTATTTTCCTTAGTAATATCTACTTTTTATTGGTTTAACTTATATTGAGAGAAAGATTCGGTGACTGATGTAGAGAAAATAATACCTATGTGAAGTTTAATACATCGCCAACAGTTTTACCAAGGGGTATCGTACAAACATACATTATACTCACGATTTCAACCCATTCCGGCCGAAACTACAGAAAGTCACATGCTACCATCCTTACATACATACATACAAATCAAGTTTTTACCTCGTCATTGCTCCTACATCTAGACGTATTATTGAGGTCAGATAAGCAGTCACTCCATGTGAAATACTGATATGCTAAAAACTAAATCCACAACTTGAGATTAAGCGGATGAAATAGACACGCTTTTAAATTGGAAATATATTGCTGCATGAATGGCCTCTTTTCTGACTTTTCCATTTTATCTTCTAACCAAGATTTATTTATTGATGGCTATCAAACTGATCGGCTGATCAGTTTGGTCACGAAAACATAACAACATGCAATATTTTTTTATATAATTATGTTATTTAAATACGAGTAAATCAAATCAATCAAGTTATTTAAATTATTCCCTTGTTCGAATGTATATTATTTACTTTTGTATTAACAAAATTATATAAATTCTAGAAACGTACACAAGTAGAAAAAAAGGGATGATGAGTTACAGTATAATTCAAAGGGCCCAAGTGGTTCATGTATCACCCGCTTTAGAGTTACTAAAGCCAATGTTTTTGCGCACAGAATAATAACATAAATCAAATCTACGCGCCTCACGTCCCGCCATTTTGAATTACCTTCTAAAATTGAATATTTTTACGCCATTTTCACCGTGTAATTATAATAAACACCCATATTACTATCCTTGGCTGATTTCTGTAGAGATTAAGATAGTTCACGGAGAGATTTTATATTAAAGATAACTTCGGTTGCTAAAATAACTCTTGAGTGAAACATAGACGCTAAAGATTTTTTTTTAAAGATAAATTGTTTATTGAAACACGAACTTATTCCCTGTTTTCATTAGCACTAGGTGAAACTAATATAAAAGCCTAATAAAAGCGCTTTTTAAAATTTAAATGTTTGCCAAGTTTTGGCACCCATTTATGTAATTGTCTTTGTGATGTGAAAATGAGGCATTAGCCTTAAATTATGATTTTGTTGCTGTGTAAAGCTCCTAGATCTTGTAACGTCCTAAAAACACTGAGCAATCACTCTTATTCTGTCACAAACTACACTGGTTTATATTTTCAAGACGAATTCGTTAACGTATTTTTTTTTGAAGTTGCTAATTCTTGTCACTGATTTTCCATAATATCAAAACCTTGAGGCATATTTTCTCTCTCCTCTCCTCTAATCAACGAAAAACATTTGCTACCAAAACATGACTGGCCAATAACAACCCAATATCAGCCACATCACGACCTCATCTACCATAGAGACATACCACATAAAGTAGCTCCACATTGCCCCGACATCGGCGAGTGTAGCCCGCGCCTGCTTGGGCAAGAAGCCGCTGTACCCCGTAATTAAGGCCAGTGCGCGCGCCGCCCATGTACGCACGGCCTTAACTCTTTTATTTTTTAAATTTATTTTTCTTTTTTTTTTCTGCATTACACACCGCTTCACGTTTTATGAACGTGTAAGTATTCTGTTTTCAAATAATTGTTATTGTTTTGTGGTGGTATAAGGTTATTTATGTATGGATTCTTCGTATGTTTAGGTCTAATGTCTTAAAAGTTACGATGAGGTCAAGGAAAAAAGGAGCCTCAAAGAAGCCGCCAAAATATAACAATTTCATTTTATGATGAAGATACTACTAAACGATCTATCTAAAATACTAGCTTAGCTACAAAAGCCGACCAAAATATAGTTTGGAAAAGTTAGGCATACTACGAAAATATTTAAAATAAACAAAACAGCTGAATAACTTAAGTTTTAAAAATTGTATAATAAAAATATAAGTTTCTCATTTTTCGACTTCAATGAATATTCCAATAACACTACATTTATTTTCATCCCAGATTTCCTCAACAATTTGTAAACATTTAAAAAAAGAAGCACAAAACAGGAGCCTAGGGATGGGAACGGCCGACTCACTCGAAACCCTTCACACGACCTATACGTAATTAAAACAATAAAAAAACATTCATGAATGGGTATACCGATATAGGCTTATGTTTATTAAAATCTTGGCCAGGATCGCTTCCCGTCCAAAGATGATTTATGTGAAGAAGAAGCGGGTCGGGACGCCTCCATTCATTTGTTTTTTAACATCGACTAACCCGTTGTTTTATTCCATTTCAGATAGGCTTGATTAGTTTTAGCTCCGATTAATCGACTAAGGTCTCTCTGGTTTTTGTTTTTTTTTTTTAATTCGTGAGATTAGTCAGTGTTGGGCGCGCCTTATGATTTGTGACAGCGTGTGTTATTGTTTTTTCATTATGTTTCGTTTGTTGAGTGTAATTCGGAATTACATTATGAGATGGAAGAAATTATTGATTGGTAAGTTCTGTTGTTTCATTGATGAAATATCCGTTATTTATCTGATGTATTCCTATCAAATCGTTCTTCAAACATTATTTTTGTACCTATCACTTTTAATGAACCCACATTTGTTGTAGGTAAATATAAAGTGTGTTTTTCATTATGATCATAATTTATGTTAGCAACCTATACACATGTTTCAGCCGACATTTAGCTGCCCACTTTATGTCAATGAAAACTGTGGTAATGGGACAGTTGGATTATACAGTTTATGTTCATAAGTGTATGAATGTTCAAAGGTACCGGTCAATCACCTCCATATATCTACTGTCACTTGAAAATAACGTCTAGCAATAAAATAGATACTTTGTGCAAATTATTTTATAAGTTTAAATTATCTTTATTATTTTGTTCAAGTTATTTTCATAAGATTTTTCAATATGGCGTAATCAAGCCTTCCATATTTTTGCGGGAAAGTACAAACGCCAGCACATAAACCTACCTCAATTTGTCAAATTTCTTTAATAGATTTTCAACTTTATCACAACAGTGGAAGGTAAATTTTCGATTGGTAAAAGTCAGATAGGGTTAGGTTGACCTGTTGGAGTCTGAAATAGTTCTAATATCAAAAAGTTTCATGATCAGCCGCAAACTTGTCTCCTGGTTGAGGTAGACATTTTAGATTACGTGTCAGCGACACACGGCACAATTCACAACCTCATTAATGTGTCAAAACAATACGATAATTAGCAAACTCCATTAACAGATGATATGGTAGTTGTGGTTTACCAGAATATCATATACTACTATGTATTATTTTCAAAACTGAAATAAATTTTAACCCCCAACATATAGAAAATGCCGTTTAGTCCACTCTCGACCCCTCGACTCCTAAAAAAAGATTTGCTCATTGGTTTCCTCTCAACCCCCTAAACATAGTCCACTCTCGACCCCTAGGGGGTGAGAATGAATTTTCATACAAAGGACCCGCACATTGAGTCCACTCTCGTCCCCTAGTACGATAATTAATATTTTGGTAGATACAGTGACATACTAAAGGCAAAATTCAGGAATTGATATCTAAAAAGACTGCCTCGTCGGTCTAGTGGTCACAAGCTCAACTGCTGAAGCTCTGATTCCCGGGTCAGGCAGTGTTACTTGGTTTTTCTATTAGGAATTTCTCAGTAGCAACTACGGAGTCTGGATTATTCTTGACTGATGGCAATATTGGGTAGGTTTAGGTTAGGTTGTGGATGTAATAATAAATATAAGGTACACCGCTGTTTAACTCTGCGGATTACAGGCGTAACGTTATGATGATAATGTTATATAAAAAAAGCAACGTTCAACGTTACCTGGTTGTCCGTTCAAAAACGTGTTCATTTCTGGTGATAAAATATAATTAAAAAATTTTAAAAACAAAATGTTACCATGTTATATGGTGCAAAAATTATTAAAATCGAATCAGTTACTGATTCTGAAAAAACTATATTTAGGTTTTGCTGCATATACTTAAAATAATGTTGTATATAAAACAGATTATTTTTTATTTTTTTTCACCTTTCGATGCAGTTTCCATCATATTAAAACAATTTATTTTTTCATAACGTTGCCCTATTTTTTTTCTATCGTGGTAAAATCATCAAATGAGTCCTCCCACCCAGGGCAGAGCGGGAGGGACTGTAAGACTCGTACTGACTAAAATCCACGGTGTCCTTCAATAGCCCTTTACGTTCCGGGGTCACGGTATTTCGTACAGTCCCGCGACACCGGCAGGCTTTGGCCCTCTAGAGAGGGGCCCCGTCGCTGACACTCTTTGAGGCGCCCGTGGAACACAACGCGCCGTCGACCCGGGCATGGTCCATGGTCGGACAGCGAGTTACCCATTACTCGCTGCTCGCATGCCCGCGCCTACGGTGGCCGGAGATCGTCTGGCGACGTCCGAAGCCGTGGGCGTCTACCACTGCGGCTGGGGTTGAGGGAGGACGCTGTCCTCTCCCTCATGCGGCCCGCCTCTTCCTTCACGAGCAGGTCTGCTTCGAAGAAGGACTCCGTCTCGCCCCTCAGTATGGCCTCGACCAATGCCGGGCGCGAGAGGTCTCCGCCTATCGCCGTCGTGAGGACACGGCGGTGCTCTGCCCAAGCGGGGCAGTCCTGCACCATATGCTCCACCGTGTCCTCCGGACGATCCTCGCAGCGGTGACACCCAGGCGTTTCTCCCCTCCCTATCAGACACAGGAACCTCCCGAAACTTCCGTGTTCGGTGAGGACCTGCGTCATGCGGTAGGTCAGGACGCCGTGGCGCCTATCCAGCCACTCTTTAAAGAGGGATCTTACCGCTGCGATTGCGGCGTGCCCGAATAACGTTGCCCTTAGAAAATTCTCCTGTATCGTGAATGGTTCAAAATGGTCGCGGAACTTACGAATTACCGTGACCCCGGAACGAAAGGGCTATTGAAGGACACTGTGGATTTTAGTCAGTACGAGTCTTACAGTCCCTCCCGCTCTGCTTACTACTCGTACTTGGTACTTGGACACGCACCGATCACTTGGTAACTACACAAATGTCGATTCGACATTGACATGTAAGAATCGACATTTGAACTTTTGAACTAAAATATAAATTACATAAAAATGTAATGACGGTATTTTAGTTAAATAGTATGCAACTAACGAGTAGACTGATGATTTTTCATCGTACCTGTACTTGGGGGTCGAGTGGAAACCAAAAACTTGGCTTCAAAATGAAATCCACTCTCGACCCCCAAGGGTCGAGAAGAAACTGTTGTTAGGGGTCGAGTGGACACTTTAATTCTTGGGGGTCGAGGGGACGAGAGTGGACTAAACGGAAAATGCTAGGCAAATGTGGAGACGTAGAATACACTGATATTTTTAATCATCTTGATAAAAAATCTAAGTTAGCCGGCAACTTTATTGTACCTACACCAGTTTTATGACCGTCAAGTAATTTTTCACATCCAAGCAACATCCATATGGGCGTTTTCAGCGGATAACATCAAAATGCAAAATAATGCAATAATAATCGACCCACGTCCTTTTTATAAAGGTAATTTTATTCACAAGACATACCGACGCGTGGTTAACGCGCGAATTTGCGAAGTATTTTTCAAAAACGCTTGGCTTTAGTACTGAGAGCGAATAATAAAACTTGCGGTCTAAATTTTAGTGTCAACTCTTCGTTTTTTTTTTCTTCATGATATTTGTGACGGTAGAACTCAAAGCTTGTGGTTTGGGACCACATCACTCGTGGCGGCGTTCAGACAAATTCATACCCCATAAAATTGACGCGACTCTCGATGGTACAACACCATTTTACTTTTTGTCATTTTTTTTTCTGAGAAAGGAGGCCGAACGTAAATGAGATTTTCTTGAAAGAGGTTAGATGTGAGTGTTGCTGAATAACTTTTTTTTATCTTAATCGAATCATAGAGGTGACTCTGGTTTACTATATTTTTCTGTTTTCTTGAGTTTTGTAAGCGATCCGTGCAAGAACCAAAAATTCCAAGACCGTGTTTTAGCAGTTCGAGAATACTCTGTTTTAGTAAGAGCATGATGAGAAACCGGTAAAACCTTTTAACTTGCAAGAGTTTTCAGGACCTTTTTTTTTTGTTTTATCGTGGTAAAATCATCAAATGAGTCCTCCCACCCAGGGCAGGGCGGGAGAGACTGTCAGACTTGTACTGACTAAAATCCACGGTGTCCTTCACTAGCCCTTTACGTACCGGGGTCACGGTAATCCCTTGGTCCCGCGACCCCGGCAGGCTTTGGCCCTCTACAGGCCCCGTCACTATGCTGACACTCTTTGAGGCGCACGTGGAACACAACGCGCCGTCGACCCGGGCATGGTCCATGGTCGGACAGCGAGTCGCCCATTACTCGCTGCCCGCATGCCCGCGCCTACGGTGGCCGGAGATCGTCTTGCGACGTCCGACGCCGTGGGCGTCTACCACTGCGGCTGGGGTGGAGGGAGGACGCTGTCCTCTCCCTCAGGCGGCCCGCCTCCTCCTTCACGAGCATGACTGCTTCGCAGAAGGAGGCGACCGCTTCCCACTCCGTCTCGCCCCGCAGCATGGCCTCGACCAATGCCGGGCGCGAGAGGTCTCCGCCTATCGCCGTCGTGAGGACACGGCGGTGCTCTGCCCAAGCGGGGCAGTCCTGCACCGTATGCTCCACCGTGTCCTCCGGACGATCCTCGCAGTGGTGACACACAGGCGTTTCTTCCCTCCCTATCAGACACAGGAACCTCCCGAAACTTCCGTGTCCGGTGAGGACCTGCATCATGCGGTAGGTCAGGACGCCGTGACGCCTATCCAGCCACTCCTCAAAGAGGGGTCTTACCGCCGCGATTGCGGCGTGCCCGGTTTTCAGGACCTTGGTTTAAGGATCACACTTGGGCCGCGGGACTGTCTCATCAGGTAACCGGGATCCTGGAACGAAAAGGGTTATTGAAGGATCACCGTGGATTTTAGTCAGTACAAGTCTGACAATCCCTCCCGTCCTTGGGTGGTTTGCCTTGGGTGGGAGGACTCATTGATGATTTTACCACGTAAAAAAAAAAAAACATTACTTGCGTAGCTCTCATGGCTGTAGCCGGATACAACTAAATGTCTAGGTTTCATTTTTTTGTTTAATAAAACCTTGCCTTGATCTAGAAATTACTCCTGAATCGTGGATGAGTTTACAAATATTGAAACTCACATACCTACCCAAAAGGCCTGACTCTGAACAACTACCTGTAGGTCATACAAACATTTGTTGACATCTGCCTGTCTAACCTCCACAACCCAGTTACTAAGGAATATATTCCAAAATTCATAACTTTAACCACTCTGCACGACAACATATTGACACATGACACATCAGCTGAGTCGACCGGGTGATTCGAAATTTGAGATAATATTGAAGATTTTTGTCAATTTTCAGCATTCGATTTTTTTATTAAAAATATGTTACTACAGTTATTTCATACGATAAGTTTGTGAGCAATATCTCCAAGGAGGTGTTGAGGTCACTAAAACTGCGTCATTCCACTGTAAAATGTGTGTAACATACAAAATGCTATGTCGTTCCAAAAACTATGTAATTTAGATGTGCTGAAAATATGTATATAAACAAGCTTCTCACATGATAAAAAATGGTTTAACAGTGAAATAAATGAAGTAACTTACTACATGCATTATTAGATTTGCCAGTGTGCATACATAATTTCATAAATAATAACGATCAAAGACTTGATAAAAATTACCAAAAACTATGTTGCAACATGACACTTCTTAGTGCTGACCGCAATCCCAATGTTCATATAACGATTGAAAAGGTTCATTCAGCCTAATCGATACTCGCAATATAATCGAACATGGAAAAAAAGTAGTACAAAGACATGGACCGATTTATCTGCTTATTTGACTAGAGAAGGTTTACTCCATGCAATAAATCTATGGAACGGAATCTGTAGACTCTTTGGTATAATATTTCAAGTATTATTTCGTTTCGAAAATAGGTTTTTTATTAGGTACGCAATAATTCAATAAATAATTTAATTTTTTAATTTAATGATTGGGATAGAAATAAATATTGATGTTTCATTGGAGGCCAAACGTGTGTGTCTTTTAAATTTAAATTCAACCATATAGTTTTACCCACAGAGGTTTTACCCATATTGTGTCTTCTTTATTTAATTTCAATTTATCCGATTATTTCACTTTATAAAACGAATCTAAAAAACGTAAAAAAAGACAAACACCGGGTTCGGATCAAATGCTGGAAGGAGAGATATAGGAGTACTTCCAAATGATTCCCTGCAGTAATAAACAATTTAAATTTCCAACGCGCCGTGGATGGCTAAATTCGAAACTATGAGGAATAGCGAAAAATACTGAAAGTAGTCTCGTGGCCGATTTTGATAAAAAATGTAAATTACGTTGCATAAAATTAAATTTTTGAAATATCAATTTCCAGTAATCTAACCATTAATGTTCTGTGAAGTAATTACATGCGACAAACATAAAATAAAAGGTTTTCTTTATTATATCGATTCAAACTTTAGTCAATGGCCGTAGCTCACTACATACATGTTCACAACATCGTGTTCTCATTTCAATTTTTTTTACGAGTAATCACTTCGCGGTACAAATACAATAACGAAATTTTTGAAATTCGAACTTTGAGTGAATTGGCGCGAAATTTGATTTTGATCTGCGTACGATGACTAAATTATTGTTTGTATAATATTAGTTCATATTTTACCAAATTAATATCACTTTACTGTAGGTTGTCGTATATCATTACGAATTTGATCCTTAACAGCGACACTATGAAATAGTGTAAAAATATAGCACGTTATTTTTTGAAGTGAAAACTTCTTTAGCGGCGTTGAGCACTTTTCTATAATGGGTATAAAATCTTAAACTCGCGTCAGGACACGTGACCCTGACCGAAAAAGCGTAGGACGGCGCAGGGCGCTTGCGTGAATGTTCGTGTGACTTTATTATACATTCGTTGCTAGGTAACATTGTTTATAAAAGATGTACGTCACATTGGAAAATTATTGAAATAAAAAGTCAACCATTTTTGCGAGTTTTACTAAAATCTGTTCACAAGATATTTCCAACAATTACTATTCAAGTTTTCACTTCTGCCGGCACTCCCAGAGTGCAACCCGTCGTTTTTTTTCATTTACAAGCTCTATTCCTGACCAGCAAAAATCTAAAGACGCAGAATTAATTTTTGCGATTGTAGGTGCGGGCTTGCGAACGGCGAGTATAGGGTAACTCACCGTCCAATCAAGGACTAGGCCCGAGACGAATGCGCGTCGTGTTCCAAGCGGGCTTTAAGGAACTATCAGCGAACTGACGAGGCCAAAATAATGCCAAACGCGTGCCGGGCTAACGGAATTGTATTAAAATCATTAAAAGGGTACTGCGGTCCTAAAACGCAAAAGGCATATGAAGGAACAGGGTGGTTTTAAGTAAGTAATAGTCTGACATCTCCTTCCGCTCCACCCAGGGAGAGAATCATTTAAAGGTTTTTTAACTTATAACAGTGTGTTTTACTGGAGTTAAGTCGCGAACTGCATCGCATCTTAAGTATCCTTAACAAATACCTATATACAAGTATTATTATACTGGTGTCAATACTGACGATTAAATATCTGTACGCGCGGCAGCAGATCAACCTACCCAAATCTGTCAAAATTTACCAATCGAACATTAACCTTCCACTATTGTGATAAGGTTGAAAATCGATTGAAGAAATTTTACAGATTGAGGTAGGTTGATGTGCTGGCGTCTATACTTAATATGGCCAAATCAATGTTACAAAACAATTTTGAGAATATAATAATTTACATAACTATCTTTTATTTGGTGGGAAACAAACTCATTTCTAATAAGCCTATCAAGATCCAAGGCATTCCATATTCATTCAACCTTAATTATATTATTGTACAAAACAAAATGTACATTAAAAATTAGCTAATAAATTTAAATTTATTATTTTGAATAGCGAGTACCACAGCGAGCGCATTCCAAATCCAATTTTTAGAATTAATAATTGGCGCGCATTCAAACATTTATTACTGACATTTTTCTTTTGTCCATATTGCTTTTTGGGAATTATAATGTACGTAAAATTATTATAAAAGCTTTAAAAAATATTATAACAATTAATAATTGTATTCTAAGCTTAAAACAAATTTATTTTTATTTTTATTAATCGTTTTCTTCAATTCCTTATTTTTTTCATTCGAGTTGACGAAAAATTCAATTATGGAATCGATTAGAATATTCGCTTTCACACATCATTACGATTAAAAAAAATAAGCATGGTTGTCGATTATGAATACAAATTGAGTAGTGGTAATGAAAAATACGTGTTATTAGCTCTGTATTAGAGAATTACGCTAAGATCTGGGCTTTTTTGCGTTATTTATAATATTTGACATGATATTTATCGTAATTGTTATTGAGTATAAACGCATGTGTGTGATCCAAGTGAAAAATAAAAATGTAAACAAACACGAGTGGCGCGAAACTTCGACTTCAGATATCAAATTCTTCATTACCACTGCTAATTTATGTTGAATTATGTATGAATTCGTTACAATACTAAATGACGAGTTATTCATCCCTCCTATAATGATCCCTTAGATGTCCCGAAACCACATTTTTTATGATTTTTAGCCCAACACAGCACTGCCATCAAAATGGCGACGATCGTATTTAGACTTCTGGATTTTGTTATGGTAAATTAAGAAAATGCGCGCTAAATGTAGAAGTTTTAATGGCGTGAACAAATCAGATTTTTATTTAACATTCTTAATTAATGCGCACTCATAGGATTTAACGCTCAGAATGTTATTATTTTTTAATTTAAAATGAGGATGTCGTATGACTACAAAGTCTGCCCCTTTAGGACCCGCTACTGAGCCGGCGTAGGTATATGTGTTCGGGTCCTTTAGGACCCGGTACCGAACTATACGGTTAAAATCAGTTCAAAATCAAAGCATTTAATTTATTTCAAGTAGGCTAGTTACAGGCACTTTTGAATTGTCAAAGACAAACAAAATATAATTAAACATTACAAAATTATGGTGCTACAGTCCCAGTCACAAGACATAAAAACTGTGACAGTACCGTAGATGGCCCATTCCGAGATCTCTATGGAGAAGAACGGGCAAGAAACTCCATGGACACTCTTTTTATATTAGTTCAAAAGCAAGCCTAGGGGCCCACGATTATTCCAAATTTAAAACCGCCGATGGCTAAACCGGGTGTTGGTGTCATCTGACATCGCAGCTGCGCAGGCGCCGGCAGACGATCACTGCCAATTTTGAAATTGGAACGTTTACTATTTCCAAACAAAAAACTGGCCACACAGAAATTAACTCTACCCTTCCTGTTTTAGGATTTAAAACTTGTAATTTTATAAGCTGTGCCATTTTCTAAACTTAGAATTTGTAGTGACGTAACTCTTAAACGCTATCGATAGATTATAATTGTTATTCTTTCGCCGATAAGGTTGGTTTTCCTTTGAAGCATTTTTTCTATTGTTTCGGTCGGTCGACTATAATGACATAATGGGTCGCGAGTTCGATCCGGCGCAATTACGCGGCACACGATCGATTATTGTGATCAATACAGGGGTTAGACGGCGGTTCGCTGCCAATTTTACATCTTTTTTTAAATAATTTTGTTACAAACAATGTAGCTGTGGTGGTGCATCGATAAAATTTATCGAACTAAATCTTTTATGATTATTATTTCTGTTGCCGGACCGACTGTAAAGGTTACCCTGACCCTGGAACGCAAAGGGTTGCTGAAGGAACAGGATGGTTTTAAAATCAATAAAAGGCGGAATGGCTAATTTAATGATTTTAACACCAAAAAAGAAAAGATAATACTTCTTTATTCATTTTTAAACTTATCATACAAAAACATTTAAAAAAAGAAAAAATTGCAGTCTACCAGGATCGGGAACACGGTCCGGGTTTTCAGCTGCATTCAGTTCGACTGGAAGCCGAGCCCAACATGGTTTGGCAGATGAGGTTTTTTTTCGTGGTAAAATAATCAAATCAGTTCTCAACCCAGAGCAGGGCGGGCGGGCCTGTCAGACTCGTACTGACTAAAATCCTCGGTGTCCTTTAATAGCCCTTTACGTTCCATGGTCAATTTTACCTGATAAGACAGACCCGCGACCCCGGCAAGCTTTAGCCCTCCACGAGGGGCCCCGTTCGGGGGCAGACTGCCGAAAGCTCTCTGAGGAGCGCGTGGAACACGACGCGCCGTCACCCGGGCGTGGTCCATGATCAGACGGCAAGTGACCCATTACACGACGTCCGCATACCCAGGCAGATGATGATACGGTAGATTAATGAATACCTACTATTAATATTTTCTGTAAGTAATAAATTTTAATTAAATATTTATGAGTAATGTCTCTTCTAATGGTCGAGGAAACAGTTGACAGATAAAAATGTTCACGACTAATTTTCAAATTAAATATGATTTATTAATCAGCCATTTAAGTTTAAGTCGGTTTTTTAACTTTTACTTTATTCGAAAACTAATGTCAATGTTGACCATCACCTAAAATATCGCAATCTCACTATTACGTATTACGTGTATTATGCGACAACGATAAGAACCAAAACGTCAATGACCTGCATCTGTCAACTGTCACTTGAAAATCAGCCAAAAATACTTCGTGCCAATAAATTTTAATAATATTTATTATCTTTTTAATGTTATTTTCTTTGGAGAGTGCAACTTGTATTAGAAAAACGTTTATGTCATCAAAAATGGAGGAATGTCAGTTTCGTTGTTATCGTGGTCGCTTCAGTGTAGTTACGCTTTTTATCCCAGAATGATTCGGCAGAAAAATTATCTATGGCAAAATCCAATGTCATATAGATCAAATAAGAAATCAATATCTATTATCATAAACAATAACTAATTTACCAAAATCGATAACAATACAGGCACATCACTACGCTATCGACCGATCATCGAGTCGGTCGCCGACACGGATCGACAATTTCGTAAATTGTGCACCGATTAGCGACCGATTACGACCATTACCGACAGACGGACACCCGATCTGGCCGCGCCGATTAAAATAATCGGTAAACGATAAAAACCGATAAAATAATCCCATGTTTTGTCTGAAGCCGGTTTTTTGTGAGGTAAACTGCCGCGTGCGTGTTTTAAGAAAAACCTAGCGTTTTGTCTAGCTTCTAGACTTTTTTTGGAGTCTAAATTATTATCTAAATTAAATCTAAATTATTCAAAGGTATTTTATGGTGCATCTAAATGTACTCAAATCTGTCAAAAAGTTGATGGATGGCGCCACATATCCTACATATTAATTTGCTTTGGTAATGTTTTAAAATCGTA
The DNA here is from genome assembly GCA_943136025.2 of Agrotis puta. Lineage (NCBI taxonomy): Eukaryota > Metazoa > Arthropoda > Insecta > Lepidoptera > Noctuidae > Agrotis > Agrotis puta. The sequence continues at coordinate 10,309,997 of OW964187.2, forward strand.
GAGTGTATAAATTACTTTTTACTGTTGTAACTTGCAATACTAGCGGTTATAACGCTGACTTCATAATTGACAGAACGGTACAATTTTAAATGTTTAATCTACATCTACACTAATATTATAAAGAGTAAAGATTTGTATTTTTGTGTGTGTATGTTTGTAATGAATATGTCACTACATAGTATAAAACAAAGTCTCTTCCCGCTGTCGCCTCTATATACCTATGCTTAGATCTTTAAAACTACGCAAAGGATTTTAATGCGGTTTTTTTTTAATACATGTAAAATAGTACATAGGTTTGTTAATTAATCCAAAACTTTTTCCTTATTGAAATGAAAAAGTTAACAAACCTATGTATTTAAGGATAAGAAATCACATAAAAATATTGAAATCGGCAGAGCAATTTATCACTAGAAGTTAGAGCGTGAAATGTAAAATGTTAATTTGGAGTGACAATGAAATCGAAAACTTGTTGGATTTTTATACTATCCTATTCATACATATACAGATAGTATTTAAGGCTGAGGATTTTTTCACAGACAGTTAGTTATAAGCAATTTTCATCTTTTGATCTTCGCGGAAAAATAAAAGTTGGATTATTGTACATCTATAATCTTTCATCATATTCCAAATTTCGGTGCCGGAGGAATTTTTCAGATCACATAAGCCTCGTTGATTGGACTATAGCGCGAGAGCGTGACGTAAACGTTATGAAAACACATCCATTTTTTAGTTAAATAAGACAAGTGTCCTTCGCCAAGTTTGATCCATTTTTTACGAAAATCACAATAATTACCTCTTCAAAGATAAAAAATAAATATGATTAAGACATTTTTTTTAAAAAAACGTTGCCCCACACTAGGAATTTCTCCTGTATCGTGGGTACGTTTACAAACATAGAAACTCACACACACAAACACCCAGAACCGGAACAACTACTAGCAGATCATACAAATATTTGTTCCGTGCGGGAATAGAACCCGCGACACATAGTGCAGGAGTTCAATTGCTCAGCCACTGCGCCAATCATTTACAATAATATTGATTTGACTAAATTGTTATTCCGCCCTCTTCCTCTCTCCTAAATTTTGCGTGCCCGACAGGGTCCATATTGTATCTCTAACTTGTTTTTACCATCTCTGTAACACGTGGAATGCAATAAAAAATTGAGTATGGAGTATAAATTTAAAAATATTGAGCAAATATTATAGACTAGACGAGCATCGAAGTTTTTACTTCACATTTACGTCTCTCTAGCGCCTCACTTTACGAAATCCCACGATTCATGTCACTTGCTATTACTCCATTTGATTTCGTAACCAGTTTTCGTCCTCGTGGGACACCACAGTCCCTTAAGCAATTAGAAATCATGTAGCTGTATATAGATAGTCATTTACTAAGGCTCTCATCATACTATAGACTCTATCTAGTCTATACTCTATAGTATAGAGTATAGACTATCATATCCTACTTCATAAATGTTATAAACCTGAAAGTTTGTGAGTATGGATGTCAAATGAGTCCTCCCAACCAGGGCAGAGCGGGATGGACTGTCAAACTCGTACTGACTAAAATCCACGGTAACCTTCAATAGCCCTTTACGTTCCGGGGTCACGGTAATTCGTAAGTCCTGCGACCCCGGCAGGCTTTGGCCCTCTACAGGCCCCGTCACTATGCTGACACTCCTTGAGGCGTGCGTGGAACACAACGCGCTGTTGACCCGGGCATGGTCATATAGAATAGTACATAAAATAAACTGAATAACCCAGTCTAACCACACACAGGCGTCTACTAATGACGTCACCAACCACAGCTCCAAGCAATAACACAGGTACATTAACTCCATCTAACTTTAACGTCACCCGCATGACCAAAATCCAATCAAAAAGCCTAGCATGAACCTCTATTTGACGAGAAGAATGGCTCATAAGAGAAGTTTATTAAAGCCTGGGACATCATGGACCCGGTGGAGACCAAGTAGTTATCAACCGACTAAAGGTACATTGCGCGGGGCTCTCCAAAGACACGTCAAAGCCTATTCTAATTTAAACAGGGCTGTTTACGTCCCCGGGGCTTGGGTCACGACGACCCGATGGGTTGGGCTGTTGTGTGAGCGGAGAGGGTTGTGAAATCGAAAGGAGTTTAGATAATATATTTTTTTACGTTGTAAAATCATCAAGTGAGTCGTCTTGACAACTCTTTCGCGTACATCACGACGCGCCATCGACCCGGGCATGGTCCATGAACCATGGACCCGCGGCGTCTGTGAGGTGGAGGCTGTCCTTTCCCTAACAGCGCCCGCCTTCTGCAGGCTTTGAGAGAATATAACGTGGTTTTAAGTCAAATGTTTTCACAAAGAAATATTCGAAATCTTCATACTAGTCGTCCTCCGCTCTAGATGGAGCTGAAAACACACCAAAGACTTGATGATATGTTGACTTTTTACCACCGAAAATGACTCGATATGAACAACATATTCATTAATTACAAGTTTATACGATAGTTCTGTTAGCATAGATACAAGTTGAGGATAAAACTGGTCACGCTGCAAAAGTAGCATAATGATGCTGGTATCCGCTCCAAAGCCTAAACGTTAGATTATGCTTATCAAGATTGGCAATATCTGGAATGTCACTGGACTAAACTGACAGAAGCGTGATGTGTAATTCTCAGTAGCGACTTGGTTGTGTTAACTTCTGGACGATGGAGTTTAGGTTTAATAAGAATAAGTCCTTTTCTTTCTAATATTTATCATCAGTATAAGGCTTATCCCAACTATGTATGTTGTAAGATTAATTTCAACCCAGCTAGCTACAAGGGAAACATGGCACAATGTCACCAAGCTTCGGATTCTTAACGACTGTCAAACATATACTCGTATTTATGAAAGATGTAACGAAAAATAAATTGAAGTTCTAAATCCGTTTCCCGCTATCAGTGCCACCGCTCCTCTCTCCGAACTCATTTCAGGGCTGAGCGCGCACCCGCCGCCGCCGCCGCCCTGCCCCTACCACGACCGCACTTTATAAATATTGTACTCTCACTCAATAACGACGCCGTGACAACCCTTGATGTGCTTCTACGTTTATACACTAATCATGTGTAAAGAACATTGGTTAAGGCTTGATGTTATCTTCGGATAAATCGGGATTGGATATTTATAATTATTTCCAAGAAAAATCCTTTGGATTAGGGATCATCTTTGAATAGAGATTGATGCTTGTGCTTTTTCTCTAGATCCTTAGTTTTTGATTATTTAAATTAAGGTAACACTTTTGCACGTCGCCGTGTCGGTCTTATTATTTAAGACATATGCGAATGCTAGCAAAAGCTTTTCAAAGGTAATATTTAACGCATTCTAACATTCGTCAATTTCGCCCCGTGAAGGACTTTCATATAACCTTTCAACTTTATCTTAATTCCTTTCTTAGCGATGCTGCGTTATATTTATTTGAGTGCCAAATTCTGCCAGATCTAGTAGTGGTTTGAGTTATGCGTCAAAAGCGGTCAACTTTTTTTTCACAGGAAGCAACTTTTAATAGTAAATGCCAACATCAGTGCAAAAATCCTACTTTAAAGAGTATCCAGTCGAATGCAGCTGAATATCAGCCTATTTTATATGAAGCGACTGCCTATCAGACGCACACAACCCAGTAACTGCGTACTCAGTACCTCTTGCATAGACTGGTTGTCAAACAAAGAGTCTATACATATAATAAATCTGTAGAAGGGTCAATTCTGTACATTGAAAATATTGAAAAAATAAATAGCGGGGGGTGTTGCTGGATCGATACCAAACTGATTAAAAAAATTAAATTAAAAAATGATTAAAAAAATTTTTGTCTGTCTGTCTGTTTGTGCAGGCATCACGTGAAAACTAACGGTTCGATTTCGATGAAACTTGGTATAATTATTCCTTATTATCCTGGGCATAACATAGGATACTTTTGATCCTGGAAAAAAACGTAGAAAAAAATCTTATTTTTCAGTTTTATTCATAGACGTTGTTCTGTAGAACCGCGAACACATGTTGCATTACCCGCAGTGGATTCAGCGCTGTAATATTTATAAGATGTCATTGTCAGAGTTACTCAAAATGGGGAAATAAACCATCCACGCGAAGACCGACATCCGCGCGGACGGAGTCGCGGACGGAAGCTAGTTGTCTAATAAAAATACAACATCGTAGCTAACAAATAGAAAGTGAGTGGCTACTCATGACCAGAAGGCGTGGCCTGGTGTTATTATGGACCAATCCATTGTACCTCTCAATACAGCTTACTGTAACAACTTGCGGAATTCTAAGAATCAGATTTCTTTGATAGATCTGTGAAAGCTTTGAACCAAATTCGGGGAATAAGAAGCACCAAGTTGGCAGCGACATTATTTTCTGACAAGGAAAATATATTTTTAAAGAAAAAAAAAATACCTAGTGAAAGCATGATAAAACTTTTGCAATACAACTGAGATTTCACAAAAATAACATCAGTCCATCCAATAAATTCTTTTTTTTTTACGTTGTAAAATCATCTTATGAGTCCTCCCACCCAGGGCAGAGCGGAAGGGACTGTCAGACTCGTACTGACTAAAATCCACGATGTCCTTCAATAGCCCTTTACGTACCGGGGTCACGATAATTCGTGAGTCCCGTGACCCCGGCAGGCATCCAATAAATTCATGGATAGCCTTTATACCCAGGGTAGAGCGGGAGGGACTGTCAGACTCGTACTTGTCCTTCAATTGCGCTTTACGTACCGGGGTCACGGTAATCGTGAGTCCCGCGACCGACGTGAGTCCCGCGACCGATGCAATACGACCCTTAGATTTAGAAGTTAGAATTTCAACCAATGTCCTACAGTGCTTGTAAAGTTATTTTCATGACGTAAAAGTGTGTAAAACTAAATCGGTACGCATGACAATCGCTGCGGTTGTTCGTGAATTAGGTGCTGATGTAATACATATTGTTGAGCAAGCAAAAAGTTCGTGGTGAGTGCAAGCGCGATTATTGTAAAACCACAGACTAGTCAGTGCTGTACTTTGTTAAGAATTGTGTTGTGCATTCTTAGGAAGAACACTTTTACTGGGAGTTTTTCTTTGAACTGACACGTAGTAAGTATGCATAGATATGTAAAAGACATAATATTTAAAATACATAATATGTGAAAGATATAACATGTAAAAGACATGATCTGTAACTTTTACATATACACTGTGACTTTTTAGTCGTCTTACAAAAGTGGTCCACTCAATGTATCCGACATAGTTATAATATCTCTAGGCACGATTATTATTTTTTTACCATTAATTATAATTTTCATCATAAATTATGTTTATTTTATAAATATTTATTAAAAAAGTTTACGTATCAAATCGTAGAGTATACCTACCCTGCGCACGAGTCGATCATTCCATCTCCATTTTTATAAGGGTGTTTCTAACTACGCCTTGCGTCATAAAAGTGAATAATATTTTTTTTTTAATTTACTCCACTCTTATGAAACCATTTTTTTTTTAAATATGGATGTTGGATGCTGAGCTGGCCGTTGTAAGACGACTGAAAAGTCACGGTGTATATGTAAAAGACACTTTAACGGTGTGGTAAAATCCTGATGGCTCCTCCCACCCTGGAGAGAGGAAGAGAGTAACTTTTACTGACTAAAAATCAACCAAATTGTTTTGCTTCCTCTTTGTGTTCCACCGTTTCCTTTTAAGCCAGTAGATTCCTCCTTCTGCGAAGCAGTCATGCTCGCGAAGGAGGAGGCGGGCCGCGTGAGGGAGAGAACAGCGTCCTCCCTCCACCCCAGCCGCAGTGGTAGACGCCCACGGCGACGGACGTCGGCCTACGATCTCCGTAGGCGCGGGCATGCGGGCAGCGAGTAATGGGCAACTCGCTGTCCAACCATGGACCATGCTCGGGTCGACGGCGCGTTGTGTTCCACGCGCACCTCAAAGACTGTCAGCAAAAATGACGGGGCCCCCCTCTGGAGGGCCAAAGCCTGCCGGGCTCGCGGGACTCACGAATTACCATGACCCCGGTACGTAAAGAGCTATTGAAGGACACCGTGGATTTAGTCAGAACGAGTCTGACAGTCCCTCTCGCTCTGCCCTGGGTGGGAGGGCTCATTTGATGCTTTTAAAAAATTAAAAAAAAGCCGGTTGATTAGATACCCGGTAAATGTTTGATCCCGTACTATAACATAACTACTCTTCTACTCTTTAATCATGGCTGTTTTTAACCCCACCTCGCTATCGTCATCTAATTCGCGACATTTTTCACTTGTGCAAAACCGCGGGGTGTTATTATCGTCGACTACAGAGCAGTACAATGTCTCTGAGGGTTAAGTTAACCCCCCGCCGCGTCTCCAATAAACACACATGCTACAAAATTTAGAGTTACAAAATGGTTTGTCTGTACTTGACAATTTTGTTACTACAGAATGGAGTTGTAAAGGGTAGTGTCTTAGGTCCTCTCGAACTTCAATCACTTTTGGCATTAAAGTTGTGTTTTAAAGTGAGAGGGATGGAATTATTTGCTGTAGTACCTACATATCAGTACATATTTAGTGTTGTGAATGCGAGTGAGTTGTGTTGGACTTTGGATGTCTTGATTTCACTTATATAGAGTTTATTTTAGTTTTGAATTTCTCCCGTTCACTGACGTATGCACATGCAAGAAAACCAAAGCAAGCCATGTAGAACTACAACGTAATTATAATGTCGTGGATTTTCGCGAAGTACCTGATTTTATAAAACTTTTTATACTAAAGGTTACTTATTTTATGTAGTCATACCATAGTTTAAAGTGCATTTTATTCATAATTTCTCTATTCCATAAATATTGCGGACAGCTTACTGGCCAGTCACAAAATTCTCAACAAAAAAAAAAAAGTACAAAACTATTAACACCACATCACTGGTCAATTTTCTGCTGACCAATTTAAAAACAGAACCACACAAAATTTAATTTAAGAACAACTGTTTTATACCATAATAAATACACATTATCTATCCCATAGTTTTTTTTTAAATATTTTAAATTGGAATAATCGAATCGATTGAGCAACAAAAAAGCAATGATGCGACCCGAGTGGGCTATAATAACATAATATGAGCAATTTAAACGATTAGCATCTACCGGAAGTTGTTCGCAGGAAGCGATGTGGTCGGCGCGGGCGCAGTGTATGAAAAAAGGCGGGTATTTTGAACCATCGTTTAGTGTTTTCTCCCTACTTTGTTTGTGGTTTTATACGGTGTGTTTTAGTAATTTTTTGACGTAGGTGTTTACGTGTGTTTATTTATTGAGTTTTATAGTGAAAAATAATTTAGGCGGCGGAAGGCACAAGAAACAAAGTTTTTAGGGATCCGTAATAAACAAGGAACACACAAGATTCAAATTTTTGAATAAACTGTTTCGGATTTGTAGTAATGTGAATCACAACACAATCCATAAAATGAACAGTGTACAATTCATAACACGCAGTTTAAAATACTATACTGCTAAAGTAGCCTGGTTAAATCATCAATTATAGAATATCTTTAAAATATGATAAACTGATACCTCTTCACACAGCATCTCGATTTTTTTTTTTTCTGTCGAAAACTATTTTTTACTTTTTTAAATCACAGTATAATATAAAATGGTAGAATCTAGATAACATTATTAACTGTTATTTTTAATGGATCTTTTATCCGTTTTTTACCTTGAGCAGCCTTGACTTTTAGTTAATTGTTATTTTAATGTAATTATTATTGTGCTGTTAATTAGCAATGTGAGATCGTATTGGTAACTTATGTAGGGTAGTTTTAACAGTTTAATCAACCATATTTTAATTAAGTGGCTGTTAATTTGTTTTGTCGCAAAATATTGTGTTACCGTAATTAGTTAAAAAATAAATAAGTTATTTAATTTTTATATAAATAAAATTAATAAAAATAAAATAACTAAAAACGGCATAGAAAGTTAAGAATGGTCATATAAAAAAAATGTACATGAGATTGAGAAGAACCTCCTCTTTTTTGTTGTCGGTTAAAAACTGTTAATACTTTTAAATACTTTTACACATATTTACATTTGTCATAATTTATTTTTCTCATCAAAACTACCTTAGAGCTAATTGGGCGTGGGACTGTACGAATTACCGTGACCCCGGAACGTAAAGGGCTATTGAAGAACACCGTGGATTTTAGTCAGTACAAGTCTGACACTCCCTCCTGCTCTGCCCTGGGTGGGACGACACATTTAATGATTTTACAACGCTAAAAAAAAGAGCTAATTTGATTATTAAAAATTAAGAAAAAAATGCCATTTTTTTTCGGTAATCATTTAATTAATCACGGAAGCAATAAAAAGAGTGTATATTTCGAGTGCGTGACAAAAACACGAGCGATACACTTGCGTGCATAATTGTTGGACAGCGCACGTGGTGTGTTACACTGGCGGCCAATTTTACGATACATTAATTCGCGAAGCAGTGAACAAATGAAAATGATGAAGTATTAACACATGAGTATACACTGATAAGTTTGATACCGTGAACGTGTATAGAATCCGAAATATGTTACATTTTTGTCTTATAATCTAAAGTGAAAAAATAACCAACAATTTTTCACCTATAATGAAAAATTTGTGAAAATAGTTAAACATTTTAATGCTCTATGGCCAAATAGTTATAAGCAGGTGTATCTTTAAAGTTAAGCCGCGCTAACCGAGATTGGCCTGTGGATAGGCAACAATCAATCGTAGCGAGTTTTCTCCGTGTCTCGGAAAGCAGGTAACGCCGTTGGTCCCGGCTGTTATTTGTAGATCTTTGATTGACTGTTAGTCAGAACCTGTAAAATCTAACAACCAGTTATGACAAGGGGTATATTATACGCAATTACTGTGTTAGGGGTACGATAGGCAGTCGCTCCCTGTAAAATACTAATATTTAGCTGCATACGGTTCAACTAGAAGCTGACTTCAACATATTAAGAAATGGCCAGGCAGATGATGAATAATTTGTTTAATGAATTTTTGAGATTTTTTTTACATCAGCGCTATTCACATTTTACTGTTCATAAAGTAAAATAAGTCAGAACTATAAACTCTCCTGTGTTTCATTAGAATGAATGTAAGAAAAATAAAACATTTAATGCCGCGAACAATTAAGGTAGACGTCAAACAAACGCAAACGAGCATGAAGACAAAAACACAAAAACCCACGATGAACCTCATAAATTCATAATCCATGTTTCACATTACTAATCTTATCAAAAAACCAGTTCAACGTTTACCAACGGGCACTATAACATCATCTTCGCTTCGTTTCCCACAGTAACCGAGAAAATGCATTCATTTTGTGCTATCCATGTCCAATTTTATCCAATTTTTAATGGCGCTACCGCGGCGGAGCGGCCAATATCGCAAATTATAGTGTTCACAGATTACGTCGGGAGTTACCTACGTGACGGACGGTCCGACTGCCCGCCAGTGTACACGATAACCTGTACACTGAGTGAACATGTCTTACAGTGTAAGTACCGCGCTTCCGCGTCGATAGTAGAAAATGTGGAAAGTAAATTCTTAAAAATAAAAATAAACGTGGATAGGTTATTCGCTCCCGCAGTGTAATCGTGGTTGTATGGATTATGTTGGTCGTATCGCAGCTTGAGGTTGTACTAAGCTTACAATGTATGTAATAGGTATTTTACATTAGCGTTTATAATTATGAAAAAGCCGGTGGTATTAAGAATGAAACAGGATTGAGAATTAATTAGGCGGTCGTCATTTGTTTCTTGAGCGCACATTATACAGCTGGTGAAATATCAATTAGTGATTTTTATGTCAATTTGAGGACAGAAATAAGCCACAATTATGTTCTTTTTTTAATTTATATCGTAATAATTCGTTCAGATCATTTTCAATCGTATTGACGATCCTTAAAACCTTTAACAAAACGTCAAACCTTTAAACCTTTGACGTATTGTGAATACAAAACGTCAAAACGTGAATCCTTTTAACGTCAAACAAACTGGGAATCGAACACCTAGTGGTAAACAGTTGCGCTAGACCAAAACTCAAACCTATCTACCATAAATTCGTCTACCCTCATTTGGAATCTGTGTTGTAATCAAGCGTGGTGCATCGCAGACGAAGCACGTGCGTGCGTGTATGCGAGAATTACGCGAGCCAGCGAGCTGAGCGCCGCCGCTAATGTACTTATACGTGACGTAGATGGAAAAAACGAGGGTAGTCATGCTTTTGGATAGTCTCGTAAAGTCCGCGTCACTTTAAGGTGACCCCCCTTGTCAGCATCTACCGTGCTACTCAACTTTTGAGGAACCTGACCTGCGGCCCTATTATGACGGCTTAAAACCAGGCTTGTTCCAGTGAGTGAAAGAGACAGAGCTATACAAGTCATCTAGCGCCACCTCGTTCACTGACTGGAACAAACCTGGTTTTATGACGTCATAATTCAGTTTAGGTTAACTGTTTATAGAGCATATTTGTCGGTAAAGATCTTTGTTAGGGAAATAAGCAAATCTTTTAGTTTTTCTTCAGCCCACCCTGTCCCACTGCTGGGCAAAGGCCTCCCCCAATTTTATTCATGTGTTCTTGTCCAGCGCCACTTCGAACCAGCCCTCACGGTACGAGTCCAACTCATCTCGCCACCTCTTTCTGGGTGGGCCTCGAGCAAATCTTAAAAAAAAATACTTCGTTTTCTATTTGACGGCACGTTTGGCGCAGTGGCTGAGCAATTGGAGTGGTGCTGCGCTCTGTGTCGCGAGTTCGATCCCCGCACGGAACAAATATTGGTATGATCTCCAAGTAGTTGTTCCGGGTCTGGGTGTTTGTGTATGTGAGTTTCTATGTTTGTAAAGGCACCCACGATACAGGAGAAATTCCTAGTGTTGGGCAACGTTTAAAAAAAAACACTTTATAGAATTAAATATCTATATTATACATTTTAGTAAAAAAAAATACGTTTACATTATCTTGAATTTTCTGTTCTTTGTAAAATATCATTTCAATCAAAATTATTTTAACTAAAAACAACATTCAATAATCACACCATGAATTTTACAACTTCAAAAAGTAGGACATTGTCACAATCCAGTCAATAACCAAAGTCTGTAACATCAATTAAATAACGTATGCGCAAAAAATTACTGCCAACCATCAACATTTTGCTTAAAACAAAAGGATTAAACACTCCTGCGCAGGATTGGCCGGCGTCATGTTGAGCGATGTGACAGGTTATGCGCATAACCTGTGATGTTTATTTTATAGTTGGTGTTGCTATACTTACATTGTCTTGTATTGTAATTTTTGCGATGGGAACCCTGGCTACCCTGTGTCATAGAAAAAGAGAAGAATAGTTCCGGAAAGTTGCTGTTTAACTTCAGCTTAGTATTTCTTGAATTTTTTTTATTGTTTTTTTTATAACAGTCTGAGCGTATTTAAAAAAAATCATATATTTGAGACTTTTTATTTTGACGAATTATTTTTAAACGCATTAACGCATGATGCGTTTAAAAATAATTAATCTATATCGATCCAGAAGATGCGGGTTCAAATCCCACACGCAGCTGAATTTTTTTTTCCTCCAAAATCATCATTGCCACTATTTGTATTTATCTTTTGTTTTGTATATCATCATCATCATCTCAGCCATAGGACGTCCACTGCTGAACATAGGCCTCCCCTTTAGATCTCCACATGTACCGGCTGGAAGCGACTTGCATCCAGCGTCTTCCGGCGACCTTCATAACATAGTCTGTCCATCCATCATCATGTCCATGTTTGTATGTGATATTGTAGATCCCTAATCAATGGCCTATTAGGATAGGAATTTTAGTAGCTATCCAAAACGATTGCCGGGATCAAATTGAATCAGCAACAAATAGTTTTCAAAACTTAATGCAGCATAAATATGCTGATGTTCAAACTTCTTTTTCTCTCAGGAATTAAATAAGCTTATGTCTTTAAGCTTCATTCAGACGTTGTTGCAAGAAATTGCATAGACTGCATCAAAATCGGTTCAGTGGTTTTTGAGATAGGGAAATTTATGAGCTTATTGTGTACATGAGCGATGTTATAACCGGTGCTACGGATTACAAAATTCTAGTGCGCATGTAAGATAAATTATGTATTTGATAAGATTTTGGGTTGAATTTTTAACTGAAAAGAGTTAAAAAACTCGGATGTCGGTGGCAAAAAACACAATGAAATAAAAAAAAAACAAAGCCACCGACCGACTTCCGAAAGAAAAGTTATTTTGTAGGTTATTTTACCTTTTTTTGTGGTTGTTTTTGAATGCGTTTATATAGTTTTTTTATTTATTTTTTTATTATTAATGGACAATGAATTCAGTTGATCAAACAAGTACCGCAATCTAGTCAGACTTGCATGCAAGTTCATGCATTATTTAAATGAAGCTTTACAATTACAATGTTCTTACACATCAAGTAACACAACAAATACTACTAGATTCACACACAATCATTAACTGTTTCTAAAATAAAGAAAGGGTTCATTTTCTCACATTAGCAGTTGCTTATCATCATTAATATCGGCATTACAACTCACCCCATCATAGTTAGCGTGGCGCAATCTGTCATTCTTGACGTGCGGACGTATGTATGGTCGGTGCAGTGCGCAGGGGCAGCTTGTTCGACGCTATCGTTTAGTGACAGAATGTTAATTTCTACAGATCTTATTGATGACGTCATAAAACATCACGCCTGCTATCGCTGTAGAATAAAATCATCAAATGAGTCATCCAGGGCTGAGTGGGAGAGACTGTCCGACTCGTACTGACTAAAATCCACGGTGTCCTTCAATAGTTTACGTTCCAGGGTCACGGTAATTCGATAAGTCCCGTGACCCCGACAGGCTTTGGCCCTCTAAAGGGGGGCACCGTCAGTGTGCTGACACTCTAAGGCGCGCGTGGAACACAACGCGCTGTCGACCCAGGCATGGTCCATTCCATCCACTAGCTGATCCGGCAAAGTTCGTACCGCCTTAGAATCTTTTTTTTTAATCATGTTTACTCACCTTTTAAACCTTCCCTGGACTTAAACCAAAACAATTCAAAACCAAAATTACCTAAATCGGTCCAGCCGTTCTCGAGTTTTAGCGAGACTAACGAACAGCAATTGATTTTTATATATACCGATTATGCAAGCGGTTGAAGTAGACGTTACAACGTAACGTAAGCAGGTTGTAACGTATAATATTTTTTAAATTACAATTTTACTTTACAAAATCAAACTGATATTTACCTAAACCTATAACTAAAATATTTAGCTATAATCAATTCCATTTCATATGGTTGCAAATTCTATATTTTAATTCTTAATTCACTATATTGCATCCGGATATAAACTAAATTAAGCACTAAACCACAACATAAATAACACAAAAGGTCAAAATCAGAAAATAAAAATAAAATAATTTATGAATAAATTACTAAAAATAGCTTTCAAATAAATATGTTAATTAACAGAATAAAGTAAACCAGTTTCTTGTACTACCGCACTTGAATTATTTTAGTTCAAAAATCTTTAATTGCTGGCAATGTATGAGCGTTGCTGATCGATTCGACGCAGCTGTGGGGATGCGCGAGCGGTGCGCCGGCGCAGGTCACGTGACTAACGCGTGGCTTTCATACCAGTTGCCAGTGTATAGGAAATGTCGCTCAGAAGGTTCACGTGTAATAAGAAGAGATAGAAATGCGAAACACTCTTAAAAATTTTCGAAGGAATTTGTGGTGTGAATGCTTGAATTAGTCTATATATTGTTTTTTGAGAATAAAAAATCTTGACTTATATGTTTGGCAAGTCGGCTGCAGTTTTTGCGCATGAAGTAGTTTTTTTTTTCTTTCACATAGCTGGAAGTTATAATCCTTTCATGCGAAATTCCATCATTATTTTATTCACATATAGCATTTTTTAAATAAAAAAAATAATTATTAGTCCTCAGGGTAACACAAAAAAACTTGATTTATGCCTTTGTCAAACAGACAGGCGAGTCCGAAGCGATAACGAACCGATACGAGACGTCAGTCCGAAAGTTCTGTCACGCTATCGGATCGTTTTCGCTTTTCTATGTGACTGGATTGAAACAATTTAAATAAAACATTACAAATAAAAACGCCTCGCTTCGCATTCGTCACGCCTGTCTATTTCACAAAGCAAGAATGAACTTTACAAATAAGTCCGTAGCGAGGCTACGAAATTCCGTAGCAAGTGTTACTACCGCTACGCAATAATCGTAGACCCTAATTACCTCTTCATTTCATCGACAATCGATTTTGGACCTTCTGCAGTTATATTTTGAATGTAAATACATAACACCCCATGTCCACAGAGGTTCAGATTGATCTGAATTTGAGTACTTTATGATGATTACGTACTAATCCTGTTTGCAGCTTTAGTTGGTGTGAATTATCGAAAAAATCTTGTTGACACTTTTTTCATCTGGGAAAGTAAAATATTGTTGGTTAAGCTGGTTGTAATGGCTCCAATGTGTACACGATGGCCCTCGATTGAATGGATGACATAATAATTTTCATGGGAATATGGGTGTGATTTTTTTCAAGATTATGAATTTTATTATTTTTTTATGTGGCAACTTATTTATCTTGAGCAATTTGTAAATGCTAATGTCACCTGTTTGTAGCTGTCTGGTTTTTGACAACGCTTTGACGAACCGCCACTTGCATTTTTCTATTTTTTTTTTCATCGTGGTAAAATCATCAACTGCCGCTTCCAACCCTGGGTGGGGCAGAAGGGACTATCAGACTTGTACTGACTAAAATCCTCCGTGTTTATTCAATAGCCCCTTACGTTCCAGGGTCACGGTTACCTGTTTAGACAGCCCCGCGATCTACCATTTGCATGTACTTAGTTCATTTTAAATTCGACTTACCTAGAGTAAGTTAAGATGAGACGAGGTTGTCTTACCAAAGGGTCTACCAACCCAGGGGATGGCATAGTTAGCGCAGTGGCTAAGTGATTGGACTGCAGCGCTGCGTGTAGCGGGTTCGATTGCCGCACGGATCAAATATTTGTATGACCTACAAGTAATTGTTCCGGGTCTGGGTGTTTGTCTGTGTGAGTTTCTATGCTTGTAAACGCACCCACGACACAGGAGAAATTCCAAGTAAAAAAAAAACCAGTAACTGAGTTGTGGAGGTCATAAATATGCGAACACTTCATAAAAAAGTATTAAACTGCATTCATTTAGAATGCAAATCGTTACCGACAAAGTTTAGAAAAGGCGTGGCAGATGATGATAACTTGACTTAAGCGCGCCACACACGGCTAAGATACTATAATATTTTATCTTAAGATACTTTATCGCTCGCCATACAATTCAATGGACCATCACACACGGCGAAGATAATATATGTTTCATATTTTGGTATCTTAAGATAGAATTGTATGGCGAGCGATATGGCATCTTAAGATAAAATATTATAGAATCTTAGCCGTGTGCGACGCGCTTTACCTGGAGTATCAAAACCAAAACTGTACAACTTTATTCGTTGTCGTTCGACACTATCATCAATTTCTATAGAATGTTACCAGATACAGAAAAACATTTAGTATTTCCTACCATTCAGTGAGAAGCGCCGTCAAAACCGTTGAATAAATTGATGTTAAGTCAATTAGCTGAAGCAGCCGAAATTATCCGAAGTGAGCCGAATTGAGCCGAAGTGAGCCGGGTACTCTGGCCACAAAACAAAGGCTTTGCGACCCCCCGGAAACATTGAGTTGTACCAGCCCCGAGTTACTACTAGCATTTGTTGGTGCAATTTACAAGTAGGAAGCGTTTAGTGACACAATTCATCATCATAATTACATCAGCCTGTATTTGTCCACTGCTGGACATAGGCCTATCCCAATGTGCGCCACTGAGCCCGGTCTTGAGCTTTCTTCATCCAGCCGGCTGCCTTCCGCAGGTCTTCGCTCCACCTGGTCTGGACTGAAAAAAACATAATTTAAGCATACCTATAGTTATAGCAATTGTCATAAAATAAAAAATATATATATGTTCAACAATAGATGCGCTTACAACCACCAGCAACTATCGAACGCTTTTGAACTCACTCTTAATGCTTTGTAGACTAAAAAATCGCTTTAACCTTTATCTTTGGACCACACACACACGGTCCACTGCCCCATCCTTACGTTCGTTGCGTGAAATGTAAAATTTTTGCTATTCATTGCGGGTTCGAGCTGTTTTTCTGACACTCGCGCCTTTTCTACGGGGTCTAGCCCTTTATTAGGGGACGATGGGTACTGTTATCGAAAAAAGTGCAACGCCGGGCAATTTATTTTTAAAGCAGGCCTATAAAATCAAACTTTGTAGGCAGCTTCCAATATTCTTACATATTCAATTATGTAAAAGTGGGCATAATCGTATTAAATAATTAGGTGACTTTTTGTACAGTTGTTTATTTTACATCACAAAAGAAAACCTGTCATTACAAATGTAAAGTTAAAATGTTCGTCAGTCACTCATGAAAATGGCTGATCAGTGTAACAGCACACAGATTGTTTATAACCAGAAACAGTTCGTTTTTTTTATCCCGATCAACGCAGACAAAGTCCCGGACAAAAGGTAGTATCTCTAAGAAAATAACAAAACCTCCACGTGTGGCACATCTAGTTTTAATAAAGTCATAAAAATTATAACATAATCTAACCATTATGTGTTTTAATTATTTATATAATCTAATAAGTAATCTTTAACTCCCACGCTTCACATCTTCATCACCATATGAAGAAATAATTATCTTGATTTAGACATTAACCTGATTTTACATTATTTTTATTAAATGACGCCCTTTTTTGGGAGTTATAGTAATGATAGGTCTGTGTTATCATCTATTTCTATAAGTGGTAATTTGTAATAAAAACGAAATAATTCGGCTAATTTATTTCACAACTTAATTAAAATTTGAAATCAAATCAACTTCACTATTAAATTCAGCTTTATTATGTTGGTCATTCTCTAAAGTATGATCTCGAATAAGTACACTTGTTTCAAAGCATATTATTATTCTAATCTGTGCTATGTTAGTTACCAAAACCTGAAACACTGCCATTTTTATTTTTTTATTTTTTAAATTTATAAGTCAGCCAACCAAATTAATTTACGGTACCTGACGGAAAAATAAATTAATGTATTGATGTCATAAATTATTGAAAAACTTACACAAATATTGTTGAAACTCACAGTAAAAGCTCGACTTTTTTCAAAAACGATTTCTACTCGTAAAAGCCTTAAGAGCTCACGGTTCTATTTTTTCTAAATCATCTTGTAACACTTTTTTTAGTAACAGTACTTGTACTAAGATGCAAGCCCCTGCACATTGCGATCATTCCGAGCGAGTTTCAACAAATTGTGCCAACATACCTCGGGGGCAGCCACAAGGCGACCCTATGTTGTGATTTTAGTTATAATAATTAGTTCAAGTGATGAGTATTTTGTTAGGGAGGCCACATCACTTTGGAATAAATTAATTTTGTTCTTGCTTATACTCGTAATGTCCCATCCAATGATACCGTGTATCCTAAGTAAAAGTAAGCAAAATATAATATAAATTTGAATTTAAAAACTGAAGTAGAAACTATAATTGGCTACATTCCGTTTCATAAATTTCCCATTTTGAAAAGTTAACATAATTACAAAACATAAGTGTCGTTTCGTCACTATTTTTGCATTATTTGCATGTAATCATTTTCGTTTCGACACCTATCCGGATTAAACTCTCTAAATGATGTTAAAAACCGCATAAAAATCCAGTGCGTAGTTTAAAAGAACAACGATGGTACACGAATAAACATAAAGTACAGTTGCAATTTATTCAAGACCATGGTTTCTTTGCATTCATCCATTCTTATTTTTAATTATTCTTCTAGATCAAGCAGTTGATTCCATAAACAGCTGTTGTAACTCATCATCATCTGCCTAGCCTTTTCCCAACTATATTGGGTTCTGTTTCCAGTCAAACCAGATGCAGCTGGATATCAGTATTTTACATGAAGCGACTGCAGCTACAGCTGTTGTAACTAATATTTGTAAATAGATAAGTTCCTGATTAGTACGTTTATCAATTTAAACGCTATGCTATCTTGTATTCTGACATTCCGAGCTAATTTCTTAGTAAAACTCTAATGATCAACTGGTCATGAAATCGTTTTAATATCATACTTGCAGGTGTGTTCCCGCAGAGCCTGGGCACCTACCTATCGTAGAATGATCTGTAATTATTTGTTACGTAGGAAGATTAAATAACGCTGTTATTATAGCTTGAACTTTTATAAAATGTTTATAGCTTTGAGCTATAGAAATAACTAGAGAAATACGAAAACTAAAAAAACTTAGCCTAAATACGAGTATTAAAAGAAGTACGTTAGATCACTGTAAATAAAGTGTTTAAAGCCTTTGTCAAACTGACAGGCGATAGCGAAGCGGACCGAGTCCGAAGCGATACGAGACGTCAAACTGGGTGCAGCGAACCGAGGCGTGTCAGTTATATTAGCTGACTTTTTATGAACGACGTCAAACAGGGCAAATACGCCTTCGCCACGTCTTCGCATCGGTTCGGTCACGCTATCGGATCGCTTTCGCTTTTCTATGTGACTGGATTCAAACAATTCCATACATTACAAATATAAACGCCTCGCTTCGTATTCGCCACGCCTGTCTGTTTCACAAAGACTTAAGTGTTTGTTAACGCACCCAAAATAATATATGTACTTACAGACGCCAGCACATCAACCTACCTCGGTTAATTTGTTATTAGTAAAATTTGACAGATTGGGGTAAGTTGACCAGCTTACGTTTATATCTGTCCTTATGAGTTAAAAAAAAACGTATTATATTATTTACTAGCTGCTCCTTGTGGTTTCACCCCTCCTGCTCTGCTCCTATTAGTCTTAGCGTGATGTTATAATACCTATAGTCTTCCTCGATAAATAAACTATCCAACACAAAAAACATTATACAATTGTAACCAGTAGTTCCTGAGATTAGCGCGATCAACCAAACAAACTCTAACTTTATAATAACACTAGCGACCCGCCTTGGCTCCACACGGGTACAATCTCTACTATATTATGCATGTTTTATACACACAAACCTTCCTCTTACCGCATCAAAATCCGTTGCGAAGTTTTAAAGATCTAAGCATACATAGGGACAGACAGACAGACAGCGGGAAGCGACTTTGTTTTATACTATGTAGTGATATTATAGCATTGAAAATTAATAACAATATTAGTTTATACTGAGTTTCGTCGGTGCGCAGGAGTTCCAGCTCACGACATTTTAAGACTTGTATTTGCTCTTGGGCTAAATTGAGAACACTTTTTTTTTTTTTTTTTTATCGTGGTAAAATCATCAAATGAGTCCTCCCACCCAGGGCAGGGCGGGAGGGACTGTCAGACTTGTACTGACTAAAATCCACGGTGTCCTTCACTAGCCCTTTATGTACCGGGGTTACGGTAATTTACGAGTCCCGCGACCCCGGCAGGCTTTGGCCCTCTACAGGCCCCGTCACTATGCTGACACTCTTTGAGGCGCGCGTGGAACACAACGCGCCGTCGACCCGGGCATGGTCCATGGTCGGACAGCGAGTCGCCCATTACTCGCCGCCCGCATGCCCGCGCCTACGGTGGCCGGAGATCGTCTTGCGACGTCCGACGCCGTGGGCGTCTACCACTGCGGCTGGGGTGGAGGGAGGACACTGTTCTCTCCCTCACGCGGCACGCCTCCTCCTTCGCGAGCATGACTGCTTCGCAGAAGGAGGCGACCGCTTCCCACTCCGTCTCGCCCCGCAGCATGGCCTCGACCAATGCCGGGCGCGAGAGGTCTCCGCCTATCGCCGTCGTGAGGACACGGCGGTGCTCTGCCCAAGCGGGGCAGTCCTGCACCGTATGCTCCACCGTGTCCTCCGGACGATCCTCGCAGTGGTGACACCCAGGCGTTTCTTCCCTCCTTATCAGATACAGGTACCTCCCGAAACTTCCGTGTCCGGTGAGGACCTGCGTCATGCGGTAGGTAAGGACGCCGTGACGCCTATCCAGCCACTCCTCAAAGAGGGGTCTTACCGCCGCGATTGCGGCGTGCCCGAAATTGAGAACACTGGCAAACTTAATTATATATTTTAAATAAATAAGGTCAGTATATGTCACAGGACATTAGCGTCTCCAATTAGCTGGATTCTCAATCACTATTACAAAATGTCGTGTAAAACTAAAATGGCTTAGATAGTCAACACAATCAGCTATTTTAAAACCGTTTCATATTTATACACCCAGTGTAACAATAAGGAACGAATTCAAATAATTAAATACCAATTTGCCAGCTCCCTGAATCGCAACGCTTCCCATAAAAATCGGCACACGACCGATTTAGTTACGCCTGTGCGTAATTATCAAATATGGAATAACCACCACTAACTGTCTCTGCCAAGGCAATGTCATACTTATAAACAGGGTTATTGAGTTGGTTTTTGGGTGTGAGCTATTTGGTGAATTAAAGAAAATCGGCATAAAATAGATAAATAAGATTTAACATGGGTGTAGAATCGTATGTATTTCAGGGGCGTGTTCGTCGCGTGCGCATAGTTAGTGCTATTTTCCCGTGACTGTTTCAATTATAGCAAATTGGATGTTAGTCGAATTTGGATGTTAGTGGCTGTACTGAACTAAGCGGTCCGTTGTATTTTCTAGAAAGGTTTTAAAAATATTAAAGTAACTTATGCTCGCGTTTTCGTGCGCGTGGTAAGTTATTATCCCTTTGATAATTATGTACAGTCAACAACAAAAGTAGATGATCAAAATCAGTACTAAATTACACAGTTCGCGTCAGAACAGTGTGGCGTCGAAGTGATTCAAAAGTATGTGATAATAATTTACCAAAAACTTACTACTAGTTTATCTGCACAGTTCTGACGCGAACTCGGTTAATTAGCATTGAGTTTCTGATTTTGATCATCTACTTTTGTTGTTGACTGTACTACCACGTGTTAATCCAGGTTATATAACTTATGTGTACCAAACATCAAATTAGGTGTATCTGTTTTTGCGTGATTGAGTAACAAGTATTCAAACATTTATAAGTTAGTATTTTATATTTTTGAATTAAGGCAAGTGTTGCGAGACTGTCTAAACAGTTTACCTTGAACCTGGAACGTAAAGGGAAATTGAAGGAACATGATGGATCCCGAGTACAGTACAAGTCTGACAGTCCCTTCTGATCCACACAGGACCTAATTTGTTGACATTGTCACCTAAATAAAACAATTCTAAAAGTAATAGAGGAACTTTACAAAGTCTCCCTGTACTAAGATGTATTTGATATAACCAAAACTATTTAAACGTTGTTGAATCAGTTCCTAAATTGATTATGTTGACAAAAATTATTGTCCGTCATTGGGTTTTTTTTTTACGAGGTAAAATCATCAAATGAATCCTCCTACCCAGGGCAGAGCGAGAGGGACTGTCAGACTCGTACTGACTAAGATCCACTGTGTTCTTCAATAGCCCTTTATGTTCCGGGGACACGGTATATCATACAGTCCCGCGACCGTCCGTCATTGAGTTAAGTCATTTTTGAGAGCATACCTTATCATCTAGCTTCTTTGAAACATACGGTATGAGAAAGATCTTTAGAGCTTTGAACTTCCCTTTACTGTAACATCTACGTGTCCATTATGTGACAACCGTCTCTAAAACCACTTTCAATCTAGGCATATTTGTAAGAAAATCGTGCATCAGGAATAATGTAACAGCTTTCACCACTTACAACATTATACACTCCACACAATTCGATGAGAACACCTACATCCATGCTCCCAATAAAAGGTCCACAAAGCGGCGCTTTACGAAATAATTATTAACAGAAAAACCACAAAAAAACTCTTCGAAATTAGTTCCCGATGACAGTCAAAAAATATATGTATATTTTTTGTAGGTTATGTTTATAAAAACGATGGTCCAAGCGCCATGGTCGACGCGCGGTCCCTTTCTGCCCAGCAGGACATCGGCCGTTCCGACTTTTGGTACTAAATTTCTGTGAGGCATAATTTATGCGGTCCTGAGATTATTTTCTACTAGGATTTTATGATAATCGGGTTTCTTAACTAGTAATGAATTACGTAGGCGCGTAGGCAAAGGACATAGGTGACAATTGGGACAGTTTTTGTCTTTCGTTTTGTTGATAAGCATCTTGATCGTGTTCGTAAAAGAGAAAAGAAAACAATTATTGATTTAATGTGTCGACGTTTCTCACGTTTTTGCTGCAAACGGCATTTTAAAATGTTTTTTCCAGAATTTTAGCTGACGGCTTATTAAAGGTCATAAACTGTAACTTTTTTAGTTCGATTTTGTGATTTTAGAAGTAGTGCTGAAATCTTGTTTTTCACATTTAAAAAAGATGCTTACTTACTTAAGTTATATTAAGTCGTTAGTAGCCTTTTATTGATGCATAGACTAAAGATTTCAGTTATTTTTTTTTAACGTAAATTGAAGAAAATTTACGTTAGTGTGATTTGACCTTTTTTTGATTTCTGTATTTTTCAAAACGTTTCTTAAAATAATCTAGACACAAGTTCCCTGCCTAGTATTCAATTTTTGGCTCCTACTTCTTAGGCCTCATTTAGACGATGCAAGAAATTGCATGCGAGCAGCGTTACATTCCGGACTATGGAGGGGCAAATAATTCAGTTGGTCAAACAAATACCGCAATGTAGTCAAACTTCCATGCAAGTTTTCGCCTTGTCTAAATGAGGCCTTACTGGAAACTTCTAAAGTACATTTAACTTAACTCCATGTGTCTACTAGTCATGTATCTACATGATACAATATCCTTAAGACAGTGTTCATTTAAAACTTCGTAGACTTGTTCAAGACTCATAACAAAACAATAAGTAGGTATATAAGTTGCAAATACTTCTTTTGTCTGGAGGAAACCTGCTAAAGGTGCTCAAGGTCTTCGGGGATAACACGGATAAATGCAACCTAAATTTAGTTTTTTCCTTTTTAGGGTTCCGTACGTCTGAATACAAAAACGGAACCCTTATAGGATCACTCGTGTGTTTGTCCGTCCGTCGCTTACAGTCAATTATCTCCGAATCTATTAGACCGATTAAGTTGAAATTTGGTACACATATCAATTCCTGTGACCCAAACACAGAGGTGTGACGTGAGCAGATGAAATCTGTATATGGGGGGTCATTTTTGGGGGGGAAGGGGAAAATTAAAAAAAAAAATTCTGAAAACTGCATCGTGTGGCATATCAAATGAAAGGTCTTGTTGAGAAGATCTTAAATGTATTTTTTTGTAATTTTAAAATAAATAGTTTCCAAGTTATTCAAGAAAATAGACGAAAATTGACCATTCCCCCCCCCCCCCTTATCTCCGAAACTACTGAACCTAAAATTTTGAAAAAAATACAGAAATTAGTTTTCTCCTTATAGATTATAGGAAAACCTATAAGAAGGCCATGATATTAAAATAACATGGTAAATCACTCAATATTGTGCGTACCAACTTACATTTTTAAACCGCAATTTATATTTCAAAGTTACAACCAACTTTTATATAATGTTACTTGCTGCTACGGAACCCTTTAAAGGCGAGTCCGACTCGCACTTGGCCGGTTTTTTTTTCAAAAACGCTGCCCCACACTAGGAATTTCTCCTGTATGGTACGGTGTGTTACAAGCATAAAAACTCACATACACAAACACCCAGACCCGGAACAACTACTTGGAGATCATTCCAATATTTGTCACGTACGGGGATCAAACCCGCGACACGCTGCGCAGCAGTCGATCATTCAGCCACTCCGCCAACTACTTCAAAATGCGTTAAAAACAACAAAATACCGTCATAAAAATGCCCCCTAACGTCTGGCTTCGCATCAATACGCTATCAATAATTATCATTGGCCCAGGACATCATCCATCACTGACTCAGATGATGGATGACGGCACCACGTCGCTTGACCCCTGGCAGACATTACTTCTTCGTCGAGGATGTAATTATGAGGATCTGAAGGTTCTTGGGTCCTTTAGTGTGGATTAGGAGTAGAAAAAGCACTATTTTATAGTTTTGTAGGTACGAGTATCACTCGAAGAGCGAAACTAGATAAATAGATAGGTTAATTTGAAAAATATTTAGGTAAGTATCGCTTGTTTTTGGTAGAACCAAATGATTAAGACGGATACAATAACAACGTAAAAACAATGTAACGGTGGTTTGCGCAGTGGCTGAGCGAGCGATTGACTTCTGCGCAACGTGTTGCGGGTTCGATCCCCGCACGGAACGGGTGTGTAACGGTTGATATAATAACAAAAAATCTAACGTTCACTTGACCTCATTTCAGTTAATATACTTTTGTTTAATATAACGATCAGTTGAGATAATGAATTGTTGATATAATTTCATTTTATATAATTTCTTCTGATATAATAAACATTTCCTATAATGCACATTTGACATAATATTCATGTAGTATATTATTCATTTACTATAATATTCATAATCTCTAATAACATTTTATATAATTTAGAAAATCTGATACGAATTTCTAAATTCGCCCTCAACTATTCTGCCCTGATAACAAAGAATGCAGTAATCGACATTTTTGAGATTTTCATTTTTTTCAAGAAATGGCATCCCAAGAGGTTCATGTACATGAAAAAAATATATTATCATAAAGAAATTCACTCTAAGTATGTTTTTTATGTAATGATTTTCGCCGTCAGATGATATGAAATATGTTTTTTGCGTTTATCTCGTAACCGCCATTTTGCGATTACTGCATTCTTAGTTATGACGGCAGTATTGTAACCAGTAGAAATTGGATGCAATCTGGACTTTAGGGCACCCCGTCTCAGACAGGTTAGGTTAGAAGGGGATGGCGGGGTCGTGTGAGCGAGCGAAGCGAGCGAATAGACCCCGCCATCCCCTTCGTGGTTATTTTTTTAAAAACCATCCAGAAGTAGGAGCCCCGCGAAGCGGGGCTCCGTCGACCAAGCCCACCCTCGACCATGCATTGAATATTTTAAGATTTGGTTAGGTGCCATTTCAGTTAGGTTAGAACTGTGACCATTAAACATGAAAATGAGGTCAAAAGAACATTAGGTTAAATGAATGTTATATAAAAAGAATATTATACATATTGAAAATTATATAAAATGAACGTTATACTTAATGTTTTATACTAAATGAAAATTATTCATATGAAACATTAGGTCATTTGAAATTAGGTTATATGATTTTATAGCATCATCATCATCATCATCTCAGCCATAGGACGTCCACTGCTGAACATAGGCCTCCCCTTTAGATCTCCACATATACCGGTTGGAAGCGACCTGCATCCAGCGTCTTCCGGCGACCTTTATAAGGTCGTCTGTCCATCTTGTTGGTGGACGTCCTACGCTGCGCTTGCTAGTACGTGGTCTCCACTCTAGTACTTTTCGACCCCATCGGCCATCTGCTCTGCGAGCAATATGGCCTGCCCATTGCCACTTCAGCTTGCTAATCCGGTGGGCTATGTCGGTGACTTTAGTTCGTCTACGGATCTCCTCATTTCGGATTCGATCACGTAGAGAAACACCGAGCATAGCCCTCTCCATAGCTCGTTGAGCGACTTTGAGCTTTGAGATGAGGCCGATAGTGAAAGACCACGTTTCGGTGCCGTAATTTATCACTGGTAAACACATTGGTTAAAGACTTTCGTCTTGAGGCACTGAGGTATGTCGGACGAAAAGACATTGCGTAGTTTCCCGAACGCTGCCCAACCGAGTTGGATTCGGCGGTTGACCTCTTTCTCGAAGTTGGACCTACCTAATTGGACTACTTGTCCTAAGTAGATATATGAGTCAACAACTTCGAGTACCGAGTTTCCAACAGAGACTGGGGTGGGCACAACATTGGCATTTGACATAATTTTCGTCTTGTCCATGTTCATTTTCAAGCCCACCCGTTGTGAAACTCGGTCGAGGCCATCGAGCATTATGCTGAGTTCCTCCATCGAGTTTGCCATGACTACGATGTCGTCGGTAAACCGAAGGTGAGTGATGTATTCGCCGTTGATGTTGATGCCAAGTCCTTGCCATTCCAGGAGCTTGAAGGCGTCTTCCATTGCGGCAGTAAACAGTTTCGGGGAGATAACGTCCCCTGTCTTACGCCTCTTCTCAATGGAATCGCCTTCGTGCTGTGCTCCTGTACTCAGACCGACATGGTGGCGTTATTATACAAACACTTCAATACCTCGATGTACCGATAGTCAATACGGCATCGCTGGAGTGACTCAAGCACCGCCCATGTTTCCACCGAATCAAAGGCTTTCTCATAGTCCACAAACGCTAAGCATAATGGCAAGTTATACTCTTCGGTCTTCTGTATGACTTGCCGCAGCGTATGGATGTGGCCTATGGTACTATAGCCTCTTCGGAAACCGGCTTGTTCGGGAGGCTGGAAGTCATCAAGTCTGTGTTCGAGACGGTTCGTGATAACCCTTGAAAACAGCTTATAAACATGACTCAGAAGCGTGATGGGTCTGTAATTCTTCAATAGGCAGTTATCACCTTTTTTGAAGAACAGCAGCACCTCACCCCTGCTCCACGCTTCAGGCATTTTGCCCTCGGACAGGACGGAATTAAAGAGTTTCTGGAGTACTTTAAGTACCGGTGTTCCACCCGCTCTCAGAAGCTCTGAAGTGATTCCGTCCTCGCCCGGCGCCTTGTTGTTCTTAAGCTGCTTTAGGGCCATCCTAATCTCGTACAGACTGATGTCCGGGATATCTTCGGTATAATGTCGGGACAGCTTGGCTCTTGGATCTCCTACCAAGCTGTAAACGGGCTTTGCGACCGAAGTGTATAACTGTCCATAGAACCTCTCGATCTCGCCTCAAACCTCTGCTTTGGTCGACGCTATGCTGCCATCCTCCCGTTTCAGCTTTGTCATCTGGCTTTGCCCAATAGACTTGTCCTTTGCGAACACTTTGGAGCCTTGGTTTCGCTGTATGGTCTCTTTAACACGATTCGTATTAAAGAAACGCAGATCGTGTCGCAAGGACTTAGATATACGTCTATTGAGCTGCCTATATGACTTCGCGTCATCGGAAGACTGCAACTGTAGCAAACGTCGTTCAGCCATGAGGTTTAAGGTTTGCTCGGTCAATTTCTGAGGTCTATCTTTACGGCAGGGCCTAAAAAACTTAGACCCTACCGTGCGGACAGTTTCCACTAGCCTGTCGTTGATCTCGTCCACTGAAACTAAGTTCTCAAGGCAAGCAAAGCGATTAGAGAGCTCGAGTTGAAAGCTTTCGGGGTTTTAAATGTGGGACCGAGTAGGTCGGAGCGTAGACTTCATCAAGCTGGACCTTTCAAGTTTAACATTGATATTCAGTGAGCCTCTTACGATTCGGTGATCGCTACCGGTTTTTACCCTGTTGATCACAGAGACATCACTGAATATCCGTTTCTTGTCGGTCATGAAGAAGTCTATCTCGTTTCTCGTGAAACCATCGGGGCTCAACCAGGTCCATTTCCTGTGAGGCGGCTTCTGGAAGAAAGAGTTCATCATGAAGAGGTCCTCTTTCTCCAGAAAGTCGGCCAGCCTCTGCCCCCTAGGGTTCCGTTGCCCATATCCAAATTGCCCCACTCTCAACTCATCACCGCTTTTCTTGCCCAACTTTGCGTTAAAGTCCCCCATAACAACAGTAAAGTGGGTTTTGGAACTATGTATGGCCCTACTTACGTCCTCATACATAGTCTCCACTTCATCATCGGAGTGTGACGAGGTCGGTGCGTATACCTGAATGACCTTCAGCGAATATCTTTTGGATATTCTGAGTATTAGGTATATCACCCTGCTCGACACACTGTCGATGGTTATTATGTTGTTTACGAGGGACTTGTGGACGAGAAACCCGACACCACCTTGGGACTGTTGGTCGCCCTCCCGGTAGTAGAGCAAGTTACCAGACTTCAGGGTTACGGTGTCCTCCCCCTCTCTACGGACTTCGCATAACCCTATAATGTCCCAGTGTAATTTGCTCAGCTCCTCTTCCAGCTCGCAGATCTTTTCGTCAGTCCTCATTGTGCGTATGTTGTGTGTTACCAGGGCCAGTCGTCGTCGGGGTGGGTAGCCGGATCTCTTCCGGAGATTCTTCCCACCCCCTGCTCCGCCGTTACCTTGACTGCTACCCGCGCCAGGGATAGCGGAGCTGCCGGGGACTGGGGGCCTGGTTTTTATGCTTTCACTCATGAGGGGGTAATTTGCCTTAAATCGCCACGCTTGGCAGGCGGGTTGGCGATCGCAGTGAGGATGTGCAGTACACGGAGGACGCTGCTGCCCGACCTCCGGTTTGTCCCTTTGTCGCCTCTTACGACACCCACGGGAAGATTTGGGGGAACGCAATTCTAAGCCGGCGCCCCACGACTAATGAAAATTATATTATGTGAACGTTATTTCAAGTGAAATTAGAGCATTTGTTATTATATCATACATTACACACCCGCAAGGAACAAATATTTGTATCATCTGCAAGTTGTTGTTCCGGTTCTGGGTGTTTATAATAATTTGAAAAAATTCTGCACATAGCAAAGAATGGCAAAATAGACACCGAAGCCCTAGCTAGGGCCTAGCATATTGACCTGCTCATATTTGAAGAATTAAGTACTTCAAATACGGAAAAAATGTCGTAATTTTTTTATATTAAAGAAATATATATTCTTAAATAAGAAGCTAGAAATACATAAATATAAAAATACTAAATTAAAATAAAACTAAACTATTATAGAGCATCGAAAAATTCATCCACAACGCTGTCAGCTGGTAATGTGCCCAAGAGACTGGCGGCGTTGCCTCTATTTTATATTATTCTATTCTCTATTTTTTTATTAGTTTATTCATTTATCATACATATTTGACACATTTTCAAATATTTGATTCAAAATAAAAAAGATACAATATATGATAAAAATATTTAAAAATATGAAAAATAGTAGCCCAAAACGCAGGGAACCAGGTCCAAGCTGCCGGTGGTTAGGGCTCCAGAGCCAGGAACCTTCTCACTATGCAAAAGTACTGCTTTCTGCATCAAGCCCTTGAGCCAGCCGCGTCAGAGAGAGCCTCTCAAGTTATTGGTCGAGGCTCTTCGCTAATTTCTACTTGTACGGAAATCTAAAAGCACCTCTAGTACTCCTAAATCGTTCGTACTATGAACTAATTTTATCCATCAAGTTAACGTCAAAGTTTACTTTTCTTCAGAAAAACGTGAAAAGGTTATGTGGCAAACAAGACAAAGAGTAGTGGAACTCTAAATTGAAACAGAGCAACACGGATGATAAATGAATAGGTGTCATTAATCTTATTTATTTCTCTCTTGAAGTCGCACCGTCGTCCTGTGGGTGCGAGGTAGTTAAGGGAACAACCAGTTGGCTGTCATCAACAATGTATATGTAGCGTAGAGTTGCCACGAATATTCGGCCAGTATTTGAAATTCGAATTCAACCTGAGAGATAGAGAAAGAAGTTAAAAAATAGGCCGATTTTTTAACTTCTTTTTTTGCAAACCCTTAATAGTTGTCTTACTAAAAATCTAAGAATAAATAGTGGTATAATACTGCACAACAAATCGCCGGAAAAAGCAAAGACAATGAGTTTTTTTATTTGTCATAGTTTTTCACGCCAAACAGTTATATTTTTTCACAAGCTTTTTTGTTAAGATATACTCGTTAAGTAAACACTATTTGATCATAAAATAATGCATAGGTATTATCTTACAACCTAGTCGCAAGTGATGAGTGTCACAACTTGTACAAAGTGTCCGTACCGGTTTACCCGATCCTTTTATTTGTTATTAGCTGTTGCCAGCGATTTTACCCGCTACGAAAGGAAAATCGGGATAAAAACTATTCAAATCAGATTATAAATAAATGTTAAATCCTAATCCTAACTATAATATTATAAATGCGAAAGTAACTCTGTCTGTCTGTCTGTCTGTCTGTCTGTCTGTCTTTTCTTCACGCCTAAACTACTGAACCGATTAGTGTTAAATTTGGTACAGACATAGTTTGGAACTTGAGAAAGGACATAGGATAGTTTTTAACCGACTTCAAAAAAAGGAGGACTGTATTTTTTTTAAATGTTTGTTACCGCATTACGACCGACTGGGTGAACCGATTTTCATGATTCTTTTTTTGTTTGAAAGCTGGTGCTTCCCGTGTGGTCCCATTGTAACCAAATCAGGATCTGATGATTGGATCTTGGAGAAATCGAGGGCAACCCTCAAATTTAATAGGCTCTGCCATCGTTTTTCGTAAATCTTATGAAGTAATTTAAGTACTTGCGTATGGTAATCATCATCTTATGTAGCTGAGCTGATGATGGAAGGTACAACTCCTTAACAGTAGTTTGTTACCGCATAACGACCGACTGGGTGAACCGATTTTCATAATTCTTTTTTTGTTTGAAAGCTGGTGCTTCCCGTGTGGTCCCATTGTCACCAAATCAGGATCTGATGATTGGATCTTGGAGAAATCGAGGACAACCCTCAAATTTTATAGGCCCACGCATCGTTTTTCGTTAACCTTATGTAGTAATTTAAGTACTTGCGTATGGTAATCATTATCTTATGTAGCTGAGCTGATGATGGAAGGTACAACTCCTTAACAGTAAGGAGTAGGCATCGACTGATTCATTGTTCGCATATCTCCGGATCTTCACGTCCGATTTAAATAATTCTTTTTTTTTTGTGCTAGGTATCGTTCAACTTAGGGAATACTGCAAGTTTCATCAAAATCGGTTCAGTAGTTTTTGAGATAGGGAATTTTATTAGCTTATTGTGTACATGAGGGATGTTATTACCCGTGCTACGGATTATATTATATGTATTTGGCAAGAATTTGGGTTGAATATTTTACAAAAAATAAAAAACTTTTTAAAAAAAAATGTAACCGCCTTCAAAAAGAACCACAAAAAAAGCTTTGTTATTTTTATTTCATTGTTTTTTTTTGCCACCGACTTCCGAAATAAAAGTTATGTTGTAGATTATTTTACCCTTTTTTGTGGTTCTTTTTGAAGGCGGTAATTTTCAAGTTACTGTCAGAAGCTCTAAAGTCTGACGGCCAGTCTTACCATGGGGTATCGTATTACCCAGTTACTGGGTTGTGGAGGTCCGACAGGCAGTCGCTCCATGTAAAATACTGATATCCAGCTGCATCTGGTTTGACTGGAAGCCGACCTCAATATAGTTGGGAAAAACGCTAGGAAGATGATGAACGGAGTATAGATAATTCTATTAGTACTATATGTTGAGTGGTCCTTATGCTCGATAGATGGCGGTGATCGCGCAATGATGTCGATCGTTACACGAGTTCGATCGTTACACGGGACAAAGAAAGCTACTTTGTTTTATACTATGTAGTGATTAAATGCAAGTAACATTGGTCCGACCTGTTTATTAGTCAGTGTTTAGTAATCCGTTTGTGCTGGATAGGATAATCTCAAGCCCGGGGAAGGACATAGGGCTATTTTTTATAAACACACCATACAGGTAAAGATTGATGAAGAAACCACTGGTAGAATTTTGAAATTTGCAGAGTTCTATTATTATTATTTTATTATCATGGTAAAATCATCAAATGAGTCCTCCCACTCAGGGCAGGGTGGGAGGGACTGTCAGACTCGTACTGACTAAAATCTACGGTGTCCTTCCATAGCCCTTTACGTACCGGGGTCACGGTAATTCGTAAGTCCCGCGACCCCGGCAGGCTTTGGCCCTCTAAAATAATGAGCACTTAGAAAAGAATTCAGATAATTACACCCTCAAGAGATTCCCTCTAAATATTAGGTATAGGTGTTCAAAGATTGTATGGAAACTAATTTTGAAGTAAGAAATCTGGGATGTACGATGCAAAGTTACATAAAAAAATATAAATATTAAAAAATGTCACGTAACTTAATGAGGCAGACCAAATTCTACGCGAGCGAAGCCGCGGGCAAAAGCTAGTGAGGTTATAAACTATCAGTGTACCAAATTTCAAACAAATCCGTTCAGTAGTTTTTATGTAAAAGAGTAAGAAAAATGCATCGAAAAAAAATGTCACGGTTATACTTAATATTAGTAAGATAGGATTAATCTATAATTTTGTTAGCTTCATTTTTCCTTGTTTTTACTGTGTTTTTGTGTCTTTTATTTGCACTAAATAATGGTTTATCTATCTATCTTTAGTACACGTTGACTCGAAGCGCAATCACTCTACACGACCAACCAACTGCTCCTTCGTCTCATCCACAGACATCTTATAACCCACTAAAATCTCCCGAATCTCACACTCGTAAAGCACAGTTATCAAACCTCTTTCGAACCACATAACGGCCTTTAATTTCGGAACCATACCCATCGACCAAAGGTTGCCATTACAAAAAAAAATAACCCATAAATTAAATAATTTATTCCTCTAGCAGACGGTTTAACGTGGCTCGTGTAATATTATAATGGGAACTGGTTCTTTGGTCAGCGCCGCTTCCTAGCTATAAAGAGCCTAGATATATTGTCTAGATAGTAAATGTCATTGTAAACTAAACTAAATATGCTCATTTTGAATGCTTAATCGGTTTCCAAAGAGTTTCTGACGCCGTGAGACGGGATTTGCGTTTTTTTTAAACATGGTACTGGTTTAAACTGTTTTCTTGTTGTTTATTTGATAGTCACTTATATGTGTGTTACTTTGTGGGTACGGGACTTCTTCTAGGGTCTTTGTATTTCATTTATTCTAGGCTGGTTGTCCTGGGTAGGTAAATTAATTATAATATCAGTAGGTAAGTGATTTTTCCAAACCCACAGAAAGCTTGAAACAAAAGAAAATATTACTCAAAATGAACACAACGCGCCGTCGACCCGGGCATGGTCCATGGTCGGACAGCGAGTCGCCCATTACTCGCCGCCCGCATACGGTGCCTACGGTGGCCGGAGATCATCTGCCGACGTCTGTCGCCGTCGGCGTCTACCACTGCGGCTGGGGCGGAGGGCGCTATCCTCTCCCTCGTGCGGCCCGCCGCCTGTTTCACGAGCATGACTGCTTCGCAGTAGGAGGCGACCGCTTCCCACTCCGTCTCGCCCAGCGCAGTGGTGACACCCAGACTATTGCTAATGAAGACTTACATAACATTTTGGATTAATAAATAAAACAACTATATAGATAAAATGTGTATTAAATATATAAATGCATTTACATAGACATCTGAAACAGAAATTCTTACACATAATAAAATTACACTAAAGCAAATTATCTTACACTGCGTTTGTCTCGGAATGTACGCGCTTTTTTCTCCACAAAACAAAATGAATCATTTGATCTCATAACTCACCATCAAATCAGCCTACTATTTAATAATTCATACCACAATTCAAGTAGCTATTCCCTTAATTACCCGGTTATTATCAAAAACACCCTGAGGCCTCGTTTCTTAACAATGGCTTTAAATATTTACGCTGCTAATAGAGAATTGTTTCAACAAATTACTTGAATCAACTCGGGAACGTATTATCTTGTAAAAGTTGGTATCATGGGTACTGCCATAATTTCATTATTTTGACAGAAAACTGTAATACCTTTGTTAAACAGACAGCTGAAAGCGAAGCGTTTCCGAAGCGATACCGAACCGAAGTGAGACGTCAGTCCGATAGTTCTGTCACGCTATCGGATCGCTTTCGCTTTTCTATGTGACTGGATTCAAACAATTCCTTACATTACAAATAAAAACGTCACGCTTCGCATTCGTCACGCCTGTCTGTTTGACAAAGGCTTAAAACATTGACATAAATAGTTATGAATAATATAGGCATTCTTAATGTGAGTAGATTTGTCTAACAAATTTTATCTAATTATACAACTTTGTTTACATTATTTATAAATTATGCACTATGCATAGAATGAATATGCGCCTGTGTGACCTTACCCGCTTAATTCGGTTTTAGATTTTACATCCCTTTAGAAAAAATATTGATAATGGTTTAGCATTAATTCAACTTATGTCAAACTGTACTAAGTATATTAAATAATCTTGAGAATAGTTCTAATCCAACTATTTTTTCGAGAAGATCAAAAGATTAAAATTGCTCACAACTCTCTGTGAAAAATTCCTCAGCCTCAAATACTTTCTGTATATGAATGAATGTATTAGTTAGAATACTCACTCAAAAATTTAATTGTCGAACAAATTCTCGTACATGTACCCCACCCCACCAGCGCGACCACTAGAAACTAGTCCGAATATGTCAAAGACTAAGTAAAGAGATGAGTCGCGTTCCTCAAAAGTATGGATTTATTTAGCTAGCATTCATCTAAAGAAACAAGTTTATTCATACGGATACGTTTTGCGTTGAATCACATACCTACCTTTTTGGCCCCATGCGCAGATTAAAACAAACCACATCTCAATAATGGTCGCGTACCGGGTCAAAGATGCCCAATGACCAAAAGACAATCTAAAAAGTCAATAAAGATTACTGACTTTTTAGATCATCAATTGTCTTTGGAGCCAATATTATGAACTCACTAGAATTGGTCTGTTCTGGTGAAAGTGTTTGAACTGATCCCTTCGTATATATTTTTACTGTCGGTGCTCTGCCACGTGGTACTTTGGGAATTTTGGTACCCCGTTCTTCAGTAAATGGTACGTCAACACCTGATATTTTGATCCTTGGTACATCAGCACGCGGTGCTTCCTTAGGTGGTAGTTCTTCATTATCCTTTAAACCAGGCTTCGAATGGGCACTGTCAGGTATATAAGAACCATCTGATACATAACTAACTTGTGACTTATAGCAGACTGTACAGCTTTCATTTTCATCATCTTGTTTTGCATTGTCATGTTTCGGTGTATTTCCTGATTTCTCATCGTGTTCCAGTGTATTTTCTATTTTTTCATCATTTTTTAAAGTGTTTTCCGATTTCTTATCGTTTTCTAGTATGTTTTCTGATATCTTATCTTTTTCCAGTGTATTTTCAGAGTTCTTGACTTTTTCCATTGTAGTTTTTGCTTTATTTTCATTTTCCACTGTATTTTCTGTTTTCTTGTCATCTTCTGGTGTTTTTTCTGATTTTTCATCATGTTCCGGAACACCTTCTGTTTTTTTATTATTCCGTGGTGTATTTTCTGATTTATCGTTATTTTCGAGTGTTTCTCGTGATTTCTCATCGTTTTCCGTTATATTTTCTGATGTCTTTTTATTCTCTACTGTATTTTCTGTTATCTTATCATTTTCTGCTGTCTTCGTTGCTGGGTTTGTTGTATTTTCAGATATTTTATCTTCTTCTACTGTATTTTCTGATTCCTTAATATTCCTTTGTGATTTCTGGTGTATCGATTCTTGTTCTTCCATTGTATGTACGCCATCGTGTTTAAAAGGTTTATCGCTTTCTTGTATATTTGTGGATTCCTCATTAATGTTGCTTAGTTGTTTGTCAGTTGAGTCATTTGGTCCATCTATAGCTGAAGTATCGTTAGTATCAAGTTCATCATCTATTGCCTTGAGTTCATCTACGGTTAATAGATTATCTGGATTGGGATTGGGTGGTGGATCGTTCCATAGCTCAGGCATAGCCATAACGCATGTCTCATCATCTCCATGATCAGGCGGTCCAACAGCTGTACGTTTTTTACGTTTAGTTTTCTTTTCTTCAGTCGGTTTTTCTGATTGCTTTGTTGGTGTTGACTCTGCTTCTTCACTGCTACCTTCTAATATCTTAGTTTCTTTGGATTCCTCTTCTTTCTCTCTTAATGCTTTTTCTGGTCTGCGGTCCCAATAAGTGTCTTCATCAGCTTCACCGACGGGCCCCCACTCGTGTCCCTGGTACAAGTAAGATTTGCCTTTCCTGCCTCGGTATCCGAGTCTCGAGGCCGTCTCGTGTAGTTGGCCCTTTGGAGGTACGTCATTAAGTTTTGCCATAACTAGTAGAGTATCGTCCTGTCAAAAATGTGTAACCATTTAAATTGGGTCTACAATTATTTCGTACTGTAGGTGCGTTGTAAACATTTGATATTCATATACACAAAACACCAGATCCCAAATAAAATGTTGCCCCAACAAATATTTGTAAATGTTATGAAACGCACCCACGATGCAGTAAGAATTCTCAGTAAAGGCCAAAAACAAACAAAAAAACTTTTTTATCATCCTATAGATTGGCTGGGAGCTAAAAGGGGGCTGGTCGAGTATAAAAATATAATTGATAATTATGTATACTCACGCGACAATCCATTAAACCGAGCACACGATTGTCTCCAGTCTGTTTCAAACGAATATCACGAGGAGTTATTTTCTCAAGTGTTATCACTGGAAAAAATACGATCATTTGAATGTTTCGAGCGATATTGAATAACATGATAATAGTCGTGTAACCTCAAATAAATATTGATTATAAATTCTGAACGGATCTTGATTAAAGACTCAGAAATATTATATAATAACACATACTATACACATCTTTTGACTATATGTATATATAATAACACATATATACATATAGTCAAAAGAGAAGAGTAGAAAAAAAGTTTAACTGACTTCAAAAGAAACCACAAAAAAAATCTTTTCTTCCGAAAGACGGCTTTATTTTTTACTTTATCCACTTTTTTGCCACCGACTTCCGAAAGGAAAGTTATTTTACAGGTTTTTGCTTTGTGGATTTTGAAGTCGGTTAATTTTTTTTTACATACTCCTCTTAGTACAGACATAAAAAATAACCAAGAACCTTCTAAAAATTCTCTAAAAGTATGTTTATTAGTTGTCTAGTACCCATAACACAAGCTCTGCTTAGCTTGGGACTTGATGGCGTTGTGTGATAGTTGTGAAATATTTATTTATTTATTTATAATTACCTTTAACAACAGGGTACAGCCAGTACTCTCCTCTGTCGTCCCGCTCCACCAGTAAACTAATTAACTTCTTATCATCCTCCATTAGAAGCAGACGAGAGTGCCATTGAAC
Organism: Agrotis puta; assembly: GCA_943136025.2. Classification (NCBI taxonomy): domain Eukaryota; kingdom Metazoa; phylum Arthropoda; class Insecta; order Lepidoptera; family Noctuidae; genus Agrotis; species Agrotis puta. The sequence continues at coordinate 10,347,007 of OW964187.2, forward strand.
TGGCAACACACAATGCCCTTCAAACACTTTCTTCAGACGTTTGATATGCTGAAAAAAGTATTCAATGATTTCATATTTAAACAGTGAGATGTGCCCTGGAGCACTTCTAACGTAGCCATTATAATGACCCCGACTTACGAGTTGTGTGTAGTGAGTTCGAACCCGGCCAGCGCATTACTTCTTCATAATCGCTCTCAAACGGTGAAGGGAAACATCGTAAGGAAACCCACACTGGGCCCGTGTGGTGGATTATGGCCCTCTCCTACTAAGGAATTACCGTGACCCCGGAACGTAAAGAGCTATTGAAGGACACCCTGGATTTTAGTCAGTACGAGTCTGACAATCCCTCCCGCTCTGCCCTGGGTGGGGAGTACTCATTTGACGATTTTACCACAAAAATGATTTTGGGAGATCATTTTACTTTTGTGTGTAGAGCTGTGGTGGCTCAATGGTATCGGCCCCGACTTACGAGCTGCAGGTCGTCGATTCGAACCCAGTTAGAGCATTACTTTGTCTAATTTATTTAATCGCTACTACCACTGAACCGATCTTCAAAATTCTTTCATAAATAGTATATTTATTTAATTTATATTATAGTATACTAGCACTTTGCCCGCGACTTCGTCCGCGTGGGTTACGTTCTTTCCTAATTCCCCCTTTTCACCCCCTTAAAGGTTAAATTTCCAAAAACCCCTTCTTAGTGCTCCCCTACATTATAATAGGAAGCCGTGTGCAAAATTTCACATTTCTAGCCCCAGTAGTTTCGGCTGTACGTTGATATGTCAGTCAGTCAGTTCTCCTTTTATATATATAGATATCCTAGTTTGAAACAAAATATTATAAAAGAGTAAAACTTACCTTAGCCGTCGGAACGGTAAAAGTGTAAGTCGTAAGTGGTCGTATAGGCGCCCAGTAGTAGAATACGAACCATCTCTCATTGATAACAGAGTAAGGGTTAAACCTGCCGAACTTGGAAAACTCCGAACAATTTGTGCTGTCCTCGTAAGACATTCCGGTAGGACCATACCTAATTTTGGCTTTTTTACTGCTGGCCACAACTAAATAAACTATAACTATTAGTAGGGATGTTAATTTGATACGTAGATTTATATTATTAAAGATCATTTTTGATGAAACCTCGTCACTATTTTTACTTCTTACTTTCCTCTTTTTCAAACTATCGTGGTCTTAATCCTAACTACTTTTTGGTACACTAAATGAATCTGCAGCTAAAGATCAGTCTTTATACCCCGTTTAAAGGATGTTTCATTTCAAAATGTTTGTCTTTTGCTCGCGTGCATTCCATTTTTAGTTCAATTCGAAGAAATCAGTCAATTGAACAAACGATATTTCAGTTTCCAACAATTTATTTCTAGAACATGATGATTCTCATTTGTTTTTAAACAGAAGGTATAAGGTGACTCTCATACGACAGCGCTCGTTCGCGCGATTCGGGACGAGGTGTCAAAGAAATTAATACATAATTTTGGCAGTTCTCCACGAGGATAGGCGATGGTCGGCTGTCAGGCGGTTAGGCTTCAACGGATTTCAAGGAAACAGGTAAATCTATCCCCAAGAACTTGTTTGTCGCTCTCCAGATAGATATAAACACATGTGTTGAGGAGACTTTTCGTGATTGGTGTAGCTTCATTGAGGTTGCTTCTTAAGGTAAGGTTCTCTGTTCTCTTTTTTATCATCGTGGTTATCAAAGTAATTTAATTTCTTTCAATTTCCACCTATAAACAGATGTCTTGCTACTTTATCGTCATTTTACTGTAACGTATACGGTTTCAGCTGCTATGAAACATAACCTGACTATGATCTGCGCATGACCTAAGGAATTTGCAAAACCTAGCCAAAACAAGCGCAACATAAGATCCACATCACTGTCTGACCGCTCCGTAGAGCGGTTTCGTGTGAGGATGACTTAATATTTATTCCCAGTACATGCTATCTTGCATGTAGCGCAGATTAGATGGATGTGTGAAGTGACTAGATTCAGTAAGGAATGAGTGTTTGAGGAAGTATAAAAGGGGCGCCTTTTACAGAAAAAAAGAGAGGGTCGTCTGTCTTGGTATGGTTTTTTTACATACTCAAACATAACCGTTGCCCCACACTAAGAATTTCCCCTTTATCTTAGGTGCGTTTCCAAACATACAAACACACAGACCCGGGACAACTAATTGCAAATCATACAAATATTTGTTCCGTGCGAGGATCGAGCCCGCGACACGCAGGAGTCGATCGCTCAGCCACTGTGCCAATCGTGTCGTTTAATAAGGTGGGATGACACTCGTAAGACCAAGAGACTGATGGCGAGGAATGTTTATGGATGCAGAGAAAGTATACCACATACCATACCAGGAATACCACAGAAAATATGAACGGATTATGTGCAGAATGATGCTGAGACGTGTGACAAGAGAGAATGGCAGAAAAAACGTGTTGCCAACCCTAAGTAAAATGAGATAAGGACAGGAAGATGATGAACTATAACAGTGTTTCCCAGACATTGTGCTGCCATGGCCCGGTAATTCCACACTGCCTGTTATAGGCACAATAGTATTAAGTGGGTCACGACTTAATACTATTAAAACAAAAGGGGAGCTGGGATTAAAAAATAGATAACCTATTATTTAAAGTAACACATATTATTATGTGTAAAAAGACTTGCGACCATGTATGCGGTATTTTATTTTGATGGTCCGGTGACGGGTCGCGAACCGACAGATGGGAAACGCTGACCTAACATTAAATAAATCTAGCAACTTCAGTCTTCAATCCCATTGACCAATCGGTGGAGGAGGATCATTAACAAATATAAATTTGTCTTCATCCTCACGCATCTTCCTTTCGTTCATTAATTTTACTCTTTCTCTTTCTTCATCAAAATTTCTCCACACTGGTCTACCAATTCCTTTGAATTTGACAGTGGCAGCTTCAGTCTCCATTTCTTTAGCATCAGTGGGTTCATTGCCTGATACAGCCATGACTGCTGCGAAGTACTCTTCACAATACATCAGGACCAAGTATGGGTCTTCTATCTTTAATCGCATTGTCAATGAAGGCAGTTTGTATTTTGTTATTGAGGCTGTAAAAAAGTAACTTCCGTTAATAAGATAATAAAATTCAGTTACGGAATGTTTATGGACTGTGTGGATAGCTAGGGCTTTTTTTTAACGTGGTAAAATCATCAAATGAGTCCTCCCACCCAGGGCAGGGCGGGAGGGACTGTCAGACTTGTACTGACTAAAATCCACAGTGTACTTCAATAGCCCTTTATGTACCGGGGTCACGGTAAATCATAAGTCCCGCGACCCCGAGGTTAGTTAGGGCTTAGATTACAAAATGTCCAGATTGTTAGTAGACCACTGAAAATTGAAGCCAAAAAATGAAAGAAAAACCGGCCAAGTGCGAGTCGGACTCGCCCATAAAGGGTTCCGTAGCAGCAAGTAACATAATGTAAAAGTTCTTGTGGTTGGTTGTAACTTTGAAAGGTAAATTGCGGTTTACGATTTATGACGTATTAAAAAAAGAAACTTATTACTTGATCTCGTTCAAACCAATTTTCGCTGGTAGTTTGCCTGGTAAAGTACATCATATACTTGTTTTAGTTTTATCATACTTTTATTTAGAAGTTACAGGGGGACACACACATTTAACCACTTTGGAGGTATCTCTCGCGCAAACTATTCAGTTTGGAAAAAAATGATATGAGTAACCTCAATATCTTTTTTAAAGACCTATCCATAGATACACACCCACACGTATGTGTTTAGCGAAAAAAAAATCTAAGTATGGGGAACCCGGTACGTAAAGGGCTAGTGAAGGACACCGTGGATTTTAGTTCAAGTCTGACAGTCCCTCCCGCCCTGCCCTGGGTGGGAGGACTCATTTGATGATATTACCACGATAAAAAAAAAAAAAAAAAAAGTATGGGGAACACCCAAATTTTTTTTTTTGAGTGACTATCCTAACACGATTGACATAATAAATCCAGTTGTAGCGTAAATAACCGTCAGCAAAAAGTACATTAGCGCCATCTATGCAACGACGGAAGAACTAAGATGTCTACATCGCGCAATCGAAGTTATCCGCGAGTTTAGAACATATAGACAATTACGACAACGAAAGTTGGGTCGGAAGGTACCTTCCTTTTCACGGGGTATCGAGGAACTTTCCACTCCGTTTCTCCTACACCCAAGTTTCAACGAATCTATAAGAGTTTTGTTTTTTGCCATTTGGCTACGGAACCCTAAAAATTATCCCTTTAGTTCGATTCCTACGTAAAGCAAGTGAACAGGGTACCATGGCCATTGAAGGAACCCGGTAGATTTTAGTCAGTACGAGTCTGAAAGTCCCTTCCGCGCCACACAGGGCGAAAAAAAATCATCATATTTTGATGTTTTTGCCATCTTGAACTGACCTGCCACAGAATCTGGTATCTGATGCTTCCCAATGACGTGGAACAAGCCTCTCTTATCAGCAGCTATCAGGAGGGCTTCCATGATACCTTTCATTAACAGTTTAGCTTTACTCCAGTCAACAGTTTTGTTTATCATTTTGCTATATTTAAAATGATATTCATTTACCAGCTGGAAAAGAGAGTTATTTTAATAAATATTCGTCTATCTTATCTTACTTTTTCTTTGTTTTACAACGTTGCCCCACACTAGGTAGTTCTCCTGTATCGTGGATGCATTTAGATACATAGAAACTAACATACACAAACACCCAGACCCGAAACAACTATTTGCATATCATTCAAATATATATGTTTCGTGCGGGGGGATAGAACCCGCGATACGCTGTGCGTATGTTTGAATTGATGAATCGTTATTTGTAACTTAATATTGCCAGAAGAGCTGAACAGATTTGATAGGCTCAGAGCTAGGTTTTAGTGTGGAATAACAAAGTTTTTGCAAAAAGTAGCCATATAGTCCAGAATTCATAAAAATCGGCTCAGCGATTTAGACGTGACAGCGTAACAAACAGACTAACTTTTTCGCATAGTTACATACTTGAATACCTTAAGCACAACTTACCCTATTGGATGGAATCTCAAAGGTATGTTCTGTTGAATAGTGCATGCCCTGAGAATCCCAAATAAAAAATGGCGTCCACCTCACATTTATGACATCTTTCGGAGCAAACACTGCTCCAACGGCAAACTGGTCACATGTGGTCCAATTCAACTGAAGATCCTCTTCGTCAAAGCCTAAGGAGAACGAACCTTTGCTAAAGTACGCTGACTTTTCTCCAGGGGGCGGTGGTGGCGGCAGGTGGCGTGGCTCTGGCAATTTCTTCCTCGCGATATATTGTTCCTTGCTAGGCCTCATTGCATTTCTGGCTTGCATTGTCGGTAAATCATACCATTTCAACTTTGTCTCGTTAACCTCTTTTGGTGTGTCCACAAACCTTTCTAGCAACAGTTCTTCTTTAGGGTTTGCGCTAGAGAAATATTTAGGTATCCTTGGATCTACAAATAATACTTCTGATCCTTTGGCTGTCTTTAACAGTTCTAGCGCTTCTTTTTTGTTTTTCGGAGTTCGCAATGATAGTTCTACGGCGTCAAATGGTGGTCGTATTGCTGAAAAGGGATCTCCGAAGCCCTCTTGAGTGATGTGTCCAAAGGGTACAGGTTCAGCGTAAGGCAGTGGAAACGTGCCTGGTTTGCTTCTGAGTCGGCCCACTGTATCATATTCTTCATAGTCTTTCCCCTCGCCAGTCTTGGCAAGAACGATGAGAAACACGCACAACAAACCGCGCATTTTCCTCTGAATCGTTTTGACTTGAATCGATGGAATTTTTTATATAGGAAGGACTGAAGATGCAGGAGTCGTCAACTATTTTTTTTTTTGACGTTATTCACGTTTATTTTGGTTTCGATATGTCATTATTTCATTTATTCATTTTTCAACATATTATTTTACATTTTAAATATTTTTTTTACAAAAAAAGCAGTCCACCAGCATCGGGAACAGGGTCCGGGCCGCCGGTGGTCAGGGCTCTTGAGAGAGGAACCTCCTAACAATACGCGCCGTGTCCAGAAGTACTGCCTTCTGAATCAGGCGCCTGATCCAGTTGCCAAGCGAGAGCCTCCTCAGATGTTGTTCGAGGCTCTTGGCAATTAAGCCATCGTCATTATTATTATTATTTAATTACTATTATATATATATGTTTGCTCTAAGCGAAATGAAAATTGACATGATGTAACCCTCTTCAAAAGAATTTTAGTTAAAATGCAACTAAAGAGCTTAGCGACTCTAAACAGAATCTTGAGCTTTATTTTAAACATATTTTACAAAAACATGAATGAAAGGTAGGTACGTCAAATGTTTTTTTCAATGTGTAAAATGTTGGCGATCCCAGTATTTGTAAAACATGAAATTTGACACTATTGGCGTTTGTTTCCGTATACCAAAGATCACATTGTACTAACAGTACAATGTGTCAACACTAACGTTTACAAAACTGTCACCAGTTTTATAAGGAACACTCTCGAAGGTTCAGGTCATTGGCTAAAAGAAACCCAACTTAGGGCCTTTACCGGCCACCGTAGATAGATAGATAAAAGATTTATTCAGTGCAATAGAGACACAAAAACAAGTAGGTACATAAAAGGATCCAGTAACAAGAAAAATAAATAAATCATTAGGTAAAAGAAAAAAAAAAAGTGACGGGTAACAAAAAAAAAAGGGTGATACCTACAGAGATTAACATAATTCAGACGTGACACAATAAATGTCCGTAGGCGCGGGCATGCGGGCAGCGAGTAATGGGCAACTCGCTGTCCGACCATGGACCATGTTTGGGTCGACGGCGCGTTGTGTTCCATGCACGCCTCAAAGAGTGTCAGCAAAATGACGGGGCCCCCCTCTAGAGGGCCAAAGCCTGCCGGGGTTGCGGGACTCACGAATTACCGTAACCCTGTGTACTTCTTAGTCGTCTTACAAAAGCGGCAGTTAATGTATCCGACATGAAATACCTCTAGGCACGATTTTTTTTTCATTAATAATAATTTTTATTCATTAATAAATAAATTGACTTAATTGTATACACGGAAAATTTGCACGCTTATAATGCTAAGCAAGAACATACGTATATGCATTGTATTTAATCTTGTATTATCTTTTATACCATGTTTTTATGCAAATAAATATTATTCTATTCTATTCTATAAATTATTAGCCGTTCGTTAGTCTCGCATAAACTCGAGATTGACTGAACCGATTTGACTTAGATTTTAGAATTATTTCTGAAAGTCCAGGAAAGGTTTAAAAGGTGAGAAAATTTGATAAAAATAATAATAATCAGCGGCAGTCGATATTTGCTCTGCTTCAACTAATTATTAAGAAACAACTTGGAAAAGTGATGAATTTCAATGTTATATTCATATTCACCAAATCATGTAGTAATCTTACGAGTATATTACTAATATTATAAATATTAAAGTTTGTGAGGATGGATAAATGTATGTTTGTGGCTCTTTCACGCCTAAACACTTGAACGGATTTGGATGAAATTTGGTGCACAGATAATTTATAACCTGGATTAACAAATAAGGTATTTATCCCGATTTTATAATCCCGTTGGGTAATTTTCGAGTTGTAGCGGGCGATGCAAGCTAGGTATTACTAATGTTGGAAAATATTAATAATTATCAATTAATCACATTTACAGTAACATATTCATTCAAATATGATCATTTCGTTTTATTATAGGTATACAAAAAATCTTAAAGGCTAACTTAGAATCAAAGGAACTGCATATTATGGTGCTTGTTTAAAATCTCCAAATTCTCGTCTTCATCGTCATCGTCCAACTCGAAAGGTTCTTTATCAAATGTGGGTATCGGAGGGATCGTCGATAAATGCGATCGCCCGAAATCGTTCCAGAACCCTAATTTCTTAGCTTCTTCAGCTACCTGGAAACATAACAACAAGTTATTAAAGATTTTCCACCAATGCATGCAAGCCCTATCGCTTCGAGCGGTCATGCGGATGACGAGTTATGGGTGACTCGCCGTCCGATCATGGACCGTGCTTAGGACGACCGCGCGTCGTGTTCCACGCGCGTCTCAAAAACCTGTCAGCAACCTGACGGGGCCCCCTACAGAGGGCTGCGTCACTCGTCGAGTACTTCCGAAGACTAACGATAACTGCGAAACACGCATACTTTTTATAAAGGCTCGTTGACACCGTGCGTCCGTATTTACAGGATCATCCTTACGGATCCGTCGCTACTGGATTTATATTTTTCGGATTCGTATTTTTTACTAGATCCGTAACACTGTCATATGTGCGAGCTCGATACAACAACATACGTTGAATAAAAACGGATACCTACGAAAAAGCCTGTGTAAACGCGCAATAAGTCTTTTTACCGCATTCAAAATTTCAAAGATATTCTATGGAAAGAAAAATTGGCACCGCAAGCGGGATTCAAACGTCACCGTAAGATGTTAGGAATGGATTGAAGAATTCGACGCTGTAAGTAGCAACCTCGGTTGTTCGGTTGGCAAGAGAATCGGATGTACTGTTTCTCCTTTCTTTTTCAAATCCATCCAAAGGCTGTCTTGAACAGATCGCTTTTAGCGATAATTCAAAAGATATTTGTAAATATATCTGTAACTTTTATGGTGTGCTTAATAAAGAGTTTTCTATTCTACGTACTGAATACGAAGGTTGCAGTTTAAAATCCCGGTAGCTCAAATTTTTCTTTCCATAGAAAATCTTTGAGCACTACGTACTTACAGTGGTATGATGTGGTATCTTGTCGGAGTGTGACAGGGCATAACAAACTCTAAACTCGCAGTTCAGGATGCCCAGGTAACCAGGCTCTACTAGTTTCAATGCAAACGTCATTACCGGTGCTTTAGAATCTGTAATACAGCACTGAATTAATTATTTATCTATCTTATATATATATATATATATTATTATTATATACTAGCGGGCGCCCGCGGCTCCGCCCGCGTGAATGTCGGTTACCGCTGCAAAAAGCCTACTCAGGAAAGACACGGTCAGCAACATGATTCCCAGGTCTATTCACAGACATCGACACTAACATCGACGACGCAGTCATCACAAACACTCGACATAGATAGACATAGTGTGTCGCAGACTTTTTTGTAGATATTTATAAGATCAACAATTAATTAGAACATTTAATAGTTCTATCTTTTATAGTTTAGGCAGCGTTCGGAAAATAAGTAACTTTTCTGGTTGGTTCTTTACACCTTGTGGCCGAAAAACCTAAATATCTTACGGAACCATATTTTTCTCCAAAATAAAAAATAGCCTATGTTACTCGTGGATAATGTAGCTTTCGAATGAAGAAAGAATTTTTAAAATCGGTTCAGTAGTTTTTGAGCCATTCATTACAATCAAACAAACAAACAAAGTTTTCCTCTTTATAATATTAGTGTAGACTACCAAAATAACTAATTTCGTACCTACTATTGCTTCAACTATAAAGAAATAAAATGTAAACTAATAATATATTTAAACACTATCAAAACCTCTAATACCTTTTTCATAAAATAATAACAAAACAAATCTAAAAATAAACTATTCAAAGACTAAAAGTAAAAAAGGGTACGCCGCAATCGCGGCGGTAAGACCCCTCTTTGAGGAGTGGCTGGATAGGCGTCACGGCGTCCTGACCTACCGTATGACGCAGGTCCTCACCGGACACGGAAGTTTCGGGAGGTACCTGTGCCTGATATGGAGGGAAGAAACTCCTGGGTGTCACCATTGCGACGATCGTCCGGAGGATACGGTGGAGCATACGGTGCTGGACTGCCCCGCTTGGGCAGAGCACCGCCGTGTCCTCACGACGGCGATAGGCGGAGACCTCTCGCGCCCGGCATTGGTCGACTCGCTGTCCGACCATGGATCATGCCTGGGTCGACGGCGCGTTGTGTTCCACGCGCGACTCAAGGAGTGTCAGTATAATGACGGGGCCTGTAGAGGGCCAAAGCCTGGCGCGGTTGCGGAACTCACAAATTACCGTGACCCCGGTACATAAAGGGCTATTGAAGGACACTGTGGATTTTAGTCAGTCAAGTCTGACAGTAATGGGTGGGAGGACTCATTTGATGATTTTACCACGCTATAAAAAATTATCAGCACGGTTTGTAAATAACAATTATTGTCTGTCAATAAGGTCGAACAGTCTGCACGTCTATTCGCATCAGCAGCCAAATATTGTATGAAGCACGCGCGCTTTTTTTTTTGTGTTTCTCGCAGGTCAACCTCTAGCAGGTTGTATACTGCTCAACCGGACTTTTCTGTGGATGCCTTAAGATTTTAAGGCCTCCGGGCGCGCTGACCCCCCCGCCTTTTTATACCTGCCGTGGAGCGCGGCAACCGCTATACAAAAATAATCCTTATAGCATGATTCTGTATTCACGCGCGATGACTGATAAGCGTATTTCATGTATAACTTTGGTGTTTCTACACCGATTTACATGATTATTCTTTTATTGAATAGGTAATAATGTTAACTTTTTTTAATTAGGGATGAGTGAGAGTGTTGTAAACGTAAGAGTAGATAAATATAATCAGAAAACTCCGAATTGCTAAGCTATCGGGAGTTTCACGTGTTATTGTGAGTCAACCATAAAAGATAGACATATGCTGTCAAGGAATATTTTTATATAATTTTAAGGAGAACATTTCCGTCATACATGATTTCTATATAGCTTTAACCATTAAGGCTGCACACGCGACGGAAGCTTAAAAAATGGAGTAACTTCTCCCGTTTTCCGAATATTTCCCTTCACTGCTCTGCTCCTTTTGGTCGTAGCGTAATGAAAAGTATACTATAACCTGCCCAGGAGTATGAAGAATAATTGTGCCAAATTTCGTTAAAATCCGTTGAGTAGTTTTTGTTTCTATAACGAACATACAGACAGACAGACAGACAGACGGACAGACAGACAGACAAAATTTTTACTAATTGCATTTTTTGCATCAGTAGCGATACCTAATCACCCCTTGATAGTTATTTTTTAAATATATTTCATGTACAGAATTGGACTCTCTACAGATTTATTATAAGTATAGATATATAAAAGGAGAACTGACTGACTGACATATCAACGTACAGCCGAAACTACTGGGGCTAGGAATGTGAAATTTTGCACACAGCTTCCTATTATAATGTAGGGGAGCACTAAGAAGGGGTTTTTGGAAATTTAACCTTTAAGGGGGTGAAAAGGGGGAATTTTGTGTGTATGGAAAATCACCTATCGATTGAAAAATCAGCCTTCGAATTTTTTAGAGGAAAGTACGTAACCCACGCGGACGAAGTCGCGGGCGAAGTGCTAGTCATGCATATTAATTGTTAGCTCATGAATGCTCATTTAGAGAAATGCGACTTTTGCTTTTTTTATCGTAGTAAAATCATCAAATGAGTCCTCTCACCCAGGGCGGGACGGAAGTGACTGTCAGACTTGTACTGACTAAAATCCACGGTGATCTTTCAATAGCCCTTTACGTTCCAGGGTTACGGATACCTGATGAGACAATCCAGCGACCCTTACGGATTTGGCTTGAATTGATCAGAAAAATACTACATTCCGTATTATAGTAGGGGGGAACAGTGTATAAGACGGGGACGCGAGGTATGATAGGAAATCACAAACTTAAGGCAAACTTAACAAAATACTAACGTAGCGCAACTCCGAGCAGGACGCCATTTGTTAATGGCCGCTTGCAAATGACGTCCTGATGGCGCTTGCACTACGTTAGTATTGTGTAAGTATGCCTAAAGAGTATATGTCCCCATTATACCTCGCGTCCCCGTCTTATACACTGTTCCTCTATTAGTATGCTTGTATACGTACACTCGAAAACGACTGTAGGAACAACTATGAACATGCCGGGGACCTCAGTCTTGACGATCAGTGCGCTGAAGTCGATGGTACTCTCCATAAAAAGAACAGCATTGGACCAGTTCACTGGGGGCTTCAGCTCGGTATCCACCTCCACTCGAAATCGGTCTATTAGCTGAAATAATATAAAAGTCATAATTGCATAAATATATTGAGTCTTTCATCATCATCAGCATATCAGCCCGGGATCACCCACTGTATAGGCCTTCCCCTTTTTATGCCATATCTCTCGGTTCTGTGCGAACATTGAGTCTTTACCAAATGGTATCATATAACCACGCGGACAGGTAAGCAAGTAATGGGTGAATTGCTGTCCATCATTGACCATGATCGGATTGACGGTGCGATAAAATATTTCAGAAACGGTCGTCAGTTTGATTATTAAAAAATATTTGACACGTACTTTTTCTTTTATTACGTGAACCAAGATTGACGAAGATACAACACTTAAAGTTGCAAATACGTCACAACTCACAAGCAAGTACAGTTTTTACTTACTTCTGACGTCACGATCACGAGCCACAATCGAATTTTGATGCGTTACATCTTTGTTAATATGCATTGTATTAACAAAACAAAAACTACGTGTCCATTTTTTTTCAAAACTCCGTCTGACGGACTACACGAGTGGATTTGTTTATTGACGCTGTTAACACGCCTATACATACCACTTCTGACGGCACAGTGAATCTCATATCGTAACTCTCTTCGAAGTGAGGGCTCCAGAAGTAGAAGATTCTCCAGTCGACGTCTACTATGCTCTTGGGATCGAATGTGGTGTTCTCCAGGAACTTCTCACAGGATGTATAATTAGTCACGTTTATTTGGCTGTAGTCCTTCTGTGCTGTGATTCCTGGTATCGAGAAAGAAATTAGAAGGAACGGCAGAGCCATGGCTAACAACGCCATGAAGAACTCTTTGCTCAATAGCCAAGGCATTGCGCAAATGTTTGATTTTATTTTTATTCAATTTTTCACGTATACTTATAGTCAAGTAGATCCAAATTAAATTTAGTTACTTTTATTTTAAATATTTCATGAATAAGATTGAATGATCCGCACACACTGAATTAAAACCTTCGTGACAGCAATTTATATAACAATTTTGTTATTGTTTACTGTAACAGTATCGTGATTTACGCTTTAAAATGTAACGAGAACTTTGTTTATTCCTTTAAATATAATTACGACAACTACTGACTACTAGTATAAGTACAACATTACTACAGTCCCAGTATTTAGTGTTTTATATATAATTTCCTTCATACTTACGTTATTCTTCATATCATCACTTCTTCTTACATCATCATCTGCCTGCCCTTATTCCATTTTGCTTGGGGTCGGCGCAACACACCTTCTTTCGATCTCCCCTATCAGACTTCACAGTATTCTTCTTTCATATCATTCCTTAGACAATCCATCCATCTTTTCTTTGGCCTCTTCGTTTATCTCTGCTTCTTATCTTTTTTTTGTTTATCGTGGTAAAATCATCAAATGAGTCCTCCCACCCAGGGCAGGGCGGGAGCGACTGTCAAACTTGTACTGACTAAAATCCACGGTGTCCTTCAATAACCCTTTACGTACCGGGGTTACGGTAATTTGTGAGTCCCGCGACCCCGGCAGGCTTTGGCCATCTACAGGCCCCGTCACTATGCTGACACTCCTTGAGGCGCGCGAGGAATACAACGCGCCGTCGACCCGGGCATGGTCCATGGTCGGAGAGCGAGTCGCCCATTACTCGCCGCCTGCATGCCCGCGCCTACGGTGGCCGGAGATCGTCTTGCGATGGCATAAGGGTAGGAAGATGATATGATAATGATGATATCTTAAACCGTAATCGTTAAGAGACTTTAAATTGTTCGTTGCAGAATGGAGTCTCGTAGAAAGAATACTGAACAGTTCGAGTTGTGCTGATGCCGTTCCTGTATTAGGTGAGGGAGTTGATTTTACATCTGTATGCTGTCCTAAACTTGTTGATGATATTTTTTTAGGCTTACATTCCAACCTAGGGGGATATACTATATATATACCATAGTTGGTCGCGGGACTCACGAATTACCGTGACCCCGGTACGTAAAGGGCTATCGAAGGACACCACGGTGTCCTTCGATAGCCCTTTTAGTCAGTACGAGTCTGACAGTCCCTCCCGCTCTGCCATGGTTCGGCGGAGGACTCATGTGATGATTTTACCACGTAAAAAAAAAGGGGAGACATAGTTTCCCATTTCTTCGTTTGATAAAATTAAAGATTCTTTTCTACTAGATAGTTTCTTGAACATTCTTTAAGTTGGTAATCAAACCTGGGTCGACGCGACGGCGCGTTGCGTTCCAAGCGCGCCTCAAAGAGTGTGAGCATAATGAAAGGGGGGCCTTTAGAGGGCTAAAGCCTGCCGGGGTCGCGGTACTTACGAATTACCGTAACCCTGGAACGTAAAGGGCTACTGAAGGTCATCGTGGATTTTAGTTAGTACGAGTCTGACAGACCCTCCCGCTTTGCCATGGGTAGGATTACTCATTTGATGATTTTAACATGTTGAAAAAAAAGTTGGAAATCAAATCTACAGTTGACGAAGTAAATTTAAATTTACTAGCTGTTCCCCGCGGTTTCACTCGCTGCTCGGCTCCTATTGGTCGTATCGTAAAGGTATGTAGCCTATAGTCTTCTTCGATAAATAGACTATCCAACACAAAAGATTTTATCAATTCGAACCCGTACTTCCTGAGATAAGCACGTTCAACCAAACAAATTCTTTAGCTTTATAATAATTAGTATAGATTCTTAGTCAGAGTACCCACAATCTGAAAAATATTGAAGAACCTACTCAGAAATCAGAAACTGAGCGATTAGACTGCTGCGCTGCGTGTCGCGGGTTCGATTCCCAGACGGATCAAAATATTTGTATGATTTACAAGTAGTTGTTCTGGGTCTGGGCGTTTGTGTATGTTTGTAAACGCACCCACGATACAGGCGAAATTCCTAGTGTGAGGCAACATTTAAAAAAAAAACACAAGGAAGCTAGTTCTAAAGCATTCATCATCTCAGCCATAGGACGTTCACTGCTGAACATAGGCCTCCCCTTTAGATCTCCACATGTACCGGTTAGAAGCGACCTGCATCCAGCGTCTTCCGGCGACCTTTATAAGGTCGTCTGTCCACCTTGTAGGTGGACGTCCTACGCTGCGCTTGCTAGTCCGTGGTCTCCTCTCTAGTACTTTTCGACCCCATCGGCCATCTGCTCTGCGAGAAATATGGCCTGCCCATTGCCACTTCAGCTTGCTAATCCGGTGGGCTAAGTTGGTGACTTTAGTTCGTCTACGGATCTCCTCATTTCGGATTCGATCACGTAGAGAAACACCGAGCATAGCTAAAGCATTTAGGTATAAAAATTCTGAAGGGAATGACAAGGACAGAACAAAAACAACGTGCCAATACTCATTTAAGTTGTATTAAAATCCGTCTTTTCCTCCTTGTTCCTGTCAGATATACAGGCCTGCATTCCAACTCCGAAGTCCAGGTTATTAACGATGCCACCGATCTCCGCGCGGTACGGGATGACGTTTCTTCGAGCTGAGAGCGTTGTCACACCAATCTGACAGTCAGCCATCAGAAGATACTTTCCCCCGTACATCAGTTTCAAATGAAAATTCAGTAGCGGCACTGAAGCCTTCATAGGGGTGATATCTGGAGTATAAAAAAGTTTAGTTAGAATTTATTTATTTCGGAACATATGAAATGATATTTATTTTTGCAAGTAGGTTACTCAACACTTTTACACGTCGTCTTTTACAAACTAGACGAGGCCGGCGTTTCGTGCTTGACTACTCTGAGAAGAAACAGCCGAAACAAACTCAGAGGTCACTGTCTCTTTTAAATTTCTGATTTTATATTGGTTAAGCTATACGAGACCCATGTAGGTTAACGCCTGAGATGATCTTTTGAAGAAAGAACCACACAGATTTGAGTGGACCTGTCCTGTCAATGCAAGCATTTGTCAGTTATCGTGTAGCTCGACTCTTCGATATGCTATGTACACACCAAGCTATACAAAACCAGTATAAAATGACCGCTCATTTCGATGACGGCATAATTGGTGCAGTGGCTGATCGATCTACTGCTGCCCTACGTGTCGCGGGTTTGATCCCCGACCGGTTTAAATATTGTATGATCTACAAGTGTCGCATGTTTGGTTCCCGCAAGCAACAAATAGATATTTGCATGATCTACAAGTAGTTGTTCCGGGTCTGGGTCTACATGCACCCACGATACAGGAAGAAATTCCTAGTGTGGTGCTAAAAAAATACTGGTTTTGCGCTTAATTCAGGTAGACTAGAATCCAACCCCAAGGTTTTCGGAAAGACGCTGTCATTAATAAATGAGTAACTCACTCCCATCTCTGACAATGTTGGGCACTCCTTGGAATCTCCCGGCAGCTCCTTGGTCAGCAAACAGAAGCATCTCGTGTTTGGAGCGACCCATGCTGACCGTCACCGTAGCAGCGTCCCAGTAGGGCTCAGTCTCCAAGTATTCTCCCATGTCGTTATAGAAACGGTTGACAATCTAAATAGGATTTATGACTGAAAAATTCTAATTATTCCGTCAGTTTAAATTATCAAAAAACATTTAACACGTATTTTTTCATTTGTTACATAAACGAAAATAAACCAAGATACGACACTTTTAAAATTGCCAATACGTCACAGGCAAGTGCAGTTTTCACTTGCTTCTGACGTCACAAGCCCACTCGAATTTTGATGCGATTTATCGTTATAAATATGCATTAATTCAACAAAAGAAAAAATACATATCGATTATTTTTCAAAACTCTTACTGACGGACTAATTTAATTTGCAATTTATTGATACTGTCTATTGAATAAATTAACATGCAATTTTTATACCAGACTAGCCGTTGCCAGCAGCTTTGTCTGCGTATGACTCGAAAATTATCCCAGTCGAACGTAATATTGGCATAAAGAAAGCCTATGTATGTCCACTATCCAGGTAACAAACTATCTGTTTCTCATTCAAATCCGTTAAGTCATTTTTGTGTAAAAGAGTAACAAACATCCATTCTCACATAATTGCTTATAATGAGAGAATTAAATTAAATTAGATTATCATTTTCGTGAAAATTACAAAAACACATGTTTTTATTAAATACTAGCTGTTCCCCGTGCTTCTACTCGCTGTTGATTGTAGCATGATGTTAAAAATAGCGTTCCTCAATAAATAGACTATTCAACACAATAATAATTCTTCATTCGAACCAGCAGTTCCTGAGATCAGCGCAATCACCCGAACAAACAAACTCTTTAACTGCAATAAAATGTTACAGGGAATTATTAAAAACTAAAACTAACCGCCGGCGTCACATTCCTAAACAACATATCCATGCACTGATTTTTTAAATCCATATTCCATGCGTAGTAGATCCTCCAGGGTTTCCCCAGTAGCATTTCGACTCCAAAGTACGGTTCTTTAGCTAATCTGGCGCACATGATGGGTCCATCACTAGAGTCCCTCCTCATAAGTTTCAACTTTTCGTTTTCCAGATGTTTGATATCTTCTTCTGACAGCATTTTTCTCCCTGCCACCATTGTTACTATAACTAAGTAGACCCGTATGAACTTCAGGAGTTTCATCGTGACACTACTCATTCGTGTGAAATATTTCCCTTTATATAGACTAACAATGAGAAAGTGTTTCCAGTGTGTGTGGTTTCCCAGGCTTCGTAGAATCAACATTTGTCTATGGGTTAAAAGAAATGTTATGTATTAGCTCTTCTTACTCACCTACTTGTTTATAGTTATTCTGATGATCAGTTCCACATTCAATCTTGTTTCATATTTGCGGATGTTGTCGAAGACAGTGTTTGAAATACTCGTCAGATCTGAATGAACTGAATCGTAGCAAATGCAAGTCAGAAAGACAGTAAAGTGTTTAGCGATTTTGACCCTTGTGCGCTGCAACTATTACTGTCTGAACAACCTGCAAGATATTCAAAAAAGAGTACGAATGTACGTAGTTTATAATTGAAATATATAGTCGTGTATGACCAACGTCCATTAAAGATAATTTCATAGCCAACATTGTGTAAGATTATGTACTTCAGAACTATCATTCACTGACGGTTGAGAATATGTCATGTTCACCCAAATGTCTCGCTGATGGTGGCGCGTGTGTCGGATCATTTAGCTACCTTCAAAATGGTTGAGCTGAATGGTGCTGATACATGTGTCATCTATATATATAAAAGGAGAACTGACTGACTGACATATCAACGTACAGCCGAAACTACTGGGGCTAGGAATGTGAAATTTTGCACACGGCTTCCTATTATAATGTAGGGGAGCACTAAGAAGGGGTTTTTGGAAATTTAACCTTTAAGGGGGTGAAAAGGGGGAATTAGGAAAGTACGTAACCCACGCGGACGAAGTCGCGGGCAAAGTGCTAGTGTAATCATGTTTGTGAACGAGCGAACTATCAGTTGAGACTGGTCATCTCTTGGTTGCCACGGTTTATTTTAATCATTGATCATTTTGTTTCTGAATTGTCTTTTTAAAATTTTTACTATGGACACTTTTAACTTGCGTCATCGTTCTCACATAATGCACCATCTCAAAATGAATGATGTGAAAAAGATTCTGTAATAATTTTGGGGATTTAAAAGAGGGTCCATGGAGTTTCTTGCCCTTTTTTCTCCATGGAGATCTACTCCTACGGTAGGTACTTTTACAGTTTATGTCTTGTGACTGGGAGACTGTAGCACCATAATTTTATAGTATTTGACTATATTTTTTGTATTTGACAATTCAAAAGTGCCTCTACCTACCTATGTACTTGAAATAAATGCTTTTATTTAATTTACTTTCCATCATTTTAACACATCATTTAAGGCTTTTAGAGGTTGAAGATTTTCATTTTTTTTTTCATATTAGGTCTATTTTTGTTTAGCTCGCTTCTACAATAATCATAGAGATAAATGCATCGCAGTTGTTTAAACATTACACAGCCACATACAAAAGGGCGTTACGAAAATATTTCATCCTTTAAGTTAACATTATAATCTTTTTGCACGCGACCTTTTTACAATCGTAACTATTTCTCGTATTATTTTTTATATTATAGGAGTTCCATTTAACAGTTAAATGTTATTTGTATTTAATATTTATATACGAGTATTTTATTTCTTTTTAAATTTCATAATATAATTTTAATTTCTGAATCTGAATCCTTCATAAAATGTCAATAACAGACTAGCTTCTTCCCGCATTTCCAATCACTTGACAAACGTTAAATCGAATCATGATCCGTCTTACCACATAAAGTTAAACATTTGTGAAACACTTTCCTAAAAAAAAGTGTAACTGCAACGACCTTTATATCAAGGTCAAATGCCGTTTAAAAGTTGACAGTTTTTTTAGACAAATGTTCAACCTTTTTTGTAGTAGTTTTTTGGGGCGAGACGAAGTGGGAAGCTGTCGCCTCCTTCTGCGAAGCAGTCATGCTCGCGAAGGAGGAGGCGGGCTGGAGAGGACAGCGTCCTCCCAGGCGGGGCATGCGGGCAGCGAGTAATGGGCGACTCGCTGTCCGACCATGGACCATGCCCGGGTCGACGGCGCGTTATGTTCCACGCGCGCCTCAAGGAGTGTCAGCATGTAGAGGGCCAAAGTCTGCCGGGATCGCGGGACTAACGAATTACCGTGACCCTGGTACGTAAAGGGCTATTGAAGGACACCGTGGATTTTAGTCAGTCAAGTCTGAGGCGGGAGGGACCGCCCTGCCCTGGGTGGGAGGACTCATTTGATGATTTTACCACGATAAAAAAAAAAAAATGATTTTAGTATACTTAGCTCGAAAGATTAGAAAGAAAGTATGGATAAGACTTGACAATAGTTCACACCGGAAAATAGGTAATACGGTCAGCTGATGTTATTGAAACAGTTCTTACACAATGTAGTATCAATATTATGATGAAATACCAGTAAGACAATGTAACGGACATTTTTCTCTGTACTTACCTGTATATAGTATTTTATACTTTTAAAAATCAAAACATTTGTCCGGTTGAGAATACGATGTCGCACAAGGTATGCAATTTTTAAACTTTTTTTTTAGTTTTGTTTTCAATGTCCCACTGTTGAAAAAAGGCGTTCTCCATAATTTTCATATTGCTCTTCTCGAACACATTAGACATGCGAACGCTCTGCTCATCCAGGACATGAGGCCCCACCCATTTCTGGGCTGGATTATTCCATACCTACTTAGTCAGTATTTTTGCCTTAGGTGACAAATTTTTACGAAAACCTAAAGGCATGCACAATGCGCGATTTTTATTCACGTACAATATAGGAAAAGTGAAAATAATGTCAGTTTAAAATAAATAAAGTTGTAGAGAAATCATTATTAAAGTGATTGCGACCTCTGTATCTATAGAAAATGTACAAAACTGATATTTACTTATGTAATTTTTTTGTATCGAAAAAAATATTGCTCATAAAACAGGCGCATTAAATTCCACAGGCAGGTCATCGCGTGTAGTGTAGCTCATTTGTTCTGCGGAAGGCGGTGCTGACCGGCCACCGATGCGTATCTCGGCATAGCTGGAATAGGTAGGCGGAATATCATTACCAAGCGTTTCGTCCAGTCGTTTTAACAGTGACAGAACTCGACCCGTAATGACGTGACCGCAACGCCCATTCCCCTTTATAGAAAAAAGTATTCGAATTTAGAAAAAAGTTTTGATTATGTTTTCTTTTATTTTATTTTTTTTTTGTTTTAAACGGTTTTTAAGATTATTAATGTTGGTAGTAAATGCGGTTGGTAAAAAATGTTTTTGTTTTTAGTATGTAATTATTGGGTATGAAAATAGTAGTTCTTTCAAATGTTGAGTTTAATTAATTGGTCAAACAAAAAACACTTAATTTTGACAGATATCTGTTTAACTTCGTTACATTCTTGATGTTTTTCATTAATGTTTTATGATACGTAGTTACTAACGTATTTACAAATGACGTTCATCAACTACTTCATTTGTCGCCACAATTAATGCATTTCACACTCCATTTTATCAATTACTAGTTGCTATGATAATTACTAGCAAATAAATTCTAGCAAGGAAAAATTTTCACAATCTGTACAGTGTTCAGGCAACACAACCACTCAATCTAAAAACTTTATACTAAGTACCTACGAAGAAGATTCATGTCCGAATGCGATTTTTTAAAAATTTTGGATAGTTTGTTGGCGTCTGTACAACTTTGATGCTGTATTCAACTTTCGTAAACTTATAATACTAAACTGTGGAGGTAAAAAAATACCCCACGGTAATGTTAATGGTAAAACAAAGCTGTGCTTAAAAATATATGTCCTTCTACCCCGAGTGCCTTTCATCAAAATGTGTTTAGCCGTTTTGGCAATATATACTTATGACACACAGAATTAGACCATTGATGCGTGCCTGCGTACGAACCTCTATGGATTTGTATTGTGATAGTCGCTTGGATACCAAAGTCGTAAAGTATCGCAGACTTGTGTAGTCTTGTGTCCAAAGGGACTTACTCTCGCAATTTAAAACTTTACGCCGTACTATTAACCGACAAAAAGTAGATTCTCAATTCGACCTATATGTATGTTTGTCCGCGATTATCTCGAGTTTGGCTGAACCGATTTTGATGCGGCTTTTTAGAAAAGTGATCGGTACATTCTGGGTAAGATTATTATTATTTCTTCAGGTATCGTGGGTGAACATTTACTTACCAGAAACATTTATAGAATAATTAACTGTTCCCCGCGGTGTCACTCGCTGCTTGGCTCCTATTAGTCGAAGCGTGATGTTATATAGCCTATAGCCTTCCTCGATAAATGGACTATCCAACACAAAAATATTTTTTCAATTCGAACCAGTAGTTCCTGAGATTAGCGCGTTCAAAAAAACTTTTCTGCTTTATAATATTGGTTCATAAAATTCCTTCATAAAGTAATAATAACTTTATAAATGCTTTTGTTATATGCTTGGTATCAAAGTTTGACCTAACTAGAGATTCATCACTGACCTCCGAAAATATGTATGCACCTGCAATCCTGCGCAGGCAATAACAGCAATCTTCAGATCTACAGCACCTCTTACCCGTAGCACGCAGAAGGCGGAACTCACAAGGAAGGGGCGTCACTGATTTATGTCCTGCTACGGAGGCACCTTCTAGAGAACCGGTCCACTGCTTGTGTCCTATGCGAGCCTGGTAATTGATCGGGGTAGTGGTCTCGAACCTGTAGATTTTTCAGTATTATCATACCGGTAAAAAATACCGTTCCTACCAAAATACCGGAAGGTTAAGATATCTGAGAGACGAAACTCTAGAGTTTTTGTTTTTGTTGTAGTGAAATTATTAAATGAGACCCAGGGCGACACTGGAGGCCGTCAGACTCGTACTAATTAAAATCCACGGTGTCCTTCGATAGCTCTTTACGTTCCAGGGTTACGGTTACCTGATAAGATAATCCTGCGATCCAAATTCTTCCGATTCACACATCAAGTAGCTGTATGATGATTTTGGATTCATCGTAAAGTTGCGTGCGTCTACGCAAGCAAAAAAAGTATTCTTCGGAACATAATTAATCAAAAAACATATTTTCATCAGAAAATCTATGAATTCCTATTATTTTAGTTATTGATTTCTTAAAAAAATATATATAGGAGGTTGCTGCGACGCCTCAAAAATACGGGCCAAAAGTTATCTAATAAAATCTAAGAAAAATAAAAAATATGACACTCATAAACTTAATAGCGGTTGGAAGAGAAAAATAAAAAATAGTATATTTTGATACTAGGTCTAGTGAGTTTATAATTATGACATTTTGTTCTTCATACTTATTATTCGAAATTCTTCATCCCTAGTTCCCAAATAATACGATCCACAACATATAAACAGAGTACAGAACAAGAATGGCACCGCAGAATCGATTAGCGGTTCAAAAGCAGGGCAGGCCCCATCAGGTGAGGTGAACACTGGCTGTCACGCGCACTGCCACGCCAGAGGCGCACAACACTACGTACCCAGGGATGTCACTACCCAGTAACTGGGGAACAGTAATATACATCCCGCGAACTTACTTTCCCACGGGAATTGACGGTTTGATGGCAAGGTTGACCAGTGGCTGAGCATATGACTGTTGCGGTGTAAATATCCAGGGTATCTATATATATATATATATATATATATATTATATATATATATATAAAAGGAGAACTGACTGACTGACATATCAACGTACAGCCGAAACTACTGGGGCTAGGAATGTGAAATTTTGCACACGGCTTCCTATTATAATGTAGGGGAGCACTAAGAAGGGGTTTTTGGAAATTTAACCTTTAAGGGGGTGAAAAGGAATTATGAAAGTACGTAACCCACGCGGACGAAGTCGCGGGAAAAGTGCTAGTAAAATATACTGCTCAAAGCAAAATAAGGGCCAAGGATTCCTGGCGAGGAGATTGATTCAAAAATCTAATGATAAACTTTAGTTTACTTCAAAATCGGCGTCGAGACTCTTTTCAGTATATTTCTATATTAGGTACTCATAGTTTCGGATTTGGCCACACACGCCTTGTTGGAAAACTCACCTTCACAGGAATAATGTAGCTTCCGACCAGAGAAAATATCATTTATAAATCATTAATTCCGGAGATTACTCCTTCATACAAACAAATACTTCTTTACCTATAGTATTATTTAGATGGATTATATAAGATATTATAGTATAGTATAGATTAGTTTTCATTGGGTGCATACCATATTCTACCTAAGTGTTCTTTGACACGATATTTCTCTATGATTAAAAAGTTTCTTTAACAAAATCCACAATTTCCTTAGCCTAACAGCCCTAAACCGGCTGTAGGCGGTTCGATCGGGTTCTCATGACGTCACTCGAGGGCTTCGAATGGATATAAATTGGCGTGGCTCGATATTAATGGTTCTGAACAGACTTACTGTGGCTGACTTACCTATTGTGGCTACTGTATACGATGATTGACTTCTGATCTTGAGAGAAGCATCTTAGCTAGGAATTGGAAAATAATTATAAAAAACTAATTCCCGAAAGATCAGGCAGAGGTGTACACCTCTACAGTACCAAATAGTAAAGAGTATACCTTCATTACACAAATTATTGAATTCCCATAATACGAAACGAACCCATTGCGCTCAATCAGCCACGAATCTAGATTTTATATCCTATTGGGACAGCCCAATAATAGTTTACCTGGGTAAAAACCCCGAAAAATATGTAGTTTTTTTTTTCAACAAGAATCGTTTGACATTTTATAAACCCTCTAATATCATCAGATTTGTGAGTTCTTTTAGATTAGTTAAATGATGCTTCAAATAAACAGCCGAGGACAGTCTGCAGACATATGTAGATTCCCAATTTTAACATTATGTCGGTATTTTTTCACATGAAAATTATAAATATCGAAAATTCGCTGTTAACGTCTGGAAATATTTGTGTAAGAAAGGAATATGAAAATAATGTTTTTCTGCTGGTGCTATGCTATGTTTTATATTAAAACCAGCATTGCGACAATGAAGGATCGATCTTAGAAAAACAAAAAATTAGATTATGTAAAAGATCCAGCTCACGGTATTTGAGATCTGGCTAACCCAACATTTTATTTTTTGTAACATTAGCAAAAATTCGTCTGACATAAACAAGAAACACCAAATCCAGTAAAACGTTTAATGAAGTCACATTCTTTATTCGAAAATTCCAATCAGCCTGAATTAGGTGACATCGGTCCCAATAATGAAGAGAAAAATCCAGTCCCGCATTCCCCAACCTTTAATTCCGGAACCACATACTGGCCGCAATAAAGGCCTTCCAATCTGGGCTGCGAACATCCAATCAACTTCATACCTACCACGGTCCAAAAATAACACGTTTCAAGCGAAATTGACATCACTTTCACCGCGACTTTTCCTTTCTATTCCGAATAAGTTAGGAAAACATTTTCGCCTGTAGTTCCGTACCCTCGCATAATCCTCTACCTGCAGAGATATACCCGTACTTACCCCGCGCGGGCACTATCATCCATACCTACAACTAGTGTCCCAACACTAAACGTCGTATCTGCCACCTATTAACAAGCTAAAAGCTACTTTGACAGTTTAAGAATAAAATTTGAATTCAAAAGTAACGGTCGCGCCGTTACGTTCTTGATTTATGATTGGTTCTCCCCCCACCATCGTGTCTCTCGCCCTGCCTCATGCATTTAAATTGCTTCATTACAGAATCTAGACGCCGGGGTGTAGGGTTGCCTGTTGGGAAAATGTTGCCAACTTTTTATTTTTGTGGATTGTGTTGTTATTTATTTAGTTTAGTATTTGGGAAATAATGAGGTTTTGTTTTAGTTCTGTGGTTTGCACTCGGGTGTGATAATGAAGAGAATATAACTGGAAAAGGGATGCTCCATACATGAGGAGTTTTTACTAGTACTCGACCAAAAACCAATTTCTTTAGCTGCGTTAAAACACATTATTTTTACCTGGTAAAATCATCAAATGAGTCCTCTCATCCAGGGCAGAGCCGGAGGGACTGTCAGACTCGTTCTGACTAAAATTCACGGAGTCCTTCAATAGCCCTTTACGTTCCGGGGTCACGGTAATTCGTACAGTACCACGACCAAACTAAAACACATAGAATTTCTTTAAATTTTTTATGGGATAGTTTCGAGCCACATGCAAGCGAAGCCGCTGGCAGTAGCTAGTTTTATTACCTATAAGGCTTCACTCAAACATGCGATACAGTTTAACCGACTGCAGCAGCCCAAAGGGAGTGTAATGTGTTTGATCTGTATATGTAAACATTATGTCCATTCCTCTTTCATAAGTTTTATTGGCTCTTTTCAGTAACCTAAACATGTTTATCTTTAAAATAAATCGCACCTTTATCCTTTTTTCACCACGAAACCAGGCCATCTTACCAGTCTTTCCTGGACTATCAATCTACATTTCCCCAAAAGTCCATATCAACTGACTTCTCTCCCCGGTACCACAGACCCAGCCTCACTCGCCAGCCCTGGGGAGCGGGCGGGCCGTATCTACCCGCCGATCATTAGTTCTGAAGTGGCCAGGGTAAAATTTTGCATGCTACCGATATTTTGCCAGCTAAGCAACTCTTGTATTACTTTGCTAATGTCCGAAACATTAGCAAAGTTAAGATTAGGACACTTGATTTTTTTAGATTGGTTGTAAATTTTTATTACAGTTCATTTTGCGAGGGATAGAATAAATAGATAGATATAATATCTGTATTATGCACACCATACAAATAACAGGTATTTACAGATATGCACACTAATCACTACATAGTATAAAACAAAGTCGCTTCCCGCTGTCTATCTGTCTTTCCCTATGTATGCTTAGATCTTTAAAACTGCGCAACATATTTTGATGAGGTTTTTGTAACAGACAAACATAATATTAAAAAAAACTAATAAATTCAAAAGTTTGTGAAATCATTGCCATTGCTATTAATTTGAAGGCTGTCAATACTGGCTGGAAAGAGAACTGAAAGGCCTCTTGAATCCATGCCAGAAACATGACAAAAAAAAAGAAGTAAATTGGACTATTCACAATTTTGAAAAAAGAATAGTCAGTTCAAGTTAACGACAACATTTAAATATTTTCAAGTCACATGAATTTGTTGCTACAACTATCTCAGAAATTTCTAGACTTTTATATTCAGACAAAATGCGTGCCAAATAATTTTATATAATCGTGAAGAGTCAGTCAGTGAGTCATAATAGGATTTTATTGAGATAGTGTGTGATAGTGGATAATTTTACAATTAGCGGAATGATTGAGCCTAATTATGTGCCCAGATGACAGCAAAAGATAGAACAAAATAGGGCTTAAATAGCATTATTTTAAGGACTATTACAGCGGCAATATGTGGAACGTCCACATTTTTTCGCATTAAAGTAAGGGGATGAGTTCACAGATAAAATGTTTTTAGCGTTGACTTCTGCTGATAATAGCGGGTTCAAACCCAACCCAAAAAAATGCCAGTATCCCTAAAATGAAAAATCAGTTCATATTTGGAACTGATTTTTCATTTTAGGGATACTGGCATTTTTTTGTTTATTTTTTATTCGGATTTTTCTCTATTTGCAACCGAGCAAACCTTGGTCCACTAACTAGTATAATTTATGTTACACTTTATATTTTTCTTCCTATACTCTCTCTCAGGTACGGGGGCCAAAGCCTGCCGGGCACGCGGGACTGTACGAATTACCGTGACCCCGGAACGTAAAGGGCTATTGAAGGACACCGTGGATTTTAGTCAGTACGAGTCTGATAGTCCCTGCCGCTCTGCCCTGGTTGGGAGGACTCATTAGATGATTTTACCAAGTTAAAAAAACAACTCTCAGGTAACGATTTAATTTAAAATCCATTTGCGTTTTTGGAAAGCTCTTTGAACTGACTGCCAATAAACTTCAAAGAGCGAAATTCTACCACATAAGAATCGCCGATAATGTTACCAATTAATAAAATGTTCATTAATGGCGGCAGTGAGCACACATTTTAAATATTTATTTACGATTTTCTCGTTAATCTATACTTATAATAAATCTGTAGAGAGGCCAATTCTGTACATGAAATATATTTAAAAAATAACTATCAAGGGGTGATTAGGGATCGCTACTGATGCAAAAAATGCAATCAGAAAATTTTTTGTCTGTCTGTCTGTCTGTCTGTCTGTATGTTCGTTATAGAAACAAAAACTACTCGACGGATTTTAACGAAATTTGGCACAATTATTCTTCATACTCCTGGGCAGGTTATAGTATACTTTTCATTACGCTACGATCAATAGGAGCAGAGCAGTGAAGGGAAATATTGGGAAAACGGGAGAAGTTACTCAATTTTTTAAGCTTCTGTCACGTGTGCAGCCTTAATGGTTAAAGCTACATAGAAATCATGTATGACGGAAATGTTCTCCTTAAAATTATATAAAAATATTCCTTGACAGCATATGTCTATCTTTTATGGTTGACTCACAATAACACGTGAAACTCCCGATAGCTTAGCAATACGGAGCTTTCTGATTATATTTGTCTACTCTTACGTTTACAACACTCTCACTCATCCCTAATTAAAAAAAGTTAACATTATTATCTATTCGATAAAAGAAGAATCATGTCAATCGGTGCAGAAACACCAAAGTTATACATGAAATACGCTAATCAGTCATCGCGCGTGAATACAGAATCATGCTATAAGGATTATTTTTTTGTTTAGCGGTTGCCGCGCTCGACGCTCGGCAGGTATAAAAAGGCGGCGGGTTCCGCGCGCCTGGAGGCCTTAAAATCTTAAGGCCAGAAAAGTCCGGTTGAGCAGTACACAACCTACTAGAGGTTGACCTGCGTGATGCCATACACAAAAAAAAACGCGCGTTCTTCATACAATATTCGGCTGCTGATGCGAATAGACGTTCAGACTGTTCGACCTTATTGACAGACAATAATTGTTATTTCCAAACCGTGCTTATCAGCGCGACTTTTAGTCTTCCTTTTTTTTAGCATGGTAAAATCATCAAATGAGTCCTCCCACTTAGGGCAGGGGGCGGGAGGGACTGTCAGACTTAACTGACTAAAATCCACGGTGTCCTTCAATAGCCCTTTATGTACCGGGGTCATGGTAATTTGTGAGTCCCGCAACCCCGGCAGGCATTGGCCCTCTACAGGCCCCGTCATTTTGCTGACACTCCTTGAGGCGCGCGTGGAACATAACGCGCCGTCGACCCGGGCACGGTCCATGGTCGGACAGCGAGTCGTCCATTACTCGCCGCCCGCATTCCGGAGTCTGCGGTGGCCGGAGATCGTCTGCCGACGTCCGTCGCCATGGGCGTCCACTGCGGCTGGGGTGGAGGGAGGACGCTGTCCTCTCCCTCACGTGGCCCGCCTCCTCCTTTGCGAGCATGCTTGCTTCGCAGAAGGAGGCGACCGCTTCCCACTCCGTCTCGCCCCGCAGCATGGCCTCGACGAATGCCGGGCGCGAGAGGTCTCCGCCTATCGCCGTCGTGAGGACACGGCGGTGCTCTGCCCAAGCGGGGCAGTCCTGCACCGTATGCTCCACCGTGTCCTCCGGATGATCCTCGCAGTGGTGACACCCAGGAGTTTCTTCTCTCCTTATCAGACACAGGTACCTCCCGAAACTTCCGTGTCCGGTGAGGACCTGCGTAATGCGGTAGGTCGTCGTCTGCGGACGCCGTGACGCCTATCCAGCCACTCCTCAAAGAGGGGTCTTACCGCCGCGATTGCGACGTGCCCGGACCTCGGTTGCGATAGTCGCTCCCTCTATACTGCCCTGAGATCGCCTGAGTAGGCTTTTTGCAGCGGTAACCGACATTCACGCGTGCGGAGCCGCGGGCGCCCGCTAGTTAATAATAAAATGGCGGGGCACGCGTGTTGTTGAAAGCCTACAATTTTGCCCAAAATTCTATACTTTGATGTTTTGTGTTAACTTTAATATATTCTAACATATTTTCTAACTAGCTTTTACCCGCGGCTTCTTTCGCGATGCCTAGATAATACAAAATTCACCCACACGTAGCCACATCTATTATCACAAGCTTTTTTTATACTTTTGTTCACGTTAGGACTTCTCCTGTATCGTGGGTTGCGTTAAAAAACATATAAACTCACATACACAAACACTCAGACCCGGAACAACTACTTGTAGGTCAAACAAATATTGTCATGCGGGAATCGTTACGCCAAACGTGCAATCAAAAAATAAATTATAGAAAAATGCATCACCATTAAAACTAAAAACACTGTTCGTCCATGTTTCCCTTTCAAATTACAGGTAACGAATTTAATTCCTGTTTCATTCTCACAGTTGCGTTTTAAAGAACAAAAGTAAATCCTACAGAAATATTGACGTTTCATTGAACAACAATAGTTTTTGCTAACTGCGTCTCAATGGAGTGGACTGACGGATGCCGATGCGTGTGGTCAATTTATCAATTGTCTGTACAATTCTTGGCACTTTAGACCTACACAAAAAAGATGTAAAATCATCAAATGAGTCCTCCCACCCAGGGCCGGACGAAAGGGACTGCCAGACTCGTACGACTAAAATCCACGGTATGCTTCGATAGCCCTTCATGTTCTAGGGTCACGGTTATCTAGTAAGACAGTCACGCGACCCCGGCAGGCTTTGGCCCTCTTAGTGAGTCCCCATCAAATAGCTGACAGCTCTTTCAGGCGCGCGTGGAACATCGAGAGCTAAGATACGAACAGTGCAATCGATTAATTAATTAAAAAGATTTTGTCAACTCTAATGCCCTGTCCTTTATGCGATCCCATGTTGTGTAAACCGTATGGTAGTCTTGTATTGTCTGTGGCCATTATTATATTATTAATAATGAACGAAAAATAAAAGCTCTAAGTCAAACGTTTAGAATTGATTCTAAAAAAAAACATGATCCCATATCAATACTATGCAAATCTTATTAAGTTACTATTCTATATTCTACGTAACATTATACAATTCACAACCGTATTTCATTTCCGTGGCAGGAATTATTATATCCCATGATCCTGTCAATTCAGCCATACATCCATACGGATCCCGCCTATCTTTACAAAGATCGAAATTATATTATTTTACAACAACATTTCTGAACGCAGCTGTATCCATTTAGCCGCCAAACGTCAACAATTTGCCTATTTTTACCTTTTACCGCCAATCAGCGCAAAGTATTGCCACAATGCAAAAATCAGGTATCAATACCGCTACTTATAGACCATCCAATCAAGAAAGGTGTCACATTACGACACTCTATTGTATCGTTCGAAACTATGTTTACAAACACAACAAGGGCTTGTCATAATCTGTTTTTGGATGTGTCCTTTTCTATTTTTCGGTCTGGCAACTTTTAGCGTGAATGTTTTTTTTTCGGCGGGAACAAAGAATGGTGGAGGTATGGATTTCAACGCCTTATTGTTGGTTTATCCGTGTGTTGAATAGGTTTCACGGAAAGCGAAGGTAAGTCGTGCTTATGGTGATCGGCTGATAATTCGTTAGTGGTGGTCTTTTTACTGACAGTTGACAGTCGAGGGGGCTGGGGATTCGAAAAATTTCGCTTTCAATGAGACCCCCTATTCGTATAGTTGTTGTATTATTGTCAAGCCTTTCTGTTTACTTTAGCTGGATGAAACGGACCGCGAATAATTTTGTTGTCATCAAAATATACCTTTTTTATTTTTTGTTCGGGCAATGATTCGATTAAATGGTTTCAAAAGACTTGACATTGCATATTGAAATCGATAAATGTACGGTATATAAGAATCAATGTTTTTCTGTAATAGCAGCATTTAGTTCCACATCAAGAATAATTTCACACTGTTTTATATTCAAATATAATATAAGTACCTTTAATCGAAATTTCTCATAACGGAGAGTCGTCGTAAGTTTCCTAAAAGTAATCTCGAATTTTACAGCTCTCTGGTCAGTCGGGCAAAAACTTGACAAAACAAACAATACATTTATACAACAATTACATTACAAACGCGAAACCTCAAGCGTCAAATGCCGAACTTTGGATTACAAGGATACACCACCTACTAACAACAACACCCCGAACGTTAACACCTTCAAAACAGAGTTCAAAATCTCCAAATATTGATTTCATCATCTACATTTATAAGTTTGTAAAAAATACGAAAGCGGTGAAGCGTGAACGCTCTTGTGCAGGACAGAGGGGTATGTCGGTTTATTTTTTCCTTAATCCTAACCGGGATTAGGTTAAAGCCCTTTTGATTGGCAGCCGCCGTCAGATGCAGGAGACGGCTAAGGTGTACCCTGAGCCTGGAGTTTAGTGACGGCTGGGAGACTGGGTATTCAGATGAAGAAAAGTGTTCGGTGAGAAATATTCCTTAGTAAGGATAGCTGATTAGCGAAATTTTGTTTGTGTTTGGTTCTTGTCTTGGTGTTTGTCTGTCTGTGGGTTTAGGATTAATATGCTATTTTACTCAAAAAAAAGTCCGAAAGATAAATTATCAAAAAATAATTGCCCGCTTGTAAAATCACAATACGTCACTCGGTCGGTATAATTTTACAGGCGTTATGACATCACAAGCCCCAACTCCCGAATTTCAAAGCATTTTATCTTTGTTAATATCCATTGATTTAAAAAAAAAAAACATAAAATACGTATTAATTATTTTTCAATACTCTAACATTGCCTGCCTCCTTCATGTCACATAGACGTGTAAAACATAATAGTGTACCACTTGGTTTGAATTGCAACCTTAGTTTAAAGTTTCATAGATCCCTTCTTCTTGCAGATCACTCATCCACAACTCAACATCTGACTTAATCAGACACATCATCAGTTGCAACTCTTCAACTATTAGAAAAATCATCTTTATTCCATGCTTAAGGTATTGGTACCTCAGGCAGCGATTAACGACAAGAGAGAAGAGCTAGCATTTAAAAGTGAGTTGGCGATTAACGAGGAGCGATAGCGCTAGAGCGATTGACGATTACTGGCTGGTATACATAGTCACTCTTGTTTCTAAAAACTGTATCCATTTTACTTATACCTACGATGACATTCTTTACTTGCATCCAGCTTGCGTGTACAGACAAATTGGCCGTACCAGATAGCTTTCTGTGATTTTTGCATGCGGAAAAAGAGGTTGGTTTTATCCTGTTAAATAATATTGAAAGAATTATACAAATGTACGAGTATATAAACAGTAATTTATCGAATCAATAGTCGATATAAGGTGGGTGGACCATGAAAGGCCATGCTCCTTCGAAGGCCAATTATTAAAATTTCGTAGTTATTGCCATGTGATGACAAATTCCTTCTATCTACATAAACATCCATCGAACTAGAAATCACAGACGCGGCGGCGAATCGCTCGCGCCACTATTTTGGCAGTACGGTCCCTCGCTTCATTGATATCAGAAATCGGCGACGTTAAAATAAGGTGGTGTACCATAGAAGACCACTCTAACAAATAAACAGTTATTATTCGTTTATTTACTGGATAAATGAAATTAACAAATATTTAAGTAATACTTTGTTTTATTCCGTAATATATAAACCACTTCTTTTTATTGTAGATTTAATCGCTATTTATTAACTTATAGTGTTAAATGACTGATTTATTATAATGGCCTTCTAAGGAGCCTTGTTCCTAGCAAGGCCATTTGGAAGAGCTTAACAAAACTTAAGTTTAATGAATACTGATTAAAGCTAGGTTAAAAAAAAGTGATTTATATGGTACACAATAAAACAAAGTATTATTTGATAATTTGTTTTTTTTCATTTATCCAGTTAATAAACGAATAAAAAGCGTTTACTCGTTAGAGTGGCCTTCCATGGTCCACCCACCTTAGTATGACTATGGACATTGCTCTATTATTAAAACTCTATGCCTTTGTCTGTGGTAGGAGATAAAAAACTTCTTCTCTCAGGTATCTAAAAATAGCAATGTATATTCTTATTGAATTACTAAACTCTGCTACTAAAAACCCCTAAAAACATAATAATGCCAAATAATATCATAACATATCCAACTCGCTGTCCCGTCAGTTGGATGAAATCAACCCCAAAGAAGGCGTATGTAATGTACGATGCTATGGTATGTCTCATCATGAAAGGATCATCGATAGCTGTCGCTTCTCCGACAGTGGAGCAGGTGCCCAAGTATCGCATTTTGCATACGACCGCCACTCACACTAATCGCATCATATAACTTACCACTTACCACTAACTACTTAACATACTGGCCCCGAAACCAAAAAGCAGTATCTCAAAAAAAAACAAAAAAAAACTATAGGTTTTCATTTCGCATCAGATTTTCCATTACGATTATATTTATCGAATGAACTTATCAAATCAGGATCAATCTGTCTTTGTGTGTCTTGTCTTTCCAAATACGTATATCGGAGGTTTGTGCAACAAGGTTTTTTCTTCCATACTTGTCTTATTACCTATTTATCATCTTAGCAGTCCATTTTAGCTTTTATTCTCAGTTTCGTTCTACTACTAAGGTTTATTCTTTTTTTTATGTTTGATGGGTTTGCTCTTGACCTTAGTCTACGTCAGGAGTGATAAAGAGATAAAGAGATAAAGATAAAGATATATTTATTTGTAAAAACATGAGTGGTATACAATATACAGGTCTTATTGATAAATGATGAGGTAGCTGCATGTTTTGCCATTTAGGTATGGCGTACAAATATGGTTGAGACATAGGGTGAATTTAACTTCAAACAACGACATAAAAAGAAAATAAAAAGAGTTAACAATACTAACTCTTACTTAACAATTTAACATTAAAGAAATATCACAATTGATTTTTAGATGCATTTAAATTAATACTCCTTCGCTGTCCGCATTATAAAAGACGTTTGGAAGCGCTTAGTGCGAATTGGTGGAATAGCAATAAGGTAAGGATGGTAATTTGCCGTGCGTCTAGATGTGCGATGATAGAAGGGAGCTGGTGGGATGAGGTCGTGGAGTTCTTGGGCACACTCTCCGAAGTACAATCTGTAAAAGACCGACAGGCAGGCAACCTTGCGGCGATGAGTCAAGCTATGGAGCTTGGCATTCACCATTTTTACGTCGCCAACGACCCTCTTAGCTCTGCGTTCAACTGAGTCAAGAGCAGCGAGTTGGTATTTAGCTGAGCCATCCCAAAGGTGGCTACAATACTCCATGCAGGATCGGACTTGTGCTTTGTACAGAGTTAAAAGCTGTCCAGGCGTGAAGTACCGCTTCACTCTATTTAGGATGCCCAGCTTTTTGGCCGCAAGTTGGGCTTTGATCTCAATGGTGGCGCTCGAGTCGATCATTCACAGGCACAGATACACCCCGAAAAGTAGGAGTTTTTTCAATATAATTCTGAAAATTCTTTCAGTACTTCACAAGATTAATCCCTACATATAAACTAATAAGTTTTACTTTTTCACGCGTTAAAAGATACATTTTCATATCATCACCTGGTAAGCCTTTTCCAACGATGTTGAGGTTGGCTTTAAGTAATAACCGAGTGCATTTTCACAAAATCTCTCAAAAACTTCATTTATTGATTTACCGCTTTTCATCTCCAAGCAACATACAACCTTGAACAGCACTTAGTTGACGAGGTGCCTGCGCAGGCGATCCGTGAGTGACATTCGTCACGGCGCGGGCTGCGCGGGCGCAGTTCTCACGAGCGCCCGGCTACCCGTGTTGCTCGTAGGGATTAGCGGGTGTACTGCAGGGCTGCTACTTGGGTGCTAATTGGTTTATTGGATATTTTAGTAGCGTTTCTGATTCGTCAGTTTTTAAAAGAGTGAAAACTTTTTCGATTTAATGGTGATCTGTATTCGTCATGAGACTGGTTAAAGATTTGGCTATATAAAATATTTTATTTATGAGATGTTGATTAATAGAAAATAACCTTTGGAAAAAGGACAATGTTGTAGCGTTCCCAAATAAATTGGGATAAGGGCAGGAGACCAATGATGAAAAACAAAGAAAAGTGAATATGATCTGCCAAATCAAAGTAGTTCATTAATACCAACAAGTGCTGACAATCAATGATGGCAAGTCTGGAAAAAAGTACAAGGGACGACGAAGCATTAAAGAAACGTTAGTTCCATAATTATAGTTAAACAAAACATACATAGGTACACAATTACACACATTAAAGCCTTTGTCAAACAGACTGGCGTAGCTAATGCGAAGCGTGACGTTTTTATTTGTGATGTATGGAATTGTTTGAATCCAGTCACATAGAGAAGCGAAAGCGATCCGATAGCGTGACGGAACTATCGGACTGACGTCTCGCTTCGGCACGGTATCGCTTCGGAAACGCTTCGCTTTCGCCTGTCTGTTTGACAAAGGCATAAAAAAAGTTTGCGATCACAAATTAGAAGTCTTTTTTGTTACGATAGATTCTTTATTTAAAAAATAGATTTAGAAAATAAAACAGTTCAATTGTGATTCCTTAAAAAAAAATCTGTTTGTGCTAGTGATCACTTATGTGTGTACTGATCACTCTAAAATTCTGGTGTAAGAAATTGAAAAAGTATTTTTAATAATACCAAACTTCACAAAAGACATGTGTGTCTTGAGTCCCCTATATATCCTTTTAAAGCAGCAACTACTTATAATCTCATAAAACCTGGTGTCAGCCCTACATAACGTGTCAGAGTTAGTCGACAGTGACAATTCATTCAGAGCAGCCTACCTGCGCGCGCGCCTAATCCAAGTGACATACGAGACGTGTACCATAGAGTAGGAGATATTGTTGAAAATACTGGTATTAAACCTACATCGTTGAAGCCTTTATGGGTGAATGTTGGCTTCACATTTAAGATGATATGTGGGATGAATTATATGAAATTAGCAAACATAGACACCTCACAAAGATCCGTCTGTTACTGCTGCCGGGCGTACATCTTATAGTGTTTTCCAGTGTTTTCCTCTTCCAGTAGACCTTCCAGTTTCTTTCTCTCAACCTTCACTAGATATTTGGCACTCCTTGTTGTTGAATCACGCTGGCCTATTCTGGATATGAGGTTCAAACTACGTCTCCAATCGAGTATACTTGTTCAGGCCCTTTAGTCGTTCGTTCGGTGCAACAGTATTGTTAGTAGCCATTTGTAAATTATTATCTTATTTATTTGTGAAATAAACAAGTGATCATAGATAAAGTCCACGACTCAAGTCCTTTGCCGCGGCGCTATAGTCTATGTCATTTAATCAAATTGCATTAAAAACATGTATTGAAACATTTTGTTTTCTATTGTCTATGATTTACGAATCCAATAAGTGACTAATATATGAATCAAATAAGAAAACCTTTTCTACCACATCTATCACCTATCTAATCTACATGATTAGAGCCGGGCTGACGATTTGAAGCATTTATAGGTCCGTATTGATCGGTGAGTGGATTTATTACGGGTTACGGATCGCGACGGATCGAAACGGATTGTCTGTCGGCTCCCACGATGATAACATTTATTGTTATTGATATTTGACTACTTCTGTATCGGTTTATTGTTGCCGTTGTAAATTCCTTTACAGTTCTCGTTTGGCATCGTAGACTGGAGTGTGGTGTGGGGAATGGACGTTTTTACTATTGTTACTGTGTAAGTTTTACTATTCTGTGTTACTGTTTTGGACTTCTAAAAATACATTTTTATGTTATTTGTGTAACCCCACGCAACCCCATATAATTGAAGTCCCGGGACTATATAAACTAGAAACGCGTGACCCCAGAACGTAAAGGGCTATTGACACCTAAGACAGGAGGACTCATTTGAAGATTTTTCCACCTAAAACAAGCCCCAAAATAGTCAGGCTTAAGCTTACCAAAAGTCCTTAATGAAGATCTACTCAATGAATTGAGTAGAAGTCATCAGAAGTAAAATGAGGACTTTGCCAGCACTATGATAACATGGACTGGTATAAGAAGGAATGGGATAAAATGATGTATTGTTTTTATACGTGCTTAAAATTAAGCTATTCCCACTTATGGCGCCAAAAAAAGAACTGTAGTTTTCGATATTATGTGCATGATATAATCAGGTATCCATATTAAACTAACAATTCTCTGTTGAAAAAATCTCTTAATAAAAAACAAAAAAATAACTGTAGTTAAAGATATGATGTGCAGGATATAATCAGGTGTCCATATTTAACTATCAGTTCTGTGATAAAAAAAATCTCTAAGACCGCCATTGCAACCATAGTATAAGAAAGTTGTGAAATAGTTTTGCAATAATAATTTTAAATAGTATATTCTATCTATCTGAACAGAACGCAGTTCAAAACACATTCAACAAGGCGAAATATTCACCAACTAGATACTGATGAGCATTATATTTCTCTCTTATCCTCCAAGAACATACTGGCTCCAAATCCATCATGTTATCCCATCTAAAGTAAAGCTCAAATAGGTAAACAAACTAAAAGATGAATGAAGGTAATGATCATCATAAACCGGAAGCTGCCACAATGGACGCATCATACGAAATGGGTGCATCACTCGAAATTAGTTCATCATCTACATACAACCGACAGATTACTGTGGTTCCCTCAAACTTAAATCATACGGAACTTTAGTTAACGCACTTGGCTTGTAAAACGCGACGACCAAAATATAGTAAACAAGGTGATAGAAATCATGAGAAACAGTGCTGAATATTTTCAGCACTGTATGGTCTGCAGACAAAATGGCCAGACCAGCGACCGTATTATGACGTCTTAACACCAGGCTTATTCCAGTGAGTGAAAGAGACAGAGCTATACAAGTCGTCTAGCGCCAACTCGTTCACTCGCTGAAACAAGCCTGGTTTTAAGACGTCATAATACGGCCCCTGGACCACAATTGGAAGGCAAGGGTGCAGTTAAAGAAGGTCGTACTAATGAGAAACCGCGATAATGCGATTGAAATTAAACACACGATTTGTCTGATAAACAGATTTCCAAAATACGAACCGTTAATTTCATAATGTTAATTTTCGAAAATATGAAAGATTTTTATTCCAACTGAGTTCCTACTACAATCTATCGTATGCTAAACTATAAACACAAGAATGTATCTTTCCAAGCAACATCTCTTAGATAGCAGACAAAAGTTAATAAAGCAATAGGTCCTATAGTCAGTTCTTTTAAACCGCGTCTTTTATACCACCTAGTGCGTTCTCAAAGATGCCAATCTCAGCGGATGCATCGACTTATATGGTCCATCGTCACATAATCGTGTTTTTGTATTTAAATGTCCGCGATTTGAATACAATGTCCATGCAGCTACCGAGATCAATCGCACAGTCGCACAGTAATGGGCTGGGCGAGACAAACCACTTAAAAACATAAAAATCTAAAAGAAACTCTATCTTCGCATTTCAAAGTTTAATTTTCAGTGGCAAATTGTAGGTGTATAAGATGTTTTTTATCTGAGAACTTGCGGTTTGGGGTGGACAAAAATTTTCACACCATTGAAGACGTTGATTGTTCTCTTAAAGTCAATAAGTCAGAGGAATGATAAAGGAGCCCGTTTCTTAGAAATTTTGAGGGGTTTCATGGGCTTTACGACATCTATTTATGAAGATGGAGAACAATCTATAAGCTAGGTATGGTTTTAAGACAAGTTACAAAAACTTTTCACAAAAATATGATTCATCTTTGAATCATTGTATGAAGGATGCAACTTAAGGAAAAATACCACCATGAACTTGTTATGAAAAAATAATAAATAAACGCCTGCCTAAAATAATTATGCATCATAACATAATTGCAATCCGACGCCCACGTTCCATAATTCCAGAAATTGATTCCGACGTAAACATTTTAAAGGACACGAGCTAAATTTTACAAAATATACACGAACCCTGATATTATCGTAACCACCTCAATTTCGACCACAAATAATTATGTCATTCAGAAAAAAAAACTATCGAAATGTGTTTTTAAAGTCGACCTCACACATTTAAGGGTTGTTTCCCAAAAATCCACGGGGGATTCTTAAAAAATGAATTTGAATACAGTAGTCTCTGTCCAGGTGTCGTTGGACACTTTTTTTTTTATGTGTCACAGATCTTTATCAGAAGGACGGATTTAACAACCTCGTAAGCGCGGCCGCGTCAACTTTTGTTTCTTTTTTTTTTGTCTTAACGCGTCAAGTCAGTCAAGTCGAATTAGACAAATCCTTTTAGCTGAACACTGATTCCTGTGGGCGAGAACTTTTTTCTTTTAGTGTTCATGTTGAGTATTTTGAATTTGGAATATTTTTTCGAATGCGAGTATATTCAACTGTTTTGTTATGAGAATCGTAATAATAATAATCAATATCTAAGCTGTACTAAGTAGATGGAAACATAAACGCATTTAGAGGATGACTTAAAAAAAATGGCAATAATACCGCCCATTGTATCACCACAGGTATATTATGTACTTTGATTTGATTTGCCTGGTACAATGAAATGAAATGATCAAACCATATTTATTTTTGCAAGTAGATTCAAAAAATACTTCTACATGTCGTCGTTTTTTTCGTACCTTACCATAATAAAATTATATCTATAATCCTATAGATATTTAACAAATCTCGTTAGTCAGTAGTCTCCAACTCATTAAGCAACAAATTTAGGTCTTAAAATCACTTGCTCAAACAAGCACTACCCCAAAAACTATAAGCATAAAAACACGAAGTCCCATCAATCAAGTGCTCGAAACAACTACAATGCTCGACATTCGAGCACGAGCACATTTGTCAATGTAAACAAGCAATTATTTGAGGATGAACCCCAGTAAGTGACACAAAGGAATCGTTTTAATTCAAACCCCGACTGCTGACAAATTTTATCAATTGGATGAGTTAAGATTTATAATTTATGGTTTAAATGCAAATGGGGTGAAAAATGTAAAAGTAAAAGCAGTTAAGAAAGAAAAAATCTTGTCATAAACAAAATTGTCTTCTAAAATCCGTAGGTAAGTTAATAACATCACCCACATAGCAATAAGCAAAAAAAATACTCAAGAAATAATTTAATGGGATTAAACGACAAGAATACGGCATCGAACAAAAAAAAAACACAGAAATCGGACTAGAATCCTCGTAGTAATCGGTGTACGCATTTTAAAAACCTTACCGAATTAAGAACCTCGTTTTTGAAGTCATTTAAAACTGGACTAGTTCGTTGCCTTACTGGTCATAAATATTTCTGCTGAAAATGAATTTAATTTCCAGGTCCTCTCAGTTTTTCCAGCAAGACCTTTTCTCGTTTCTAACGTAGTTAAATACTTAGATAGAATATTTTTTATTTTTTTGCATAAAATCAAAATCAAAAGTTTTTATTTCACATAGGCCCATGAGGGCACTTATAAAACGTCGACAGCAGGTGCTCGGTTCGGGTTGGTCGATTCCATGGAGAAGAATCAGCAAGAAACTCCATGGTTACTTTTTTAAAATATGGTATAGTTTTACAATCAGATTGTTACAATTTTTGGATACTTAGAAATGTGAGAAAAACGTAGGCCTGGTAACAAGGGGGAAGTCCTTCTTAAAATTAGTGCTACAAAAAAAAACATACCATACAGCTTACAGTTACTGGGTTGTGGAGGTCCGACAGGCAGTCGCTCCATATAAAATACTGATACTTATTCAGTTGCATCTGGTTTGACTGGAAGCCGACCCCAATCTATATGGGAAAAGGCTAGGAAGATGATGATACATATTACGGGTATTTTCAAGATCTTATAAATCGGGTGATACAACGAACGGTCTCATTGCTAATAGTGATAATTTAAAACAACCTTAGGATGGACGTGGTAATGTGAACGTATACCCAGGATACATATTGTACGTTACTAGAAAATTCTAAAAGTTAAGGTAAAAAAAGTGCCGATGAATCAGCCTATTTTGAATAAATAACCTTTGACTTGGATTTTGGACACCGTTCATTGATATTAATTTTATGGATTTATTGAAGGACTATAGTTTCCTCAGGATAAAACCTATCAAATATGCAGACAGCATTTTCAATAAAATTAATGAAATGAAAACACGAAATGAATAAGTAGCATTTTTGTACATTATCTTCGATCACGGAAGATGATAGATAGATCTATGGTATTCACGGTAGGTAACAGCTGAAACTTCTCAGTTCTCTTTGCAAATCTAATCTTATTTAAGTATTTGTAATCAATATCATACTCCATCACTATTCCAAAACCATTTGACCCTCAAACAATACAACGAAATCGGTTCCTCCCGAGACCAGTAAAAACAAATGTTCAATTCATTGTGACCTATCATCAATAATTCTGGGTGCTCCCCTAATCCTGGTGAATCTAATCATACATGCCGCGGCGCATCTGCGTGTTTGGCCCAACGCTTATAAAGTCGCCAGTGTGTTCCAACAGGGCAGTTGCTACCCTCTGCTTTGTGGAGAAATATAGGGGAGAGCATTTTAACCGGGAACGCAGCGATTTAAATGCTTGCGAAAAGAAGTCGATGTTCGATGTGGGTCTTTTTACGGTTTTTTTGTTTAATTATGTTTCTTTATATGCGGTTCCTGTTCACAGAAGTATGGAAGTAGAATAGTACAGCAAGTCGACAATCAGGTTTTGCCTTACAATTTACCTAATTTGTCCAAATTGGACACCTGTATTCTATAAATGAATCTTTGTTTGATATTGGGTGTAGTACTTGCAGTGTACGACTTATTTACAAGTTTTTAACAGAAGTAAAATAAGAATTTTGACTGAAATTACATTTGTAACTAAAATATTCAGTATGGCTCACATTATATGTTAGGCTACGTGCACTTATCTCAGGCGTTCTTTGTTAAAACCACTGGTTTTTCCTTCTGATAATGGTGATATATTAAGAAAAGTGGATTCCCACCCAGGACAAATGTTTGTGTGATGAGCACGATCATTTGTTCTGTGCCTGGGTGTAATTTATCTATAATATGTATGTATTTAGAAATATATTAGTATGTTTATCAGTTGTCTAGTACCCATAACACAAGCTCTGCTTAGCTTGGGACTAGATGGCGTTGTGTGATAGTTGTGGAATATATATTTTATTATTTTATTTATTCTTATTTCCTCCATTCCAATAAAATGACACGTTATTTCCACCATGGAAAGTCGACAAAAAATTTATCGAACGTGCCCCCTACCGTAATACTTCCCCGTATATTTCTATCACAGTGGGTCTCAAGAGAGATTGGAGAATTAAATGACAATTTTAACACAGCCCTGAACTCGTAAAACATTCATCAATTTCGCAAATGGTGTTTAAATACATATGTGGCCGGTTTTGCTTTATTTTAGTTTACATTTTATTTTTGTTTAAGCATAGGTAGATAGCTGGGTAATCTCTTGTGAGTAAAATGTTTCCGATGTGTGGAGACATGCATTCTTGCATTTGGTTCACTAAACACTGATCATTGAAAATACGTGGTTTGAAATCTGTAAGTTATCTTTGATTTTAAGGCATTAATTTAAAGCATACCTAAATGTATGACAAACCACACCCGATTATAAACATCGATGCGATTCAAATGCAAACTTTTCCAAGAAGAAACAAAAAAGGTGCCAAAAAGTTTGTCGAAATGTCGACAGATTTTTTCGTAACAACCTCACTCAGCGCGTTAAAAAAATATATCAAAACTGACAGGAAAAAATGGTCCTTTAATACGGGGGCGCTAACCCTTCGCTTATAATGGCTAAAAAGACCGGTCCCATCAAAATTGTCGGTGTTAAAATACACCCCATTGTGGCGCACTACGGCTTCTTAACCCCAAACTAAATAGACAATTTGGAAGCCGAAATTGTATTTATAATAGTCTTTTTTGTTGTCAATCGAGTTTTTGTATTCCTTTTTACACAATTAAAAAAAGAGGTTTGATCAATTCTGCCTTTGTGGAATGGAAACCAATTTATGTAGGTACGAATACGAAATTGTGTTGACAAACTCCTTACAAATGTATAGTCGACTTGAATGCCTCACAATGGATAGTTTGTAATGTAACTGCGCGAAATGTGGTGAAAGTTACGTCATAAGTGGGCTGACAATTGTGACTGGCAACAATTACTAATTTAAAAACATTTATAGTTCGAGTATGTATTGTTCTGTGAAACTTCAGATACTATTAAAATCCGATTGTTCTTTTAGCGTAGCTAAGGACTTACAAAGTGGACATTATGATCTGATGAAGACCACGCGCTGGATGCAAGCTGCTTCCAACTGGTCTTATTGGGGGAGGACTATGTTCAGCAGTGGACGTCGAACGGCTAATATGATGATGATCAAGCTTATTTGTAGAAAGAATACAATAACCTGATAGAACTTCGGACTGCTCCAGAGACAATCTCTCGTTTAGAATGATTAAGATGGTACAAATTTACACTGAACACAATGCACACTTACGCGAACAAAGAAATATTGGTATGAAGTGTAATATTACACTGTCTTACGATCACACTATTCATGATAATTGTTTTTAAACATTTCTTGAGACTTCGTGGACATTTTTTTTTTAATCGTGGTATAATCATCAAATGAGTCCTCCCACCCAGGGCAGAGCGGGAGGGACTTTCAGACTCGTACTGACTAAAATCCACGGAGTCCTTAAATAGCCCTTTATGTTCCGGGGTCACGGTAATTCTTACAGTCCCGCGACCGTTTGTGGACATTATAGTGAGCAAAACTTTCTGTGAGAGCAAGTCTTCTTTCTCAATTTACCGTATACTATACATTTAATTGGTACTTTAATGGTTGTGACTGCTATAAGCAAGTGCAGGTCCTACCATGCCACCTTTAAACGAGAGTAATTCCAATGTGGGAAAGAGACAGAGCTATACAAGTCGTCTAGCACCACCTCGTTCCCACACTGGGATTACTCTCGCTTTAAAACTTTATGGAAGGCCACCAGGTAGTAGTTATATAGAAGCAAACTCAGAATAACCTGTTTAGGCCTTTATTAACGCACCCACGACAAAGGAGAAAGTTTAAGGCAATATTATTACTTTTTAAGTAACTGAGACAACCACATCTGCAACGTTGCACTTGCTAAAAATTGACAACCGATCAACAACATGTAGTACTTCAGCAAACAACACCAGTTGTCCAAGCATGTAATTCAACAACTCACATCAACATATCGGTAACATCGCAACAGTTGTCTCCTGCCCAGGGGTAACTTCAAGAGAGGCCGTATGTCGAGGGATGAAACCGATTTCATTATGGTTATCTACCGCGATTAATTTCGGACTGTTAAAGTTTTTTGTTGTGGAAACACTACTTAACTTATTGTTAAGTTGT
The DNA here is from genome assembly GCA_943136025.2 of Agrotis puta. Classification (NCBI taxonomy): domain Eukaryota; kingdom Metazoa; phylum Arthropoda; class Insecta; order Lepidoptera; family Noctuidae; genus Agrotis; species Agrotis puta. The sequence goes on from OW964187.2 coordinate 10,391,758, forward strand.
CCATATGTGATGTATTTTTGTGTTGGTAACTTTGATTTTGAATTTATTGGTTGACCGAATGAGCGTATAACAGTATCTTAGTAATTTTGTACAGTCGTGGCCGTTCAGTTTATTATCGAAAATGCTTTCAATTTTTTAAAAACAACGGTTTTTGTATGTGTACTTTTCATTTCGAAGCCAACTTTACGCTACGTATACACTAACAGGCGCCTTGTATATAACCATGATACTTATAACCTTTTATTTACGTGGTCACATCATCACATGAATCATCCCAGTGCATCTTAGCAAGTAACCAAATATTAAATCACTCGCTAGGTAATATGCAAGGTCGCAAGACTCACGAATTACCGTGACCCCGGAACGTAAAGGGCTATTGAAGGACACCGTAGGTTTTAGTCACTACGAGTCTGACAGTCCCTCCTGCTCTGCCCTGGGTGAGAGAGATTATAACACGATAAAAAAAAACATGATAACACGATAACGATAGGCGATTAACATATATACACCTGTCAATGTGTACCTATGTAGTTTTATAGGAAAAGGTGTCAAAATCCGAATAATCAAACTAGAGGATTCTTCAAACCAAAAACATAATGTTTCTGTCTTCTTGAGAATACTTTTATGCGAAGTTGATACGGAACTGAATCAAAAACTTCTAAATTGATTTAGATCTTTAATCGATCTTGTTTTGTTACAGGAACAACTTGTGGTGGAACTCTCGGCATTGATCAGCTTTAGGTATACCTAAATACACCAACCATACCAAAGACACGCACAACATTCCGATAAACAAAAACTAAACCGAATTTAAAAAAAGAAAAACCATTTCCAAATTTAAAATTTCGAATCCTCGCGAATCCCCTCGCGATTGGCGAAAAGATAAGCCAATGGAAGGGGGTGGCATTGTTACAATATCTGGCAGTATCACGATAACGTTTGAAGGGTGCAGGCGGCTCAGACCTGCATAGATAAGCCGTAATGCTGCTCGTATCACAGCAAGGGTGCCTGTTGACTTTATGGCATACTAAATTTAAGAAACACGCATTAAAATTTGAATAATAGCGTCTCTCACTTCATCTAAGTCTCTCACTTTTTTTAGTTCTCGTTCTAACGAGCTTGCAATCACTTCTAGCTCATTTGCATACCACTGTCTATCTGTCAATCACTTAAATGAATGGTCAATTGATTGATTGATGATCGCCGATGTTCGTTCATTCACTCGTTCAACTGGTTTACTCACTAGTTTTTTTAAACTGATGGTGATATAATGAAGTTTAGAAATGATTTCCAGTGGTCTGTGGCGCCGCAATTATATTGTTTAAGCGATGAAGGTGCGTTTGATTTGATAGATTGGGCTTGCTAGTAATGTTGATGAATTGATGGTTCTTAAAAGTTGGATTATGGAATTGGTTATAATTATTGTAACTGTAGTTAGTAGTATTTTTTAATTACAAATACAGATGAGACCGGTGGTGTTTTGTGGATATCATATTTGACCCTTCTTATGATTCAAAAGAGATAGTAGATAGTGATTATTTATTTTGTTCATATTACTAGTAAGTTTTTATTTATAGTCTGTATATAATCATGAAGCTAAAATAAATAAATATAAATACTAAAGAGATAGCACTGCCTTATCGGAAAAAGTGTGTATAGAAAAGTTGAAGAAGCCATCATAAAAAAGAAAAAGCAATTTTGTAGAATATTGCTTTTTTTGCGTTTTAAAATCATCAAATGAGTTCTCCCACCCAGGGAGAGCGGGAAGGACTGTCAGACTTGTACTAACTAAAATCCACGGTGTCCTCAATAGCCCTTTTAGTTCCGGGGTGACGGTATTTACTAGCCCCGCGACCCCGAACAGAATATTGCTGGCCTTTTTACAACTTCTGAGCATTACAATCGATTGAATTAGAATATAAGAAACTATGATGTACATATATCAAGATTAAGTAGTAGTTAGTTTCAAGATTCTTCTCAGAATCCTGCTATCTTTACAATAAACCTAAAAAAAGGAAAGTTTCAGTTAAAGTTTCACAGTTCAAATACCTATCAGATTAAGTTTAATATTGTACCCAGTTTTGAAAACCATGCGTTTCTATTTTATACTGCAGAAAAGTTACTATCAGTCCCAGTGATTAACCATAAAACAGCTCATCATATCCCCAATATCATAGGTAATTTCGCCATAAACTGAGTTAAATCAAACTGAGGGATGCCACCCCATGCCATAAATCCATAGAGAACATTAAAACACCGCCCATTACACGAAGGAATTGCCCCAAAATGCCTTAAACATGTGTCCTATGGCGACCTGTCATCGGGGCTGCCAGCACAATGGGTAGAATTATATTTTTTTGTGTTGGCAACACGACGACAGACGCGCGCCGCGGGATGCCGCCACGCCCCACCTTGTTGCCGATTTGTTTAGAACACTATTCATTTGTAGATTCATGGAGAGAGCTGGTAAATGTGCTTTTGTGCTTATTTTGGAATGATTACTTTTGCCTCTCTGAGGCAGAATGAAGATACAGAAACAGTAATCAAATATTGTTAGGTGCCGTTTTAGTAAACTCTATTAACTTGGCTATGGTAGTATTTACCATGGTCGCGGGACTCACGAATTACCGTGACCCCGGAACGTAAAGGGCTATTGAAGGACACCGTGGATTTTAGTCAGTACGAGTCTGACAGTCCCTCCCGACTCCCGCTCTGCCCTGGGTGGGAAGACCCATTTGATGATTTTACCACGAAAAAATTTTTTTTAGTATTTACCATGTTTTTTGTATTTTTTTTTTTGTGACAAGTGCTTTATTGTCATATTAAGTTGAATTTATAATACTGGTGTCTCACTAACGAGTAATTCCGTTAATTATTGCGATTATAGACGCGTATACAAACACTAGCACTTTTCCCGCGACTTCGTCCGCGTGGGTTACGTACTTTCATTATTCCCCCTTTTCACCCCCTTAAAGGTTAAATTTCCAAAAACCCCTTCTTAGTGCTCCCCTACATTATAATAGGAAGCCGTGTGCAAAATTTCACATTCCTAGCCCCAGTAGTTTCAGCTGTACGTTGATATGTCAGTCAGTCAGTTCTCCTTTTATATATATAGATTAAAGACCCACATTTTCCGTTAGTGTGGCCCTGCCTCCGGAAAAATTGAATTTTATTTTGACAATTTTGTTTTTATCACACTGTATAATATAGGGACCCAACATGAACTAATTTATACCCTCTGTCCTACCCTCGTCTACTCTATTCTCAATATTTCCAACCAGGCGTAGAACTCGCTACAAACTGCACAGGGGTAGCATTTTGTGCACCACATCACAATAATTAGCCCTTTGCTAATAGTGGGCCAAGCTGTAATCTGTGGTACTCAGTGCACCTAATTATATGTAGTTAAGGTATGTCACACAAAGGTTAAGAAATTAGTTGTGGTTTTTGTTATGGGCAAATGTTTATGGTACACACTGTGGTAAAGATTTGGATCAACGGAAAGAAATAAGTACCAGATGTCTTACAACTTTGGTATCCAGGTGAATATCGTAGTAAAAATTCATAGAGGTTCGTTCACAGGCACGCTTCGCCGACATTTTTGAAGTGAAAACTTCTTTAGCGGCGTTGAGCACTTTTTCTGTAATGGGTATAAAATCTTAAACTCGCGTCAGGACACGTGACCTGATCGAAAAAGCGTAGGACGACTCGCGTCAGGACACGTGACCTGATCGAAAAAGCGTAGGACGGCGCAGGGCGCTTGCGTGAATGTTCGTGTATGTTTATTACTATTGAAGTTTTCACTTCTGCCGGCACTCCCAGAGTGCAACCCGTCGTTTTTTTATTGCAATTTGTATTGCGGTAGTCGCATGGATGTGTAATCCCAGGTACAGGATGCCTTGCTTCGCGTTGTGTTGAAGGGCCTCCGAGTGATGCCAAATTAGTGTACTGTCTCGTCTCGCGTAAACTGCAATGGAGTGTTCCACTGCAAGGCTGGACTAGGAAGCTTCGCTGCGACTGCGAAGTCGGACTGCGTACGCTCTTGCTTGTCGATGCAACGCAGTTGTTGCATAAAATGCATTGATTCGTTGATACTATGCGACGCACGGCAACTCACTGCCTCTCTCCTACTTGTTAGTCATGATCCTGCATTGCCTAACGCTTCAGCATTATGCCTTTTGAGGTAAAGAAGAACACGACTGATCTAATTCTAACTAAGAAATAAATTCTACATATGTTCCACAAATATTTAACAATGATAATCTCCATGGGACACATGGAATTCCAGCTTCACATTGTCCCCTTACTTATCAATGAGTGTGACCCGTTGAGTATCAAACTTTAAAGCTCTTGACACCTCTTGACCAAATAGAATTACTTCGATAATCGCTCACTGTTCGAGTAGACAGTGGTGAATGGAGTGGACTCTGTGCTAACTGGTGTACAATGTGTCGATGGGGTGTACTTATAAATAGTATATTTTTAAAATATGAAATACAACTCTGTAAGAATTAGGGAATAGTGTGATACTGCGTACTATTTTTTTTCTGTACTGTAATCGGTATATTTTGTAAATTATGGGATACTCCCTATGAATTTAGTACTTTAATCTATACATATAATAAATCTGTAGAAGGGTCAATTCTGTACATTGAAAATATTGAAAAAATAAATAGCGGGGTGTGTTGCTGGATCGATACCAAACCCAAATATGTGATTAAAACAATTTTTTGTCTGTCTGTCTGTATATGCAGGCATCACGTAAAAACTAACAGTTCGATTTCGATGAAACTTGGTATAATTATACCTTATTATCCTGTGCATAAAATGGGATACTTTTTATCCTGGAAAAATACGTAGAAAAAATAATCTTATTTTTCAGTTTTATTCATAGACGTTGTTCTGCAGAACCGCGAATCTCCTTAATTATTATAGGGTTAGCCGTATTTGGGTCCAATAGATATTTATAAGTTGTCATTGTCAGAGTTACTCAAAATGGAGAAATAAACCATCCACGCGCAGACCGACATCCGCGCGGACGGAGTCGCGGGTGGAAGCTAGTATGTAATATACATGTGCCCAAAGCACTTTAAAAGGGTATATTACATTGCAGTCTGTTTCTATTGCTGAACTCTTCAACATCTAAAAATATTACTTGAGGACTATTTCTTTAAATAAACTCTAGCGAAAAAAGAAAAAAAAAACATAATAATCTAGAGTGCGCACAGGATGGTACATACATGTTAAAAGTATGGAGAAGCTTCTTAAATCATTTTTACCTATATTTTTTTACTTGGATATGCATTCTAAACGAAAGCAAGCCTTCGCTTTTTTTTTGTAAAGAGATGTTCTAATAATTTCGGAGAGAGAGAAAACTATGTTGCCAATTCCATATTTTCATTATTTTTCAAAATACAAAAACCTGTGTAAAGTGTAACAGCTGTGTGGCGCATACGGACGGTGAGTGGCGCGTGCGCCGAGTGCCCGACAATATGGTGACGCGCCGGGTGGTATAGCCACAGGCGATTTAGGGTTGAACTATTAGTAGGAAAAAAATGTCGCCAATATTTCGCAGAAAAGACTGCGAATAATTTCGTTTATTAAAATGTATCTTACTTTTTGTTAGTTACCGTGTTTATGGAGACTGAAACATGAATAAGTACGTTACGAGTATACATTTTGAGGCGCGCGTGGAACACGACGCACAGTCGACCCGGACATGGTCCATGACGGGCGGCGAGTCACATGCTTCGTCTGGGTGAGCTCATCCCATCGTAGACTTTGTCCCTGTCACCTCTGTCTCAAACTAGAGTCAATAAACATCTCAAATAAAAAAGAACTAATAGATTATTTTAGAGCTTTCGCTATAATCTGTGTAAGCAAGCGAGTCTAACCTTAGTAACCCACCTGTATTTCGGGTCGACGCGACGGCGCGTTGTGTTCTACGCGCGCCTCAAAGAGTGTCAGCACAATGACGGGGGCCTTAAAGGGCCTTAGAGGGCCAAAGCCTGCCGGGGTCGCCGGTCTAAGAAATTACCCCGGAACGTAACGGGCTATTGAAGGACACCGTGGATTTTAGTCAGTACGAGTCTGACAGTCCCTCCCGCTATGGCCTGGGTGGGAGGATTGATGATTTTAACACGACAAAAAAGCCCTCCTGTATTTACATTTATTTGCAGAATATAGTTATTTTAATAATATAGGAATACCCTGCATTATCTAGCCGATCTTATAATAGCGGGATTTAAGGTAAGCCACAGAATACTTAATAGTAATAAGGGTAAGTTGGTTACAAATCTAACCAAGTAAGGTTACAAATTCAAATATTTTTTTGTTTGTTTTTTAGGTATGTTTATAAATTTTTTCAAAGATCTTCTTACCTTGCATGTAATTTACAGCTATTTCATCTCTGAAAGAAACTTTATCGTCACGAAAATAAAGATCACCATGATCTTTTATAATAACTGAAAGTACTGTACCTATCAATTTTCTTGTAGAACCTTTTCAAAGCTCTGTGCGAGTGTCAGTCGTAAAAAGAAACCCAAATAGGACACGTAAAATGAAACGTTTACAATGTAGACATACGGAACCCAAAAAGCATAAACTCAAAAGATTTTCTTGTTAAATTTTTGTAACATTGCAGAGACAAAAGACCGCCCGGTGGGACGAACACTCTGCAAACGAGCAAAATGCTTTGCAAACTTTGCACAGTGGGCTGGCGTAGCTCCCGGCCAAAATATTGTTGAGAGGGCTTCAACAGGGTCGCACTATGGGCCCCATAATTTTTATAATACTCTTCTGTTAAGAGGTTTCAAGTTTTATAGCAGAATGTAATGTGTTTGTGAACTTGAATTAATTTTAATCTAGGGAAGTTCGGACATATTCTTTTGAATCATTACAGATACGAACATCACTACACTGTCTGTCTGTCTATCCCTATGTATTCTTAGATCTTTAAAACTACGCAACGGATTTTGATGCGGTTTTTTTAATAGATAGATAGAGTGATTCAATAAGAAGGTTTATATGTATATAATATGCATAATATAGTAGAGATTGCACCCGTGCAGAGCCGGGGTGGGTCGCTAGTTTCTTATAAATAGTTTGATCGTTACAGTTAAGACATTTTTTTTAGGAATAGTTGTATACATAATATATATTTTATTTATTTATTCCACGCTAGCAATTTCGGCTGTATCATGTGTGCGTTTATAAACATTTAAACGATCATACATAAGCAACCAGACCCAGAACAACTAGTTGTAGGCACATTATACAATCATTGTCCTTTGCGGGAATCGAACCCTGAATACGCAGCTTCGCCGTCAATTCCTTAGCCACTGCGCCAACCGTGGCGCACCTTTTTCCAAGTCTAATATTAATATTTCATATTTTATGCGAAAATAACTCTGATTTTGTCAAAACTGAACGGCTGACGGGATCAGAGGCATAAAGATGTACGAGTATACACTATAATAAACTGTATATTTGGCCTTTTTACCTTTAGTTGGAGTACTGAAAAATAATGAACACGTATTAAAAGTAAAAGTAAGATTAAGAGTCAGAGTGAGAGTAAGAGTAAGAGTAAAAGTATAAGCCGAAAGCCGAAAGAATGTGATATCAATGTTTTTTTTTTATTGCGGTAAAATCATCATATGAGTCCACCCACCCAGGGCAGGGCGGGAGGGACTGTCAGACTTGTACTGACTAAAATCCACGGTGTCCTTCAATAGCCCTTTACGTACCGGGGTCACGGTAATTCGTTAGTCCCGCGGCCCCGGCAGGTTGAAGTCAATGATAGAAAAAAAAAACGCTTCGAAATTTGGGAGTGGGTGTGACGTCATAACGCCTGTAAAGTTATACCGACCGAGTGATATTTTTAGAATCGTTGTATCTTCGTCAATTTTGGTTTACGGAACAAAAGAAAAAATACGGGTCTAATATTTTTTGATAATCTATCTTTCCGACTAATATACTCATTTATTTTTTTGAGTAAATAGCTTGTTCTAAGCAATACCTCTATTTAAAGATCTACCAAGAACTGCCTATCTATTGACCAATTATATCAAAGGGAAGCGGTCAAATAGAGCGATTGACCGAACTGATTTACCCAATTAATAAGAGATCATTAATATTCAAGCGGGAGCCCATCTGCCCAATCCATTTAGCTGATTTCACTGGCGGTAATTGAATATTTTGGTAGTACAGCAGTTTTATACATAGATAGGTACCACAAGGTAGGTAAGTAAGTGCTTTAATTTTGCTAGGGACCGTTATCACCAATTGACGATTTTTTCACTTTGCTACTTCACAAATGCATTTAACATTGAACGAATTCTTGAATGACAATTTTTAATTATCTCAAATTGTAAAAAATATTTTTAAGCACTAATTTTAATCGGTAAGAATTATTATTTTTCATTTATTCATTTTTGCCCTTTACATTCTAGGGCCACGGTGTCCTCTACAGACGGTCCAGTGACTAAAATTAAAAGTGAAAATAACAACAACAATACAAAGTAGTTGTAACCTGCGGTAAATATGACATGCGTGAGTATTTCCATTTTGATTTTTAGTTTACGATGTACTGTTTAATAAATTTTAAAAAAAAGATATGACAGTTTTGGCACCGAAATATCTTAATTTAAGTGTCGAATTACTGTGTCTGCAGTTGAATTACTTGAAAATTGATTGTTTGGTATGGGAATAAGCCATAAAGTATTTTTCATAGATAAAACCTCAACGGCCAACGTAAAAAAAAAAAATTGTGACCCAATGAAGTGGGCACGGGTCTGCTATATATATAAAAATGTTATGTTGGTTTGTGTACGCTTCAAAAACTCAAAAAGTTCGGCACCGATTGAGCTGAAATTTTAGCATGATATAATGAAAATGTATAGCATGATATGATAGATAAGAAATCGCTTCAAGGATTGTTTTTGTCTATTTTTTGCATCAGTCACATATCCGCGACCGCAAAAAAACTGTTTTTTTTTTTGCCACAGCGAAGCGTGGCAAAAAAAGCTAGTAATTTATATAAATTTATTGTTATGTGCAACATTGATTATAAATTAAAATGCGACTATCCACGATGTATAGAAAAGCTTACGGAAAACTGTGCATAAATGAAGGGAGTGTGTCCCGACGTTGCTCGTACAAACAAGGACTGCTCCCTGCCACAATCATACTTAGATTATCCTAATATCGTTTTCGGCAAGTACCAGCTGGAACTACAAAAACTGACAACATTAGATTCGGTACAGCAAAATTAATTTTCCAACATTTATTCCAATTTTACTTTCCGTTGGCGCGTCGTGTCCCCCCTTAGAGGGCGAAAGCCTGCCGGGGTCGCGGGACTGTCTCATTAGGAAACTGTGACCCTAGAACGTAAAGGGCTATTGAAGGACCACTGTTTATTTTAGTCACTACAAGTCTGACATTCCCTCCCGCTCCGCCCTGGGTAGGAGGACTCATTATTTTGATCATTTTACCACGATAAAAAGGTTTATTTTTAATAATCTTGTTGTTAATATCTATATCCTAGCTTTAATGTATATTAGCATTTTTAATATAAAATTTATTTTGTTTTGTTACACATACACAGTTAAATTACTAAACCGATTTTGATGAATGTTGGTACAGAGATAAGGGGTTTCTAACGGAAAAATAAGCTGTTCCATATAATTTTGCCGTGGGATGTGTGTAAAACTTTTCGTGTTTTGTATTTCAAGTTTAAAATACTTTTTTAACATAAACCCGCTCTCAAAATACGACAAAATATATTTCAAATAAGAAAGTTATTGTACTGATATTGTATATGTTGTATAAGTTGGTCAGAATAATATTAACAATCATTGAAGATACAAACAGGATCCAAACCTACTAGACACTTATAATATAAAATAATATTCCAATAAGAATATTTCAGCGTCTGTTATAACTGCCAGAATAGAACAGACTCACAACAATAGAAGCAATTTGTTTGTGGTTAGTTCATTCACTGCTTATTCAATTTATTATCATATTAAAAGGTTTTCTTCTTCAACACAAGCTTTTAGGCTCCGTCCACGACCTCGTTTAATGCGCCACGCGAAGCGACTTGGGCGGCTGGCATGTGTTTCACTTGAGTATCTACTACTGTCACTAAGCTAGTTTCACCGCGATGACTGTAGCGTGCTTTGAGCAACGTCTTTCATTTGTTTTCTCTGTATTTGCTGTCGCAACACACGTGTAGTTTGTGGACAAGACCTGTTGAGAAAGAGGAAAAGATATGTTGCTACCTTATTTTAACTAATTTAAATTAATAGACATTAATCAATTGATATCAAAAACTTGATGGTGCATTTCAATATTTTAAAATTTATTGCCGATTCATATCGTAAAATTGATTATAACAATCCAATTAGTAGAAATATAAAATGTAAACCAGTTGCCGACAGTAATCAAGAATTCAATTAATCGAATCTTTAATTTAGTTAATCAATTTAATTTCTTCTATTATAACTACAAATATGAGTCTCATGGTGAATTTTCTCAACATGTCAAATTGCCACCTCAGTAACCAATGTTATCAATAATGTAATTGAATGTACTTTGTCTCACACCCTCTTAATTAATATTTCTAGAAAATTAATGGCAAATAATTTGTTTTAATTAATCCCAATTATTTTCAAAAAATATTTGTTTTATTTTTAATTTGATGCCTACACATGGTCTAACCTATTAACTAATTACAATTAACTTTAACCTTCAAGTCCACCTCCACGGAGTTTGGTAATTAATGTAAAATCAAATCTAATCGCGAGAGTTGACAAGACCAACCGTCAAAGCTTTAAAATTCGGCGAATGAAAAATAAGGTAGCTATAACTAAAAATGCTAAGTTTCCTGTTACACAAAACTAAAATTATCATGTTTTATAAGAGCAAGACTAATTTACCCAAGTCTACACGTTTAAAAAATAACTCATCCCAGCGTATCTAATCGCGATTAATTCCTAACTCCATGGTTCTTTGGCGTCACTGATCACCCCCATGAATACATGATCAGGTTGTCCCGACTGCCGACTCGGCGGCGCGGGAAATACCTCATCTATATGCAAGGGTCAAACAGTTATAATATTTGCAAAAATATACGCCTACGACCCTATGAGGCAACCGCCTAGTCAACATTGTTTTTTTTTTGCGTGAGCAAGATTTTTATCAATAATGTTAAAAGCAATTTAATTAATTTCGTTTGCTCTAGCTGTTTTTATCGTTACTGCAAGCATTTATACAGAAGGGATTTTCTGAAAATGCCACTCTTGCAGAATAACAAATTGGCTGGCTTTTAAACTATACGAGTAGGTATCTAACTCTTGCAAAACCATGTATATGAAAATGCTTTGTAAAGATTACTGTTTCTCCAGCTTTCACATTTAAAAATAGTATCAATATATTCATAAATGTAATTGGAGTTTTCAATATGTATTGGATCTATCAAAGCCATTTAATATTGTTGATCTTAATAGGCAAACCTACATTCAATGTTGTAGTTAACCAAATGTTATAGTTAAAAAAACTGAAGTATAGCCTAGTGGCTATACTTCAATTTGTTTCCAAGGTGGATCCTGTTTATTTATGTAAATAGCTCATCTTACTTATAACCAGACAAAAAATTGAGCAGACACTGAGCCTATTAAAAGGGTTTATCAAGGCAGTATACTAGGACCAAATTTGTTTTTGTATTCAAACTAATATTTTAATATAAACAAAACATTCAGTTTCTATAAAAATATACAAAATGTATTTATATATAGATTACACAATGCCAGGGAGTGTGTAACCTACTGAAGTTGTAACTAATCACATAAAAACCCCAAATAAAACCAATTTTATTAGCAACACAATACATTTAATCCAAAAATCACGTATAAATCTGTTAACCAAAATATCCTACTTCATTATACCAACAATCGAACCCCAAGGATCGGGGACAAAGCTAATAATTAGATCCGACCGTTTTTGCCGGATTTTACGTAAAACTGTACTTGGCACAAAGGAAACTCGATACCGACGTCAAAAAATCACTGTAATTTCGCACTTGGGAACGCCCCACACCAGAAAACTTAATCAGGACGAGGGAGTTATATTCTGTTTCCGATACGACATACTATAGCGTTTGAACACAGATTATCCAATCAGTTAAGATAAAGGACACGCTTTTTTACTTTGCTGCCATCTTGTTTAGAATTAACCGCCAAAATTTGACAGTTGGATTTTGACATTTAGGTCTTTGGACCATAGAGTTGTGTTTTGTTTTTCTGGTTGTATGCTAGGGAAGCATTTCTAAAGTTTTCTATTCACTGGCATGTCGTATGCAGGAGAGGCGCGCGTGGCGGTCACGTGATCGAGATTAGGCGGCGCATTCACGTCGCGCGCACAAAAGCGCGAGTCGCGGGCGAGACGTCAATTGTGTGCAGATTGGGGGAGGAAATTCGCCTAAGTTCGGTCGGATTTGAATTATAAATGCAAAATTCTACACTATTTGCATATCCCACGGGTGTAGATCGTGTTTTTACGATTAAAACGACACCTTTTTTTTATGTCACATCAATAATTTTGAATAAATTAAGTGAGTTGTAAATTCAGAATGTTCCGTACGTAATTGCCATTCATTAAGACATCATATAGCTGTCAATATTTAGTAGTTTATTGGATAGTTAATTAAGTGATTGGCAAAATAACTTGTAGAGCCTGTTGCCTATGAGTAATAAATATCTATTTCTACATCATATAAAACGCAAATCAGCCTAGCTGGTTTGAAGTACACATCTGACCGCTAGAATTTGACCTTTCCAGATCAAATATAAACATAAAATACCGATCGATATCAGTTTAAAAAAGTCACCAAGAAAACATAATTCTCTGCACTAACTATACTGGTTCGGTCACAAAGCATTTACAACTGAAGAAAGTTGAAACAAAAGACTGTTTAAAATCCCGCTACGAACGTCAATCAACAATTGGAACATGCAATCAAATTCTAAAATTCCACCCACTCAGTTCACAATGACAACTGAAAGTATCATCAAACAATGTCTGTAAACAGAGGTGGAAACAAACGAAGAGTCAACAAAGACGACACCAGTACGCAAACACTAGCTACCACCCGTAATATACAGCATGTATCGGAAAATTGTTCTAATAACTGAAGATGTAGACTATCAAACTGAAGAACTAAAAAGAATGAACGAATGATGAAATGAATGAACGTGAAAAATGTTAGCTGCCCCAAAACTTTGTCCCTTTGTGTGTTTTTTCCGTGTCCCTTTTCGGGTGGGTGGGATTCACTATTGCCTCCTGCAACCTGGGTTGACGGCTGAGCAGTACAATTGGCGGTAAAACTAAGGTATATAAGGATAAGATCAGGAGTATGATGGTATATAATACAGCTTCGTACGGTATAGTTGTACCTTCTCAATAAAATTGTTCATTACAGGAACTGATGGACGCTTCAGATAGTAGGTATACTAAACTCTGAGCCCAGTTCTAAAGATTCAGCGCGGACGCAGTTTGTCTTTCATAGATTTTATGTCCTTAGAAAAAATACAATGATTGCTAAACTGACTGAATTCATCAACACGCTCAGCAGTAGTGCCATTCTGTAATGTTCACTCAATTTCTCGAATTCTCAAAGAGACACCGTTTGAATTTCGAACGTAGTGTTTAGAAGCTATCTTTTGAAAAAAAGATGTTTTTAACAAATGAGTTCGTTCGAAATTCGAAATAGACTGAACGTTTTAGAGTAATACTACAGCTATACACTACTATATACTAGTACTACTAGATACTACACGATTAAATATAAAGAAGGTTTCTTTACATGCTGCTCTGTTACATGCTGTATAGGACCGCATTGATTCCACCAGCACCGAGGGAGGACAAATAAATCAGAATAGATCGCGCTCAGGGGCGCAGTCCCGGGAGACCTGAACCCTACTGGAGTTACGATCGTGAGGAGGCGGTAATAAAAAGCGATGTCGCCACATAAAAATATATAACTAAGAAACCCGATAAGCTATCCGAAATTTCGGAAAGCTCGGTAGAACAATGACAGCTAATCACTCTAGGAATTTCTCTTGTATCGTGTATGTTTACAAACATTTATACCCACATACCCACACCCAGACCTGGAACAACTACTTGTAGATCATACAAATATTGATCCGAACAAGAATCGAACCCGCGACACGCAGCGCAGTAGTCGCAAATGAGTGGAATTCCCTGCCGGAGACTGTATTTCTGCCGGAGACTGTAGAGACTAAGTTAGCTCTAGGCAAGCCTGCTTCACCGTTGAACACATCTTCGCTTAACATCAGATGAAATACAATGGTCAACCGCGGGCCTATTGCGTAAATATTGCATAAAAAAAAAAAAAATGACGGCACGGTTAGCGCAGTGGCTGAGCGATTGGATTGCTGCGCAGCGTGTCGCGGGTTCGATAAATATTTGTATACCCTACAAGTAGTTGTTCCGGATCTGGGTGTTTGTGTACGTGAGTTTCTGTGTTTGTAAACGCACCCACGGTACAGGAGAAATTCCTAGTGCGGGGTAAAGTTAAAAAAAAAACTTGTTGCAACCTGTATATTTCTTCAAACTTCACAATTCACGTTATATCTTATACAAGAATAAGTATAACCTTAGTTCTGTACCTACATTAATAAAAATACCATATCCATCTTATTCAACATTAGGTTCAACAATGGTCACATGGGACAGAGCACGCATATTGCACTCATTTCATTATGTACACACGATAGCTACGATCTGGGGATAAGGTATGTAATGTCCACACGAATTTTGGTGATAGAATTTATAATCATTCGTGAACTATGGAAAATATCCTAAAAAGACAAACAATTTAGAGATCGCACATTCATTCGTTGCCAAGAAAAAAAATCGACTAAATACCAGATTTTTTTCTCTTTTTTTTAAATTTTAAAAGGTGTTTATTTTTAGTTTTATCATTAGGTATATTTACAGCGTACTATACTATACTACCTAATGAAAATAAATAGATTTTTTGAAGAGTGGCTAGGACAAACTAAATTCGACGCATAGAACGAATTTAAAAATTATTCGCGCAGCGTTGGAAGTTTGAAACCACAGCCTATCCCCAATAGATTTTAAATTATAGTACCAGGTAGAAAATCTAGTAAAGACAAACTGCAGTTTTAACGCTGCGCCTGCGCCGCTTTCTTAGAGAATAGAGCTTTCATGGTTACAAAGCTGAAGAGAGTAGTAGTAGTAGTAAGTTGAGTAGACTGAACCTGATTTCAGGTCCTGTAACAAGTTACAAACTACTTAAGGCCCTAAACCTAAAACATACATTTTTGTATTTTTCTCCGTATCTTTTACTCATTTGAACTATAGCTGTTTATTTATCACTAGCACTTTGCCCGCGACTTCGTCCGCGTGGGTTACGTACTTTCCTAATTCCCCCTTTTCACCCCCTTAAAGGTTAAATTTCCAAAAACCCCTTCTTAGTGCTCCCCTACATTATAATAGGAAGCCGTGTGCAAAATTTCACATTCCTAGCCCCAGTAGTTTCGGCTGTACGTTGATATGTCAGTCAGTCAGTTCTCCTTTTATATATATAGATAAACTAGCTATTGCCAGCAGCTTCGCCCTCCCCTCTCTTTATTGCCTATATCACTCAGGACCTAATGGGCGACTCGCTGTCCGACCATGGATCATGCCCGGGTCGACGGCGCTTTGTGTTCCACGCGTGCCTCAAAGAGTGTCAGCATAATGACGGGGCCTTTAGAGGGCCGAAGCCTTTAGGTATCATAAACTAGCTTTTTCCAGCGGCTTCGCCCGCTCACAATTCGTGAGTCCCGCGACCAAGCAGCTTTCAACTGGTGAAAGGAATCGATCTAGTAGTTTCGGAGCCTATTCAATACAAACAAACAATGAAATATTTCCTCTTTATATGAGTAATTATTAATGTAGATTCTCTTTACCCAAAACTGCGTCCACTGAAAAATCAGTCCGTCCACAGTTAATGACAACGCACACAAACCCCAAACTACTTAATATTTACCGAATAAAATGAATTGTACCGAAATGAAATGCGACGCCTCTTGGGGCAACTCCTGGGCCAGCTAGCCTTGTTAGTAGTAACTAGTTTAGTTAAGGGTAGCCACCCCTAGGGCCCTAGTACCGTGGTGACAGACGACACCTTAACACGGTAGCCATTGTTGTGATCAAATGTTTTGACAGCGAGTGTTAGCTTTCAAATTAGTTGATTATGTCGGATTTTCCGTGTGAAATCAGCTATAGAATCAGTTTAAGATGTAAGTAATAATGCCTGAAAAATACATTTGGGATTTCAAAAAAATTAAAAAAAAAAAACAAATTAAGCCATTAATTTTCAAGACTTAATTTAATGAACTCGTCGCTTAATAATAACTGTCGCAAAGGTCGGTCTTCAAGGTAAAGCAACGTTGGGTGAGGTCTGTCCAAGAATGTGTAGTACCTCTTAGGCCGCTATCCCACTTGCCACAACGTCGCGTTTATTTAATCAAATATATAAATGTCCAACAACACGCGACGTTGACGTCGCATTCACCAGACGTTAACGTCGCGTTTGTTGGCCATAGTATTGTGAAACGAGACGTTGACGCCAACCTCGTAAAATTTTATATACTAAGTCCTCGGCTTTATATACTAAGTAAGTTTCCTCCGTCCCTCGGAAAGCACGTAATGCTGTCGTTCCCGGCTGTCATTATGTAGGTACACCTTTGACAGTCTTTACAGGTAGGCCAAGGCAGTTAGCCTATAAGTCTTACTAAGGGATATCGTAATTGTATTACCTAATGCAAAATAGGTTGTGGAGGTCAGCTAGGCAGTAAATCCATGTCAAATACTAATATTCAGCTGCATCTGGTTGAACTGGAAACCACCTCCAACATTTGGGAAAAGGCTAGGGCGATGGTATTTTATGTAATTTAACTCATTGACTTATACGGAATCTTTAAATGTACGCACTTGGCCGGTTTTATACATATTTTCGCCAATAATGCTTCATGAGATCTAGGATTAATTTCCAGATCGAGCAGTATTATTGATTTCTATCAATAATTTCCCAAACGCAGCCACGGATTCAGGATCTTATCTGGCAATAAAATAATAAAAAAAAAGAAAATACACTTATTTGGCACGAAAAACACACAACAGGAACAAAATAAAATTAACACAAAAAGAAAAGAACTTAAATTCAAAACAAAAATAAAAAAGGGAAAAGTTTTGTTGCATGTCCGACGGCTGCCCCTAATAGGCCCAGTTAAGCATGTTACAAAAACTGGCGAAATGTGGATGTATTATTTATTTGGTACATTTAACTCAATCGGCCTTATTACAAAAACTAAATAAACCTTGGTTTAAACCTGATCTATCAAGTCCAGGCTTATCTGCAGAGCCATGGTTTAAATTTGTCCGTATTACAAAACTAAGATAAAACGTCGACTTTAGTACCGCCATTTGAGCGATTGTCTATACAATTAAATCCACAATGAGTAATAACAATTAAATCTACCTTGTTTCAATCCATTTTGGGTGAAAATAACACAAAAACTACAACACAGTGAAAAATTTGCTATGATAAACTTTGACATACCTTTGACAGCTACTACTGTTAGACCATGGTTTATCGCAAAACCACGATTTGTAATAATCTTTGTTTAAACCGTAGTTTTACAAGATTAAACCTGGGTTTTTAGTTAAACCCCTTTTTGTAATAAGGCGGTTTGGGTTTATAAAATAGTAATTACAGCAGGTTGATAAAGTGGCGATTTTAGACCCGCTGCACTGGCCTGATATGCTTTTATTATTTTATATTTTCTTCTTTTATAACAATGTTACGTCTTATTAAATTATTAGGGTACCTAGATTCGGGCACGCCGCAATCGCGGCGGTAAGACCCCTCTTTGAGGTGTGGCTGGATAGGCGTCACGGCGTCCTGACCTACCGCATGACGCAGGTCCTCACCGGACACGAAAGTTTCGGGAGGTTCCTGTGTCTGATAAGGAGGGAAGAAACGCCTGGGTGTCACCACTGCGAGGATCATCCGGAGGACACGGTGGAGCATACGGTGCAGGACTGCCCCGCTTGGGCAGAGCACCGCCGTGTCCTCACGACGGCGATAGGCGGAGACCTCTCGCGCCCGGCATTGGTTGAGGCCATGCTGCGGGGCGAGACAGAGTGGGAAGCGGTCGCCTTCTTCTGCGAAGCAGACATGCTCGCGAAGGAGGAGGCGGGCCGCGTGAGGGAGAGGACAGCATCCTCCCTCCACCCCAGCCGCAGTGGTAGACGCCCACGGCGACAGACGTCGCAAGACGATATCCGGCCACCGTAGGCGCGGGCATGCGGGCAGCGAGTAATGGGCGACTCGCTGTCCGACCATAGACCATGCCCGGGTCGACGGCGCGTTGTGTTCCACGCGCGCCTCAAGGAGTGTCAGCATAGTGACGGGGCCTGTAGAGGGCCAAAGTCTGCCGGGGTCGCGGGACTCACAGATTACCATGACCCCGGTACGTAAAGGGCTAATGAAGGACACCGTGGATTTTAGTCAGTACAAGTCTCACAGTCACTCCCGCCCTGCCCTGGGTGGGAGAACTCATTTGATGATTTTACCACGAAAAAAAAAGGGTACCTAGATTGAGTAGTATGTAAATACTGAAGCCATTTCATCACTGAAGTAACTAATACTTCCATACGCCTCGAATTAACGCCAGAAGCTCACGACGGAAAGATAACAGATTTCCCAATGAATCTTCACCATATTTGCTCATCGGTGCTCACTTATCATAAAGGGTGTAATGTATTATTTACAGCGGGGTGTTCCGGGGCGAAGGGGTGCAGGGGGCGAGGGGTTGTTCGTTACCCGGTTCAGTGGGCCATAATAACTTCAGGGAATACCCGGCACACAGCTACTAACACCCGTCGATGGGACGTACGGACAATTGTGGTGCACCGTTTGAACTGGGTTTTAGCTGAACCCTTGTGTATGAGGAACAGAATAAAAGTAGGCACCTATGTTGTGATTAATAAGATTTTTTTCCTGGCATGTTTTTTATTTTTATGACATACCACAAATGAGAAAAATTTAATCGGGAAATCAATCAAAAATCGGATAAACTATATTTCATATTATCTCTATTTTAATTTGTCATATCTCAGTTAAGAAGAATACTCGTTTAAGAATATGCCACTAAAGTTGCAAAAATGTAATACTACATCGCAGAACTATCATAAAAAGGCACCGTGGCACAAGAACGCTAATAGAAAGAAGACATGATGGTTTTTTAGTCAGTAAAAGTCTGACAGTTCCTTCCGGTACACCCAGGGCACTCATGTAATGATTTTAACAACCCAAAAACAAAAAAGGGGTATTATTGATGATTTAGTTCAACGAAAGCGTGCACCCTCTAAGCCTGCTGGGGTCGCGGGACTCACGAATTACCGTGACCCCGGTACGTAAAGGGCTATTGAAGGACACCGTGGATTTTACTCAGTCAAGTCTGACAGTCCCTCCCGCCCTGCCCTGGATGGGAGGACTCATTTGATGATTTTTCCACGAAAAAAAAAAGCGTGCACCCTCTCCGATCACATACTCAATAATGTGTTATAATTTTGTCGCCACATCCATCACGCTCGCTAGGACACATGTCGCGATTACAGCTACTCTCTGCTCACCTCCATTGCTTCACTCGTTCATTCGTTCGCTTATCATAATTCATTCTCATTCACTGCCGTTGAACTTTATTATGTTGCCTTTCAATCTTGAAACTCAAATGTTATGCATATTCGAATGATTAAAAAGGAAGTTCTATGTTTTTGTGGCTGTAGATTCGACAAAAGGATTGTTAAATTTATTACCAAATAAAAAATTTGATTTTACATTCCCGTGCCTAGTAATCCCCGAAATGATTAGGCAGACCTATTCTTGTATAGTTTTAATGACAATTTACTAGACCAGCATATCAAACCCAAACCCCATGCTCAGATGTCGCCCTACGGAGGGAGGGTACTACGACTTTAAAATTAAAAATACTCGTTTATCAATCAAATATTAAATTTTAAAGACTCATATTTTTAAGGAATACTAATTGTACTTTTCGCCTATATTCGATTTAGAAAACGCCTTATTTAGTTTACATAATACGTCAGGCACTCGTAATAGCACCTCAGTTCAAAAATCTAAGAAATCCATTAACTCATTTATAAATGCCGCCTAAACCCATGTGCACACGAGTTAGCAATTACAATTACCGTCATGTTATCACGGCTATTTCTCGTATCGTATTGTTATTTATTCAGCTAGGTCTGTAAACCACAGGTTTTCGACGAACGCTGTGCGTGACGGCAGACGTGGCCGACGTGTCGCGTGCACGCCACTCAGTGGAGCCCCGGCCTTATGTATGGATAGCAGAGAAATGGAAGCTTTGAATTTATTGTGGGTTTTTCGTAGGATTACCTAAGTAGTAATTGCCCTAAAATCAGTGTTTCATGGCCTGAATTGGAACCTGCGGCCCTATTATGACGTCTTAAAACCAGGCTTGTTCCAATGAGTGAAAGAGACAGAGCTATACAAGTCGTCTAGCGCCACCTCGTTCACTCACTGGAACAAGCCTGGTTTTAAGACGTCATAATACGGCCCCTGGTCGCGGTTAGTCGGTCGCTTGTAAAGTGAGAAAAAGCAACATAAAACACACCGCTGTCGTCAGTGTTGCAGTATAGTGCTGTACAGAATACAATATTTATTCGTACGCAACAGACATCAGCGTAAAACTCACTTCACACGATGCGTAACATTACGCACCGCGCATCGTTTGATGGCGCGGGCTGGCGTCCTATTTTTTTGTATAAAATACCAAGCGCGGGCATATCACGCGCCTTGTCAAGCAAGCATAACATGATTCAAGCCTTAGACCAGTCTAGTCTAAGGCTTGAATCATCTTATGCTTGCAAAAAAAAATTCATCGAATGTGTCCTCCCACCCAGAGCAGGGCGGGAGGGACTGTCAGACTTGTACTGACTAAAATCCACGGTGTCCTTCAATAGCCCTTTACGTGCCGGGGTCACGGTAATTCGTGAGTCCCGCGACCTCGGCAGGCTTTGGCCCTCTACAGGGGGCCCCATCACTATGCTGACACTCCTTGAGGCGCGCGTGGAACACAACGCGCCGTCGACCAGCGCATGGTCCATGGTCGGACAGCGAGTCACCCATTACTAGCGGAGCAGTCCTTCACCGTATGCTCCACCGTGGCCTCCGGTCTGTCCTCGCATAGGATCCACCCTTGGGGCTGTGCAAATAAACGAAATACAAAACCTGTACTGAGTGGCTTCTTTAAATTATTGCCCCATAACTCTTCCCTCTTATTTATTGCGGCATTTCGTTCAGAGGGACGTGAACGATTGCCTCAAACTAGTTACAAAAAAAATACTTATGTGTTCCCTGTGAACTTGCTACCAGTACCGTCGTACCTTCACGACAGTACACAAGGCAGCTGCCAACCGCGCGTCAACGTCAGCGGGCGCGAATCAGCGGTTAGCGTGGCGTGCGGCCCACGATCGATATCTACCCTCCAGCTGATGGCTACGGAGGGAATCTGTCTCGACTAGCCACCGTTGTGGCTGACACGAGTTTTTAGCAAGCTATTTATAAGGTACAAAAACTTATAGAAATTCTAAAGCAAAAGTATGCGCTAAATGCTCAATCAATACATCAGCAACGGATACCTTTAGCGCGACCGCATACTATGTTTAAGAAATTTATGTCAGAAAAATTATCATGCTCGCCGGCTGCCCCCCGCATACTATCAGAAATTATGATCCTGAAACTTTTTTAATACAAAATGTGCCTTCTGGTAAGCATTAGAAGCGGACAAACCGTCAAAATTTTTCTTACAGGGTGCGGAATCTAATACAAAATCAAAATGTATGCAGCGAGAGGTACCTTCCGGCGATTCTAGTCAATTTCATGCATGCAGATATTGCCCAGTCCATCCACTATGTCTATGGCCAAGACCAACGAACGGTTTATAGCAAGTTCACAACAAAAATTTCACCCAGATCGCATATCATATGTGCAAATAACAGTTATCACAATTATTAGCATTAATATGTGTTAACATAGTAAATTCAAAAGTGATATTTTCATGATAACTTGAAACTTACTTCAAACACAGTGCGACATATATAAATTTAGATTTAGAGCTGGTTTGTTAAACAATCAAATAAATGTAATAACATAGGGTGCATTTAATTTCCAAAGAAAACAAATAATCAAAAATAGAAAAATCTTTATTCGAGTACAAACACACACAACTACAACTATCATAAGTTATAAAAAAGAATTTAAATATTTTTTTTATAAAAAACAGAACAATTTAAAAAAAGAACGTATGAAAATAATGTGCTATGCATTCTACAACATGGTTATAGTCCAGTCATTACGTACATTCAAAAAAGAGAATGAATTTGCGCTTCTAATTTTTTAATATGTTGTAGGGGATACCTAGAAAAGCTTAACTTGAGATTGTCGACCAAGCTTTCCTAGGAGCTTTCGCCGCCATGTTGAAAAAAGGGGTAAAATTTGTTTTTCGGCAATAACTCGGCTATCCGATGAGATTTCGAAAATTTTTGTAGGCACTTTTTGTAGCTTTCTTTGTGCTCTACAATAACGCCTGAATCATTTTTAGCGTATCATGCATCGTTATCGAGATATCGATCGATAAAGTCAAAAATTTAGGACACAATTTTTGTTTTTTTTTGCTTTTTTTTTCTTTGGGTCTTAATAAATATGAAAAATTGTGGAATTCAAACTTGTAGAGCATATTCAGACCTACAATTTCCTTCTTGGATTTTTTTATGTTGGACAAAAATTACAATCTCCAGCGCGCCGCAAAGTCGGTGAATCCACGCTCAGCGTCGAGCGCGCTCAAGTTAGTTTATCGTATCGTGTTGAGTTTTTGCTGTGCGTAGTGTAAATCGAGGGTTCCGATATTCTGGGCAAAAATTTCGATATCTAGTTGGCTGTAAACTCGTTATAACGGAGTGCCCGCATAGAGCGTCCGTTGGAGTTGGAGGGGACAGGTATAAAGGGACCCTTTTATTAGGGTCTACGTGTTGAAACGTGTTCTTCTTTACGACGACGACGATGTCTGTAACGATGATGATGACGATGCTCTCATCGAATCAGCATCATTTCCAACGTTTCAACAGACACAACAACTCGAAGAGTTTACGGAGGACGAAGATCAACAGTCTGGACCATCCAAGCGAAAAAAGACATGAAAAAAGTCCATCGTTCGTGTCTCAAGTGCAGAAAAAAATATTTTTCTTTCCGTTTATTTTGTTTTCTTTATTTTGTATTGTAATAAAATAATATTTTTTACTGCACAAACAAATTATTTGTTTAATAAATTACTATTGTGTGATCCTTAATTTGTTGCTCTATGTACTTATTTTTTATCCCATCAATTTCCTGAACAATTTCCCATTCGATTCGACATCCAGACACAACCGAGCGAGCAGCTCGCTCGACGCTGAGTGTGGATTCACCGACTTTGCGGCGCGCTGGAGATCGTAATTTTTGTCCAACATAAAAAAATCCAAGAAGGAAATTGTAGGTCTGAATATGCTCTACAAGTTTGAATTCCACAATTTTTCATATTTATTAAGACCCAAAGAAAAAAAAAGCAAAAAACAAAAATTGTGTCCTAAATTTTTGACTTTATCGATCGATATCTCGATAACGATGCATGATACGCTAAAAATGATTCAGGCGTTATTGTAGAGCACAAAGAAAGCTACAAAAAGTGTCCTACAAAAATTTTCGAAATCTCATCGGATAGCCGAGTTATTGCCGAAAAACAAATTTTACCCCTTTTTTCAACATGGCGGCGAAAGCTCCTAGGAAAGCTTGGTCGACAATCTCAAGTTAAGCTTTTCTAGGTATCCCCTACAACATATTAAAAAATTAGAAGCGCAAATTCATTTTCTTTTATTTGCCTTTTTTTCGGACGAAATGACTGGACTATTACCAATTCAGCATTTTTTCGAAAGACAACGAGCGCTGTCTTCGTTTTTTCAGTTGGCACTCCGCAGTCACGACACGGACGAGAGTAGGAAAATAAAATAAACAGTGAAAATTAATAGTGCCGTGTTTTAAATAAATGAATAAAATAATATTAAATAGTGTTACAATATTATACTCGTGCGCTAAAAGAACATTAACTTAAAAAGTATTAAAAAATTACGCCACTGACGCAACCATTAGCGCGATAACTGACCAATTGCGAGCTGTCAAATTCGTCGCAGTGGGTGGGTTACACTCGTTAGTTAGTATTAATTCAAATAACGTAGAAGTCGTTAGACGAAGTAATAAAACTCCTGCTTTTGAGAAAATAGGTTCATAAACAGTTAATTAGCAGAACTAGAAGGTACCCATGTACCTACAGTGATCGTTCAAAAACAAAGTTAAATATCGAATTGCTAGTAATCGGGCGGGAAAAGGAGCAAAAGTGTAAACGTGAAAGTGCAATCACACGGTTCCTGGCGACATAGACGAAGACAGAAGGAGCTCACCAAATCCAGCGTAGCTGTACCTGTAACCTAACATTAGGTACACATTTATGGTGAGTTCTATCAAACTATTAAACAAGCAGTATCTATACGAATCCATAGTAATTTCATAAAGCTGAAAAGTTTGCTTGGTTGCACGCGCTAATCTCAGGAAATACTTACTGGTTCGAATTAAAGAAGTATTTTTGTGTTGGATACCCCGTTTATCGAATAAGGTTATAAGCCACATCTACACAAACATTATAAAAAGGAAAGATTTGTATTTTTGTATGTGTGTGTGTAAGTTTGTAATGAACAAACTCAAAAACTACTGTGCCGATTTCAAAAAAAAAATGTGTGAAGACGGGGCGGGCCGTCAGTCTATATATATAAAAGGAGAACTGACTGACTGACATATCAACGTACAGCCGAAACTACTGGACCTAGGAATGTGAAATTTTGCACACGGCTTCCTATTATAATGTAGGGGAGCACAAAGAAGGGGTTTTTGGAAATTTAAACTTTAAGGGGGTGAAAAGGGGGAATTAGGAAAGTACGTAACCCACGCGGACGAAGTCGCGGGCAAAGTGCTAGTATATTATAATATGCTACGACCAATGGATGCCGAGTAGCGAGAAAAACCGCGGGGAAGAGCTAGTTATCGATATTGTAAACAAATTAGGTGTACCTAATTTGCAGCAATTTTATGCTCGATACCATGATGATGTCGAAACTCATTTTGGAGATTTCACACTTTAAAGATTTTTCAAAAATTTCCACCTCTACCCCGTAAAATGCTTATTAACCACTCTGCACGACAACATTTTGACACATGACGCATCAGCTGAGTCGACCGGGTGATTCGAAATTTGGGAAAATATTGAAGATTTTTGTCAATTTTCAGCATTCGATTTTTTTATCAAAAATATGTTACTACAGTTATTTCATACGATAAGTTTATGAGCAATATATCCAAGAACGTGTTGAGGTCACTAAAACTGCGTCATTCCTCTGTAAAATGTGTGTAACATACAAAATGCTATGTCGTTCCAAAAACTATGTAATTTAGATGTGCTGAAAATATGTACATGAACAAGCTTCTCACGTGATAAAAAATGGTTAAACAGTGAAATAAATGAAGTAACTTACTACATGCATTATTAGATTTGCCAGTGTGCATACATAATTTCATAAATAATAACGATCAAAGACTTGATAAAAATTACCAAAAACTATGTTGCAACATGACACTTCTTAGTGCTGACCGCAATCCCAATGTTCATATAACGATTGAAAAGGTTCATTCAGCCTAATCGATACTCGCAATATAATCGAACATGGAAAAAAAAGTAATACAAAGACATGGACCGATTTATCTGCTTATTTGACTAGAGAAGGTTTACTCCATGCAATAAATCTATGGAACGGAATCTGTAGACTCATTGGTATAATATTTCAAGTATTATTTCGTTTTGAAAATAAGTTTTTTATTAGGTACGCAATAAATAATTAAATTTTTTAATTTAATGATTGGGATAGAAATAAATATTGGTGTTTCATTGGAGGCCAAACGTGTGTGTCTTTTAAATTTAAATTCAACCATATAGTTTTACCCATATTGTGTCTTCTTTATTTAATTTCAATTTATCTGATTATTTCATTTTATAAAACGAATCTAAACAACGTAAAAAAAGACAAACACCGGGTTCGGATCAAATGCTGGAGGGAGAGATATGGGAGTACTTCCAAATGATTCCCTGCAGTTATAAACAATTTAAATTTCCAACGCGCCGTGGATGGCTAAATTCGAAACTATGAGGAATAGCGAAAAATACTAAAAGAAGTCTCGTGGCCGATTTTGATAAAAAATGTAAATTGCATTGCATAAAATTAAATTTTTGAAATATCAATTTCCAGTAATCAAACTATTAATGTTCTGTGAAGTAATTACATGCGAAAAACATAAAGTAAAAGGTTTTCTTTAATAAATCGATTCAAACTTTAGTCAATGGCCGTAGCTCACTACATGTTCGCAACATCGTGTTCTCATTTCAATTTTTTTTACGAGTAATCACTTCGCGGTACAAATACAATAACGAAATTTTTGAAATTCGAACTTTGAGTGAATTGCCGCGAATTTTGATTTTGATCTGCGTACGATGACTAAATTATTGTTTGTATAATATTCGTTCATATTTTACCAAATTAATATCACTTTACTGTAGTTTGTCGTATATCATAACGAATTTGAGCCTTAACAGCGACACTATGAAATAGTGTAAAAATATAGCACATTCTTTTTTTTTCATTTACAAGCTCTATTCCTGACCAGCAAAAATCTAAAGACGCAGACTTAATTTTTGCGATTGTAGGTGCGGGCTTGCGAACGGCGAGTATAGGGTAACTCACCGTCCGATCAAGGACTAGGCCCGAGACGAATGCACGTCGTGTTCCAAGCGGGCTTTGAGGAACTATCAGCGAACTGACGAGGACAAAATAGTGGCTAACGGAATTGTATTAAAATCATTAAAAGGGTACTGCGGTCCTAGAACGCAAAAGGCATATGAAGGAACAGGGTGGTTTTAAGTAAGTAATAGTTGACATCTCCTTCCGCTCCACCCAGGGAGAGAATCATTTAAAGGTTTTTCAACTCATAACAGTGTGTATTACTGGAGTTAAGTCGCGAACTGCATCACATCTAAAGTATCCTTAACAAATACCTATATAAAAATATGATTATACTGGTGTCAATACTGACGATTAAATATCTGTACGCGCGGCAGCAGATCAACCTACCCAAATCTGTCAAAAATTACCAATCGAACATTAACCTTCCACTATTGTGATAAGGTTGAAAATCGATTGAAGAAATTTTACAGATTGAGGTAGGTTGATGTGCTGGCGTCTATACTTAACATGGCCAAACCAATGTTACGAAACAATTTTGAGAATATAATAATTTACTTATCTATCTTTTATTTGGTGGGAAACAAACTCATTTCTAATAAGCCTATCAAGATCCAAGGCATTCCATATTCATTCAACCTTAATTATATTATGGTACAAAACAAAATGTACATTAAAAATTAGCTAATAAATAAAATTTATTATTTTGAATAGCGAGTACCACAGCGAGCGCATTCCAAATCCAATTTTTGGAATTAATAATTGGCGCGCATTCAAACATTTATTACTGACATTATTCTTTTGTCTATTACTGTTTTTTGGGAATTACAATGCACGTAAAATTATTATAAAAGCTTTAAAAAATATTATAACAATTAATAATTGTATTCTTAGCTTAAAACAAATTTATTTTAATTTTTATTAATCGTTTTCTTCAATTCCTTATTTTTTTCACTCGAGTTGACGAAAAATTCAATTATGGAATCGATTAGAATACTCGCTTTCACACATCATCACGATTAAAAAAAATAAGCATGGTTGTCGATTATGAATACAAATTGAGTAGTGGTAATGAAAAATACGTGTTATTAGCTCTGTATTAGAGAATTACGCTAAGATCTGGGCTTTTTTACGTTATTTATAATATTTGACATGATATTTATCGTAATTGTTATTGAGTAGAAACGCATGTGTGTGATCCAAGTGAAAAATAAAAATGTAAACAAACACGAGTGGCGCGAAACTTCGACTTCAGATATCAAATTCTTCATTACCACTGCTAATTTATGTTGAATAATGTATGAATTCGTTACAATACTAAATGACGAGTTATTCATCCCTCCTATAATGATCCCTTAGATGTCCCGAAACCACATTTTTTATGATTTTTAGCTCAACCCAGCACTGCCATCAAAATGGCGACGATCGTATTTAGACTTCTGGATTTTGTTATGGTAAATTAAGAAAATGCGCGCTAAATGTAGAAGTTTTAATGGCGTGAACAAATCAGATTTTTATTTATTATTCTTAATTAATGCGCACTCATAGGATTTAACGCTCAGAATATTATTTTTTTTTAATTTAAAATGAGGATGTCGTATGACTACAAAGTCTGCCCCTTTAGGACCCGCTACTGAGCCGGCGTAGGTCTATGTGTTCGGGTCCTTTAGGACCCGGTACCGAACTATACGGTTAAGAGAAATTAATGACGTTCAGCACTTTGAACTGATACTTAAAAAAAAAAACTCTTAGGTGATAAGGGTCGGTTCTAGCGGCATTTCTCGTTAATTTTGGGATAATAGTTTTTAAATGTTCGTATTAACGCGCACTTCCCGATAGTGTAACCTTTTTTATTTTCTAAAATCTACGGGCTCTATTCCTGGCTAGAAATGTTGAATTTTCAAAAAACGAATGATGCAGTTTTAATTTCCATCAAAATCAATCTCAACTCTGCTAAATCTACTTTCAAATTTTAAATTCATAGAAAATTCAACCTGACTTTGATGCGCTCATGACCGAACAATAATTACTATTATTTTCCAATCACGGCTTACTACAATAAAAATGCAAATGACCCCAAAGGTCGGACAGACCCCTGTGTAAGTTTATGCCACAACTATAAACTGTAACATTATGTCTACGCCAACAAGTATGTAATTCATTTTCTATTGCGGCCAATTGCCGGAGGGGTGCAGCTAAATCGTCTCGCCATCTGTCAATGTTTCTCTGTCACAGAGATGCTGTTGGGATGAAGAAACGTGGAGAAATATTAAATAGCAAGTTTTGGTGAACTTAAAAAATAATGTTTCGCTACGATACGAGTAGGTTACCTATAGGTTTTTTTTTTATCGTGGTAAAATCATCAAATGAGTCTTCCCACCCAGGGCAGAGCGGGAGGGACTGTCAGACTCGTACTGGCTAAATCCACGGTGTCCTTCAATAGCCATTTACGTACCGGGGTCACGATAATTCGTGAGTCCCGCGACCTTGGCAGGCTTTGGCCCTCTACAGGGGGCCCCGTCACTATGCTGACACTCCTTGAGGCGCGCGTGGAACACAACGCGCCATCGACCCGGGCATGGTCAATGGTCGGACAGCGAGTCGCCCATTAGAGTAGGTTACCTATTAGGATACTTGTGATGGTATTACCTAGCAACTACAACAACTCATGGGTTACAATTATTAACAATGGTGAGACCTCAGATTATAAAATGTCCAGATTCCGTGTTAAAAACAAAACGTTAAAGTTTTTCCTGAAAACACTTTTTTATAAATGTGTGAGTGAGCGCCACGCACACTTGGACACGTCCACTTGTTATAATGTAGGTGATGTAGGTAGGAATCTAACGAAGGAGATTTTTTTTTTGGCTTCTATTTTTAGTGACCTTCAATAATCTAAGTTTCAGACTTAACTAAAAAGGAAAGGAAAAAGTTTGAACTACGATGTAAGGACCAAAGTTAATTGCGTGGTAAAACTGTAGTTTATCATGTTCGTATATGTATAGTATTTGATGTATGTTAATGATTGATGAAGTGAACTTTTTTTTACGTGGTAAAATCATCAAATGAGTCCTCCCACCCGTTCTTTGTTCAGTCTTGATGTAGGTATCACCCCTCTTCGGAACAAAAATATGGATCCACATAGATTTCATGTTCCATAAATTTGGCATTCATTTCATAAATCATCTCATGTGCGTTACCTACAATAGGCCTGATGTAACCAAATAAAACTGTTTTCAGTTTTTTTCTGAACTTAGTGCCTACTTTAAAAAAGCTTCTCACGATTTTGTTCGAACGCATACCTACTCAATTGGAATTAAATACCCATAACTTAATAATGCTAACTAAGTTTAAAAGTCGTATTTCTATTTGCGTTACAAACAAATAAAATAAAATTGGCCCGTCATCAAGAAATACTTCCATTTTCCTTGCGAAAAGCAGCGCCTACCAGATTATATTTAAAAATTGACCCAGATTTTTATGAAAATGTATTTTTCTTGCGCCCTCGAGCAGAGTTTGCACTTCAGCGCAGGTTCATTTGCAATTGAAGTCACAACCTCCCATCTCAGAAAAAAAAACAAGAAAGTGGCGCGTACTACGTATTTGACAAAACACCGCGGGCGGCCGAACGTAAACCTTGTATGCATCTCTTTCTAGCTCCACTTCTCCACATCTTCCGTCTTGCCCCCACGTACTGATTGTTGTAGGTTTTCTCCAAGACGCTCCTCCCGTTCCACGTTTATTTTTCATTTC
The DNA here is from genome assembly GCA_943136025.2 of Agrotis puta. Classification (NCBI taxonomy): domain Eukaryota; kingdom Metazoa; phylum Arthropoda; class Insecta; order Lepidoptera; family Noctuidae; genus Agrotis; species Agrotis puta. The sequence continues at coordinate 10,422,523 of OW964187.2, forward strand.
TTAGGGAGCGAAGAAAATAATTTTCTGTGAGCTTTGAACCCGCGGCGAGGGAAAAATGGGAAATTTGGAAAATGTAATTGGATTCTGGACTAATCTCGACGCCTCTCGTATTTTACAAGAGGGGAGTGCGTGTTGAAATAGAAATAGGTACCGTCTTACGTAACTACATAAGTATACCAGAGCGTCTCCGTAAATTAGTATTGAAGTGGGTATTCAGTATTTTTTCAAGCCCTAATATTTCACTGTGAACATTTCATTTTCTGCAGACATTTTATGTAGTAGAATCATTTATAATCATAATGGGTACTTCAATTTGAGCAGCGTTCTTTAAGTCTACAGAAAGTAGAAAAATCTCTATGTTTCTAAACATGGCGACGAAAATAGTGTAAAAATTTAATTTTCCTATTCTACAGTCTAGTATATATGGTTCGTAGCCAATGAACAATTGAAAGTCGAAATTACTATTGAAAGTATTATTGGTAGAAGATAGAATTGAAACGCATGAAGGGGCACTACTCTCTAAGCGCGAAACCCGAAGTTTCGGTCGAGGTTGTGTTTCATATAATACGAACTAAAATTGTGTGACAATAGATACGATTGGATGGCGTTGTTACTACTTATTTAAATGAATCCAAATATAATGAAAGCTGAATTAGCTAAAGTTTCAAGTTACCTCTTTTAACATGTAGCCTCCTTCTGCGAAGCAGTCATGCTCGCGAAGGAGGAGGCGGGCCGCGTGAGGGAGAGGACAGCGTCCTCCCTCCACCCCAGCCGCAGTGGTTGACGCCCAAGGCGACGGACGTCGACAGACGATCTCCGGCCACCGTAGGCGCGGGCATGCGGGCAGCGAGTAATGGGCAACTTGCTGTCCGACCATAGACCATGCCCGGGTCGAGGGCGCGTTGTGTTTCACGCGCGCCTCAGAGTGTCAGCTAAAATGACGGGGCACCCCTCTAGAGGGCCATAGCCTGCCGGGGTCGCGGGACTTATGATTTACCGTGATCCCGGAACGTAAAGGGCTATTGAAGGACACAGTGGATTTTAGTCAGTACGAGTCTGACAGTCCCTCCCGCTCTGCCCTGGGTGGGAAGACTCATTTGATGATTTTACCACGCTAAAAAAAAGGTATCTACGAAAAAAATAATTTGTCTAGAGCCCCTCAAAATAAGCGACTTTATACTTCTACTATTTACTTCTTCACTATCTTTGCCATCGGTGAAAGCTTTACACGAAGCTTCAGTTCAATGGCGAAGCGAGACCGAATCTAGGCGGGGGCAAGGCATCTGCGGGGCCCCTTTTCTAATAGGACAAAAAAATATGACTTGGTTACCCCAAGTCATCTATACCAAATGTGATCGGCAGCGACATCAGCTTTGCGAGGCTTCTTTGACTATTTCAGTTTCCAGTTACAAAAAAAACGTTCCCAAGTTATCTTGCAACATCGGACCTCGCACGAGCAGTGGAGGCGCTAGACATAAAAGACATCGTCACGCAATCAGCATTGCGAGTCCTCTTAGGTTCTTCCAGTTCCTACTCATCGAACACCACAAGTAGGTCATGTTAATTTTTTAGTAGAAGTTAACTACTGATTTACTGGTGTGCGTTACCCCAACAAGAAAGTATCTCCTAGAGTTATATGAGTAGAACGTATAGTTGGTGCCTTATCTGCTGTAAATGTGCCCCCACATAAGAAATGTGTGCCCCCTGTCGATTCGAAAAAAAATCGAAAAAACGGTTCTTGCTGGGGTAACGTTTTTCTAGCAGGAAAATTCTAAACGAATGATGGGAAAGAGAAAAACTGTGCATGGCCAGATAGCTTATGTGTGCCAAAATGTGCCCCCAAAAATAAAATCTGTGCCCCTTCAGATTTTCGAGATATTGCATTTCCTGCTGGAGTAACGTTTTGATGAATATTATATCTCTAAAACCGTTGCATGTGCCCCTGTAGAATAAACATACGCGAGTAGCTCTTAATGTGTGCCCCTTTGTGCCCCAATTAGATTTTAGAAAATATTTATAGTTTTCAAGTTATCGCGGTTTTATGAAAACCCGAAATAACATCGCAGCGCCTAAATGAGACAAGGCATAACTTCGCTGAAAACTGTATTCGGTCCTTCTTGACGCTAATAATAACCATATAAGCGTAACATTTGAAGCTCAATATTTTCACCATATATTTTTGACTAAAGGCAAAAGATTTTGGTTTACACCTACACATCTGGGATTGTGCCAGTTCCTTGTATTTTGCCGTCAAAGTTATGACACCATCGTTTTTACTTTTAGCAAGATTATTCAAAAACGCATGCATGAACATTTTTGAAACTTTGTATGGTTATTATTAGCGTCAAGAAGGACCGAATACAGTTTTCAGCGAAGTTATGCCTTGTCTCATTTAGGCGCTGCGATGTTTTTTCGGGTTTTCATAAAACCGCGATAACTTGAAAACTATAAATATTTTCTAAAATCTAATTGGGGCCCAAAGGGGCACACATTAAGAGCTACTCGCGTATGTTTATTCTACAGGGGCACATGCAATGGTTTTAGAGATATACTATTCATCAAAACGTTACTCCAGCAGGAAATGCAATATCTCGAAAATCTGAAGGGGCACAGATTTTATTTTTGGGGGCACATTTTGGCACACACATAAGCTATCTGGCCATGCATAGTTTTTCTCTCTCCGATCATTCGTTTAGAATTTTCGTGCTAGAAAAACGTTACCCCAGCAAGAACCGTTTTTTCGATTTTTTTTCAAAACGACAGGGGGGGCCACACATTTTTATGTGGGGGCACATTTACAGCAGATAAGGCACCAACTATACGTTCTACTCATATAACTCTAGGAGATACTTTCTTGTTGGGGTAACGCACACGATTTACTGAGTGGTTGCAAACTCGCCGTTGTCAAGATTTTTTCTTATTTTACCCTGAGCGCGAGGTCCTTCAGGTGCGAGGCCGGGGGCTAGGGTCGACCCGCCTAGCTACGCCACTGCTTCAGTTTCAAAGTCGCACTTGTCTTGTGCTCGCTTCACACGGTGCGTACTATACTACGCGCATTGCCATTCTCTCGGCGCGGCGCACACTGACGCGTCCGATTTTTAACATAATTCAAAAAGGTTCTCAATCCGGTCGGTATTTTTTTATGATTTCTTCGAGGTTTCTGGACCGATTCCTGTGTTTTGATTGTTCCCGTAAACATATTTGTATATCGAATTACGCGTTGTATGAAGAGCCAGCAATCACTTCATCTTGCGAACAGCTTTGTCGTGCAAAAGGACCACACCTCGAGGCTGCATCTTTTCAACCGACTCCATTTAATTAATGACGTTTATTTATTTTTTGTTGCAAAGTAGCATACAACGCTACTTAGGGTCAGTTCACAATGGGACGCGACGTGACGCCACGAAGATGCTGAAATTGTAGGTGTCGTGAAGCCAATAAAGATTTTGTCGCTATAAAAAATGGGAGCAGGGCGTCTCATCATAACTCGGTGAAAAAAATTGGGTGCACTAACACAGAAGAATGCGGGCGTAATGTTTAGAAACTACGGTGTGTAAGGATCTAAAAACTAAAGAAATAAAACACAATAAATACTTCATTGTAAATATTAATTTCCAATATTATTTTATGCTTATGGTAACCAATGATACAATGTTACTTTCCGAGAACGCGGTACGTACATACGTCGCGTGGTATCTCTATACATAAACCTAGCCATTGGCATGTAATATCACCGTAACTGCCAACGACGATGCCTTGCGAGATATATAAAAATGCTATCCCATGTTGATCAACTCTCGCATCAAGGCAGCTTATAAAACTAGATAATATCTATCTTATAATTAACGCTCAAAAGTCACTCATCAATTTGTTGTTTTTTTTTTTTCTAAATCCGTAAATTTTGATGAACATAGATGTCACAAGTATATTTTTTTTACAAACAATCTTTTTTTTATCTATATCTAATTGTCTATAACAGAGGCACACAATTCTTAGAATCTAGCTCGATATTTTGGAGCTTACGGTTCCAAGTAAAAATGTTACTCGATAACGAACTTATTTATCAAATGTACAGTCCGTGGAGTTTGTAGCACTCGTCAAATTTTTATCTATGTTTCGACTCCAGTATTACTAGATGATCTATTCCAGTCCTTGCGGGCCGAAAACGACTATAATATAACTGCATATAATATTATAACTATAAATCTTTGCATATTATCTGATACGTAAAACATCTTTTCCACAATGTTATACCAGGGTCGACCACAAAATTTGACGAGTGTATACGCAAAATTTTCTTATTATTTATGCTATAATGTCATATTTCTCCTAAACTAATACTATAGGCGGCCCTCCGACCTCGCTTACTGTGACCAGAGTCGGTTATCTTACACACTAACGTATGACATAACTGTTTCTCTTATGTACAGGCTCTGGAAGCAAACAGATATGTCACCCCATTTTTTAATTTAAAATAATGATAAAATCTTGAATTTCTTTACATTTGCTGACCATAACATCTGTATATATTTATTTAAACTGTCTCTACAATATTGTCTTTCCTTATTATAATTTACGGTTAGTAAATTAAAAAATGGAGTTCTTTGGAGCGAATATTTGAGATGTTTTGTTCCGTAACTGTACGGCATGGAGGCCAGTGGCGAGGTAAGTCGCACGTCTAAAACAAAAGCTATTTGGATAAAAGCATGTTTAATTATGAGTGAAACAGCGAGACTTGTCTATGTGACATTAAAGATGTCCCTGTGGAGACCATAGTCATATGTATGACAAACATAACAAAATGTAATCGACTATCTTCTACACAGGACATCTCCAGGCCAATCACACAGTCCACAATTGATAATACTTTCACATAAATCGACCAATGTCACATAACTTACAGCTTAAACCTACAAAGGGACTAGAACTAAAAAAATACAACCTAATCAATTTTGAATTGTCATGTAACTAAAACTTAGCTTTCTTCAGGAAATTATTGTTTAATAAATAAAATAAAATGCTATTTACATAGAAAACATTGCGGAAAATATGATCATACATACATTTATTATAGTGTATTAGGCTGCAATATCACACGTAACTTTAACAATAGCTGTGCAATGTATTTCTTTACATTGTACATCTATTGTGCACAACAATACAAAGTCAATAAAAAATATACTTTCACGCCCGAGCTAAGTGTGATATTGCAAAATGCTATTGTACAAGTTTCAACAATAATTTCAGAATTTTCAGTCAATATTTAAAATGGGAGCCTCTTGTGGTCCAAATGGTCTTCAACTAAGAGTTACAAACGTAAAACTAACAATAAAATATAATACCGATGCAACAGCATGCAATAAAATTAATATATATAACTATAATATACTTTATTTGATTGTGCAGTGATAAATGTGCTTTCTCATATAGAATCTATATGTTGGCACAAGTCATTGTATTGCAATATTGAAATTCCAAACCATAATTAACTAAACACTAAATCAATTTGAACATTTCTTTTATGACTTAATTTTGAGTACTTTTCTTCTAACCAAATCTTTTCCTAATAATATTTTCCTAATCAGAAATCGTATCACGTTAACAATAGTACCAGGGTAGGCTTCAAGTCTTTGCAAAAATATCTACTTTAGGTTGTAGAAACTGTGTGTTGATAGCATAGTTTGATATGTTGTGCGAAAGATAACTAGTACAAAACGTTCGAGAACCTTATTTTTATTTAAATTTCACACTGTTATAACATTAAGAAAACAAACACACAATCTTAGGATAAATGCCGATTAGAATTAAGTACTTGAGAGAAGCTGTCATGAAAGAAGACAATGGATTGCGGGATATTTCTAGGATCGATGATGTAGAACTAGACTAGAATGTGCTAACTTAAAATATCAACAACGTGTTGCGAACATGTCGCGTGGCAACCGAACTGTCAGTGGTATGCAACCAACACACCGTCACTCATTATGTATCACTGTTCAGGCAGCGTCCTGCGCGGGCGAGGGCGCCGGCGAGGCGCCTGAGTCCTCGGATCAGGTCTTCCGCAGCTCCACCAGCTTCACGTCCTTAACGTGCAGGTTGTGCTTCGATTTGGCCGCGAATTTGATGACCGCCTGCGTTGAGACGAGAGGCACGTGTCGGAGATCCAGTCTGTACAGAAAAAATATTCAGGTCAGTGTATAATCATCTCTAAAAATGTATCAAACTACGAGCCAAATGAGATACGTAGAACCAAGGTGCCCGGCGACAACCTGAAGAACATCAGGCTGCATACATCGTTTAGAATCAATGGAGCGAACATTTTATATATCTTTATTTCTGGCGATACTTAGTCCAGAAGTGGCCATCTTGCTTCTAAATGGTGACAAAATTGTTATGCTTGTTTTCAGAAAGGAATGCTTACCGCACTAGGTTGGGGCAGCGTGCTAGATGGTCGAGCGCGGCCTCGGTGAGCAGACGGCAGCCCGCCAGCGACAGTCGCTGCAGCCCGTGGTGCGCCAGCTGTGCCGCGCCCGCGTCTGTGAGCCGCGCGCAGGATGACGCGTCCAGCTCCACTAGCTTTGGTAATGCCTAGAAAACAAATTAAATGACATTTATATAGGTGTAAAAAGACATCACAAAGCCTACTGCTGGGAAGTCACCGGCCGCGAGTTCCTGGGTATATATGTGTGTTACCTGCACGACGTAGCGCATGGCGACGTCGGTGATGTCAGTGCCGGGCAGACGCAGCACGGCGAGCGCGGCCAGTCGCGAGGGCTCTGCGCGCGTGGTGTTCCCGCCGCCCGGCCGCGAGCTCTCTGGCGGCGCCAGTATGCCCCTCAGCTTGGCGTCGTCCAGCGCGCGCGCGAACGACAGGTCCAGCGCTGTGAGTGGCGGACACGCCCCGCTGCGCAGCGCCAGCGCCGCCTCGGCCGGGGAGCCCGCCAGCGACAGCGAGCGCAGCGCGGGCAAGCGGGCCAGTAGCCTGCGCGAGAGGAAACATACATCATTATCTTAAGAGCGCGTTTTCTGAAAGTTGGCAACATCGCAAATAGTTGTCAAATATTAACAAGTTTTAATTAATTTGGCAATTTGTGGCAAAAAATGATTAGTGAATGCAATAATTAATATCGTAACAAAAAGTATTTGGAAACTTTCCAAATGCTTTTTTACACCTGAAACGGTTTCAACATCAAATTCAGTGTTTTAATTGCATTCCTATATCAATTTTTTAGTGCACTACACAGCCATATTTTTTATTTTCATAGAGTAAAATTATCAAATGAATTAAAACTTGTAAATATTTGACAGCTTTTTATGACGTTGCCAACTTTCTGATTACGTGCCCTTGACTCTACCGACATGCCGATTGTTCTGAAATATGATTTCAATACAAATAAAAAGCTTTCACTTTTAGTGTTACTGAGACCCGAAAACTGCACCATAAATAGTACCATATCAATAATAATTATAATTATTTACCATGCCAGTTGTCTCCTAGCAAGATGGCACCACTCGAGTCCCAGTGACAAGGGCTGTCGCCTGGCGATGCCGGCCAACTGAGCGGCGGACACGCGCACTTGCACGAAGGACATGCTGCGCCACAAGGAGGGATCCATCTGTGAAAAAACGTAAATATTACTGTCGGTATTTTTATATTTCAGAGATTAAACTGAACCTTTAATTGAATAAAATTTCCTAATAGCATAATCCAGACAAGTTGACTACGATGGCAATATTGCTTAGGGTTGTTTCAAGAGTCAATACCCAAATATTATTTGACCCATATTCGTCTCTTTTTCGTATTAAGTTGAGTCAAGTGATTCAGGCATTTACGTTATCTTTGTTGCAAGCTCATTCCATTTTAAAGATCATTTAATTTTAAAGATCAAGTGACAAACTATAGGCCTATTTCTTTACTGCCTTCTATGTCAAAAATATTAGAGAAAATTATAAATAAAAGATTGTTAAAATATTTGGAAGATAAATCTGGGGGCACGGCAGTGCCCCAGCCAAGTCTCGAGCAAAACGGGCACGGCCGTACCATCTTTTCTCGATGCGATTCGCGGCTGTTTCGCCCCCCCTATATCTTCGACGTGGACAAAGCTAGGAGTTTAGGTTTTCGGTGAATAATAGTAGGCATTAGAACAAGCTTAAGTTCGAAATTTCATGCCAATTGAATTAATAGTTTAGGAGTTACGGTCGATCAAAGTTACACCATTTTGTCACTCACTCACTGACTCACTGACTCACTGACCGATCATCAAAAATCTAAGGTACTTCTAGCAGACTTAGAAACTTCAAATTTTGCACCAAGATAGGTCATTAGCCACATATAAAGGAAAAATTATAAAAACATTAAAAAATAATATACCATAGAAAACAATTTTATATTTGCGGTTTGGCAAGAACATTATGTATGGATTTTGACTGCATTGTTAACTTTGTTCGTTGTTTAAGTATTCAATTGGATGAATAAATACATAGAATAGAAAAGAATAATATAAATGTAATACATAGACTATAATTCATTCAATTAATAAAGCTAAAACTCCATTGTATTGCGATAAATTTCGATTGTATGCGCGCTCGATAGATGGCGTTGTACCTGTCTGAATCGCGCTATGGTTTCGTTACCGAGCGCAGTATAAGTAGTACTTTAAAATAATTCGATAATTTTCATTTGATAGCGCCATCTACCTATGAAAAACCATTTCGAAACTAAAAAAATATTGCAGCTATATTCGGAGAACCTAAGTTAGCCGGATTAGATAGTATATTTATTATTGTTACTGAAACAGTTATTTAGGCAAATAGTTTATTAATATAACATAGACATAGTTACAATATCTAGTTGTTTACGTGTTATTTAGTTTAGTTATATTTAGTTTGTAAGTTAGTAGATTTATGTTTATTTAGCTCGTTGAAAAGAAACAAAAGAGATAGAGATAGAGAATGGGTTCTAAGCAAAGCAGTAGCTGAAGTCCAAGAAATTATGAGGTCACCTAAAAAAAAAGAAAGAAATACACTTACAAAAAATAAATGAGATCCCACCAAAAACATTAAATGTAAAAAAATGCCAAGTCTCTCGATGCAGTCTTTCCATCGTAAAAAGTTTTGAGATCTCATAGAAGCCAAGTCCTATTCAAATTATTTTGTAGTTATAAATCAACATTTAGTAATTGTATCAATAGTTTTCTTTATATTATAATTATAGTGACTTGGCAATGAGCACAAGAAGAAACAAAACGGCATATTTGGAGTTGAAAGTCACACACCGCATGCGTAAACATTAATATCACAAAATTAATTTTCTTTTGGTTTATCCGTGTCGTCCCAACCGAATTTCGGCAACGGCAGTCAGTCTCATCCAAGACTAGTAAACTGCGCAGGACATAAATTATAATGCACAAATGTGTACGCAAACACTAGTGTTAGTGTACTCTCGGTTCATTTGCTTTCATAAAGCGATGGCCCGTAAGGTATTTTTTATTATTGCATTGACGTGGTTACGTGTGGATCATGATCCACGCGTAACAAATAATCTGATCACATGTCTCATCAGTAACATTTGCACATAATTCCAGGCAGCAAGCAGCTTTTAATTGGTGCTCATTGCCAAGTCACTATAATTATAATATAAAGAAAACTATTGATACAATTACTAAATGTTGATTTATAACTACAAAATAATTTGAATAGGACTTGGCTTCTATGAGATCTCAAAACTTTTTACGATGGAAAGACTGCATCGAGAGACTTGGCATTTTTTTACATTTAATGTTTTTGGTGGGATCAATTCTGTCTAAACGGCAGTTTGGATTTAGGCCTAGAGTTTCAACTGCTGATGCGGTACATCATCTAACTGACTATCTTGCGCAAGAACTTGACAGGGGTAACCATACAGTAGGGATTTTCCTGGACCTAGCTAAAGCTTTTGACACAGTTTCCATTCCGATGCTGCTGCGCAAGCTTGAGATCATGGGTGTAAGAGGCACCCAGTTAAAAATTTTCCAAAGTTATTTGGAAAATCGATCCCAGTGCGTAAAGATTGGCAATGTTGTCAGCGCTTTTCAAAATAATACATTTTATGGTGTTCCCCAAGGAAGTATCTTGGGGCCCACTCTATTTTTGATCTACATAAATGACCTTTGCGATTTAAAACTAGAGCGCGGCACTATCATAACTTACGCTGATGACACTGCTTTGCTTTTTTCGGCTGACTCAGAAAACGAAGTCTACAATCTTGCGCAACACGGATTCAATATTGTAAATAAATGGCTTCTAAATAACTCACTAACTTTAAATGCAGACAAGACAAACTTCATTAAGTTTTCGATGCGCAAACAAATACCCAATATCCCCTCAACATTGCATGCTCATTGTTGCCAAGTGCCTACAGAAAGTCAATGTAAGTGTCCCAATATTAAAAAGACTGACAAAATAAAATACCTAGGTATTATAATAGATGAAACCCTTTCCTTCAAATACCACATGGAAGCATTAAATAATAGAATTCGTAAGTTGATATTCGTATTCAAAAAACTACGGATTATTGCAGATGCAAAAATAATTAAGCAAGTATATTTTGCTCTTTGTCAGTCAATTTTGACTTATTGTATTACTGCATGGGGTGGAGCGAGTAAAACACTGTTATTGCCCATTGAACGAGCTCAAAGAGCTATTCTCAAGGTGGCTACTTGTCGGCCTTTTCTGTTCCCTACTAACCTTCTGTATAAATCCTGTGAGGTACTAACAGTTCGACAGTTATTTATAATCAGCACTGTACTAAAACAACACACAGCTCTTCCTTATAGCACTGAATTTACTAATAAGAGACGGAAAGATATAGTTTGTCCTCAAAAAAGTACAAAGCATGCTTTCACAGCCAAATTTTATATGTACCTTGGACCGCTACTTTATAATAGGTTAAATGAAAAAGGAAACATCTACTCCTTAAATTTCAGTAACTGCAAAAAAATCCTTAAGGAAGCTTTACAATCAATGTCCTATGAAGATACAGAGAAGTTACTACTTGTTCTTAAGTAACGATTGGTCAAATTATTGTAATTTTCTATTTATAATTAGTTAACTAAGTTAAACACCATAATTTTTAAACATCTTATATTGTATAGTCTATAGATTATTATGCTTATTATGTGATTATTTAATAAATTAATGTTACCTCCCTTCGCCTGAAACACAGGAATTCCTAGTTCAGGCATAGATTATTTCTGAACTTGACATAGATTTAAGAAAAATTGTATTTAACGTATACCTTATGTTTTTTGAATAAATTTATTATTATTATTATTATATTATTATTTTCGACATTTAAACACTAGAAATGGGCCCGAATGTGACTGACTGACTGCCGACTAATCAATCTGTCTACTGTTTTGCAGCCGATTGGAATCTCGTCGGTGGAATTCAGAGGCTATCAGCAATACCATAGGCATTTTGATGTGCAGCTAAGTGACTCACATTTTGTAAGAAACATATGTAGAGAAAACTAACACCAAAAAAAAACTAAATCAAAGGGGTTAGTTTTCTCTGAAGCTTTGTACAATTGACAAAGCTGAATCATGACCCATCATAAGCTTATTTTCTTACAGACATTCCAATACAATTAAGTCCACATTCGCGTAAACAAATTCGGTAAAAATAGCAACCAACAAAAAATTAGTGTCCCTCTTCAAACGGCTCAGTCACCCAGTGACTCAATGGGCATCATTCCAGTTACCAATGAGCAAATTGAAACCATTATCATGTCTCTGAAGAATGATTGCGCCACTGGTTGGGACAATATACCTGCAAAAGTTATTAAACTCTCAAGTAAAGTCCTTGTTCCACCAATCGCTCACATATGTAACTTGTCTATAAACACAGGTATATTTCCGAAAGCTTTAAAGAAAGCACTTGTCACGCCAGTTTATAAGGGTGGGAATAGAGACCTAGTTAATAACTACAGGCCCATTTCGGTTCTAACAACAATGTCTAAAATTTTAGAACGCGTCCTAAATACTTGTTTAATAAGTTATTTAGATAAAACAAAAATAATCTCGGCCAATTAATTTGGTTTTAGAAAAGGTCTATCAACGGAGGACGCTGTAGCTAATTTCTGTAATGGTGTGATCAGGAAGCTGGATAAAAAGCAGAAATGCTTTGGCATCTTTTTGGACTTATCCAAGGCCTTCGACACGGTCTCTATTCCCACACTTATTACTAAAATGGAACGTATCGGTATTCGTGGTCTAGTCCTAAATATTTTTAAAGACTATCTGACAAATAGGAAGCAGTCTGTTAGGATCGGCACTATAGTGAGTGATGAAGAACAAATTGATTACGGCGTTCCCCAGGGGAGTATATTGGGTCCCACGATGTTTTTAATATATATTAATGACTTGTGTAGTCTCAAAATAACAAATTGTGAAATAACTACTTACGCAGATGATACCGTCCTACTAACACATGGAGCTGACTGGAATTCTGCCAAAAAACATGCCGAAAATGGACTGCGTATAATTAAGAATTGGCTAACCGATAATCTACTTACACTAAATATAGAAAAATCTAAATTCATCCGTTTTCGTTTACCAAGTTCTCCAGCTCCACCAGAGTCTACTAACTCTCTGAAACTTCATACATGTGCCGGGCCTACGGACTGCGCCTGTTTGTCCTTGATGCGAGTGACCAGCATCAAATACCTTGGCATAATGTTAGACGAGCGACTTGATTGGCGTCCACAAGTGGTTGCTCTCATAAACCGAATTCGAAAGCTTATGTATATTTTTAAGAAGCTCAGATCTACTGCAGACATATCTACAGTCTACATGGTATATACTGCCCTCTGCCAATCTGTATTAACTTATTGCATACCTATATGGGGTGGCACCTATAAAACCCTATTTCTTATGCTGGAAAGGTCGCAGCGAGCAGTCTTGAAAGTGATTCATCATCAACCTCGTTTTTATTCAACCACCAAATTATATACTGAATGCCGCGTACTGACCGTGAGACAGCTATACATACAAAAAACCGTTCTCCGCAGACACCTCCGGCTACCTCTTATAGAAGTAGCAAATAGAAAGCGCGCCGGTGCACTTGTATGTCCCGGCGTTAGCTGCAGAACAGCTTTTGCAAGCCGTCAATATGAAGTCGCTAGTTCAAGACTGTATAATGAGGTCAATAAAATACTGGCAATATATAATTTAACAAATCGTGAGGTAAAGCATAAGTTGAATAATTGGCTTTTAACTTTAACTTACGAGCAGACAGAACTACTTTTAATAGTTAAAAAGTAACTAGGTATTAAAGGTGTCAAACACTGTTTGAATGTGCATGTGGTAGATTTATTATTATTTTTTAGTTTATTTTAGTCGTTTTATTTAAATTTTGTAAAACTTTACTGTAGGTTTATGTTACTTTTTATTTTCTTATTTAAGCACTAACTTATTAAGTCAAACAGTTACATAAGTTCAGGATTGTGTCTAGGTCAATAGCTCACCAACTCCTATAATACAAGCCTGGCTTAGTTTAGGAGTTAGAGAATTTCAAAAATTATGTAACAGCGTACAACCTCAAAGACTAAATTATTGTTATTATATTAAGAAACTTTTGTACCTACCTTGATGGAAATAAATATTATTATATACAAGATGAATATTCGCATCCGCATTCGCGTTCGCGAATGTGAAAAATTAAACATTCAATACATCAATTATAAGATAAACACATATCCATGGTAACGACCTTGATCTTTGTTATTTTGACGGGTTCAAACGATTTACTGTCATAATGGATCATGATTCAACTTTGCCGATTGTACATTAAATTAATCTTTTTGTAGATTGTGAAACTGCCGGTGCCCTGATCCCGACAGTTTCGCTGGCATAGTATAATAGAACTTACCGAATACTCAGCCCAGGCCTTGCAGACGAGCGCGCACGTGGCCAGCTCGTGTGGCGTGAGCTTGGCGAACACACACAGCATGGCCTCGCGGTCCAACCAGGGGGAGCCGGCCGGGTTGCAGGCCACGGACAGCGGCGGGGCTGGCCGGATCGGGTACATCGGCTTCTTCATGATCTGCAGATAGATGGCACGGGTTAAATGCGGGGCGAGAATTTGCCGGTAAGTTTTTTAGAATTGAGTATGCAATAAAAAGTGTAGTTGGATTCTCAGGTTTTTCCTAACGAAAAAATATTCCCAATACCATGTAGGTTTGCCATTATCAATGAGGAGAGATTACTCCTATTGATTTCACTGTTAAAAATCCAAGAAACATTCCAAATCAGTTTCTTTTATATCGTTGAGTATTCCCCTTATAGTCAATTTGTCATCGCAAGTATGCGTTTATACGTTTCTCTTATTTAGTTCGACGAATCACGTCGACATAAAGTCGTTAGGTTTATACGAGCAACAAATGAATGCACCCTCTACCAAAAGGAGAGAGTGAACCGCTCCCAAAAATAACAATAACTAGCTGATGCCCGCGGTTTCTCCCGCTGATCGGCTCCTGTTACTCGTAGCGTGATACTATATGGCCTTTTTCAATTCGAATTAGTAGTAAACCAAACATACTCTTTAGCATTATAATAATTATTAAGTTTAGATGATGTCCAACTAACTTTTCTCACCTTAGCGGAGTGGTGTGTGAGCTGCAGCGCTAGATGCGCGCGCAGTGCCTGCTTCTTGGGCGCCTCGTCTTCATCAGACGCTCGTCGTTTCTTCGGCATAGGTTCCCAGCCCTCGCCCTCGCCGACTGGGTTGCCATCCTCCTCGCGCTTTATTTCTGTTCATAGAGGTAATGTTATTGACACTCGTACACGTGAAAATACATACGTAGTTCAAACTTCGATGACACACAGCGACTTATCTGCTGCTGCAAATGTCTACTCTCCGCGAGTATTCGCTGTATGTGACACGCTATTTGCAGCGAATAGTGTCCGCAGTTTTAATTGAGCATGTTCAATTTTTCTTGTAGCGATTACAGTCTCTGTACGTGACCGAAGCAATGAAATATATCATGTCTGGGAATGGTAGATACACCATAACGAAATAAGTTTTTACACAGTAATCTTCATACAAGTTTTGATTACATGGTCGAAGATACTGTAGTGTTAGTACTCGTTATGAGACAGTTATGCATAGCCAACCACCAGTTTTTTAATTAGAATGTTTTATAATATAGAATCATCCATTGGACAATCGTGCTAACCATAACCTTTAACCGTCAATGACGAATAAAGGATAAAAAGAATTCACGATAGCGTCGATCGCTTATGCTGTGTATACAAACATTCAGCATAAAAAAGGTCCTTTTACCAAGCTTCATAATACTGCTAAAATAGCCATTATTGTCGGCCTATTAAATTGTTTGGCCTTTACTCAGCAGCGGAGGTTTACTGAATGATGGCGTATTTACCGTCCTCAGACTTGATATGTGGAACTTCATTCTTGCCTTCATTATCCGAGCCAGCCTCTGATTTGAGTTGTGATTGTGATGTTGGTCCTGGTGCCTTGTTCTGAAAAGATAAGTGGTTTAATTAATAATGTTCATTCACATTGTATTGTAGAACGGGCTCGTATCCGCAACTCCACGTCATGTGCGCGTATTTTGTGTACGTGGAAAATTATTTGATTCATTGCTCCCCGAGGAAAGCCAGCAGCGTCTTTGTGTTACCGACAATCTTGTGGAGAGTACCTGGGTTACCGAAGTACTTTTCCCTACATGAGGTTAACATCAGTGCAGTGTTGAGCAGGTCTTGCACATTTATACTATCTATTACACTTACACCGTTATATTATTAATATTACACAGTTATACTGTAAAGGAACTACTGATTACGACTTCAAAGTTCTGAATTTATAATTTTAGTAAACTGCTGGCGGTTGACGAGGCCAGAACTATAATAAAATCTGGTTTTTCTTTTTTTTTCATAGTTTTGTATTGATTTTACCTGCAAACCGTGACCGATTTGTCCCACGTCGGATCCCACACTCATCCGCCTGAGGTCCGATGACTTCTGGCGTGCACGGAAGTGACGAGGCTGAAATCAATACGTAAGTTTCATTAACCGACTTCAAAAAGGAGGGGGTTCTTTATTTTTTACGTTTGGTTATGATTTATAAGGTACCTAAAATGCACAGAAAGGAAACTTCAAAAAAGTTAAGGTTACAGTGAAATCAATGTTGTAACAGATAGTCTAGTTCGTAAGGTGTCAAGTCCTGTTCGAAATCGTCCACAAAAAAAAAAATATAGGAAGATTTATTTATCAAAGCTTTCATGAAATAAAATTTAAACTCTATTTAATGAAAGCTTTGATGAATTAATTATCTCAGAATCTTCCTAACTGTCATTGTTTTAGCTGCCTTATCCAGTTAAAGTAGACTCTACTTCGAAAAGCACAGATGTGGAAAGCGCAGTCCACGATGGACTTGATATGTGCAGTTCCATCTGCAGCTCTAAAATCCCTACCTTGTAATCATGGTTGAGTCCCATGGTGGTGCAGGTGGGGCACTCCCAGGAGTTGGGCAGGTCCTCGTTGATCTGTCCGCCGGGCGGCACACACGCCGGGTGCACGATGCTATAGCACACTGAACATTCGCGCAGGGATGATGGACCGTTGCGACCTAGAACATAATATAACCATGTGAGGAAGAATGTTTACATTTGATCCGATCATATTCGCGGGATCACAATGGTTAGAAATTACCCAAAATAGAGAGGTTTGGACGGAGAAAGAGGAAGGCATTTGCGCAGTAGTGGGACACATAGGATATTAAAAAAAAACGACGGGTTGCACTCTGGGAGTGCCGGCAGAAGTGAAAACTTGAATAGTAATTGTTGGAAATATCTTGTGAACAGATTTTAGTAAAACTCGCAAAAATGGTTGACTTTTTATTTCAATAATTTTCCAATGTGACGTACATCTTTTATAAACAATGTTACCTAGCAACGAATGTATCCAGCATACAAACTTCTTTAAAAGTAATAAAGTCACACGAACATTCACGCAAGCGCCCTGCGCCGTCCTACGCTTTTTCGGTCAGGGTCACGTGTCCTGACGCGAGTTTAAGATTTTATACCCATTACAGAAAAGTGCTCAACGCCGCTAAAGAAGTTTTCACTTCAAAAAAGAACATCGCGATTGTATTCCGGCGAAATGAGGGTGAATTATATTTAGGTATACTCTTACCAACCCTTGGAGGATTACAAGCATGAATTTATGTGTGTGTATTTGTATTCAGACTGTGGGTATATATGGAATGCTACTCATTAAAGCGACGTTTTCGGGAACACACAAAAGGTGAACTCATTACTCATACTCACTCTCTTTGTACATATATCTTTAGGACTGATATTATCAAAAAATAATTATTATTTACCATTGTTTCCTTTAGCCTGTGGTGCGACAGGCGTCTGCATCCAGCCGTCCAGATGGCACACAGCACAGGAAGCCGTGACAGGCAACATGGGCTGCAGACACTGGCGCATGACGCACGTCTGCTTGGCGCGGCCCAGGCCACCGAACTTGACCATGTCGTGACAGAACACGCACTCGCCGCAGTCGGTACGTTGACAAGCCTCGCACTTCTTGCATCTGGAATTATTTATAGTTAGGTTAATTGCTGCATACATTTTCCGCCTTATTACAAAAAGGGGTTTAACTAAAAACCCAGGTTTAATCTTGTAAAACTACGGCTTACACAGACATTATTACAAATCGTGGTTTTGCAATAAACCACGGTCTAACAGTAGTAGCTGTCAAAGGTATGTCAAAGTTTCTTATAGCAAATTTTTCATTGTGTTGTAGTTTTTGTGTTATTTTCACCCAAAATGGATTGAAACACGGTAGATTTAATTGTTATTACTCATTGTGGATTTAATTGTTTAGACAATCGTTCAAATGGCGGTACTAAAGTCGACGTTTAATCTTAGTTTTGTAATACAGACAAATTTAAACCATGGCTCTGTAGATAAGCCTGGACTTGATAGACCAGGTTTAAACCATGGTTTATTTAGTTTTTGTAATAAGACCGATTAAGTTTATTTCAATTCTTCCTTTTCGAAATGACGTTACTTGTAGTTCAGCGTCACTGTATTGGGCGCTTCTACATTAGACGATGGTAGTAGCTTCACACAATTCTAGGATAAAGCGAGAGCGGACGATTTGAGTGTTGTATGGTTATCATTGTATGGGAAAGAGCTCATTTAGTTGATTTAAGAAAACTTTCTAATAACAGGATATTTTCCATATCATTTATCGTTGAGTTTCCGTTTTAATAATACCGATAATAATAGTGGCTATTATTTAAAACATATTCTTTGACTGTTACAATCTTGTAGTTTATCATAACAAGTAACACGCAGTCGCTACTATAATAATATTTACTGTTAACTTGAAGAATTTATTGAAACATTTTTGTATGATTGGCGCAGTCAGTGGCTGAACTGTGAAGTAAAGTAGAACACAAAAATTCAACAGGGAGAAAGGGGAGACAGCAGGCATGGATGAAAGCTACACACCTGGTGCGTCTCCTGCGCGGCGCGCTGTTGGCGTGGTCTGGTCGCGGCCTGGCAGGTCCCCCCCGCTGCAGCCCCCCCCGCGCCCCCCGCCCGCTGGACTGGCGCCGCTCTGTGTGCACCACTTCGTCTGGACCTGGGGTCATCACGACACGTTAGCATTACACTAAACTGCTACCGTGTTTATTAAAGTGTCTCTGAGATAACTACAAAATCATGTATTTAAAATATACCCAAATTAACCATATAAACAGTGTTCTAATTTATAGTGCGAGAGTCATATGCAGTGTCTTAATTGGAAGTTAAGTTTAGAAACAGGTGTTTATTATTTCTTTCTTACCATAAAAAACTTTGGCCCAAACTAAAAATGTCTTCTGTCGTAGATGTGTTTATAAACATTTAAACTCACATACAGAAACGGCCAGACCGGAACAACTACATAAGCGTCATAAATATTATTTTCCGTTGTGCCATCTTACAAGAATATGGAAAACTAGCAAAGCAAAAGATATTGCCACAAGGACCTCGGTTATTTTACTGTTAAAACCAAATAAGAAAAGTAGCTTAAATTGAACTCTTTTTGTATGGACACAACTGTCATTCAATTCAAATTCAATACAAAGCGGAACGTTACTCCAAACACTTTCAACTTTTCCCAAAATGTAATTTTCAATAATCAATGAGAAAATATTTCAATGAATAAATTATTTTTCCTAAGTACTACCTTGTCGGGGGACTCACGAATTACCGTGACCCCGGTACGTAAAAGGCTATTGAAGGACACCGTGGATTTTAGTCAGTCAAGTCTGACAGTGCCTCCCGTGTGAGGACGCATTTGATGATTTTACCACGATACAAAAAAAGTATTACCTTGTGTTATTAACGAAATAAAAATTAAAAAAACGTGTTGCGCCGACCTCAAGTAAAATGGGATAAGGGCAGGAAGATGATGATGATGATTACCTTGTGTTATACCTAGATCTTGTACAAAACCATCCAAGTTAGAAACGATGTTTAACAAAACAAAAACATATTTCTCCTACCTTTGAGCACTGGTATGCCGGTGATAGCCAGATGCTGTTTATCATGTCTGTGTTGCTCCACCACAGTACGCACATCTTTGACCAGCGCGATTGGATCGGAGAGTAGCTCAGGTACGGATTTGCGAGCTGCCGGCAGTTGGTGCAGATACATCACTATAGCCTGGAAAAGAAGAAATTAATAAAGTGTTGAGAAAATGTTATTTGCGTTCGAATCAGCTTGATATATTTCTAGTTTCATCTGATTAATGAAAAAATTGAAATCCAAGTCAAGATTTTAATAAATATACCTGTAAAATTCATTTAGTTTCTGTTCTATCATGTGCTTTTTTTAATGAGATTAGATTTCATCATAGAAAGTCTGTGATTAAAAAAATATTATGATTTATAATAATGTGTGTTAGATTTAGTGCACTAATTACGGCTCCGTTGCAAATGATTGTCAATAACAAAATCTTTTGTATTTAGCGATAGCCTCTCGTTTGACAACTATCTCGGTTGATGGTCGACAGTCAACTGTCACCATTCTTCTCACGAGAGTCTGATTATCATTTGACCTGGCTTTTGTATCTCACCTTGAGGCCATGCAGCTCGTTCTGCGTGAGGTGCACGTGTTCCTTGGGCGCGGCGAGCGCGGACTGTCCCTCGGGCGCCAGGTGCGAGCGACCCAGCAGCGCCGTCACGTAGCGGTCCAGCACGTACCACAGCATCTCCGTGAAGAAGGGATAGCGGAACTTCTGAGGGACCTGGAATTTAACGAAGAAAATGTTGGAAAAGAAAATTCTGCTAGAATTGGAAAGAAATATCAGTGTAAATACATGAATAACTCTACCTAATTCCGACCTATGATTATAACTAATGCTAAGTGCTAATAAAAGATATCACTGCAGTCGATACACAAGTCCAACAGAAAAAAATAATGTTATTAGTGATTCTATTTAAATAATAAACATAGTCAAACCTTAGTAACATCTTCAACTTGGGCAATCTTGAGTTGCTTTTCAATGCCGAACTGGTGCAAGAAGTTCCCGCCGAAGACCAAGGAGTCGCTTGGAGTGTACACAGCGTGGATCCAGCCAGTCGGGATGAAGAATGTGTGGCCCGCTTGTAACTGAAATTATATGAACAAAACATTAATATAAAATAGTTTCAGTCGCCGTCTGAATGAGTGTAGGAGATCCTCATGTGTTTTTTTTTTTCTAGGTGATAAATCATCATCTCCTTTCGCCCTGGGTGGAGCGGAAGGGACCGCCGGACTCTTACCGACTTAAAATCCACCCTTTTCGTCCAGTTGCCCTTCGCGTTCCGGGGCCGCGGTGTCCTACTCATCGGTCCCAAAACCCCGGCAGGAGTATAGACTTATGGGAGCCTCATCAGCTTTTTAAGGGCAGCGTGAACTCTAAGCGCCGTCGATCCAGGTCTGAGCCATGATCAGACAGCGAGCTACCAGTTATTCGCCCCACAAGACCCATGTAGGTTAATTATCAACTGTCATAATTGAATTTGTAACATTTCACCTTTCAATATTGTAAGGTGACCCCTTGATTAGTTAAAAAGTATCACATTTGGAATACATAAAAAGTCATAGTTCAATAAAGTTATAATTTACGAGTACCGACCGTATTTTTATGAAGCCATTAAGACGTGATTGCTGTGTGAAACCGCTGCGTACGTGGTGCGCGTCACAGAATCACACTTTTATGTTTTATTAGTATTTCAGCACTCGACTAACAATCAAAGTGATTTAGTTAAACCATCATCATCATCTCAGCCATAGAACGTCCACTGCTGAACATAGGCCTCCCCTTTAGATCTCCACATATACCGGTTGGAAGCGACCTGCATCCAGCGTCTTCCGGCGACCTTTATAAGGTCGTCTGTCCACCTTGTTGGTGGACGTCCTACGCTGCGCTTGCTAGTTAAACCATAGAGGCGGATATTAAAAAGATTACCTTCCGTATATTTGACCTTCAAATTCATTTAGGAAACGCATGTTATATTATTATGAGATCAGGTTAGACTTTCGGGTCGGGCAGTACCAGCTATTTAGAGCTTTCACATTAGACGATAACCTAATATTTGGCGCAGCCGTGAGTCATATACCGCCTTATTACAAAAAGGGGTTTAACTAAAAACCCAGGTTTAATCTTGTAAAACTACGGTTTACACAGACATTATTACAAATCGTGGTTTTGAGATAAACCATGGTCTAACAGTAGTAGCTGTCAAAGGTATGTCAAAGTTTCTCATAGCAAATTTTTCATTGTGTTGTGGTTTTTGTGTTATTTTCACCCAAAATGGATTTAAACAAGGTAGATTTAATTGTTATTACTCATTGTGGATTTAATTGTTTAGACAATCGTTCAAATGGCGGTACTAAAGTCGACGTTTTATCTTAGTTTTGTAATACGGACAAATTTAAACCATGGCTCTGCAGATAAGCCTGGACTTGATAGACCAGGTTTAAACCAAGGTTTATTTAGTTTTTGTAATAAGGCCGACAATATTTAATGTTTAGTTGTAAGTTTTCTTTTTATTATTTGCTTTCTTTGTTTATGTTGTGTGTACTTATGGCATGTGTCAATTAATGTTTTTTCTTTCTTTCTTCATTATAACGGTGACGTTACGATATCGGTGGGTTGGGTAGTTTAATATATTTTAGAGAAAATGAACGAGAGCGGGTGATATGCTAGTGTCGTGCCGTCGTCTAAAAGCGCCCATTAGAAGTTTTCATCAGGAATTAGCAAGCCCAGAAAGAAAGAAATAATATTTATTGGTACAGAAACAGGGCATACACAATAATATGCAAAATAAAAGAGAAAAATTAACAATGATTTTAAAAATAAGAGTCCACAGTCCCAGAGTCTTCAGTTGTGGCCAGTTGGAAAGAAATAAGGGTGACTTTTCAATGAAGGTGTTGGTGTACAGCAGGTTTCACCTCTATCTCTGTCTAAACCTTCACAGGTCACAAGCTTGATGTACAATAAGCTATTTTACACAAAATTGAATTAGTCCAGAAGGTAGATCACCAAAAAATATTTTACACGTTTTTTTTTCTTTTGTTGCGCAAACCAAAATTGAGGAACATACAACGCTTCTAAAAATTACAAAACGTCACTCTCCCGAATTTCGAAGAGTTTTATCTATATCAATATTCATTGATAACAAAAACAAACAAAAAATACGTGCTCATTATTTTTCAATACTCTGTACTGACGGACTAAACAGATTTTCAATTTACCCTATTATACACCTTATTCATTTTCCTATCTGTTTACATTTTTAAACATTTTTACAAAAAAGTCCATTGACCGAAACGACTATCGGTACAATGACTGCTGAGTCCACGTCCCATATGTCGACAATCTCGCGAGCTAAATCAAGATACTTGATTTTTTTATCATTTTCAGCTTTCACGAGATTTTCGTTAATGCACCTTATTATTATTATTTTTAAGAGCCTGCTCTGCCCCACTCCTGGGCAAAGGCCTCCCTCCACTCCTTCCACCATTCACGATACTGGGCGTCCTCCTTCCAGTTCGGAAGAAACCTGTCCAGTTCGTCCCGCCATCTCCTACGTGGCCTGCCACGACCTCGTCTTACTGTCTCAGGGCACCAGTTTTGAGCTATTTTGGCCCAGTTTGTCCGACATGCGGCAGACATGTCCTGCCCAGTCCCATTTCAGTTGGGCAGTCTTCTGAGCCACGTCAGCTATGTTTGTTTAATATTAGTAACGTAATATTAGCGGTAAGCTTTTTTAGCGGTTACCACTATTTCATGGTATCAAGAGTTACAGTGATGACGCAAATAGTATGGCGCGTCTGTTTAAAAAATAATAAAAGCAGTAATACTCACATGAACCCGAATGCACTTCTCGACCGTGTCGCCGAAGAAGACATCAGACTGTTTGCCAGAGAGCACCCACTTCTCATACAGCTGCAAGTTCTTCTCAGTCGGTGGGATCAGCCAGAATACTTTGGCGCCTAAAATAAGGAAAAAAAAATCGTTTAAAAACTCCTTTCAACCGAGAAATGACGACAACAACAACTTAGGTTGCGGTGCTACTGAGGCGGAGCGGAGCAGAGCGGAAAGCGATTCACTAATCACATGGTTTGAGAGGAGAGATGTGGATGTAAAGCCATGTGATTGGTGAATCGCTCTCCGCTCCGCCTCAGTGGAACTGCAACCATACAGGTGTATTTTCAAAGCTTTTTAAACATAAGATTATGACAGAGCTAAGTGTGATTTTTTTTTTAACTTCAATCTACACTAATTTAAACTGTTCATCAGTTTGAGATTGTTTGTAGGAAGTAATCTCTTAAACTACTGAACTGATCTAGAAAATTCTTGCACCAGTCGAAAGCTACATTATTCCTGAGTGAACTAGTTTCTATTTTAATTTCAAAATACACCTGTGCTCTGTGCGCACACAGAGCAGGTTGTTAGTGATGAAACGAATTTTGGTTTTTTCACATTTCCGAATGCGGATGCGAATATTCGAATATCTACAATATTGGCGAATACGAATATTCGTTACATCAATAGTCACTGGTTTGTAATAAAACTAAACTACCGCCTCTTTCCTCTTAATCCCATTCAGGGAAGCACATGTAAAACACCGAATTAAAATTTACTTTAACATAAACAAAATGGTCGCGAATGACCCCGGAACGTAAAGGGCTATTGAAGGACACCGTGGATTTTAGTCAATACGAGTCTGACAGTCCCTCCCGCTCTGCTTCGGGTGGGAGGACTCATAAGATGATTTTACCACGTAAAAAAAACACAAACAAAACAGTTTAAGTAACTCACAATAAATTCAAAATAAAGTTCTATAACACTAAACTACACTTTGTATTACAACATTACTTTATGTGAAAACAACTTACCTCGTAAAATATGGTACCAGACGGAGGTACCTCCAAAATCAATGTGGAAATCTGTATAGCAGCCTTTGACAGACATCAGGCAGTATTTCTGCACCTTCGGATACATCATGTCGTCCAGAGCATTCGTTGACTCCGTCTGAGGATGTAATTAAAAATATATTTAATAACAACTAAATTATGCACTGATTTTATTATTTTTATTGGAATTTTTTCCAATCGATAATGAACCTTTCTCCGTTTTGATAAAGTTGAAAATCGATTATAGACATTTGACAGATTGGAGTACATACGCACAAATAACGATATTCACGCTTCTACACTCGCGAGCAAACTATGGAATCACTTACCTACTCCGATTCCGGATCGCGATCTTGAGTACTTAAAACTAGTTAAGAATAATAAAAATGGTACCATTTTAAAGGTTTAACTGTTAACTTTAAATTGAAACCAAAATCATTCAAATCTCGACATTGTTTATGAAGCTACCCCGGATCAATTCCAAGTAAGTGAATCCATACTTTTGCTCGCTACCACATAGATAATCTTATACAGTACGAAAAATTGGTGTGACGAGAGGTCAGCTTATGCTGGAAATAGCTTGATAATAGTTGTGTATACTAACGAACTAATATGACTGCAGTCATTTTACGATACATTGTAAGTTTATATTATACTAGGAATTAAGCCAACTGCTAGAGTCGTGTATTGTTTCAAATAATAAACAAACGTTTTTTTCTTTCTAATACAGAGAAAGCACGACCATTTATCATCACGCTTGGTCGTGGCTGATTGTTTTATTGTGAAAAATAAACATACGGTTTATTTTTCTCAAAAATAAACCTTATCTATCTATATATCAACCTTATATATGCAAGTTTAGATAGATGGATATTTATTGTCACGAACACAGGATACCATTTATGTCTGTATTACGTTCCTGTAAAATTATCTCACATTTTCTAGTAACGCGCAAGAAAAGCCGCTTGAAACAGGTAGGTAGTATTTTTTTTTTAAATGAGTCTTACAAATTTCAGAATACCAGTCAAAGACCAAGTTCTGAAATGATAGTAGTTAGGTTTAAAGACATTTATCTATATATATAAAAGGAGAACTGACTGACTGACATATCAACGTACAGCCGTAACTACTGGGGCTAGGAATGTGAAATTTTGCACACGGCTTCCTATTATAATGTAGGGGAGCACTAAGAAGGGGGTTTTGGAAATTTAATCTTTAAGGGGGTGAAAAGGGGGAATTAGGAAAGTACGTAACCCACGCGGACGAAGTCGCGGGCAAAGTGCTAGTTTCTCATAAAAACATAAAGTTCACTTAAAATGAGATACAATATTATTTCTTAATAGTAACATAATATTTGCCTCTGGGGCTATGGCGACATTATATTGTTATTATTTAAATGGTTTTTCAATTTACGCTTAAATATGTTAATACTATCACACTTCTTCAAATCTTCAGGTAAATTATTGAACAATTGTAGTTGGTACTTGGATCTAAATAAATGTTCGACATCGTCGTGTTCGCGTGCGTAAGCGCCGTGTAATACTTAGGTCGTGTCGTGCTGACTCGTGCTGTGTACTCGCGCGTGACACAGAAGTACATTTCAAACCCATTCATAAACTACGTAATTACGATTAAAGATACGAGAACTATCGGTCGTTTTTTATCGGTTACACTTCGGAGAGTGTGCGATGGAACTGCACAATTTGATTCCTGACCCATTCTATCATTGTACTATAAGACGTGCGGCGATGCGCCATGGGTACATGGGGACATCCCACCCTTTCTTTTTTTTTCGTGGTTAAATCATCAAATGAGTCCTCCCACCCAGGGGAAGGCCGGAGGGACTATCAGACTTATACTGACTAAAATCTTTGGTGTCCTTATCCACTTTTACCACGATTAGGTTCAACATGCAGTATTTCACACTCGTGTTTTTTTCTTTTCTTTGTCGCACTTGTGCGGAAATAAAGATTTCCACAGATAACGAGTATCACGCCTCAAATGCCATAACAAACTTTCCCCACTTGCATCAAAATGTACTATCATTGTACGCTCAGGAGTCTATTTCAGGTTAGTAACAACCTTTTTTTTTTATCGTGGTAAATGAGTCCTCCCACCCAGGGCAGGGCGGGGGGGGACTGTCAGATTTGTACTGACTAAAATCCACGGTGTCCATCACTAGCCCTTTACGTACCGGGGTCTCGGTAATTCGTAAGTCCCGCGACCACGTAAGTCCCGCGACCTTAGTAACAACCTTGGCGTATTTAAGTCAAGAGTGAATATGTTACTTCTCGGCAAGCGTGCTTCACCGTCGACCACATCATCGCTTACCATCGGGATGAGATAGTGGTTAAGAACGATACTATCGCTAAATAAACCTCTTTTAACTCTTAACAACAAGTGCGTTACGTTTCCTTTGTCCTTTTTTGTTTGTTTTGCTTCTGCATAGATACTTTTACACAGTTCAAGGGCACAGGTCGCAGGGGCGGGGGTGAATGTTGCCGAATCCACCCGGTCACCCGAACTAATCCGACGGCTCACGATCTCAGACGAGTTCGTTCCGCCCAAGTCAGCATATTTTCCGCCCGATACTTTCAGTTTGAAACTCTTGCAAAATATTATTTCACTTCGTCGCATCTTGGAGGTAAACATTTTCTTTTAGGTTTGTGGGTTACATTATTTGTTTATTAAAAACATATTTTTAGAATAGAAAGGTAAACAACTAAGTGCATATTGACAAGTGAATTATAGTTATGAAATAAGCCACTCATTGACCATACATCTATTAATCTTCTAACATTATGAAGTCACGAAAAGTTCTTTTCACATAGCGACCCACTTGTTGACCACCGATTACTGCCGGATATTATTGATCGAAGCGGATAATGAACCGGAATCTTTTCATACATAAGACATGCAACATACAATGTAATAAAGTATAATAAAGGAAGGAAAAATTATATTCCTTTCGTCTCCTACAGTTTTATACATCTAGTCCTACAGACGCGAGTACATCAACCTACCCTTATCTATCAAATGTTTCCAAACGAAAATGAACTTTCTCCTTTCGTGATGAAGTAGAAAAACTACTAATCTGGCGTCCAATCCTAGCATAGGCCTATTAAAATTGGTATAAAAGTAGTTCAAAATACCTGCTGATCCTTAAGATGCCGAGGCCACACGGTTTCCACCCAGTCAATGAGGCGCACGATGCGTGGCGCCTGTACGTAGTTCTCCAGCCGAGTGTGTGAGAACTCCAGTGAGATCACGTTGAGAAGACGCTCCTTGTTGGGGTCGTCGTAATAACGCTGCCAGTCCTGGGTGACGAGGGATAAAAGTAAATGTTTAGACATTTTATTGTTTACAGAATAGAACTCATGATCGCAATACCTTTTAATTCATTATTAAAGAACAATTTCTCCATTAAAATTAACAGCTTATTTTGTTTACCATTATAACGCTTGTGAATTTATAAATCTTTGGTTTTTACGTATGCGTTATTAAAGGTCAAGCAAAAGTAAAGTTTTAAGCCTTTGTCAAACAGACAGGCGTGACGAATGCGAAGCGTGACGTTTTTATTTGTAATTTATGGAATTGTTTGAATCCAGTCACATAGAAAAACAAAAGCGATCCGATAGCGTGACAGAACTATCGGACTGACGTCTCGCTTCGGTTCGCTACGCTTCGCTTTCGCCTGTCTGTTTGACAAAGGCATAACTGACAACTTGAGCGTTTGATGAAGAAGCTGGCTGTTAAACTTTTTGCATAAAAAACAAACACAAAGACGGACTTAACGTTAAACACAAATGTAGTAGCATTTAATCTTTAACCTACAGGCTATGCGCGAAGTCGATGGTGGGAATGGGAACTATCAAATCAATGGCAGCGCGATGTTGCGGAGTCAAGTACGTGTCAAGTTTAATATACAACGTAACCTTTTAAAAAATATTCTAAAAAATAACTCCGACAAACGTATCTCCGCCGAATGAGCGTTTCGTTTTATGATTCTTTCGACGACATAACCTTTCCCTTACGAACTAAATATTATTTTGTTTTTTTTTTTTATGATGAACAATTTTTTTTCTGCTTGGCAAGAGTTAGCAGTTCTTATGCCACCCAATAATATGGTTACTAGGAGCCTAGTAGGCGCTGTCGCGCACACATCGAATACAGCTGAATATCAGTATTTTACACAGAGCGACTGCTTATCTGACCTCAACAAAGAGTTACTGGGCAACCCGACCCTGTTAGCACTGTTTAGAACTATGAGATGTCAGATTTATTGCTGGCTGAATATGAGCCTCATCGTAAATCAGAACGATAATGTCGAGGTGTTAAATTGCTTTCGCGTATGGTAAAAGGATTGGTTGTTTCAGGAGTTAGAGAATGTTCCAGTTTATTAAACAAAGGTTCCTGGTAGTTTTTTGGGGGGTAGATAATCATGACAAGGGTCGCGGGACTCACGAATTACCGTGATCCCGGTACGTAAAGGGCTATTGAAGGACACCGTGGATTTTAGTCAGTACGAGCCTGACAGTCCCTCCCGCTCTGCCCTGGGTGGGAGGACTCATGTGATGATTTTACCACGTAAAAAAAAGGGTGGAGCCTTCTGTCAGACTCGTACTGACAAAAAATAACGATGTTCCTTCACCATTGCCATGAAATGCAAATAGAAATCGTTTGCGTTTCAGGACAACAGTAAACTCACGCCAAAACTTCACGACCCTCGCTCTTCAGTATTGGTGGCACGCTTGACGCCGTGGTTGAGCGATTGACTTCTGCATTACGTATTGCGAGTTCGATTCACGGAACAAATATTTGTAGAATCTACAAGTAGTTGTTCCGGGTTAAAGATTTGACATGAAGAGAGGAGAAATTCCTAGTATGGGGTAATTAAAATTGCGGATAGGCACAGATGGCGAATGATCTTCAAGCAGAAGATGACCACACATCGGGGGGAATGACAACCACTATTTAGGAAGTATTCTAAAGGTTGTCATCCCTCCGATGTATGAGATGATGACGCTACATGGAGGTGAGGCTTCTTCCAAGGCATTACCGCTTTATGAGCGGTAATACCTGCAAGTCCAATATCAGGATTTATGTCGATAATTGTTAGTGAAAATTTACATCAATAGCACCACCCACATCACGAAAGTGAATGGTTAACCAGTCCCACAGTACATAGATATTACAGTTATCAAATGAAACAGAGAAAATATAAACAAAGTTTTAAACTAACATAAGCTCTTACAGTAAAATGGCTTCCAATCACCGTTACGAAATAAATGTTATTAACAGTGATTTTATCTGAGTAGTGAGTTTGTAGTCAGTAGGTTAGTTACCAAGCATCAATAAAATGCAAATCTACACCCGCGAGCTAAAGTACGGAATCACTTACTCCGATTCCGTACGATCTTGTTGTAGTAACTAGTTAAGAATTATGAAAATGTTATCATATTAATGGTTTAACTGTTCACTGCTAAATTCATTAATGAAAATCAGGCCATTATTTAAGGAGCTAGTCTCTGGCTAGCGAAAGCTGTCCATGAATAATATTTACAGCCGCACAGGCCGATCTTCCGGGTTAAGCTGCGCTTGCCGAGGTTGGTCTGAGGATGGGTGACCATCTGTCGTAGCGAGTTTCCTCCGTGCCTCGGAAAGCACGTAAAGCCGTTGGTCCCGGCTGATTTGTAGCTCTTTGACAGTCGTTACTGTTACATATTTTTATAACATATTTTTTCCTACTGGGTGGGAGGACTCATTTGATGATTTTACCACGCAAAAAAAAAAAAAAAAATCTCCTCCACTATTATTTTCTAATTAATTTCGTTGCAAGATCCAAGACAGGTAAATTCATTAACCGGGACACGTCGAGCTTCATTGTCTCGGCGCTTTTCTGGTGGTTGCCACTGTTGATTCTGGCTTTCAGGAGTTGCAGTGGTTTGGGAATAGTGTGGTGGGTTTGACCCAAAAAAAAAAGTCGTTACTGTTAGTCAGAAGGTCTAAAGTCTGACAACCAGTCTTATCATGGGGTATCGTATTACCCAGTTACTGGGTTGTGGAGGTTCGATAGGCAGTCGCTCCATGTAAAATACTGATATTCAGCTGCATCCGGTTTGACTGGAAGCCGACCCCTATATAGTTCGGAAAAGGCTAGGCAGATGGTGATGTCTTGAGTAATACTCGTAAATAGTATCAACTCCGACTAAGCAACGTATAGGGCTGGCAGCTATCGATTTTTGAATTCCCGCCTTTTCTCTTGGATAGCTTTCGTTGCCCAGACTATATCCCGGATTAACTACTAGTAATTCCATACTTTTGCTCTCGAGTGTAATTAGTCCGCCAGTTAAGATTTTTGAAAATTAGCGACACATATTTTTTCTTTTGTTAAATCAAAGTGAATATTTACAAAAATAAAACTAATTAAAATTCGGGAGTCAGGTCTTGCATGATGTATTGCGGATTTTTCGTCGTAAATCAAAAGATTTACGTAACAAAACAAAAAATACGAGTCGAATATTGTTTTGATAATCTAATTGATGGACTGATTCGATTTTTTCATTCAAATACCCAATTATTGTAGACCTCTCATTCAATTGACCTCATTTGTTCTTTTTTTTTAGGTGGTAAACTCATCACCGAAGATAAGGCACTTTTAAAATTGCCAATACGTCACAAGCAAATGCTGTGTTATTACTTGCTTCTGACGTCACGAGCCCCCCCAGTCTCGAAAGTTGATGAGTTTTATCTTTGCAAAAATGCACTGCATTAACAAAAGAATAAGTTCCATTATTTTTCGAAATTCAAGTTGAGTGACTAATTAGATTTGCAATTTATTAATGTTGTCAACACGCCTATGAACCGTTTAATCAGAAACCTAAAAACGATTAATCTCATGTCAATGCATCTCGCATTCCGGTTTGATATCACACCCACATCATCTATATTTAGCCGGACCGACTATAAAACCGTAACCCGGGACGCTGACGGTAACAAATTATCTGTAATGTGGACAAACTGTTATCACAAACAGAGGTGTGTCTTCACAATTTGATAAGAGAGCTAGCACGAGTACAGTTTATTATTATGTTTGATTTATTCTGTCTATTTATCTGTTAAGATTTTTATGTTTCCGTACTCAAAGAGTACAACGGGACCCTATTACTGAGACTCTACTGTCCGTCCGTACGTCACCGGGATGTATCTCATGAACCGTTATATTTAGACAGTTGCCAATATAACAACAATATACTCAAAAACACAATAAAATAATTATTTAACGGGGCTCTACCATACGCGTTTTGATAGATAATGGTACGGAACCTTTAAGCCTTTGTCAAACAGACAGGCGTGACGAATGCGAAGCGTGACGTTTTTATTTGTAACTTATGGAATTGTTTGAATTCAGTCTAATAGAAAAGCGAAAGCGATCCGATAGCGTGACAGAACTATCGGACTGACGTCTCGCTTCGGTTCGGTATCGCTTCGCTGTCGCCTGTCTGTTTGACAAAGGCATTAATGCGCGAGTCCGCCCAGCACTTTAGACGGGTTTTGCTTTTTTGTTTAAGGATTGACTCGCGATTGACCTCTATCTCGCCTGAAGGTAAGTGAAGATGTGGTCCACAATGAAGCACGCTTGCCTTAAGGTAACATATTCACTCTTGGCTTGAAGACCCTTGACAAAGTTAACCCCCATGAAATACAGATTCCGGCAGAGTATTCCACCCCTTAGCTGTTATTTTATAATAGACGCCATATTACGATACAAATTGGTTGTCAAATTCTAAATTAACGCGAGCGAAAACGCGGGCAAAAGTTAGGAATCCTGTTTTATTTTCCTTTTTTACCTGAACGAACCAAAGTTATTACCTACATGTTTAAATCTTTTGACCCTTGCCTTTAAATCTTTTGATAGAAAAATGCGGAGCAGACTCACCGGGGACAATATCGTGAAACATTAGTAACAATTTGTGGCTTTTACTTTTCATAACTTTATCTAGACCAGTGAGATTGGTTCGGTAAGTGGTCGCTTATCGTGTTCGTTGAAAACTTTGCGAGTTACGATCTGTGTCTAGTATGTATGTTTGAAATTTACAGCTTATCTGACCTACCTAGGATTATTGATAAGTTTGGTGTCGTGTACACCTAGATTTTGTGAATTAGGAAATATCATCAAAAAGTCAGAGATATTTTCCGAAGTTCCTTATTATTGACTTAACTCTCAAAAGTTAATATACGCTAAATTAGTTTTATTTATTTATTATCCTTTATTTCAGGCAAATAAGGCCAATTAAACACATTTTTGGTGTATATTGAGTTCCTTCGAAGCTGACGTTACATTGCCATTATTTTAACCTTTAATTTATTTAAATTATACTCTTCTGAATATAAAAGTCTCCCGATAAAACCAGTATTTACGACTGAACTCACAAGAAAAATTCTTCAAGAAAGTTACATAAACTGAATTAACAACAGACATTGTGCGCAGAAAACAGTATACACAAACACATTGCGAAAACGGCAATACAGTCAATACGAATTGTAAATTCATTCTCTCGACTCGAGGCGGGTGTAAGGCCTAGTGTAAACAATACGGCAATCGATGATGCGATTACTGCCGTCAACTATAGATAATGATTGATGCCCGATTTGAATTGTGATTAAAGTATAGTAAAATATTACAAGTGTCAGATACCGTCGTTTATTGGTATAAGCTTTATGTCATGTTGCGATTTATAGTTGCTTAGATATACGCTTTATGCGAAATCGGAGGAAGGGACTATCAAATCGAACTCTTAAGTACTAGTAAGTATTTTTCTCATCAAAAACATCGATTTAGAGATGTTCTGGCATAGTATTTCCGGCCCGATCTATGTATCATCAGCCTTATAGGTTGTGTTAGTAATTGTAATTGACCACTACACCAAAACGGTGCAGGAAAATCGTGAGGAAATTGACATATGACCTAGAACTGAAACATCAAACAGTCATGTGACATCCATCAACGCGAATTGGGCTGGGTGGTATTACCTCCCTCTGGTATTAGATGTAGCTATCTTGACAACCAGTTTCAGGAACATCATGTTACCCAGTAAAGCAAATTGACTGACAATATTCATGAAAGAAAGTCATAGGCAATAAATAGCCTTTCCTAGCCTATGATGAATGGTCGCGGGACTGTACGAATTACCGTGACCCCGGAACGTAAAGGGCTATTGAAGGACACCGTGGATTTTAGTCAGTACGAGTCTGACAGTCCCTCCTGTTCTGCCCTGGGTGGGAGGACTCATTTGATGATTTTACCACGTAAAAAAAAGGCCTATGATAAATACATCATCTCATTACCGCCCTTAGGGGCCGAGCAGCAGATGACACCGCAACAACAAGTGTTATGCATGTTAGAAGGACAAAAG
Source organism: Agrotis puta (assembly GCA_943136025.2). NCBI lineage: Eukaryota > Metazoa > Arthropoda > Insecta > Lepidoptera > Noctuidae > Agrotis > Agrotis puta. The sequence continues at coordinate 10,456,405 of OW964187.2, forward strand.
AAAAATTAAAGGAAACAAGTATTTCTTGAGAAATGTCGGGAGAACATTTTTTTACGTTGCTTCTATTAGGAATTTCTCTTGCATAAACATAGATACTCACATATACAAACACCCGGAACTGGAATAACAACTTATAGGTCATACGAAAATTAGTTTCGTTCGGGGATCGAAACCGCGACTCGCTGCGCTGCAGTCGATGGCTCAACCGCTATTCTAACGTGCCGTTATTGTTATTATAAGTTATACAAATAATAAACAAGCACAATAATTCTACTCCTAGTGCATAGTTTAATTCAGTGCAAAACGCGCGACATTCTCGCGCGCAGCTTACATGCGGTTCCCTACTGCACGATTGTCGAAGTCGCAGTAAAATTGTTTATTCATGAAACTGCCGTGAAAATTAATGAAAACTTTTGACGACTTTTTATTTATTTCCGTTACAGCTTTCCATCCGTTATTATGAGTGTGGATTTTTTTTTTCTTTAAAAGTTGCCCCGCACTAGGAATTTTTCCTGTATCGAGGGTGCGTTTACAATCATACACAAACACCCAGACCTGGAACAACTACTTGCAGATCATATAGCAGAAATGATATAAAAGAAAAAAGAATGACGTCTGAGACCTTGTTTCCACTTAAGTATCCATAGTCCCAGATCAAGGTAATCCTTTTACCTACCAACTTCCATCGAAATCCATTAATCTGTCAAAGGCTTAAAAAGGCAACAGACAACAGGTTTCGAAAAACCAATCAGATTTCCACATCTCTCCGCTTAGCTTCAAGAGAAATCTGATTGGTTATTCAATTAACATCACCACTCATCTCCACTCCTCCCCGCTTTGGTGGAAACCGGGCCTGACTGCGGAGAATAGAAGAAGAAAACGTGTTGGGCCAACCCCATGAAGGGCATAAGGACAGGAAGATAATGATGGAAGTAGATGGAAATAGCTGGACGCCTATCTGTTATCTTCTTGACGAATGAAGAGATATCGGTGGAGCTTTGTAAAAGGATTGCCTTGATGTACACTTAGGAAATTATTTATCCTGATACTATAGAGGTTTTACTGTTTTTTTTTTCTTTCTAAACTTGATACGTAATCAATACATTCTTTTTTTTACCACATATTTTGATAGATAACTTGTCTCCTCAATTATAGGTCACTGAACCGAGTGCATGTATAACTTTTTAGTACGAACATGTCATTGTAACAAAATTACCTTACTTTATTGTAATTTATTTCATCGAAACTTTAGATTTAATAAATGATATTAATTTTCTGAATTTAACTACATAACTCTAACACTCAACTCTATAAATGTGAAAGATGGGATGGAGAAATGGAGAAAAAAGAAAAGATCCAATGTGGGAACGAGATAGCGCTAAACGACTTCTATAGATCTGTCTCTTTCCCACAGTGGAACTACTCTTGCTTTAAGACGCCATGGTAGACCCCCTAAACGGATCTTGATGAACGAAGACGGATCTAAATACAGCCGAATCTTACAGCAAAAAGAAAAAATTGTAACGTGTAAAAAATTGCAAATGTCCTGAACGAATTTAAATTATCCTGTAAGGATGGAGTTTGGACGTATAATAACCATCTTGTCTCTAAATTATTTTTAAGACCTGGGTTATTTTTTTATTAATTTATGGACCTTTCTTCTTCTTATTTAGCTCAAAGATAACTCTCGATACTACAACATTCCACCCTGCTGTACATGAAGTGCAAATAAATATAAAAATAATGTTGTTTACCTTCATATTCATCTCGATGTTCTTCTGTGTGTTGACATCCATGACATCGAGCATGCGACGCGAGCCGACGCACATGCGCACATCGTTTACCGTGAAGTTGCTAGTCGGAACCCTGTAACAAAACAAAGGTTTGTTTACTTATTGAACGCAAGGTTTAGGCTGCCTGTGCAGAGGAGCGAAGCGAAAAAACGGAGAAATATTAAACAATAGGATTTAACTAAATCTATTGGTTAATATTTCTTAATGTTGGGCATGAGGCACTATTTTGAACAGTGTTGATCCATCAATTTCTAAGTTCTAATAAGTTCTGTTGCGTGCCGCTTGTGCCGCGTTGCTGCCACGACGGTACTCATATTCCATAATTACTCGAATTTTTAACGTATCCACAATGACGAAAAAGATTGAAATGTAACACTAATCAATAAAAAAATTACTACTTTTGGAAAAAGAAATCCATGTTTTTTAAATAAAATTAATTTGAAATTAGAATTCTTAGCCAAACAAAAATCATTTTGGTTCAAAATGGCCAGTACTGCAGAACGGCAATTTCATAGGTAAAGACCTAATATAATTTGGATTTCTACCCTGTTGATTTAAATTGGTATGTCTTGTGTTGGCCAAACTTTGGTGTATCAATAAGGAATATTTGACTGACCAAAAACCACATTATTCTTTCAGTTGCCCTTTTCGTATGGCCTGTTTAGACACTGATTTTCTGCTTTTTTTTCTCTCTTGTTTAGTTTTTCATGTCATTACTTTCCAGAATTTGACCCTAGTTCGCGACACTATCGGATGGTTTAATTACAATACAGCGTGTGTTTTTTTTTTTCCAAAATCGACGGGTTCCATTCGTGGCCAGGAATACTGATTTAAAAAAATCCAATGATACAGTTTTAGTTTTCTTTTTTGATATTCCTCATTGTTTCAAATACAGCCATCCACGTCCGGTTAGTAAACTCACTGTTTACTGATTTAACTATTTTGTAAAATTGACAACAAAAAAAAACTCTTCAGCACCGCTTACTAAATAACAGGAAAATTGCTCAAACATTACCCAACTCAAAATAATGGTATCAAGTTCTGTGAAACCACTTTTGAAGCTTCAGGGAAAACTTTGAGTTTCGCAAGGCAGCGGCTTTTGTTGAAAAAAATCAACTTGAGAACTGTTTGTTTACTTTATTGATCGTCCTGGAAGTTACGAGATGTTAGATGTTACTGAGAACACGACATTACGAGTTGAATGATGGGTTATTTTGTTGCGGATTGCTGAATCGTTTTAGCTTTTTTATATAAATAGTAATAATTTACTAAAATATGTATGAGCTTTATCTTTCCCTTCAGGTACTAACTCATTATGGATGTTGCTTATACGAAATAAATTATTTTTTGTAAAGGAATATTCTTACTCGGCATTTATTTCTTTTTGCTAAGACTTTTTTGGCAGTAATTAAAAGAAACACTTGAGAATTATTTTTTCTAACTGAAAACAAGTAGCAATTTGAAAAATATTGCCAGGTACATTATTTAAAAAAAACTCAAATTTCTACAGAATAAAAAAAAGGAAAAAAAAAACTAGCACGGTTTGCTTGATTTTACTTTCTCAAGCAAAAATAAATATGCGCTTGACCTTTAAAATAATAATGATAACCCCTATCAGTAATATTTTGAAAATATGGTATTTAAAGAAAAAAAAAAAACTAAAATCAACAACAACAAATATTTACTTTATTTCAACTCTTTTCGTCTACCTTCAAAGGAGGCTGCAAATATCAACTAAGAGGCTATCGAAATACACCCTTATACCGCCTACTGATAGTGACCTTTCGACCTAAAACATATTTAAGTTCGGTCACCCGAGCCAGAGCGCCTTTTCGCAGTATCGCTTTTCATATGAACCCTAAGAAAAGCTCCTGTGTAAACATTTCTTAGAAGATACCGTGCAATAATATCTTGTTGGAATGTTTTGGATACATCTATGAATAGATACATCGATTTACCTGGGTGAAAAAAGGAATAGAATTTATGGGTAACTGTAATGAATACTTTTTCATGCGATTCTATGAGGATTCATATTTTTAGAAAGGTTTTTGTAGGTCCTATGGGGCATTTCCACTTTTTTTTTAGCGTGGTAAAATCATCAAATTAGTCCTCCCACCCAGGGCAGAGCGGGAGGGACTGTCAGAGACCTTCAATAGCTCTTTACGTTCCGGCATCACGGTAATTCGTGAGTACCGTAACCGAGGCGTTTTCACTACGGCTTAAATAGTAGATGCTTTATCAATTGCGGAATTCCGAAGTTCCGGAATCTAAAAGTATATTTTTATATCTAAAAACATTCTCAAAAATTTTCTATTTGAGTTATTTAAATGTGAAGTACGTTTACATTTAAATGTTGTTTATTCATTTTTAATGCAATTTTATCGATTTACTTTCTTTGTGGTAAGTATCGTTTTTATTTTACAGATATATTTTGTACCATTAAACCAGATATTCGCATTAGCGAATATTGATGTTGAATATTCGCATCCGCATTCGCGAATTTCAAAAATCAAACATTCGCAACATCACTAGTACACACATTCGCTACAAAAACACTAATCAGTACCAAGCATAGGTCGAAAACTACTTAAATATGTTACACGGTTTGATTTGCCTGGTGACTAGCAGTGTGACATGTCGGGCGACTAGTCACCAATCATAATTATCGCTTGTAAAAAATAATAGGAAAGTTTTCCGATTTTCGCAGCACTTCATGGCTAGACGCCAGGCAAATCGTCCGAAAAATGGGTCCGTGTAAATGCGCCATTAGGCTTAGATTTATAATAACTTACGACTAGTTGAAACTTATATCAGTGTTGCTTTATCAAAAAATAAACCTTAACAGTATAAAATTAGTTTGAATTTTCCCACAAGCGTCTATGATCACGTGTATAATACGAATAAAACATTGAACTGATAAAGTTAAGGTTCATTTTCGAATGAAGCTTGACTGAGCTAAGTTCAAGCTTTAGATCTAGACTAGGAGGTTGCGGTGAAATATGCTTCTAAAAGCTCAACATTTTAATAAATAAAAGAAGTGCGTTTCGGAGCGGCCCGTAAAAATGCGCATCAACATTTTAGGGGAGTTTTCTATTGCGCCCCTTTCTAAGTTAATCAAAAGGGTTCTCTATTGTAATGAATAAATATTATGATATTTAAATAAATAAATTGAACCTGGTTCATTTTAAGTCAGAAAAGAAATGCTTCAAGTTTTAATTTAAAATGTCTAAAATATGGCGTTTACTAAAATATAGATGTAAGTATTTGAATTTAAAAAAAGTGAAAAAGTGAAGAACTTTGTGTTTATTAGCACTAAAACTTAAAACTAATTCATACATATAAAGTTATGGAGTAATTCAATGATATAATAAGTTGAGAAAAACTCATAATTTAATGCCAAAGGGCCTCAGCTCAGCATGATGCCAGATGGCAACACAAAGTTTGCCACCTGACGCTGATTTTCAGCTGCAGCCCACATGATTGATGATTTTAATTTCAGTCAAGTCAATGACTGTTATTATCATTTACATTTTAAAAAATGCTAGCCGAATACTACCTTCATTTTTTTAAGTCGTTATAAAAACGAAGCGCTGTAACTTAGACCTAAGGTCTAAAACGGGCATTTTAAGCAATATTCCTAATGACTCACTTCGTTCATTTCCAGCAACGTCATTGGGTATTCATTCATTGCCAGGTGGCCGTTTAAGACCCACTGCTTCTCACTGGAGACTTTGTCGCAGATATAATGGGAGTGTTCTGATTATGGTGACAAAGTTTCTAGAGTGCGGTACGTGCGGACGGCGAGTAATGGGTGACTCCCCGTCCAATCATGAACCATGCCTAGGTCGATGGTGTATCGTGTTCCACGCGCGCTTCATAGAGCTCAGGCAATCTGACGGGGCAACCTTAGAGGGCCAGAGCCTGCCGGGGTCGCGGGACTGTCTTATCAGGAAACTTTGACCCTGGAACGTAAAGGACTATAGAAGGATCACCGTGTATTTTAGTCAGTACGAAGCTGAGAGTCCGTCCCGCCCGACTTGGGCGTGAGTACTCAATTGGTGATGTTACCACGTTAAAAAAGCGTCCGGTACATACGACTGGGTGACAAAAAGTCCCTAATACGGGCTCTTAGATGTCGCCCAGTCAAAACAGGCATAAGTTACTTAAGGTACTTGCCCCGGGGATAACAAGGGTTTATCGGCATTTGTTCGCTTTCAAACGGATGAAGTTTGAAGGCTTGGAGGTGTCAATAGCCTGGTTTTTGAGGTTGCCCGGCCCCGTTTGAACTTATCCGTCGTACCTATTGTGTATCGTTTGCTTAAAACAGAAGCTTTTGAACTAAACCATATCAATGTACGGTTTATATTTACTTAGGAGGGCTTGTCGCTGAGTAATTAATTGAATTGTACATTTCAGAGTTATGATTTGATTTTAAATAACATCGCGAGGAAGGGATATTGTTACAATGTTTATGAGTAATTCCTATGTTAATAAAATGAAAATAAACAGGTTATTGTAACTTTTTTTTTAATATTTTGCTATAAGTTAGTGCACTTTAGCACTAAAAGAAGTATATTATGCTTTTCTATCAAAATTGACCACGTATACCATTCATGTATTTCGTGATGAGATAATTCTGAGAGGATCATACCATCTCTATCATAAAAATATACTTTCATCAGAAACAAAGATGTGTGCAAAATTTCAGCGGAATCGGCTGACGGTAAACTAATTTAAAAATCACTTGCAAGATTTTACCCATCGAATACTGGGGCCGCAAAATTTTCTTAAAAAAGCACTGCGGGCGGTTTTTAGTCAGTAACAGTCTGACAGTCCCTTCTGCTCTGCCCTGGGTGGGAGTACTCATTTTATGATTTTACCACGCTAAAAAAAAGACTTATACAATAATATTCACTAACAAGTCTATACTTATCAATAACGACGCAAAGATCTCTATTTACTATTCTTCATAGAAAAATATTGCAATACGGATACCTTACATAATTTCCCTGAACTCGTTCCCCTCTTGGAAACGTGTATACGAGAATATTTTCCATCTCACAATGCACTCGGGTTTTTCCAATAACTTAAATGTCATCCGTATTATCTGGATCCTACTTGAAATGCAAATGCTTTTAAAAATAATATCCTATTGTGAACAGATCTATTTACGAAGACACGAGAAATTGTTTTCACTTGGTTGATGGGTTTTGTTTGGTTGATCTGAACATTTTGAGTAACGGGATAGACTATAAGAGTTAGGAAGTTTCCAAAATTACTACAAATAAGATTTTATTGGAGTGGTAATAATAAAATGACATGGCCATTTCATATTATTAAAACCACTCCAAAAAACCGACAGCCTCTTCTGCTACAGGCCTGTCAGGGCCTGTCACTGGTGCTGACTTAAAACCACCGTTTCTTCGTTGTCCTATGCGGACCAAGGCGTTGGTACCCTGTTTAAACAGACACATGAGCAATAGTCTGGTCCCGTCTTCATCTACGTAATTTTATTTACCAGGTTTAAATTTCCAGTTTTAAAGTATCTGTTCTAGCCTTGGGACAAGAGGCTTTGGCCCTTCATTTAGGAGAGGCCTTTGCCAGCTTAGTTGTTTTTTTTTTCTGGCTTGTGCTGTCCTCAGTACCTACAGACTAGAAGAAAAAAAAAGTCTGTATGCCACCTGTCATCCTAATCCGTTCAGCGAATTTTCGTGATTTATAATATTCTTTTGGATAAGCTCGCTCCATCGCTGACTTTGTCTCTGTCACCAGTGGCGTAGCTAGGCGGGGGCAAAGCGGACCCTAGCCCCCGGCCTCGCACCTGAAAGGGCCCCTCGCTCAGAGAAGATTAAGAAAAATAATAATAAATATTCCACAACTATCACACAAAGCCATCTAGTCCCAAGCTAAGCAGAGCTTGTGTTATGGGTACTAGACGACTGATAAACATACTTATATATTTCTAAATACATACATATTATAGATAAATTACACCCAGACACAGAACAAATGATCGTGCTCATCACACAAACATTTGTCCTGGGTGGGAATCGAACCCACGACCTCCGGCATAGCAGTCAGGGTCACTAACCACTAGACCAACAGGCCTGTCAAAAATATTGACAACGGCGATCACAAGTTTGTAATCAGTCAGTAAAGCGGTACAACTTAACTTCTGCTTAGAAATAAACATGACCTACAGGCCTCGCAATGCTGATGTTGCCGACGATCACGTTTAGGTCTAGCGCCACTGTTCGTTTGAGGGCCCATGTCGCAAGATGGTTTTTATTTGTAACTAAGAGCTGTAAGAGTCAAAGAGGCCGAGCTGATGTCACTGACAATCACATTTGGTATGGATGACTTGGGGGGACGGACCAAGTCATCTTACAACAAGGGGGCCTCGCACGATAATCGGAGGCAAGTCATATTTTTGGTCTAGGATGAAAAGGGGCTCGCAGATGCGTCTTGCCCTGTCTTAGATTCGCTACGCCACTGTCCGTTACCCCGGACCTAGACTAGAGTCAAAATCAAACTTAAAAATAAGTAGAAAATATATTTTTCCGAAGACAAGGTTCAAACAGAAAAGTTCCCCCGGCAACATTTAATATTTACGGAAGTAAGTACGTCTCAAACTGGGATCTTTTCTATCCATAAATAAAATACAGAGTTAAGCTTATACCGAGAACCTTACACGAAATAGTGCTTCAGAAAAGCAATAAAGATTACGATATAGATAGCAACGTGGAACGTGTAAGTAAAATTATATTTTTGCTAGTAAACTTATCTTTGAGCTATTTTATGCGTAAAATATTATTGTATCAATTTCTATCGGTTACAATAAAATTGCGAGACCTATGAGCCCTCGTAGTATGAAATACTGGATAAAGCAAGACATGAAAACTATTTTAGACTAGCTTTTTCCCGCACCTTCTTTCGCGTTCATTTAGAATTTGATAATAGCGACACGTGGCGTCATCAAATTTTTTATTAATCAAAAAACATAATGAGAATGCTATGATTTTTGTGCTCCCGTCCAGGGCGGAATGGGAAGGATTGTCACTCGTACTGACTAAAATCCACGTGTCTTTCAATAGCCCTGTGTTCCAAGGTCACGGTTGGAAAACGACGCGCTGTCAACCTCGACATGGTCCATGATCGGACGGCAAGTCACCCATTACATGAAAGGTACCCTATGTCCGCTTCTGTACACCTGACTTTATTAATTACGCTACTAAAGTTTAAAATGAACTAATTAAAATTGAAGTTTTAAAGGACTATCATGTGAAATCGTTGCCGTGCCACTTAGGATGCAAATCACGTTTAATGGCGATCAAGCCAGTATCGGTAACGAGGACAAAGTCGAAGGAGGTCTGAACTTTACTCTTTTTTTGTTTTATTTAGTTTTACGCTAGTGTCTCTCTTCCTTAGGTAAGAATGGACCAAAATTAAGCTTGTTTTTAGAACTTTTTTTTTAACGTGTTATAATCATCAAATGACTCCTCCCACCCAGGGCAAAGCGGGAGGGAAAGCGGGAAAATTCAGGGTGTCCTTCAAAAGCCTTTACGTTCAGGGGTCACGGTAATTCGTGAGTCCCGCGACCCCGGCAGACTTTGGCTCTCTACAGGAGGGCCCCGTCGCTATGCTGACACTCCTTGAGGCGCACGTGGAACACAACGTGCCGTCGACCCGGGTTGTTTTTAGAACTGGCAATACTTTGAAGGTACTGTTATTACATAATTACCTACTAATTAGCTCCAGAATAATAATCTTAAGCTCAAATCTACGTGGGATGTTCTGCCATCCCGCCTACGCATAATGTGAACCTTGCAGAGCTTACAATAATGTTTTTTTATTTGGCGATAAAATGTGGTCGACAGTAAAGCACGCTTGCCTAGAAGAAACCTATTCATTCTTGATTTAAAGACCCCAAGGTTGTAACTATCAGGAAATACAGAACCCCGCAGGGAATTCTAATCCTTAGCTTTGCTCAATGTATTGACAAAACGCTTTGTACGCAATGTAAAAACTTTTAAAAATGACAAAGTGTGATTCCTAAGACACAGTTGTTTTTTTTTTATAGATCTTTTTACAAGGCATCTACTATAGACGAAGGACTGTATCTTTGTGAGGATTTATATTCTTTTTTTAAATCTTTTTGTACGATTAAATTGTTTTACACCAAAAGTTTCGGCTTTCGAATATAATCAATTAGCCTGTATGAGTCACAGAGAATCTACACTCGATTTAAATTATTCATGTAAACTTTGCTACAAAAGCTACAAAAAAAAAAAAAGAAATATATAGTTTGTTGACATAATTCGACCTCAAATAAAATAAGCTTATCAAACGGCGTTCTCTGTGAAGGAAAATAATGTAGATATAAACAATTACAATGTATATAAATTAGGTACCGATACAGTGTTATTTTTATTCCTCGATATGGCGGCCTACCGCAATTGTGATAGCAATCTATTCCACTGATAGTCCATGTTGTGAGTATTATTACAGGCACTAGCGATTTGTAATCGATTTGTTGCTCTCACTTTATTATCGAACAACACTATGATATGTAGAACGCCAATTGATATTTTATTTAAGACTTAATGCAGTCACTAGCTGTTCACAGCGCCGGCGCGTTGTGTTCCACGCGCGCCTCAAAGAGTGTCAGCAAAATGACGGGGGCCCCCCTCTAGAGGGCCAAAGCCTGCCGGGGTCGCGGGACTTACGAATTACCGTAACGCTATTGAAGGACACCGTGGATTTTAGTCAGTACGAGTCTGACAGTACCTCTCGCTCTGCCCTGGGTGGGAGGACTCATTTGATGATTTTACCACGATAAAAAAAGTCACTAACTGTTGCCCGCGGTTTCACACGCTGCTTGGCTCCTTCTGGGCGTAGCGTGATGTTATATAATCTATAGCCTTCCTCGACAAATGAGGTTTTCAACACAAAAATATTTTTTCAATTCGATTCAGTAGTTCATGAGCTTAGAGCGTTAACAAACTTCTTAACCTTCATAATATTAGTATAGAAGTATAGATTTTTTTCATAAGTAATGTTCCACATCAAACTATAGAAAACCAGTTTATCGTGGTCTCGTTTTTTATGATATTTTCGTACATTCATCGGTCAGCGTATACTGGTTTTCCCTAGCTTGTTAGCCGTGTAGTGTATACCCGATGCTTTGTTTTAGTGAAGACCAATCAATCAATATTATACGACCGTGCTAGAAGTATTGCATTCTGACAAAAAAAGTAAATTACTACTAGTTATTTCTATTAACATTTATTAATATCGTTTGTCAATTAATTTGATAATGTCATCAATTCATTATTCTTAGTACATCGTCAAATAGTTAGGACATTTCAGAAATAGATAAGGGATCTACCAAAAAAGTTGAAAAGTCCACTTTTTTTGTTAGTTTTACGCCAACGTGATAAAACACGTAGGCGATAAGAGATCTCAGCTTAGCGATATTTTTGTGAAGCTTGTAAAGACACCGCGGGATACTAGCGGGTCTAAAACGGCCACTTAGCAATATTCCTAATGATTCACTTTGTAAATGAATAGCCAATGACGTTGCTGGAAAGGCACAAAATGAATCATTAATAAAATTGCTTAGTAGCTCGTTTAGACCCTCAGCTTAACCCTTAGCCGGGTGCACAATGGCGACCAAGTCATTCGTCGAAATACTTTGTCAATGTTCAGATACAGGTATGGGTGAGACGTTATTCTAAACGTGTTTTTAACCCTGTCCATAATTACGATGAAGACAGTTTATTAAACAAGATTTGGTACAAAACAATGAATGTTTTTAGTGAACCCTTAGATTTGGGAGAACCACGAACGAAGGTTAATTTAGGAAGTTACTCATTTTATTACAGACTCATTATTTAAATATTACGTGAAGTTTGGTTGACAAAAAATAATGTACTATTACGAAAAATTCCACTTCAAAATTAAAGAGGGTGGGTTACTAGATTTCCATATTCATAATTTTTTAAGTTGCCAAATTTATTATTTGGCAACTTAAAAAAATATGCCCTTTACAAAACTTATTACCGTTTCTTTAGGAATTCTATTGTAGAAAGCTTACTCATACAACATAACAAAGCTTTTTTGTAACCTGGGATATATTTACAACTAGGTAACTACTTACCTAGTTTGGGCAGGTAGGCAGTAAGTACCTACGTACTTACTGCCTGCCTGCCCAAGCCACTATTCTGGTGCCCAAGTCACTGTTCTATCGTTGTTGGTCCGTTAGAAGAGATTAATTAATGAAAATAAGCAGTTAGTATCTTAACGCTATCTAATCTGTGTTTTATTTCCTGTTAAATGTGCATTCACACACATCAGTCTCGTCACGTCACCGAAAACGGATCGGTGGCGGTTTGTCTAGTCACCAGTCACCGTCACGTCGTTCATCAGTGACGTCTCCGATTTGGCTGAATCATTGAACACATACAGTGACTGAACTGAGACGTGACGTTCCGGGTGACGGGTTTGTGGTGATAAAAGTATGTATGGAAATATTATTTGACTGATGAGTGTGAATGCACCTTTAAATGTTTTTTGTATGCATAAATAAATTAGTTTGATGAATCAGAATATGAAAATACACTATAAGCATTAAGTTTTACTATAAATAGTTCATAGATAAGAATAGTTTGGCAGAGTTTTTCTTTTTACAACGGTTCAACCCGACCATAGACAATAGGATGTAGTTCGCACGCATAATTTTATTTATTTATGGTATGAGGATCAACGCGTAGAATCAAACTAGGTTAGTGAAGTCCCGATACGCGATACCACTGCTACTCGTGGTATCAGTTGTAATTATTTCCGTCTGTCATACGTAGGTATCATTATCATATACGTATAGGTAACATGATAGTAACTTGCATTAGTCGATTACGCACTGTTAGACTAGTCTATTGAAAGCGTACTAAAGCTCGTGGTGTCGTCCATACGCGTGCCAAAGCATAAATTATTTTATAAGTGTTATGGAGTTTCCTATTACATGATGTATGGCCAATGTTAGTCTGAAAGTCTATATTGTCTATGCTGTTATGCCTCCAGAGTTGTCGATAAAATTAGCAGGTGTACTTTCCGTTGTTCATAAAATTAAGACTACAGGTTGATGATACTAAAATATTAACATTTCAATATCAACAATGAAACCCTGTTGTTATCATTGCTATAATACCTACGTACTTAGCAGACTTATATTTCCGGAATTTTATATACCTTTCAGTATTAGATAAATACAGAACTTAGCTATGCCCATTACATGATTGTAAGTTCTTTAGCTATTACCAAAATAAATATGATTAATAATAAATTATGTTAAACCCTTTTGTTTATGTAAAGCTCTGGAGGCAAAGCAGTTTATCTGCCTTTATATGTCATGAACCACTATCGTAAATGACCCATCTTCGACAGCAGAATTAAGGTAAGTTGATCAAGTAACTAATAATACAGAAAATTTTAATAAATATATTTAAAACTATTCCCTACCAGGCTAATAAAACTAATCTCTACCAGGCTAATATTGGCCAAAATTAACTAAACTGTAACATTTTTTTTTTTTTTTTTTTTTTTTTTTTTTTAGGGTGGCAAAATCATCAAATGAGTCCTCCCGCCCTGGGCGGGGCGGAAGGGACTGTCAGACTCTTACTGACTAAAATCCACCCGTGTTTCTTCGGATGCCCTTTACGTTCCGGGGCCGCGGTATCCTGGATTAAGAAAAAAGCCGCGACCCCAGCAGGCATTTGGCCCCGTAAGGGGCCCCGTCGGTGACGCGTGAAACACGACGCGCCACCGACCCGGGCTTGGTCCTTGGTCGGACGGCGAGCTTACCCATTACTCACCGTCCGCAAGCCCGCTCCGCCGCTGTGCCCTCTGCTGTTCAGAGGGACACGCGTTGGAGCATCCACCCGACAGGCTATTCGCATACGGGCAAAGAGACCCCTTAGGCACACAGTGCCTAAAAGAGTTTTTGCCCGCATCCCAGGGTGCACCGGCCCGAAAAACTGGTCTTCCCCCCGGACGTATCCGAAGGGGAACTCCAGTCCACGGGCGCACGTGGAGGTTTCCTGTCTTAGCACCCCAACTAAACTGTAACATAATAAAAATAATAATCAATGTTTATGTAGCTTTACATGAACAATTTTTGTTTACATATATTCCTAAAAAAGTTCCTAGTATCTAGAAACACACTTAAATCTTTTTAGCACAACACAAGAGGTATTAATATCTACATCAACTGTTTCTAAATAAAAGTACATACCTGAGTCCCAATCCAAGTTTCTCTTTAAACAGCAGCGGAGTAGTAAATCCATTCTTCTGGAGATAGGACACAGTCAGATCAGTACCGTGCATCTCCAGCACTGCCCCGGAATGTTCAAATCTCGGGCTCTCCAGCTTATCAGCCAGAGAGAAGCCTCGCCCACCTTCAGCTTCATCATCACCCAGGGCCCACTCATCAGAATAAAGCTTGCGTTGTTTGCGTTCACGCTAGGAAAAAGATTAGAAATGATTACTATTCTATCTTTGGCAAAATATGAGATATTACGGTTTCTATGTTACGAAATGCTTACTCTGGATCTGCTTTTGAGTGCCATTACTGCTGGTCTACTGTGACTACAGTGATCAGAACCTAAAATGCTTTTATGTTATGAAAGTTCTTTGTAGTGTTAACATTCCAATTAATTCCCATTAGTTAATATGCCTCTTTGGCAGGAATTTAAACATGAAAATGTATTACATAATCAGACAGCTGAATGGGAAAATCTGTATTTAGTCTCTAGCTTTATGAAAGTGCATTGTAACACAGTCAAAACTGAATTTACTAAAGTAATGACTGTTGGTTTATAAAAATATAGACAGCACAATTAATTTCCCAACCTTATTTAATTTTGAATGAATAAATACCATTAAAGACACTGATACATTACTTAACACCATGAAATATTATGTGGCTTGGATAAAAATACTTCACTGTTATTATATGTTTGCTTCATCTGTAAAAAGTATCCAGTTCGAAAAGTTGACAATGTGAACAGCTGAAGTGATTAGTGACTTTCACTTTTGAACACTTTGTGCGACAATTATTACGGACGAATTTTCTTCATCGTTTTTCTATCGAATACAAAAATGCATCTACTAGACTGCGTTTAGCGTCTCGCGTTCGAAGTAGGTTATTTTTTTCAACCAAGGCCAATGAAATACGAGTAAAAGAATAAGTGAACCTAACTTGTAACAATAAAACTTTTGATGCGAGGGCTGTTTACGGTCTCGGCGTAACAAAGAGCACTCAGTCACTGTACAATCGTGTCGTATCCTATCTAAATCAATATGCAAGTGTTTTAAACGATAGACTCTCGCCCCGTATAATTGTTCGACGGAAGATTAGTCAAGTAATAAAGTAGATTGCTCGCGAGCTGCGAGCGGACTCGGGCTCGACGTGTGGCCGCAGCGCAGCGCGCACGCCCCTGGCCGCCTGCTCTCCGCTAGCCCGCGGGAGGGAAACGCCTTCGACACTCTGCTCTGTCCCTACCAGATGCCCACAATGCCTCGTGCGCCGAAGACGTCGCTGGCGCGCGCAATTTATTGTCACGTCGCTGATTATCATCGCTGCTGAATCGCAATGCCGCGATCTCCGGAACTATTATAGATTTTGACACCATCTCGCATGCGCGAATGCATACGGCCGCCGCGTTTTAAACTCGGCCGCGGCGTGATCACAAAAAACTGAGTCCGATGACCCTCAATGACTATCATCACACACTAAAACCAGATTCACAAAATGATTCCTATCGTCATCCCGTAACTTTCGTAAATCGATACACGATGCAGCGATGCACCATTTCATGTTTACGTGATCCCAGATAAAGCCACCATGGCGTCACCCGGGACTAAATACGTAAAAATCTAACAATAAACACTCACCAGCTGTCTTGGAACTTGTTTTTTAGCATTCGGCAGTGTTTCCGACATGTTTACGTTAGTCAGAAACACTGCACCACGAAATTAACACTATTTTACGTAAATATTTTACACGGAGCACGAGAAAAAGTAACGCAATCCACCATTTGCAATAGTCGACACTGCTGCCAACTGTGCGGCGAGCAATCACTCCGGTAAACTACTGGAGGTTGGTAGAACGTAAAATGCCCTATTGGTTTATTTATGAAATAAGATGGCGGGAGCGTTCAAAACATCGCAAAACCATTACGTTTTCTAATTATCTATTTAATTTATTAATCGATGTTAAAATCTTTTAATTTGGTCTTTTTTCTTACAAAACCAAAGGTACTACATAAATGTTTCAAGATCGCACAGATCTTTCTATGTACAAACATATTTAACTTCCAGTCTTTTCGAGTGTTGTTGCTCTTGTTTATGTCCTCCAATAAAAAGTCAAAGAAAACCACACTAGAATCATAATTTGTGAAATAATCGTGTTCATAATTTTAAATAATTGATACCATTTAAAAAATAGATACGATTACATATAAATGCTGTCTCATTTTAATTTTTAATGCTTTCAAGTTGGATACGCTAGTTAGAGAGAGATTTTGCCTGATTGCTGTGGCATTTTCCTAGGTCGTGTAGATCGCCCAGTGACTACATACGATTTAATTATGTAATAAGTTTTTGGGCTTGTTTAATTGTTACAAATGAATTTACGAACGAAATGTGCATTAATTTTACTAATGTAGAATTCGAACTAATGATCGAAATAATACTAAAATCATTAATGACATAACAGTATTTTTATGATTAATTGTAAAGATTTTTTTAGCTGTAATTGTAATTGTTAAAGTGAGTGAAATTATTTTTGCAATACTTTTATTGTAACTTTCTTATTAATGAGAAGGTATGAAAATATTTATTTAACATTTGTATGAAGCATAGGGCGGAACCAAGTAACAAGTCTACAGGAAGTAAAGATACTGTATGAGGAAAATTCATCCAAAATATTTTTATTTTAATAGAACAGTTATCCGGCTTCGTTCACCCCAGATAATTTATATTTGAATTTTACACATTTTTTTTAATATTATAGAATGACTACGATATGTACCTATTTGCCGGAAGTTGACTTTTTTATTATTATTAAGGTACACGGTACACATGGTAATACGAGAGAGTATGTGTTTCAAATTGTCTTGTCATTATAATAGGGATGTATTTATCATTTTGCACGTTACGATTACTTATACATTTAAAAAATTGGGTTCGTTAAATTACTATTTGCACTTTTCTGAACCCTACATCACAGTATAAATAATATTATTATTAGGGTTCGCGACGAAGCGTCATCATTAAAACAGTGTTGCGCAGATCAAGCTACTCGAATCTGTCAAATTCTTGTTAATAGATTTTCAACCTTATCACAGTAACCGAGAGTCGATATTTTGACGGATTCGTGTGGATTGGTCTGTTGGTGTTTGTATATAGTGAAAAATGACTAAGTGACTTACATAGTTATGTGAAAACAGTGTATATAAAGTGTTTAAATAGAACCTAACAGTTAAGAATTCGTTGTAAACCGTAAGTACAGCGCATTTTGTGGCTTCATTTGAGTGGGTTTATAGTCATATTAAAGTTTTGTTTTTGGTGTATCCAGGTAGCCTAGATTAAGACCTAGGCCTGGACCTAACTTATAGAGTCATAATCCTTTCGAAGACCCACTTATTTGACGTTATAAGGTGTCCTGTACGCAATTTGTCAAGTTAATAAAGATTATTTTTTCTTGCCTTTCATTATTCAGGGCCTAGACTCCTGAAATATATAGATGTATCGATATAAATGTTAGACCACGTTAGTATGTTAGTCAGGCTACCTAACGTGACCTAAGTCCACAGGATTGCTGCTAAGGCTCCTGAGATAATGGCCTATGAAATGTAAATTTAATTAAAATTTAAATAATTTTTTTCTTTAACTCGCCATAACTTTTCAGTCGTTTCAGTTACAGTCAAGGTCATTGTGTCAGGAGATAGGTAATTTCATGAGGATTACAGCAGTACAAAACGGCTCGTAATCCATTGTCGTATAGATAAGGATTTTCATTGTTAAATAGTTATAAGCTCGTAAAAATTGTTAATAAATCAAGGAAGCGGTTTGCGGGCCTCGTTAAGGTAAAGATCTGGGGAACGATAGTAACTCGAAATTTTGATCAAATCGTAGTCAACGGTGCGGCACTATCTTCCTTCTCTCTCTCTCTCTCTCTCTGAAGACTCAAGCAACCCGCTTCCTGAAAAGTTATGAAGACTTATTAGTGTTTTTATTTACTCCGCACCAAGAAACCTCGTTCTACACGTCCCTGCTACACCGGTCTTCGGGTCTCAGCACAAACACCTAGAACCTATAGGTGCAGGACGTCAACGCGCTCCGGACAATCCTCAATCATAGCGTCCGAGCGATCACGTCCGTCCGGCACAATTAGTGCTTACGTTGTCTATTGCCATACAAGCACGAAAATGCCAGTATCGTAAAAAGGTACGTTACTAAAGCGCAAAATTATCACTGAAAAAAAACTATCCATTTATTTCTTTTCTCACAGGTCTAAAAAAAAACATTTTAGCAATATCGTAATACGTTCATAGTATGCATCAAACAAAAATCTTTAAATAATCACTAAATTGACAATTTATGTCACAATTATAAACAGTTCATCTGTTTGACAGTAAGTAAGAGGACTCGTAAAATGGGTAATAAAATACAAAGACTTATAGCATGAAGTGAATGTTCGCTATCCAAATCAAGTTAATACCTTTACATTACCAAAGACATTACCTATGTCGGACGAGAAGACTGCCTGGGTCGCGGGACTCACGAATTAGCGTGACCCCGGAACGTAAAGGGCTATTGAAGGACACCGTAATTTTAGTCACTACGAGTCTGAGAGTCCCTCCTGCTCTGCCCTGGGTGGGAGGACTCATTTGATGATCTTACCACGCAAAAATAAAAAAAATCGGACAAGAAAGAGATGGTCCTACAATTGTTTTTCTCTCTTTCTAGAGAGTATGGTAATTTTAAGCAGTTAAGGGCGCGTAACCTGAAAGTTGGCAACGTCGCAAATAGCTGTCAAATATTTCGAAGTTTTAATTAAATTGGTAATTTTACTTTATGAAAATAAAAAATATGGCTCTGTAGTGCACTAAAAAAATGTTATAGGAATGCAATTAAAACACTGAATTTGATGTTGTAACCGTTTCAGGTGTAAAAAAATCTTTTTTAAAGTTTCTAAATATAGAGTACATATTTAGAAACTTTAAAAAAGATTTTTTTTCATGTAAAACTATTTATTCGGTGTAACGATATTAATTACTGCATTGCCTAATAATTTTTGAGTGCACTAAAGAGCCATATTTCTCATTTCCATACTTTAACATTCATTACAAATCAATATATGTGTGCATTTCCTGCAATGCCATTGGCTATATTCATTCATGAAAGTGAATCATTTGGAATATTGCTAAATGGCAGTTTTAACCCCTCGGTCC
This sequence comes from Agrotis puta, assembly GCA_943136025.2. NCBI lineage: Eukaryota > Metazoa > Arthropoda > Insecta > Lepidoptera > Noctuidae > Agrotis > Agrotis puta. Next base: position 10,475,711 of record OW964187.2, read on the forward strand.
ATGCTATAAGTCTATGTTCACGAAATGCAAACATAAGACTTGCTAATGATTTTACTAGGAATTCAGTAAGTGTATCACTTTTAGAAGAATTGCTGAAAGTGACCGTTTTACATGCGCTGACGTTTTTTCATTGTGTTTAAATCATCAAATGAGTCCTTCCATCCAGGGCAGGTCGGGATAGACTGACTTAAATCCACGGCGATCCTTCAATAGTCCTTTACGTTCCAGGGTCACTTTTACCTGATGAGACAGTCTCGCGACCCTGGCAGACTATGGGCCTCTAAGGGGGCCCTCGTCAGTCTCTGTACACCTGACAAGGTATATGCGACATTTTATTTTAAAAAAATAATTCAGTATAATTGATTTAGTGGTTTGCGCGTGAAAAAAAAACAAACAAACTTACTTTCGTATTTATAGTATTAGTTAGGATTACTTGGGGTCGTCGTCGTCCTAACCAAACCTCCATTGTATAGCCACTATTTTTTTTATAGTGGTAAATCATCAAATGCGCCCTTCCACCCAGGGCAGGGCAGGAGGGACTGTCAGACTTGTACTGACTAAAATCCACGGTGTCCTTCAATAGCCCTTTACGTTACCCACTTAGTTTAAAAATGGAAGCAAATAGCTTTTATATTTTTCTGCGTTCATATAATTACTAGGCGCTTTCCACGAGGATGACAAAATAGTCGCAAACTTGTAGGCGCTTTGAAACTAATGCCGGTTTTTTTAAGTTTGGCAAACTTAAAAAAGTTTGGGTGCGGTTATCTCTCTAGGTCAGAGGTGAAAGAGACAAAGTAGAGTATAGAGCGAGCTTATTGACAAGAAGCCTGTTCACTCTTACCCGTACTTTGAAGAGTTTGTAGATATGCGTTCGGAAACAGAAGCAGGCAGTCAGTTGCTGTTCTTTATGTTGACGCTTTACGATGCCGCCGCCGCGCCGCCACCGTTCCGCCGCCGCCTAAAATCAAACAATAGCGAATGGCGGAGCGGTGGCGGAGCGGTGGCGTAGCGGTGGCGGAGCGGTGGCGGCGCGGCGGCGACATCTTATACAGGAGCCCTTAGGGTTATTGACTTTAAAATCTAATTAATAAATAGCCTTGCTAGTTGCTATTTAGATTGCCACAGAACTGTCTAAACAGGTAACCGTGACCCTGGAACATAATGGGCTATTGAAGGAACACCGTAGATTTTCGTCAGTAAGTTTGACAGTCCCTTCCACTCCACCCACTCCACTGTTACCACGATGAAAAAGGCTATTTATAATTTTATTGTTTATTGTTTAGTGTTGATTTTTCATTGGAGCTACGATATTGGAGCGCTTATTTAAATATCACTTAGTGTTAGTGCAAAAAAGGTATTTTATGCGATGGTACTTAGCTTTTATTACTTCTGTCTCTGAATCCACAGCTAAGCTGTCATTTTTGACAAGTGGGAGGATAAATAAAACCATCCAAATAAACAAGAATATTTAATGCTAAATCATTACGGATGCAGGCACTTACAGTTATATATACTTAATAATTGTTACTAATCCTAATTAACTGTACTTGGTGGTTAGTAAAATATGTACCTTCACAAAACTGTTATAAGAATGTCCTCAAAGAAAAAGCTTTAATTTTTAATAAAGTTTCCAGTGTAAGTTGATGAATTTTAAGTTTTTAAAGTCGTTCTTAGGTACATACTGGTGAAAATATTAAAAGATAGTGAACAAATGAAAGTTGAGCTAAACAAATTAAATTAAAGGACAATGTCCAAAATGGCCCTATGCCACAAAATGTTTTGAAATACACGATAATTAACTGTCCATTTTATTATATTAGTTGCAAATACTTTTGTAACACGGACTAGCTGTAAGCCAAAATGAACAATAAAAAGTATTCAACGCGACTAACATTAATGGCCGCCATCTTCATCAAACGTCATGTCGTGTCGATAAATAATAGGGATGCCCAATTGATTGTAATTGATGCGAATCGTAAGCCGATGTATCGATTTACATAAAAATCGTGGTCTAAAAGATCGATTTCTAAAAAATCGATTTTATTTTTCAAGTTTACATTATAATGTAAATATTATCCAATCTATGAAAAATAAGAAAGATAATAAATGATCTTTTATCAGTAAAATCAGATTTTTTTCGATCAAAAAATCGATCTATTAGACCTGAAAAATTGATTCTTTGATTAATCGATCTCAGATCGTCATCCCTAGTCACTTGTCACTGTCAGTCTACTGATGATTACAATAGCGTCGCTTGCTGTTTGTTATTGTTTGTATCGGTGTGTTTTGGTGACTTTTGGGACTAAATTGCATATTACGACTTGGCTATTTTAACGAACTCTGATTGCTTTAAAAAACGACTTACTGGGCTGTGATTTTCGGAACTGTGTACCGCTCAAAGGATAACCTAGACATAGGTGCCTACCCAATTATCTAGGTAGGTGCTTAAAATAGCTAAATATATTATGATATTGCTTTTCAGTTTCTTAAAAATCACTTTAAGCTATGAAAAACTATACCTAATATTCGTTGTTATGGTTCGATTATAACCTCAAAATCTGATTCTTTTCTTGGAATATATCTATTCTGCAGCTAGTCCGCTATAAAAATAAGATCTTATAGGAGTTTACTAATGATTGACAACACAAAATATAATTTTCCGATGCTCTTGGTTCCAGGGCGAACAATGTATGGGCGCAGAGCAATCTCCTTTAAAATCTACAGAGCACGCAATTAACACGAGTGAGAACAATGTTTCATATTGTTTTGTGACTTTGTTTTGACCTAAAGGTCTTAGTTACCAGGTCATAAAATCACAAAAAAAAATGTGACTTTGTTCAGATATTTAAAAAAAGAACCGACTTCAATAAATATGTAAATCTTTCAATATTATACATTTTTATGTAGAAGAGGTGGCCAATTATTACAATATCAGGAATAGCGAAAATGACAAAATTGGGGGCAGTCTGAGCCTTCTTTTCGTTTTTAATAAATTCAAGTTCCGAATTCAGTGGGCAGTCTGAGCCAGCTTTTCGGTTTTTTTTTTTAATTCAAGTATCGAATTTGGCAATCAACACCCACTTAAAAAAAAACAACGCGGTGTTCTTGGTAAAGCTGCCACTGCCACTATACCTAATACTTTTATTCTATTTTTAAATGAGTTGACAAAGACATCGTCGTTCTCTCGTTTTCGTTTCTTTAGTCTACCTATTCCTTTAATAACAAGTGAAAACAAACAACTTATTTTTATCAAGATCGTGATCTTCTGCCTTATAAATGAGTCATATTTTTTTATAAATATGTCTATGTACATAATTTTGTAAGTTTACATCATAATTCTAAACAGAAACTGAAAATAGAGGGTCTTAAAAGGCCACGGCGCACAGTGGTGCAGGTAGTACGGGCATGCGGAAAATATTATTTTTAAATGAAAAGACGTTGCGTTTCTTCATAATACTTTATTAAAATGATATAATGGATGTACCAGTTTACAAAGAGAAAGATATAACACGTATTTTTTTTTTATTAATATGAAAATATTCATCAAATTTTTTCACATGAATTTCATATAATTAAATCAGCATTTTTAAATAAATAAATATTAATAAACTAAATATTAAATAGAGAAGACATTGATTGAGAGATGGGTGCTATCCACTAATAAAGTTTTGGCATCATCGTGAAGAGGATAGTATTTTTTATTCGGTACTGCACGTAAACTGTTGATAAGGGGATCTGAGGTAGCTAAGAGCATATTCATAACATCTTCATTACATGATAGACGAGAACATTTTCTTGAATGACCTAACCTATAATTGCGGTAATCTTTATTTCGCGCTTCTTGAGCTTCCTCAGATAACATCCCAATAGGTAAGGCAGCAACACTTATTATTTCTTTGCCATGCAGCAAGATTTTATGCACAGTATTTGGCATATTATTATTATTTTTTTTTTTTTTGTTTGCAATTTTATACCAAACCGATGAATAAGTTCTTTATCGACTCTTGTGACTTCAGCTACAATGTCTGCATTATTGAAAAATCTTCTAGACGTATTTCCATCGTTAGATGTTCCCATTCCTTGCTTTACAAAATCCACTTTTAGACCTAAACGTTGAAACAGCTCACTTTGGATTCTTTTCTTCTCTTCATCTTTTTGTTGTTTGGTAGTTGCGTTCGTTCTCCAACTGGTAAATGACATATTGTACGCAATATGTAATATGCATTCCATAAATTTAATCCGTGCGTGAAGCGGGGATAAACCGACCTTGAGAGCCTCCTTATCCACAGTTTTATTTCGCACTTGGTCAAGGTTATTCATTTCTGATGGCTTTGACTTGCATATAAAACACACTGCACATGATGATGTGTCCGTAACTGTCTGCGCTATTTTGCCATCTATCATTGTGAACACAAGTTTATGGTAGACTTTGTAAGTCTTTTCCTTTAAACTAATAACAGTTTCATTTAAGTTTGCTATTTCAGACTCCATTCTAGCAATTTCATTTTTCGTAGATTCTGTAGTTTCTTTTTGAAATTGGAATTGTACCGGGCGACAACACCTTGTAGAAGAAGGAGTTGCATTTGTCCAATACACAACAGATTTATTTTCCTTTTCATACAGACGCAGTGGAACTAATGATGTCAAAAACATATATGAATCTGACACATTTTCGTCGATAAATGACTGTTTGTACTCAGCATGACCTGATGATCCGTCACATCCCCACTTGTGTAAAAACGTTGAATTTACACTAATCTGTGTAAGGTCGTCTTCAGACATTACTTCAAATAATCTTCTGGTTGTGTGATCCAGTAATGACTGCAAACTTACACAAGCGTAGCTTTCCGTTACATCAATATCCGTGGGGTAGCATTGCCTTTTTACTTCAAGTACTTTATGATAATCGGGAAAAATATCACAACCAATACTTTTTGCTGCATTTCTCAGTACTTGATATTGATGTTTCGAAAGTGATGCATCAAGTAATAATGCCAACGCTTTTTCTGGAGTAAACTTGATAGTATCCGATGATTCTTCTTGTACGAGTACCTTAGAGGCAGCTTTCTTAATCATTTCTTCAGGAACGCTTTCACACAATCTTTTAACTTTATATCGCTTTGTTCGATCGCAACATTCATCAAATGATTTTTCTGGTCGTCCTCTATGAGAGCGTTTTGATGGCCCTGGAACATTACTGTCACAATTCACCACATCAGTCTGCACCGAAGATGTCTCAACGGTAAAAATATTTTTCAGCCACTGTTCATTTTTTGCCATAAAAGCATTTTTATTTCTCGCTGCAGTTTGCCACTTTTTTGTAAATACGGGTAGAAAATTACGGCTTAACTTTTCATAAACTTGATTCCAAACACTTTCTGTAAGCTGTGGATACATAAGTTTTAAATTTTCGAGGCATTTATGTATCTCACGATTACTTGATATTATGATTTCCACTAAATCGGCATAGACAATAGTAAAGCTATCCATCACTATAATAACACTGTTATCGTAAGAGAAAATAATTGTAAGTGAAGTTAAAACTACCATTCAATGCTATTTATACTTACACGATATGATAAAATGTTAATTACCCTCATTAGAAACACTTATTAATATAATGCACTTTTTCTTAATTACAGAGCGTCATTAGTTAAGGACCTGGTATTTCCAAGATCGCAGGTTATCGCAGCCAAAACTAATGTATTCTTAATCTATAGGGTCTAATTAATCTCCGAAAGTATATTATTACGTATCGGTCGATAACGGAGATTAGTTATGATCTCATGATTGAAAACAAAAGGTTCCAAATGACCTTCTTCACTAAAAATGTAATAGCAAGTAATTATTCATTATATTATAACATTATGTTTACTATTTTATTAATACACACAATAAACTTATGACTAAACTAAAAATGAAAGTTGATAATTATAGTATTTTGGTTCTATTCATACTTGAAATAACAATATTTTTTGCACGAAATTTGTAAATTCTCGATCACCCTACTTTGGCATCATATAATTAAATACTGTATAATTATTTATCCGTATTAATTTTAGGACTTGTTTCTACTAACATTCTAGTATGTGTGTACCAAATTGTAGACATTTTAAATAAGGTTGAAACAAAGGACTTTTTTCCGCCCTTGAACCAATGTGCGGCGCAGTATCATAAAATTAATTGCCAAGAAATTCGTAAAATAGAATATTCTGTTGCTCAAGTTTTAGAGTATAAGATATGAACGAATTTTATCATATATCGAGGCCTTTTTAAGGTTTAGTAGTAAAAAGCCTAATTCGCAAAATGGCACATGACGAAACTGGTTGTTTTTTTACATTTGGGAGTGTAGTTCTTATAAATCTAAGAATTCTTCGCATAAAATGAAACAAATTAGTTTAACAAGAGGAAAAGAGTTATAAGAATTACGTAGAAAAAAGGCAATTTTGATCATTTGCATTTTGCGAATTATCAAATTTTGAGGTTTAGAGAATTTGCCATTTTGAGAACTGGTCCTTTTGCGACTAGGTTGCCATTTTGCGAATTAGGCTTTTTGCGCCTAAACCTTCCTACAGCCCCCATGAACTCTAATTACACAATAATGGTTTAAGAAATCTGAATTGGTGGCAAATGGCCCCCATAACATGGGACTGTAAACATAACTGGCAAAATACGGGAGCACGATCAGTGCACTCCTGCTTATAAATACAAACATTGAAAAAATAGACGTAGCTAGGTTTTGCACATGATTTTGTAGTTTCATATCACAGAACACTATTTCATAGAACTTTCATTCATTTCACAGAAATAGAACTACCATCCCTCAAAGTAATTCTGTAATACTTCATAACTGGATCCTCAATCACACATTCGCTGTCCACCGCTCCATTTTCTTCCAAAAACTCAGTATGACCTCTTAGCCAATCCAAATACAACTTCAAATACCTATCATTAGGGTCTATATCTGTGTGACCCAAGCAAAATATCCTGTAGGCATCTTCGCCATATTTTCCAATACCGCATAAGTCACTTGCTCTCCGCCATTTTGAAGAAACAAACTGATAACTGAGCTTCCATATCATATGACCTCGTTTTCTTAATCCCAAGTTATCAAAAAATCTTTCTAAAGATACTGGAGTGTTGTTTAAGACATGATAAGGCGTTGGGTATTCTTGAAAAAATGTCTTCATGTATGGCCTGGCAGTTTTACCCGAAGTTTTCGTTAAGAAAATTGTTGCTATTAACATTGCCCAGGGGTTTGACGAGAACTCTTCTTCAACCACATAATGCGGTGACACTGGCATTTTTCTCGGTGTAATGTTGAAAAAAGGTTGTATATCTAAAGCCTCTTGTTCCTCTATGGTCAGTTGTGACAGACTGAGTTCTTCAGACTCTATGGAGGTTTGACTCAGATCTTGAGAGGAATCTAATGATTTGGTGGGTGAGAAAGGGAGCTTCAGTAGTCTTGGACTTAAAGCTGTGGTATTCTCCTCTTCATTGAAGAATCTGCTGATGCAATCTGGGTCGTCCATGTTTCTGTAAAGAAGAAAACGGGCATGTGGAGAAACAAGTTTTTTCAGTCAGAAACTTACGAATACGTATAGTCAGTGACTTAATTGATGATTTTTACACTTCACAAGTTTTAACAGAGTAATGTTCTCAAATGAAATAATTAAATTTTGTTAAATAGTAATAAATTCACAAACTTTCCCATTTATTTCGTTGGTAGGATTTTTTGTTTGGGATAGTTTATTTGATTTTCATAAGCCGAGTTCCCGCGAGGATTTTCAGTCGGATTAAATAAAAGGTATTTTAACACAAACTTTCGTCTCTACTACGGGAAATAATTACCTACTTACTTTTTAACCTCTCGGGCGATTTATAATTGAAAATGATAAAAATCAACGTCCAATGAGCGACTGTCTGTTATGTACAGACGTGTGTACGTAAGGCGCTGGGGCGTTTTCGCTTATGTACACCCGGGTGTACGTAACGCGCTCGAGAGATTAAAAAACTGAAGTGCAAAAAAGTACAAGTACCTACTTGTACTTTACTTGTACCCCTGGATTTTATTTTCGTTTCTCTAGTACCTACTAGAGAAACGAAAATAAAATCCAGGGGTTAATCAGGCCTGCGTGTGATTGATTACTGCCCACTTACTCTTACAGAGAGGAGGCCTGTCAGCTAACTGATATGTGCTACATTCATCATACTTATCATGGACAAGACGAAAGGAGTATTCAAAGATCATAGCAGGTTACTTTTTTCACTGAGTCCTCCCACCCAGGCTAGGACGGGAGGGACTGTCAAACTTGTATCGACTAAAATCCTGTCTTTCAATAGCCCTTTACGTTCTGGAGCTATGGTTACCTGACAGTCTTTCCCGCGACCCCGGCAGGCCTTGGCCCTCCAAGAGGGCCCGGTCATGTTGCTGACAGCTCTTTGCCCATGATCGGACGACGAGTCGCCCATTACTTGCCGTCGACATACCCGCGCCTACGGTGGCCGGAAATCGCCTCGCGACGTCCGATCCCGTGAGCGTCTCCCACGGCAGCAGGTTACTATGAAGTTCAAATATAGAAACAGAGTTGCCGATGCCATATTGTGACGTCACTCACTTCTTATTTACACTTGCACGCTTTCAAATAAACAAATTTTCATATGAAAATAATTCTAACAAGATAATATACACTAGTAAAAATAATTTATAATAAGTATTTGATTGCTAAACGTTATTTTCAAATGACATTTGATAGATGGAGCCCATTGACACTGTCTTTCTTAATTGAACCGCAAAATCAGTCTGCTGTTTATTCAGCTATTTAAACATACACTAAGGCAACATGGATCCATAGGAGGTGATAAATAGTTCTGTAATTTATGTCTAATGCCATGACAAAAAGGCACGTATATAGGTACTTACTTATTAAAAAAAAATGCGTAACAATGGCAGTTTCGTCTAAAACTGTAACTAGTCCCAAAACATGATAGTAACACGAAACAGTCAAACCTGTGTCAATATAGAAGAAAGTAAACTACGCAGAAAGATAGCGCCATTACAAATACGAGATATATATGGACCAACATTGACATTGGCGGCGAACATTCCAATCAATCCGCTTGGCCTGTCGGTCCGCCAATCTGGGCCAACGTTCAGTGAGGTTCATACAGGATTTATAGCGCGCCCTTTCTCTATGCAATGACCTTCTTTTCAGATAGTCTCGCTCCTGGACTTTTTATGGAAGATTTAACTATAGAATCTTCTATGAATTCCAAATACGGGTTGCTCTTTTCTGTTTACTGCGAAAATATGTAACTAATTTTATATTTTTAAAGAGACTGTTGAAAATTAAACGTGGGTACAACATTTCCTATAGTGACGGGGCCTGTAGAGAGCCAAAGCCTGCCGGGGTTGCGGGACTCACAAATTACCGTGACCCCGGCACCTAAAGGGCTATGAAGGACACCGTGGATTTTAGTCAGTCAAGTCTGAAAGTCCCTCCCGCCCTGCCCTGGGTCTGGCCTGGGACTCATTTGAAGATTTTACCACGCTAAAAAAAAAAGGTAGGTACAACATTTCCTTTTTTTCGGAATGACTGAACCCATTTGAATAAAACTTTACAAACACTACAAGGCTACATTTATGTCTAGAAAGTTAGTCAACGGATCCCGCTTATATCTGAAAAGATTCTAGAATAAATTTTGCATATAGTCATGACTGACCGGGGTCGCGGAACTGTCTTGTCAGGTAACTGTGACCCTGGAACGTAAAGAGCTATCGAAGGATCACCGTAGATTTTAGTCAGTAAGAGTCTGACAGTCCTTCCCGTCCCGGCCTGAGCGGGAGGGCTCATTTGATGATTTTAACACTATAAAAAAAAGGTATGACTTAAAATCTTAGAGTGTGTGTGCTTTTTTATCCTCAAATATTGTCCTATACCATAATATCTCACCGTAGGAGTAGGACAAAGGCCTCACTTATACTCCTACTCTGCTGTTTATACCTTTCACTGAGAACGGAGTTAAACGTGACTAAAATATCTCCGATGATACTCGCAGGGGCGCACCATTAAGTAAGAATTAAGAAGATTACAAGCTCATTACAAGTAATCACATAAGTACATTGAAACCCGAAGACTCATCTTAATGTACGCACCTCTTTAGCATATCACATTTCACAATGGTAATTTGTTAACTTAACCCGGTTACTGGTTCGCTAGAAACGTTAAATAAAGATGAACAATCCAAGATTTGAGATCACTGTGAAAGTATCCTTGCTAGTGACCGATTTCTGGCCGAAGCCGAATACGAAGACGGTTAATCGGTTTTCGTCGCAATGTCTGGCAAAGAATACTTAATAGTACTACGTAGCCGAAACCGAGGCCATTCTTAGGCCAAAGGTTTAATTATAGTTTAAGGTTAGTTAGATGCGAGAAATTGAGTCAAAGTAGTGACAGAGTATTTATATGAGAGGGAATTAATTTATGAATATTAATTTAGTTTAGATATTAATATTTGTAGGAGACTTCAGCAGTCAACCCCCTATGCCATCCTTCTTCTGTGATCAAAGTCTTCCGCATTCGCAACATTTTTTTCGAATTTCGTAGTGGCCAAAACTTCTGCTTGTGTTGGCCGAAAGTAACCGAAGTCGAGGCTTCGGTCGGCCACTACTAATTACAGTTGGTCAACGATTCTTAAGTGAAGCGCGTACGCAAGACAAGAAACTCTATTGCAGTGAAATTACTAGCACTAAATAGCCGACAAGTTGGAGTTATTGCCAGCCAGCTGTGTGTGGATAAAAAAAGTTGGATACTAACAATGGCAGAAAAAGTAAAACAAAAGAATGCAGGCAATGAAAGAGAATACTTGGTTACCTAGGTTGTTAGTAGTTTAGAGTAGGTATTGTTTTTTAAATTTTATTGTTGGCGTACGTAAGTGATATAATTCATAAACAACCTATTCATTAAAGTGTAGTCTTTTGATTGTTCTTGAAGGTTAAAAGGAGAAATTGAAGGATATTGTTAGTAGATTTTCTGATCCATTCATTCATTCTGAACTGGGCCTATTTGGCGCAACCATGGGACACACATCAAATCTTTGTTTTTTTCTTTAATTTTTTTGTTTATGCTTAAGATTCCATTTTTCTGTGTCTTGTGTTTATTTTATTTTGTTGTGTATTTGTCGTGGTTATGTGCCAAGTAAATATTTTTTCTTTCTTTCTTTCATTCATTCTTCCTCATTGTCAAGAAGTATCTTCTATACTTCTTGTTTTCAATGAAGTATTCATTAAAACAACATGAATGATGTATGAAAACGGGTTGAATATTAGTAAACAACCTTCTTATTAAAATCATCAGATCAGATGTAATTCTATACGTTATTTCCGTTTGTTTATTATGAATTTATTAGATACAGATACATAATTAATTATCTGTGTACAAAATCATATTCCCGCTTTTTTTGGAATCCATACCATGGGAAAATACCAAACGTGGCTTGTTGGCACCTCAATTACCAACATAATAAATTGTTAACCGTGACATGTACTCGTATCTTATGTTGTCATAGACAAGTTGTAATCATAAATATTATTTTATAGATAATAAATATAAAATTATATAATTGTCATTGGTTACAAATATTTACTTTGTTACGTGTATTTCGCAAACGTTTGAACTAACGAACGAACTGCATTCTGAAATCTGTTTTGTAGACATTACCTGATTAGCTTGATAAGATTAGCCACGTTAAGTTGATAGGTAAGTAAAGTAGGTATTTACTTGGAAATTATACAGTTTTGTAGCAATTTTAACTAATAAAATAAAAAGAGGTGATTCTACACTAAATATTTTTTATAGATGAAAAGACTAGTCGTAAGAAGTGGTCTAATTTAGTGGTCGAACATTATTTATTTGCTGTCGGTTCCAGAAAAATAATAATCTAGAAAAAACAATCAAACTAGGTACACACGACTACACAGCAAGTTATACAAAACCAGTTTATTGTGGTCTCGTTTTGTATGATCTTTAGGCACATTCAACAGTCAGCTTATACTGGCTTTTCATAGCTTGACGTGTAGCCGTCTGTACCATAATTTTTCGCCCATGTCATTAATCTACTCGTGTTTTTGAAGCCGCTTCAGTTGTTATTTATATTAATTTATTATTTAGAAGCTTACTTAGGCTACTAGTGCTGGTATACTTTTCGGAAAAAATGCAAGAGGGAGACATCAATACTTATGTTGATGTATAGTTCCCTCCCACAAAGAGAACGCCCTGTCCCAGCAATGGAATCAATATTGATTAGTCCGAACTACAACTTCAACTACAGACCATTGAAATTACACCAACATACAAGTGAGTACTTACATTGTAAAAAATCTTTTCAATAAAAACAGAAATGAAAATATTTGCAGGCATTACTCAAAATAACTCACATGTATTTCATTTCATATCGAGAATTCAGTGAATTTCGAATTAATTATGAAACTCTCCAGTTTTGTTGAAAACCCTTTAGAATTCCGAATATTGCAATGTAGTTACGTTTTCCACGAATTTATATCCGATGTCGGATGAAATTGAAACTACATAAAATTGAATCGGATTATTTGTGAATCAGTTTCAGGAAGATGGTTTCAATTATTCGTCACTGATGCTATTCAATATGCGTTTCAAATTGTAACCCATCGGTATCAGAAACAGGGTCCAAAATATCGGCTACATTTCCTAAGAAAAATACGCGGTATCTCTTATGGCTTTTGATACCTCCATACCACTCCGCATTAGCCAAGAAAACATTTAATAAAGTTGGTAGTCTATAAATCAATCCGACAGGTATTTGATTGACCATAAATATTTAATTAGTCTATAAATCAAAATCAGAATGATTCGCAAAAAAAAATGGCTTAAATAAGGCGCTGTAACAATAGAGCTCCGGTGCTATAAAAGGCACACATAACCACAGACACTAAACTAACACTAGGGCAACACTAACAAGAAATATCGTTATTTATCGCGTTAATGTACGTTTATACGAACATTTAAAGAATATTATTGCGAAAATCAACGAAATACCGTTAGTGTGTCCCAGCTATAAGAGGCATGCCTATCCCAAATAGGTACTAGTCGTAAGGTCACTGTTCACAATCGGGTTAAACCGATCTTCTTTTAAGGCTTGCACAATTTGTGCATAGTAAAGACAGACTAGCAACTAAGAAAGGATAAAAATAGGGTACTTTCAGCACTAGACAGATTACTAACAAAAATGTAAATCTCGAAACGCAAACCCACTCTTTATTAGCTAGGAAACAGAAATGACCCAAACCAAAAACCTACAAATAGCAACACAGGATGAAATGATTATGTTGCATCGATTTATTGACGCGTGTAAAGAATACAGGCGACGCAGCAGTTCGACCCATTAAAAAAAACACATCACAAAAAGGATCGTCCGAAAACGACTCGACAACGATACAACATCAAGTGGATGAATCAGACAGGACGCGAAAGGGATAGCGGAGCGAGTTGAACAGATTGTCTAACAAACTAGGCAGTAATACTGCAAAATTGTGCAGTCCAGAAACAAAGGAGTGCCATAATATGCTACATCATGTAGTTTAGACAACATATGACGGATTATAGTAGGCAAACACTGGTTAACAGTAACAATGCACCCGGACCGCTTAATACAGCGTCTACAAGCCCCGATGCCCCTGCAGACAGACGCAAAATATACAGGCACACCCATTATTGTACCTATAATATGCACGTGCATCACCTTAATTTAATGGACGCCAGGCTCCGATCAATTTGTCGGAAGGTCAGTGTTTGTAATACATGTTTATGTTTGTTTTATATGTCTTTATACTACCTCTCTTGTTTGTAACGCTTTCATTTTGTTTGCATAGCGAAGGCGTAAACAAGTAACGTGTTTACTATTTATTTGGTACGCATTATTCAATATCGTGATACAGAAAGCCACGCCTTCTCCTATTTCTAATTAATTTGGTTCTACAGCTCGTTTACATCAGTCAACTTTTAGGTTAGCGTGTGTTGCATCGTCGATAATGCGTTCATAAGTAGCGAAAACGAATTCGATCCTCATGTTCCAGAAATTTCGACAATCTACATCCATGTTCAACAACCGCGGCCACCGCGGGGCGAATGCCGGGAACGAAAATGAAAGGAAGATAGCAGCATAACAGTCTGTCTACCAACATCACGAAATGCGCGAACATCTGCGCATGCTCGCTGGACACATCCGCTTTCCACACAGTTTTTAGTGCGAGGTACGAGGGCACGAGGGATTCAGTACGATTTAGACAGTCACGCAAACCGCATGTTTCTCGAGACAAAATGTTGGGCGCGTCTTTATGTTCTCTTTGTCTTTTAGGTTACCGAAGTTAATTACGTCATCATAAGATATCAGGATGTTCTTTAATCCGTGTCATTTCAAAATATTGAGCCTATTATAGAGCATAAAATGTTAGAGATTCATTTTTGCTAGTTTCGTTTTGAGTTTCGTAAAAAAACCGTAACAAATCCGGGGTTCGGGGAATTCCAAAAAGGTGATCCAATCTAGCTTAATTGTTTAATTTTTATACATAACTGAATACTAATTTTGAAGAAAAAAAGATGTTTGACAGTAGCTTTAAAATATACAGTCTTTAATATTTACTATGAATTAGGTCGTAATCATTTACCCACAGTCAAGTTCCGTGTGTGTTCATTTCTGAGGTTGGATCGAAACGTGCGATCAGATCCAACCAGTTGTTAGATCAGGTTTTCTGATTTTGAACTCAATTTAATTTTCCTTAGATGACTGTGTCTTTTGAGGAAAATTATAACATATATGCTAATTTTTTTTCCTTATTCAATTTTCAAAAACATAATTAAAACAAACGGGGAGATTTACAGCTATAGCATTTCAATTTTATCCTGCAATCGGTATCAAATGTGTCTTATTTTTTCTTAGTTTCATTTTTAAATTCAAAAAAGGGTTTGTGGGAATTTATTAACGCTGGATCCGACTGCCAATATCGGACTATTGACAGATTTTCAGTACACATTATCTATGTGTTTTTGAAGTTTCGGCATCCACGTTATACTTATTATTTTTCTTTAATTTTTTTTTTTAAACTTTGCCCCCAAACTAATAATTTCTCCTGTGTACTGGGCATGTTTACAAACATTTACACTTACATGATACACCGCAGTTAGAGCGTATCTTTACTAATACATATAGTTAACACAGAATTTTTAAGCTATTGCATGCCTACAAAGGAGGTTTTCACAATGAAACCTACTTATAAAATTCTCCTACAACAAAGCAGAGTGGCGCAGTGGAAGCGTGCTGGGTCTATAACCTGTTGAAAATGTCGACCCAGTTTGAAAGTGAGACCTGGGAATCCTGTATATAAAAGACCCACTTATATCTTCATTATAATTAATTTTTCTTTATTACAGTAATGCACCACAAACATTTTAAATAAATGATATTCTCGTTAAATATTCGCGGTAGGCGACAATTTTTTCTTTTTAAATGCTGTGCAATAGCTTTACCGCGGCAGTCCCAGAGTGCCACACGTATTTTTTTAAGCCGTTATTATCTTGTACCACTGCTGGGCAAAAGCCTGCACATACCCTTCCAAGTGCTCTTTTCTAGTGCCTCGAACCAGCAATCAAGGTCGATCTAGGTGCGCCCTAGATCGACCATCTCATTTTGGGCCGGCCTCGGCAGCGTCTTCCATCCTCAGGCACCCATTGAGTGCATATTTTTGCCCAGCGAGTATTCTGCATGCGGATTTAAATCATTATAACTTTATTTATTTTATAGTGACGTAATTCTCTTTAAATATTTTATTTGCAAAAAGTATTTTGTTTTTTTTTTCTATCTCTTCGAACAACAAGTAGTCTGCTGATGAATCAAATTAATTTAAGAGGTTTTTTATTACTGATCATATCAGTTTTTTTACTGACCTATCCACTAAAAGGTACAATGTTACCATGTTGCTTATTGATGAGTAAGTCCTGTGTATTTTTTGCTGGTAACTCTGAATTAAGCAGCCGTTTCTTACTTTTTGTATGTATGTTTTTAATTATTGAGTGGAAGTACAGTTGTTTATTACAACTAACGACTTGCTCTCGACTTTGTACATGTGAAGTTTTACCCTGAACTTGAAGGTACGTATTTTCCAAGCTGGATTCAATCAGACGCATTCACAAAATTTCATTTAATTTTTATGATTACAGAAATTAGTTTAAGTATACAAAAATTTGTTCAGGTAAAACTAAAGGCCCGCAAACGGCATCAATACGTGGTTCGGGTTCCAAAAATTTCTAAAAATCGACTAATTTCGATGAATTTTCAAATTTTTTTACACACTAACTTAGTCCTGAGAACATCGAACGAAAAGTTCACGTTGTAATGCGCTTACAGATAGACATATGAGACTGTTTTAGAGGTACTAAGTAGTTTGTAATAACGTTTATAAAGAAAAAACACGTTGTATAACTGAACATTTTTCAAAGTCAGTTCAAGAATGTCTTAAATATTGTAGTAAAAACATGTAAGAACAACCAACAAGTGCACGTGTTTATTATTGGGCATGACTTGTGAGAAACTAACGAGGTTCCTTTCAATTCTATGTTGTTAAAGTAATAATGGACGATCGATACTAAGTACTTTTATAAGCAATTTTAACCTAGGTACGTACTATCTATTTTTATAACCTAAGTAGTACTTTTTTTTTTAACGTGGTAAAATCATCAAATAAGTCCTCCCACCCAAGGCAGAGCGGGAGGGACTGTCAGACTTTTACTGACTAAAATCCACGGTGTCCTTCAATAGCCCTTTACGTACCAGGGTCACGGTAATTCGTGAGTCCCGCGACGATGACCTAGTACTTAGAGCGTTTTTTGTAATTTTAATATGAAATTATTTTTTTCTACATACTAGGTAACGTAGCTGTAACAACCAGGTGGCTTACCATGACATTTTAAACCGAGCGTAATTCCAGTGTGGGAAAGAGGTGGCGCTAGACGGCTTGTATAGCTCTGTCTCTTTCCCATACTGGAATTACTCTCACTTGACGTCACGGTAGGCTATCAGTGCCGTAACTGGCCCCTTATGCGCCCAGTGCTAGCTTCTTTAACTGCGCCCTGGTCTGGCCAATTTTGGTCTTAGTCTGGACATTTCTGCGCCCCGAGTTTGAGCCCTGTGCCTGGGGACCATTGGCACACCGTATTTCGGCACTGGCAAACTCACATGTTGCTAGTTCTACCAGCCGTTATCTATCATGGTGGCCAATCTTAGCGCAGAATTGCCATCGACACATTTTGCACGAAATAGACAAACACAAATGCATTGTCTCTGGGAGTTCTAAGTCGCTTTTTTAAATGCCTTCCAGGATTCAGGATCGTTGAATGAAGAATCGGAAAAAGGAGCTTATGTTTAAATAAATAAAAATAAACATTCCACAACTATCACACAACGCCATCTAGTCCCAAGCTAAGCAGATCTTGTGTTATGGGTACTAGACGACTGATAAACATACTTATATATTTCTAAATACATACATATTATAGATAAATTACACCCAGATACAGAACAAATGATCGTGCTCATCACACAAACATTTGTCCTGGGTGGGAATCGAACCCACGACCTCCGGTATAGCAGTCAGGGTCACTAACCACTAGACCAACAGGATTTTTTGGATTTTTGTCACAAAAATCAGAACTAGTGGATGATATTACGATTGATTCTAATCATGTAGGTATCAGCTATTCAATTTTTTTTTTTACAATTTAGTTATTGATAATTGGACAGTATTGACGTTTTTGGCCAATTCCGAACCGAGTTTTATAATTTGTCAAACAATAGTTGGCTATATGACGAAGGTTATAACGTCCATTAAAGTATTTTCAACCCTAATCCCAACACAAGGGTAGGTCAATCTTAATCGTGTGTCGTTATTATCTAAAAAAGGCGGTCATAATTAGCAACACAAAGATGAAATTTTCAACTTTATTACAAAAGAAGAAGGTTCATGTTCGCTTAGAAAAGTTTGACAGATTAGGGCAAGCCGTCAGAATGTTGATCTTCCCAAGTTAAAATGTAAAAGTCAGCGATGGGAACGAGTTATTCAATGCCTAGCACATTACATAGCGGCTAACAACCTTTATGGTAAAAGGTGTGTAGTACAAGAATCGAGTAAAGACAGGTTTATTTAAAAAACTGCCTAGTTGTCTTTAACTTAGAGTCTATTTCGACATGGTCTTTTTTGCGCTCGAATGACGCTGTCATGCGTGTGGCGTGGTGGAACTGTTAGTAAATTATTGTAAAATTGTCCGTGGAAATTATATTGAAAATACAAATTGATCGCCATAGATCCAATTGGTTATTTGACAGTAGCTAAAATTACAAATATTATTAGTCCGTCATTTACCGCTTCATTACAAAAAGGGGTTTAACTAAAAACCCAGGTTTAATCTTGTAAAACTACGGTTTAAACAAAGATTATTACAAATCGTGGTTTTGTGATAAACCATGGTCTAACAGTAGTAGCTGTCAAAGGTATGTCAAAGTTTCTCATAGCAAATTTTTCATTGTGTTGTTGTTTTTGTGTTATTTTCACCCAAAATGGATTGAAACAAGGTAGATTTAATTGTTATTACTCATTGTGGATTTAATTGTATAGACAATCGTTCAAATGGCGGTACTAAAGTCGACGTTTTATCTTAGTTTTGTAATACGGACAAATTTAAACCATGGCTCTGCAGATAAGCCTGGACTTGATAGACCAGGTTTAAACCAAGGTTTATTTAGTTTTTGTAATAAGGCCGTTAGAGTTTAAAAAAATAACGGACACGTAGTTTTTCTTTTGTAAAATCAATGAATATTCACTAAAATATAACGCATCAAGATTCGAGAGCCCATGACGTCAGAATTCAGAAAATTGACAGATTGAAGTAGGTTGATGTGTTGGCGTCTGTACTTATGTCCTAACTGCTAGGTAGAGCCTTCATCTTTGACCAGGGTTGGCATGATTAAAACAAGTTGTTTTAAAAAACATAAATTTAAAACAGTGTTTAAAACAGTTTTAATTTAGAACGTGTTTATATCACAAGATTAAAAACAAATATTAAAACAAGTTTTAAACATTGTATAAATAAGAAAAAACAACAAGTTTTAAAACTACTTTTCACAGCGAATGACTGGATATTAAATGAAAATAAATTAATATTTAGGAGTCTGCATAGCTTGCCATAAAACCAGTTGAGTATATTCCAATGGACTAGTGGGTATTCCCCTCATTTTTCAAATAAGTTTATTTATTTACACTTGTGTACAATGTGGTACATAAGGCGGACTTAATGCCGCAAGGCATTATCTACCAGTCAACCTTTGGGTCAATAGGAGAAGCAGGTGGTATAAGTATGTATTGGTATTTCCCAATTCATAGTTCATAGGTAATTCCCCGCCGGGAAAGTCCCTATGTCGCCCAATATAAAATCAACATTAGAACTTATATTCATCATCATCATCATCACATCAGCCGTAAGACGTCCACTGCTGAACATAGGCCTCCCCTATAGACTTCCAATAGGACCGGTTGGAAGCGGCTTGCATCCAGCGTGATCCTGTGGCCTTCATAAGGTCGTCTGCCCACCTTGTGGGTGGACGTCCTGCGGGAACTGATATTTTTTTTACGTGGGAAAATCATCACATTAGTCCCCACCCAGGGCAGAGCGGGAGGGACTGTCAGACTCGTACTGACTAAAATCCACGTTGTCCTTCAATAGCCCTTTACGTACCGGGGTCACGGTAATTCGTGAGTCCCGTGATCCCGGCAGGCTTTGGCCCTCTACAGGGGGGCCCGTCACTAAGTATACTGACACTCCTTGAGACGGCGCGTGGAACACAACGCGCCGTCGACCCACGAGAACTGATATTACTACAAGAGTATTGATAAGAGTTTACTATGGCGAGTTTAAAAATATCTAGTCTGGAAATGAAACATTAGGTCGAATTAATTTTAAATAATGCCCTAAACTAAAAACAACAAATAAACATTGTTTAAAACAATTTGAACCGATTATTTTATAATATTTTTTAACCCTGTCGTAATCGTGTTTTTTGTGGGATCTTAGACATTTTTTTCCTCAACTAATAAAGTGTATTGACAACATGGCGCCACAACGCCCTTGGAGTTCGGCAATTTACTAAAAACACAGAAATGTGTATGTTGTACCGGTTGTAGGACCTTTTTTTGTTTTTCTTATAACCTCGCAAAAGGTTCCTAATAAAAAAAACTTGAAAAATAATAAAATGGCATTGCCCTCTCGTGACTGTTTGAACACATGACGTCACAGGCCCACGTCACAATGTTTGACATTAGTTTTGTTTTTAACAACACATCTATAGGTACTCATACGAGTATTACAGAGCTGAAGAGTTTGCTTGTTTAAGCGCGTTAATCTCAGGAACTGGTTTGAATTATAAAAACTTTTTGTGTTGGATATTCCATTTTTCGAGGAAGGCTTATAGGCTATGGTAACATCACGCTACGACTAATAGGGGAACAGTGTATAAGACGTGGACGCGAAGTATAATGGGGACATACACTCTTTAGGAATATTTAACACATTAACAATTTAACACAAACGTAGCGCAAGCGCCATCAGGACGTCACTTGCAAGCGGCCCTTAACAAATGGCGTTCTGTTGGCGCTTGCGCTACGTTAGTATTGAGTTAAGTTTGCCTTTGTTTGCTAGCTAGCTAGCAGCTAGTCAGATAATATAGGTTTTCATTTATAATTTCAGCTTTTATTATCATCATCATCCTGCCCTATCACACTTTACGTGAGGCCGGCGCATCACGTTTTCTTCTTCCATTCTCCATTGTCAGAGGTCACGACATCATTTACTCCATTTTCTTTCAATCATTTCTCATACAATCCATCCACATTTTCTTTGATCTTTCTCTCCATCCATTCCTCAATTTAATCAATTCAATTCAATCAATTTCTCAACCAATTTTACTAGATACAAGTAAAGATGCATCGTGGGCAAAAACTTTTATGAATAAAATGGGCAGAATTTTGGCATATTGGGCATAACTCAGTTTACGGCCAAATAAAAACCCGATCATTAGATTTGATCTTGATTTTATAGTGATATTTTAATGTAATATATTGGATAATATTTTGTATGTAACATAGTTATGTGATAAATCAATTAATAATAAAAAAAAAAACTAAAAAACTTTGTTTGGTGAAAGATTGACCAGAAATTTAAACTGGGCAAAAAGCCCAGGCTTTTGGCCTGGGCTTTTTGCCCAGTTTAAATTTGGGGCATTTATCGGGAGTTATTCAATTCACTCAATATGTCTAGGGCATAAACCCATCTCTCATGCAAATGAACAAAACTGAACGCAACTGCCTATCTGACTTGCATAACCCAGTCTCTGGGTAATACTCATTACTCTTTGGAATCACTAAGCACTATGGAGTGATACTCAATTTTTAAAATAATTTCGCACCTTTAGAATAGAAGTGGCGTACTTAATCCAAAAGTCCAGTTTTGTTATTTATTAATTCAATACCGAGGGACGCGAGGAAAAAGCGTGATTTGAAAGAGACGGAAACAGTGCGTTTTTCATTTTCTGGGCTAGAAGAGCCGGTTTATTTTTAATAAACTAACAGAATACATAATTATAAGTCGTTCGATGCATAAAAGTCATTTACTTAAAATTTTTAGTTAGGCCACTTTAATTCTAAGGTGCGATTTATAAAAAAATTGCGACGTAGTCAACTTGCAGTGCCCACTATGCATCATCCAAGAACGTATTAAAATAAGGTCCTAAATCATACTGACACCTAGGTTATTCAATAATTCTATTAAAGATAACAACTGTAAAATAATTATTATTTGCCTAACAATATTTATTCATAGAACATTAGTGTACCTGTGGAGTTCTTATAATCACGGTACGGTACGGTAGACATCAAACATTTTCCCTTTGTTAAATTACACCAATAAACGTAATAGGCTATTTTACTCCAACAAAAAAATAGTCCGAAAGAAGGATTATCAAAACATATACGACCCGTATTTTTTCTTTTGTTACGTAAACCAAAATTAACGTAGATACAACGCTTCTAAAAATCACAAAACGTCAATCGGTCGGTATAATTTTACAGGCGTAATGATGTCACAGGCGTAATGATGTCACAAGCCCCTGCTTTCGAAATTCGAAGCGTTTTATCTTTGTCAATATTCATCTATTTAAAAAGGAAAAAATACTTGTTCATTAGTTTTCTATACTCTAACTGACGGACCAAACAGATTTTCAATTTATTTATGCAGTAAATTACCCTATTGATAGACGTGCCTATATTATACAAAGATCAGAGATACACAAAACACTTTTTGGTTTCGTTGTAGATGAGTAGACAATGTGCAAAGAAACAGGAAAGACCCAGCAAAACATGACTTCTTGTATCAATACTATGATGGTAAAATAAGGTAACAAATTATCCATGGTGGTTTTTTTTTACTTGGAAAACCTTTTGTAGCAATTGTACAAAAGATGTGTGAAAACCTATGATGTTTTTTCATCGTATTCGAAGAAAATCATCCGAGATTGTAACCGCAAATGTTCGGCAAACGACAAAACACAGCGATCAAAATTTTAAGCAACATATTATTTCCATTGTTTCAATCCGCTTTTCCGCATGAAAGCGTTCTCGATTAATCGATATAATTTATTGATATTAATCGCGTGAGAGTTCGAACGCACATGTTATGCCTTTTCTTCGGCTGAGTCGCTAGAGAATCCAAGCAGTACGTTTATTGCGACCGGCTGCATCGCCGCGGCAGCACGCACGTCGCAACCGCTTCCACTCGCGCGTTATACAACACAGTAAAATCGAGAAAATAAAATAGAAACAAAGTATTACCGATAGCATCGATAACGAATTCGATTCGCACCGACCGGCCGAAGACGGACGAAGTTTTGAAAAAGGAACACTGTTTACAAAACGCTTTCCTCGGTACGCGAGTGAATATCGAGTTGTTCGAAACTACATCGTATATCGAGTGTATAGTTGTGTACGGAATCGATTTGACGGAAGTGCGATCGTCAGACTGAACTTGTGCCACGCTCCTGGAAGGTCAAGGAACACAGTTACTTATGTGTCGATCGATATGATCGCAGTCTGCTTGTTGTCTAATGCACTGACTGGTAAGACTCAATGTTTTAATTTGTTATACTTTTATTATGATAGCAACACTAGCAGTAGTAGTGAATGTTGATAGTCTAAACTAGTGATTCAAGATTAATATGAACTAAAGTCTGGTCAAATGACCACTTTAGCAATGTTTGTAATATCAATGTTGGTAAAACATATTTTTTATTGCTAATGGAATAGAAAATTCCATGTTACGAATTGTAAATTGCTCAAGCAGTAAAGTAGAAAATTGATAAAGAACAATTTTAGCAACATTAGAACTAGCAACGCTGCTAAAATGGCAATTTTAGATCCCCTGTCCTGCATAATAAATAACCCATCCAATACCACGGGCGTGTAATAATTCATAATAATAATAACCGCAGCTAAGTTAAATTCTTTGCACTTCAAAACAGTAGATCAGTACTAGGTCGGCTCGCATAATTATTCATAACATAACATACCATACGTTTTCTTTAAAATATGTCAACAATTACACACATACTTATTAATATATTATAATATTTTAATATGGAGACATAAACACGGTAGTTAAACTGGTTGAACAACCACTTATTGATTCATTAATGACACAATAATAATTTAATTCTGTTATTATAATTTATGTTTTGAACTTCTTCGTCAGTTTCACGACTAACCAAAAAGTTTATGACATGACATCATAAATGTGTCTATGACACAATTGTCTATGACTCTACATCATCTATCATTATTTGTGGCCAGTATCAATCTACGAAATCAATAATTAAAATCTCCTTCGGAGCCCCAATACCTCGCTTAGTACTTAAACTAATCTTAAAAAAAAAACATAATAATGTCCAAATCAACTATTAAAATTATTCAATGTGACAAACCAATTAAGAATTACGGAAATAGCATAAAGTTTATTTCGTTACGCTTTTTGCTACATTGACTGTAAATAATTATGAAATTAAGAGAACATTATAATTATATTAGAAATAGGAAAAACGAAAGAAAAAGATAAAGATGAAGACTATGAGCGTGAAGTACGAGGCAAAATACATCTTCTTCAACCCCAATTATATTACCATCCAGTTATGAACATTTTTCATTCTTCATAATTCTGCCTGTATCACCTTCAAGCAATGTACTTACATAGGGGAACAGTGTATAACACGGGGACGCGAGGTATAATGGGGATATACACTCTTTAGGCATACTTAACACAACACTAACGTAGCGTAAGCGCCATCAGGACGTCATTTGCAAGCGAACATTAACAAATGGCGTCTTGTTGGCGCTTGCGCTACGTTAGTATTAAGTTTGCCTTAAATGTGTGATTTCCCATCATACCTCGCGTCCCCGTCTTATATACTGTTCCCCTATCAGCAGCATATTTTAAATAAGTTTTAGCACTGGGTATTTCTGGAATAAACCTTAGCATTAAGTAAGTGCAAGCGAATTTAAAACTGTAATCAAATCCATAGTTCAAGTAATAGTCCAAATTAATGTCTAGTATCATTTCCTGTATTGTAAGTCCGCAGTTCCGCTTAAACTTTAAGTTAATAAGGCCATGTCTTGTTTACTTGTAAACTCGTAACATGTTATGTTACCTATAATGTCAGTTGATTCAGTCCAATCCATTGTTTTTGTTGAGACCTTTTTTGAAGTCCTTGATTGATATAGATTAGGTACTTAGATGACATCGCCTTACACTATCTCATCATCTGCAAAGCCTTTTCTAACTACATATGTTGGGATCAGCTTCCAATCTATCCGGATACTAAATATCAGTATTTTACATAGAAAGTCTGCTTATCTGACTTCCAAAAACTTGATACTGAGTTATAGAATACGGAAAGGGCTACTCACATTCAGAATTCTCTAAATTATACTGCAGACGATGATTTAAAAACCACGTATTACTGCTAGAGTAACTGTAGTTTCCTCAATGAAATGTCTGTCATTTTTTGACATCTATAACTCATTTGATAATCACATTTTTTTTAATGTATGTAAAAAAACTATGCTCGCAGTTATAACTTATAACCG
Organism: Agrotis puta; assembly: GCA_943136025.2. NCBI lineage: Eukaryota > Metazoa > Arthropoda > Insecta > Lepidoptera > Noctuidae > Agrotis > Agrotis puta. The sequence goes on from OW964187.2 coordinate 10,500,978, forward strand.
CAAACCGCTCATTATGCTAACAACTTTATGAAGACTAGGGGAACAGTGTATAAGACGGGAACGCGAGATATAAAGGGGACATACACTCTTTAGGCATACTTAACACAACACTAACGTAGCGCAAGCGCCAACAGGACGCCATTTGTTAATGGCCGCTTGCAAAGGACGTGGCGATGGCGCTGTGGCGAGACCTGTGTCTCACCAGTGGGAACATAATAGGCTGATGATGTACAGTGTACAGGAACGTTTATAGCAATAACTAAAGCAAAGATAGATACTCGTATATGCCCAATAGTGAATGAAGTCAGGCTGTCGAAGATGATGATGAGAAAAGAATATAGAATTGGTCAGTCAATGATACTTTTAGAAGTTTAACCACGTAGTTTAAGAAGTAGGAATACAAGATCTGCATCCTAAAGTGTCAGACATTTCATTAATCAAGCTATAAGTAAGCACAAGTGAAAGATCTACGTAATCTTTAATGTAATGATGACTAGCCAACGAATCTATGCTGATGTGATTTGTACACACGGCTACAACTCAAGCTATACAGAACCAGTTTACCGTAGTTTCGCTTCTCCAGAGTCAGCAGTACTTATTCTTTATGGATACAGCCACGTGACAGCGCTCACGCAACGTTGCTGTGACTAAAGTTGGCTATTCACTAAGCTTCTGACAGCCGGTCGCGGGACTTATGATTTACCGTGACCCCGGTACGTAAAGGGCTATTGAAGGACACCGTTTACATTTTAGTCAGTACGTGTATGGCAGTCCCTCCCGCTCTGCCATTACCACGTTAAAAAAAAAGCTTCTGACAGCTGCATTAGCGTTCACCGCTCGCGCTACACGATCGGATCAAATCGGATGCTCTCAAAGCCGCCTCGTCGAAGAACACATCGTAGAGTTCAACGATGAGATTTCTTATAGCTTGATGTGAAGCCGTATACACTTCAAAGAGCTAAGATTTGTCAGATTTCTCGATTTGTTTCGCAATATGTATAAACAAGAATCATAAACTGGTTTTGTAAATAATAATTCTTGTTTGGAATTGATCACTTCACGGATAGGCAGCGCTTTCTACAAACTGATCAAGCGTAAGACTGATTTTACATAGAGTGGCTCTCTAAGTCGTTTATGATGTGAACATGGTTATGAGATCGGTCGTTCACAACCTCCTTTATTTTCGGAATGACGTCATTTAAAGCAGGATATACGCTACTAGCACTTTTCCCGCGACTTCGTCCGCGTGGTTTACGTACTTTCCTAAATACCCCTTTTCACCCCCTTAAAGGTTAAATTTCCAAAAACCCCTTCTTAGTGCTCCCCTACATTATAATAGGAAGCCGTGTGCAAAATTTCACATTCCTAGCCCTAGTAGTTTCGGCTGTACGTTGATATGTCAGTCAGTCAGTTCTCCTTTTATATATATAGATAGAAGATAGATAGATGTGCGAAGTCGGTGATAGGGACTAAAATATCGATCAGCACGCGATGTGACAGAGATGTGAATCAATGGGCGCACCCGCGGATTGATGTACGTGTCAAGTTTAATTACCACAACAACCTTTTATGTATTCTTAGGTTTTATATATTTTAAAATAAAAAACAAGCCGAAAATGTTTAGCAATGTATGTAGTTGGGAAAAATTGGCAGATTTTATGGCGCCCAATTATTTGGTTCCTGGGAGGCAATGATGTCGCGCACACAGCGTGTATAGGTCTAATGGCAGCTCCACATTAGTGTCGTGAATTCACGCCGCGGATTCACGGCACAAGTCGTGCCCTACACATTCACGCGATGCTCTCACTCGTTTGCGAAACCTGCCGCGAAATGGACGAAGAAGCTGCTGCTGCAATAACTTTGTTTGCTGAATTTACTTAGTAGATATATGATTAAAACTGTATTTATTAATAATATAAAATTCATTTCAGACTTTCTATGAAGAAGCAGTTATCAGAATTACATTCAGAATAAAAATTAATAATTTATTAATTAAATTCACGGGGCCGTGAATGTGGATGTGTACGCGTGATCGCCGCGCGAAGGGGGCCGGGCGCGATCCCTTTGTCGCGGGACAAAATACCGACACTAATCGGGGAACAGGCGTGAATGCGCGTGAACCCCGCGAAAACCATCCACATTCACGTTCACGGGGCTTCACGGCACTAATGTGAAGTCGCGACATCAAATTATTGAGATTATTTACGTCTAGTGAGCCGGAAAAAGTAAAAGTAAATGGGATGGGACGCGATAGCCCAAAATAAAACGCGAACGAAGTAGCAGATAGAACCTAGACTTAAATAAGTCTCTCTGAGACATTTATTATTATTATAAACGACATTCAAAACTCGTGTTCCTCTACATAATTATTTTTTATCAATCTTCAACAAATTGCAAAATTAGTCGTAAACCTATTGAAGTCTCGACTCGTCCTATAAAACTGACCGCAAAGTATTATGAACTACTCGTATTATAAGATATTTGAATGCTATTAAATATGAAACAGGTTTAACAAAAATGAAATATTTGTTAAACCTGTTTCATATTTAATTTTTATATTTTTATTTATTAAATGTTGTTTTAAATGATTTCTGCGAAACTAGAATCGGTCTTAATTGTACTTTTTTTTTACGTAGTACTCGTACCATCATGACATGAGACCTCCCACCCAGGGCAGGACAGGAGTGACTGACAGACATTTGTACTGAATAAAACCACGGTGTCCTTCATTAGCCTTTTACGTTCCGAGGCCACAGTTACCCGATAGTCCCGCAACCAGCCTTCATTGTACTTACAAATAGTTATGAAATCGGGGGGTCTACTCTTTCGTCCGTCAACGAAAATACGGAACACATTTGAGTGAACCGTGCTCACTATTCATTCTGAATTCACAATATATCGGGAGTCGGGACAACTATCCAATTATGTTTTCACCAATTTTTTGTTCGTATCACTAAATCTATGTGCGTAAGTAATAAAGAATAAGGAACGTGACAAACGTCGGCCGAACTACGGGTTTCGTGCCTAGATACTCGTAGTAGTAGCCCTGAAACATTAGAGTTATCGGTGTATGTGGAACCCCCTTTTTGTATTCGTATACCCCCTTATTGTTATATTTACATTTTATGCTCAACACAAACCAAGAATTTTAGGTACATAATTAAATTCTTTTTACTGCAAAATCTTAGGTCATAATTACTGAGTTTGACGTAACTGTCAAAATCACAACGCGGAACGTACAGGATCTGATGTTTTTTTTTTACCTCATTCGACTTTGGCTTACTAATGGATAAAGCGCGAAAAAAACTACTTGAGCAAAATTGTAGAGTTGGGCCGACCACGAGTTTAACCGACTGAAAACAGGACGTTTAGTCGGCTAAGCTGGTCATTTTTGTCGGTCGACAAAACGAGCGACAGAGCTTCAGCAACGTCTTATTCAAAGTCATTTCAAGTAGAGACAAAATACTCACATTGAGTACATTTTTCAAATGAATTTTCACTTAAATTAAGCTATTTATTTGGAAGAGGAAGAGGCCGATTAATAAATTATATGATAGAAATACTAATTTCAAGTAATAAATATTAGCAATAACGGTTAAAATTGCACTCCAATCACCCCTGCCAACTATTGGTTAACTGCAAATATGGCCGACTAGATTTTACCGACTAGTCGGCACATCCCTACAAAACAGCCTCTTAATCTTGAGTCATCCGAAGTCGTTATACGAGTTAGAGGGCAAAAACCGGAGAGGCATTGCCACTCCTCTTTCTCAACAATTGGCCGAGGCAAAAAAAAGTTATGTGAACCATTGAATTCTCTCGTGAATTAATAACATTGATTCTGCGCATTAAATCAATGTTGATGTAGCGTTTGCCGTTAGTATATCGATGAATAACAAACTGATTGATTTGACTTTTAAATCAGAAATGATAACTTCTCGCGTGTGTGTTCGTTATGTACGTATTGCCTATTTCCACTATGGAACTACTGGGATTTTTGAAGTGAAATTTCTTTAGCGGCGTTATGCACTTTTTTTTTCATGCAAGTTTTCACTTCTGCCGGCACGGCACTCCCAGAGTGCAACCCGTCGTTTTTTTTTCTCCCAGTAGTTCCATGGAGAACCAACAAAAGTACTAGGCTGGCATAAGTTCGAGATGGTATGTTTTTAAATAATTCCGAATAAAAGCTTATTCGTACCTACAAAAGTATTAGGTTACCCTACGTTCAAAAGGGTATGTATCTAAACTACTTAATGGAACTAATGGGATTAGGTGAAAAGGTATTCTAGTTCCATGGGAATACTGAAAAAAATACAAGCAATTTACAACTTACTATTTATTTTCTAATTATTATGCACAAAATATTTAAAAATCCAATTAATATGTAAGTCAAAAAATGAATAAAAGATTAATATTAATAAGTTGTGTCTCGTGGTTTCACCTGCCATTCCTCTATGTCTTCGACTAATATAATGGATCGTAGAATGCCTATAACTTTCTTCATACATTGAGCTAAGTATAACATGCAAAATGAATTCAAATCCAATAAGTAATTCTATGGATAAACGCGTTCTATCAAACAATTGTCTATCATTAAATCAATCTATAGATTAAACAAAATTACCTTTAAGTACAATAAAATTAAACGACATGTCATTACCAGCGATATAGCCAAGACTTCCGCAGCAATATCCTATCTATAAACAAGATATTAAGCGATTTACATTCATCAGTGTAGGAATATTAAACTAAATTTGCGTACAGCGGGAAAAATATTCTACAGGCAGATGTGATTGAGAACCGACAGGAGATGCCCTAGAATGAAATCAGTGCCGAAAATAGGTGCCAACGATGTCCAGGCACAAGTGGGGAGCAGAAACTTTCGTCTCCCGGTTGATGACTTTCACACTTCCACGGATACTCAGTTATAAGGCCGTTCTATTATACTCTAGCAAATACGTTATAAAAAGTGTCAATTTGCCTTTCTTTATGGTCATTTTTTATTTAACGATTTGTTTTTTTTTGTTTATGTTCGCATTTAACCGCTATCTCGCCTGATGGTAAGCGACGATGAGTTCGACTGTGACACGCTTGCCTAGAAGTGACTTTATGACTGCAGGGTTATAGCTGTCAGGAAACACATAACCCGGCAAGGAATTCCACTCCTTAGCTATGAGTAAAATACTGGTAAAACGCTTTGTACGTTGGAAGAGGGAAATTCATTTAAAAAGATCAAACCAAATTGTGATAAAAGGTTAAGACAGACAGAAAACAGGTGAGTGTGTCTCACCTGTCCGGCAAAACAAAAAGAAAATCAAAACCTAGGTAGTAGAGACAAGAATATAGGATCGCCAATCGCCATCATCATTATTAAACCATGTCGTGTCAATGAACGGAGCTTTGATTTGCAGTCCACACCTGTGACTAAAGCAAACTTTCAAGTTAATGAACCTGCGGAACCTGTCCATCTAGAGGTAGACCCAGTGCTATTAGACAAGAATTTAGACAATATCCTGATAACTCCAAATAGCTATGAAAAAAAAAACATAATTTAACTGTAGACAAAGAACATTTAAGTATAAAGTTGATTATTAAGCACCTTGATAATATCATAATATCGAGTCACAAATATTCTGATTCTGTTATTTGTCTTTTTATGTGTATTTTATTCTTTTCAAATAAAAGTGATAAAGTGTAATGTGCCCACCGGTATCGGCAGCAGGGTCCGTTTCTGGCGGTCAGAGCTCCAGAGAAAGGCAACTCTAAACAATCTGCGCTGTATCCAGAAGCATTGCTTTATGAATTAGGCCCCTGATCCAACTGCCTAACAAGAGCCTCCTTAGATTTTCGTCAAGGCTCTTGGCAGTTAAGCCATGGGCTGACACGTATCCCACATAACGACAACCTCGCAAGCCAAGTCAAGATACAGTACAGTACCTGCAGCTCTTCCGATTTGTATCAAAATTCGCTTTTAGGTACAAGGAACTAAAAGGGGACGATTATTCGTAAACCTATCGATAAAATCGAATGCTCACGGAACTAAAAAGAGTATCGATAACAAAACGAGTAATCGATTACGAATACGAGACGATGTTGTAGTTCCGCACCGCTACTTTCCTAATTTGAATTGAAGAAATATCTACAATGGCGTAAAATTAAATGCTGAAGCAAGGTTCGCATTGCATGACATGCGTTTTGAAAACGTGACTCATCTAGTCACTGTCAACCACAGTGTGTGACGTATGTTTAGCCAATCCTGACGTTGATAATGCAGCGAACGAAGGATCTCAAATGATATCCATAAGCAATTATGCAATCCATAACATTTCTGATGCATGTAATGGATAAAAATTTATGTAAACTAAAGATATCAATGAAATTAAAGATGGTGTATCTGTAGCTAAAACAATAAACACTACAAAATCAATACAGAAATGGCTGACAAAGATTTATAATAAGAATCTGATAACAGGAAAGGACAGGCCGTGATAAACTGATCTGATGATTATAAATTTATGCCTTAAACTAAGACATTTCTAGGAAAGGTGGAAGACGTAACTCCTGACGACAATCGCACAAAGACTTGATTTGGAAATCACAAGTTATTGTGTTTCACGTAACAAATGTCATGTTTCCATAACAATCTCACTCCAGAATTATAAGAATAGTTTGTAAAACTGCCTAAAGATCTTTTTCTTGACAAAACAGTAGTGTATTGAACTTATTGTTACCTTTCGACATACAAAACACATTGTGATATTGCTGTTTCCTATGAATTTGTTGGAAAGAATAGTGAATTAGTCATAGACGTTTACTTTAAAGATTTAGGCCATATTAGCATGTCGACAGCCAAATTTTCCAATGAATCGATTTCAGAATCTGTTTAAAACTGTTATGGAAAAGGGTCTAGCAGGATAAGGTAGGGTCAGCGGCCCCAAAGAGATATTTCCAAAATAAATCATGGTATTACATCAGTGAGATGTATTATTACTATTGACGCGAATTCAGCCTTCCATCTCACTGCGATACGGAGATAATTGACTGAATAGACACTTTAGCAGGTATTTTTCAAAATTATTTTTTTCAGAAACTTTTGTAGCTACACTAATAAAACCAAAGCGGTTTGTTAGAGGAGGAATTGTTGTACACTATATATTTTTTGCATATTTTTATTGTCTTAATTACTATTAAAAATAAATAAAAATATTTTTATTTACTTTTTTATTCACAGTTGACAAAGAGGTACAATCACAGAAAAAATATATAATATAGCTCACAACGTCTAGTATTACCACCATAAAGTGCATCAATATCAAATGGGTGCAACACTTCCAAAAAAAATTAAAACTTTTCATGACCATCTTAGCTCGTGAGGAAAGTTCATCTGTCTTTTGAATAAATGTCCTTATAAATATATACACCACCATAATATATTTACTATTGAGAAAAAAAATTAGTTAGTGGTCAAAAATGAAAATATAAAATTAATTTTACTAATTGTTTTATTCACAGTTCACAAAGAGGTACAATCACAGAAAAAATCTATACATATAATAAATCTGTAGAAGGGTCAATTCTGTACATTGAAAATATTGAAAAAATAAATAGCGGGGGGTGTTGCTGGATCGATACCAAACCCAAATATGAGATTAAATTTTTTTTTGTCTGTCTGTCTGTCTGTCTGCCTGTCTGTCTATTTGTGCAGGCATCACGTGAAAACTAACGGTTCGATTTCGATGAAACTTGGTATAATTATTCCTTATTATCCTGGGCATAACATAGGATACTTTTTATCCTGGAAAAATACGTAGAAAAAAAATCTTATTTTTCAGTTTTATTCATAGACGTTGTTCTGTAGAACCGCGAACACACGTTGCATTACCCGCAGTGGATTCAACGCCGTAATACTTATAAGATGTCATTGTCAGAGTTACTCAAAATAGGGAAATAAACCATCCACGCGGAGACCGACATCCGCGCGGACGGAGTCGCGGGCGGAAGCTAGTATATAATATAGCTCACGACGTCTAGTATTACCACCATAAAGTGCATCAATATCAAATGGGTGCAACACTTCCAAAAAAAATTAAAACTTTTCATGACCATCTTGGCTCGTGAGGAAAGTTCATCTGTCTTTTGAATAAATGTCCTTGTAAATATATACACCACCATTATATATTTACTATTGAGAAAAAAAATTAGTTAGTGGTCAAAAATGAAAATATAAAATTAATTTTACTAATTTTTTTATTCACAGTTCACAAAGAGGTACCTCTTTGTGAACTGTGAATAAAAAAATAAATAAAAATATTTTTATTTATTTTTAATAGTAATTAAGACAATAAAAATATGCAAAAAATATATAGTGTACAGCAATTCCTCCTCTAACAAACCGCTTTGGTTTTATTAGTGTAGCTACAATAGTTTCTGAAAAAAATAATTTTGAAAAATACCTGCTAAAGTGTCTATTTAGTCAATTATCTCCGTATCGCAGTGAGATGGAAGGCTGAATTCGCGTCAATAGTAATAATACATCTCACTGATGTAATACCATGATTTATTTTGGAAATATCTCTTTGGGGCCGCTGACCCTACCTTATCCTGCTAGACCCTTGACTCTCGTAGTGTTTTCGCGGGAGTATTCATCCTTTACTTTATTCAGATTTTTTTGTGTAATAATAACATGGAAGTTATGTCAACAATATTTTCTTTTTCAAATACTATTAAGATTAATATAACATCGTATCGTTTTAAGGGTTTTAATCAATGACTTCCCTTGATTTTTATTTTATAAAATTCTCATCAATTGAAGAATGGGTTGGAAAAATTTAATTGTAAACGTTTCTAACGACAATATTACATTGTTTGATAAGACTACCATTATCTTTGCCAATATTATACAATAAGTATCACAATTTAATAAGAAATACAATACGTATGAATAGAATGTGAGCTTAATAATTTATTCCTCCGAACTCTGCGATGTGTTAATAGATTTTGTTTATAATTAAGTCCATACTGATATTTATATTGGAATCGTGATAAATTAACATACTAGCACCATTAATTATACTTATATCCAAGTTCTAAGTAACTGTTGTACCCATTGTGTTGAAATTAAATTATGTTCTTTGTAGCATCATCATCTGCCTAGCCTTTTTCCGAGAATTTTGGGGTCGAGCTTGAATATTAGTATTTTATATGGAGTGATTGCGTTTTACCTCCACAAGCCTGTTGGAACTATATGAAAAGATATCTGTTGGTTAGACTATTTCATTTATACTTTTTTATATGGCATATTGGTTCTAAGTTCCAACAAACATTTTTTCGGCATGGTATTCCATTGGTTTGTCTATTTATAATGGTCGAACAAGTCATGTTTAAATTCTTTTTTAACTAGTTTTTGCGCACGTTTTTGAAGATTTTTTGCTGATTCTGTATTATTTTTAGATGAGAGAGCTCACGACGCAAAAACAAACCGGTCAATTATAGCAATATATTGTGATTTGTGTACAAACGAAGAAAAAACAACGTGGGAAGAAACATAGTATTTTAAAATCCGGATGCGAATTTGTTATCAACATTAAAGAAAGGCCAAAAGTCGACATCGAACCAGAAGGTGAAGAAAAAGGTTATTCAAGATTAAAATGAGCAAAAATATTTTTTAGGAAATAGTCTTATTGTAGATAAGCATCTCTATTTCTTTTAGTTTACTTGAAAGGTTTTATATCCTTGAACTAGATTGGAATTTTGATAAAACAACCAAAACAAATAACAACGGCACCTAAAAAACTTAAAAAGTTGGAAACTCCGGTCAAAACCAGATTTACTTTAGCATTTAGGTAATAGTAGATTTTAAAAATTTTGTACAAACAAGTTTTCACCCAAACACGTTGGAATTATAAAAGAATTAGAGTCACTGGATTCCAGCGCTGGATTAATGTAAACATGTTTCAATCTAGTTATGTTATTCCCTATAAGAAATCTTAGCGCTGGGGTCTACAATGTGTTCTTCGACGAGGCGGCATTGAGATAGTCCGAGCGTCCAGTCGAGTGTCGCTGTCAGTTATTTAGTGAATAGAAGGCAGTGTTCATGGAGATTAGCACTGGAGTACCGCTGGATCGGAATTGAGCACGTTCCTAATTCAATCCAGTAACCTTGGATCCAGCAACTGGATCAATGTAAATCAGCCTGTATTCTGAATTCAAATACCAAACTATAAAACCGTAGGAATTTACTAAGTTTTTGCTACCAGGAATGCAGATCTACGATGGAAGTTCCAATCATGCAATTGGATCGTCGAATCAATCAAGCAATCTGGGTCGTCAATTAAAGCACTGAACATTAATTGCTAGGCAGATTATTCTTGACCTTTGCAATGCAGAATTATGAGCATATATCACATTACCTCTTATATAACGTGATTAGTATTTCTTAGGCATAGCTTTGTTGATTTTAAATGTTGCATTCCTTTTGTAAACCGCGATATTGAAAATTTCGTCGAGTAGGCATTCGAAATCATTAGACCGTTTTCGGCGAAATAAATAATTTTCAAGCTGGTTTTGGTACCTAATACTCATTTTCCTTCTCATCTTGAATCATCTTTTCACAAACCAACAAGTTTTGACCAGCTTTATCTATGCTGCGTAGCCGGCCCGTGAATCATTAATTTAGCGAACATTTTCATTAGCGGAAGCTATAACGATTTGGCCAATATAGATTCTTTGTCAAGTTCTCCAAAACAGTATTTAAATTGGTGTTTTGTAATCAAATTTACTGGGGTCTCATGCCAAACTTGATACAGCATAGGAAGAAGATGCAGTCATTTCATTTATTCAATGTTAATAAGTGTACATTAGTGGGCATGGGGCAAGGACAGATGCATCAGTGCATCTGTGGTTGCATATTATTGGGTGATTTGCTCATAGATCTTAATAACTTGTGTAGGCGTCTCATCTTGCATAAATTATACCAGATGAATTGAAATAAACTGTAAGACCAAGTACGACTTTCCGCAAGATAACTAATTGAGTTCCATCTCAGCCTCTATTACACTCGCAAGCAAAAGTATGGGAACACTTACTTGGGATTGATCCGGGATAGCTCCTTAAATTATGGAGTGATTTGAATGAACTTGATATAAATTTAATAGTTAAAATCTTTAAAATGGTACCGTTTTTATTATTCTGAGGCTGACCCCACATTTGGCGTGCGCGATCCTCGTTCGAGCGCGTAGCGCGAGCGTCGGGTGTTGCCGCCGTGTGAATGCATGTTTTTTTTTTTTTTTTGTATCGTGGTAAAATCATCAAATGAGTCCTCCCACCCAGGGCAGGGCGGGAGGGACTGTCAGACTTGTACTGACTAAAATCCACGGTGTCCTTCAATAGCCCTTTACGTACTAGGGTCACGGTAATCCCTTGGTCCCGCGACCCAAGTGTGAATGCATGTAGCGTGCGCGCAACGCGCGCGCGGCGCGCTCGCGGCGCTCGAGTCGCGTTCTTACCCCTTCGCACGCTATCCCCGCCGCTCGCCGCCGCCGCCCGGGTTAAACGCCAAGGCGATCGCCGCGCGCGCGTTGCGCGCACGCTGCAAGCATTCACACGGCGGCAACACCCCACGCTCGCGCAGCGCGCACGCGGCGCGGCGCTCGCGCTACTCGCTCGCCCGAGGATCGCGCACGCCAAATGTGGGGTCAGCCTTAACTAGTTAAGATCATGCGGAATTGGAGTAAGTGGTTCCTAACTTTTGCTCGCGAGTATGGAATACATAAATGTACACTTCATTTAGCAATGTTTCTGATCAAAACTATCTTCGCCCACATAACATGATTTTCAGTTTTACAACCAGCTACATTTACGCCATACCTCAACGATATTCTTTTCTCTTAATCGACTATATTTTATACAAGCTTCAGCTACAATATGACTTTCAAAGTATTTAATTTCTGTATTCTCTTCATCTTCATGTAAGTACTCGCTGTAGTTGTTGCAAGTACGTATACATTTACGGTACAGTCGGGTCAGCAAACCGTCAAGATTGTCGGCTGTGCCAGACTGCGAGGGGGAGCATAATAATTTCATAGCTGTTGCATTGAAACCATTCACATTTCCGGATACATGCAGCTGTGTAGATTTAACAACCATTGCAACAGGTACTGTTATAATAAATCGTTATCGGTCTTTTGCCACTATCCGCTATCCACAATCTACTATACTTTTATTGTGCGCGCAGCTAAGGAGTAGAATTCCCTGCCTGGATCTGTGTTTTCTGATAACTATAACATTAGGGTCTTCAAGTCAAGAGTGAATAGGTTACTTCTAGGCAAGCGTGCTTCACCGTCGATCACATTTTCACTTACCGTCAGGCAAGACAGTGGTCAAACGCGAACCCAAATTATTATTGAAAACTATCTCGGTTGCTATCTTCGGTTGGATCTTTGTCTGTAACCTACTATACATATATGTATTTACAATCAGCTGTCAAAAACAAAGGAAGAGGATGGATTGAGTATGAATATTGATTTCGGATCCTAAATAAATCCTAAATCTATATTATCGAAGATTAGAAGACATGCTGATGTCTTCTAATCTTCTTCTTCCAAACTTTTTTATTATACTTCATCCAAGCATCAAGTCCTTTCTAGCCATATCACCCTACACAAAATCCAGCTATCGAATCAAAATGATATAAAGCTTCTAAATTCCAAACTAGTTTTAAATCCCGGTCAAAATGTGTAAATTTAATAGAGACAGTTCAGTGATCATTTGACAGGGATGATCGTAGCAAAACTGAAAAAATAAATATTGATATTTTAGGTGTAGCGGCCTGATTGGATTGTTCGAAAGATAATAATCATAAGAAAGTGGTAAGATGATGGCTTTTAAAGGAGATTAGAAGAAACATAAATTGATATAATTCTTAGAGAATGACAGACGATGCTATGAAAATTACTTGAGTGGTAATATGGCGACTTGTTCTGAATCTGTTAAAATCAAATGCTGCGGTATCTCATATTTATTCAGAGTTCACAAAACGCATCACTACGGTATTCACAAGGCTTGCCTTTTTTTCTATGATCACAACACCATAATTTCAGTAGAGCTAATCTAAAATCTCGCTAAGCATAAAAAAAAATGCGCAAAATTGTCATAAATCCATCAAAGATAATGGCACATAATGATATACGATAGACGGGTTCAATGTGTTGTTACATTCGTTTGTATTCTGCAGGCTTCCGCGGCGTCGCCATGTAATTATTATGACTCATTTCCTCCGTTTTGATTATACGTTTACAAAATAATAAACAATTTTCGTTCTGTCTTCATGAGATTTTTTCATCTCACGTTCATAATGAAACTTTACCTATTTATTATTTGGACTTCGAACCTTCTTCGAAGATAGCTGCGTTTAAAGGAAAAAGATTTTGCATTTGAATTTCGAATTTGCCATAGATAAGTTCCTGGTGGCATGGAGCAGTTGGATTCGTTTAGCAGTTTAGATCATGGTTTTTTTTTCTTTACTTGATACATATCAGATCATAGGGTTTATTACAATTTCGATGAAAATTGTGTGTTCGTCGTGCTATTGTCAATGTCACAAGATACGGTGTTCGAACTTTGAACTGCGAAGATTGTAAAATCAAAACGAAAACGCGACTGTATTTAGGCGAATTTCACGATTTATTCTTGGTCAGATGTCTCGATGTTAAAAAACCGTAGCCTTGAAAAATGCACTTCATTGAAGCTAAACCAAGTGACATAATATTTGCCCAGCACTTCTTATGACTTAATGAACCAACAAACTCACAAGTGCGACTTACTTTTAAAGTTTTCCTCCATAAACAGTTGGTTGCCGCGATTTTTCCAGTTCTCCATGAACAGTATTTATAAGAATGAGTTCTAATAAATGGTTACATCATTAGACAAAACATAACTTCTGAGAAGCCTCATTTGTAATCAACAGACGTATGTTAATTTTATACGATAACTAATATTATAAAGAGGAAACCTTTGTATTTTTGTATGTTTGTATTGAATAGGCTCAAAAACTACTGGTCCGATTTCAAAATTTCTTTTACCATTACTTAGAGGGATTCTTCCGAATCCGTATAGGCTATATTTTATCCCGGAATTTTTTTTTTTCAGAGAGCTTAAAAAATAAATGTCCACCCGTGCGAAGCCGGGGCGGGTCGCTAGTACGATAATAACGTAGAAAACTTAATTATTTATAGGTTTTTTTGGAGTCTCCACGTAGGTACATAATGAATCAGTTGGATTTTGTTCCTTCTATAAAGCTTCGTTTACATAAAGTTCAAAGTCTATTTTACTATGGTCAATTTAAATCTGTTTTTCCCAACAGATTGAAGTAAAAACTTGATTGAGCTAAGTTCACATCTTCTGCTGTCATCATGATTCTTCAAAATACTTTGGACTTTGCTCTTCCTTTTAATTCAAGTTCTGTAGTTTAATGTTTACTGTTCAAAAGTTCTCTTATAGTGTTTTTGTATTTTCCAGTGGTTATAATTATCCTGATAACAATCAATTCTCGATTTTTACCTTTTTCTTTGAAGCCATCATTATTTTTTTTAAAGTCCCTTCTCAGTTTCTGTATGTCTGTCTATCATAATTATGGTGTTTTGACAAAATAATTCATGAGGAAGATTTTATTTGGAATTCCTTAACATTTTGTGGAAACTAGCTGAAATGTGACGATAATTGTTGAAGATGGAAAAATCATGCCAACTTGGCGTTACTCTGCTATTCAAGCAGACCAAGCCGGACCGGTTCGCTATTGTACACGCTAGTATTATATGTATATTTCACTGACTCTTAATATATTTATAAATATAAATGAATATTTGTATGCAAGCGAATGCCTACAAATCGACAACTCATCAGTTCACGTGTCAAACGTTTAGTATAAAGTCGTCAGACACAGACAGACGCACGTGATACCAACATTACGTCATGACAACGAGTGGCGTCACAGCGCGAATAAAAAGTAGTACTCTTTGCTGCGTGGGCGCATCGTAATTAACGTTTAGTGTTTGGTTGTTCACTAATTCACTACACAATGTTAAAACTACCCACGCTTGGAACAAATCCGTTGAGAAATCTGTGTGACGATACTACGACGGACGAATAAAAATAAATAATAATTTGATGGCCTATTATTATGAATAAATAAAATGACAAATGTAAAGCAAAGATTATAGTAATACTCGTAGATCACACAAAAAATGAATTAGGTATTTACTTAATCCAATAAAAATATAAAGAGTGTGTAGGTACGCCGGACGACATTTGATACAAACATTCAAGACCGTAATTTTCGAAATGTCACTTCATACTTTAGCAGTAGAATACATAACAAATAAAAAAAAAGAATAAAAAAGATTTTTAAACAAATAATATTAGACCTAAACAGACATCTGATGCTCTGTCTAGCACGAGTTTTAACGTTTTTAACGGTGCCTAATTTTTTTAAGTTCCTTGTCTTTGTGTAGGTAATAGGTTTAGAGACGAACTTCGGATACCTTTAACCCCGGAAAAAATGCACCGTTAATTGCGAAATTTCAAATTAGCGAAAGCATAGGTATAGGCCACAGCTAGTATTTTATAATTTGTCGTTAAAAGGTCAAATACTGTTTTAAAGCTAATTTAATCATAATGAGATCTTTTTATTATATTCTTATTGGACCAATTAAATTATAAACCAGATCTGAATGCAACGATATCAAAAGTTCATTGAAGAGCAAGAAATAGATAAAACTATAGGAAATAATATCAAGGTCGAATCCTAAAAAAAACTCATTTACTAATTCTCGTATGATATACAAAAGTCAGTTTGTATGTGTGTTTGTTTGTTGCTATTCCACGCCCACTAAACTACTGAATCGATCATCCCGAAATTTTGCTTAAATATACATATAAAAAGTTTGCGATATTTTGAAAAATCGAAACTTTCTTTGTTACGGTAGATTATATTATTATTTCTTCTTCTTTTAAGATTCTTTATTAAAAATATAGATTTAGAATATAAAACAGTTCAAATGTTATTCCATAAAATAAAAAAAATAGCAGCTTATGCTTGAGATCAGAAACTTTTTTGATGTTTGTACAGATACAATAGGAAAACCATATATCATGGCGCTTGGAAACTGCCGAAATATATGCTAAATAATAGTGTTAAAATACTTAATAAACACACAGTAAATATCTCGTTTTAAGTTCTAATTATCACATTTTTAATGGCACAAAAACTGAATTGAAAAATCAATGTCGAAGTTTCGTTTTGAAATGACGTATACATGACTTGACTATGACTTTATGGCGGACAAATTTCAAAAAATGACTAAAAATGATAATTTTATCAATCGTGAAACGTGGTGATAAATGAATTTAGTAAAATATTTATTCAAACATTGATGATTCGGTAATTAGGTATTTAATAAAAAAAATATTCACTTATGTATGATTTCATTATGCGTTTTTAGCGGGGCCGTAAGAGAACACATTTTTGGACATCCCTTTAAGGGGTTAAATATGGAAATGTGTGGTAATGTCTTAAGCGATTAACACAGCCCTGGAACGCCAAGGGCTATTGAAGAACTTGGGTGGGTTATTGTCAGTACCTACAGAATGAAGAAAGAAAGAAAAGGTATTACGATCCGTTCATAACATACGACTTCTACAAAACCATCATTCTGAATTCCTACTTAGGAAAATTGACAAAAACTAGTAAGAATAGTATTTTTATGATATTGTTTGCGTATGCCTTAATCGGCTTGTCTGCGCATGCGACCTCCACGATAGAACAACAAAACAAAGTGCTAACGAAACACCCACATTTTGGCAAATAAAGACTTCTTTGATAAAATATTAGAAACACGATAATTTACCAAACAAATCACGTTGCGCAATATGTTTGCAGAAGCGCAAAATCGATTAAAAACTTATATTTTTTAATTAAAAAAATACTACCTTCTTTTCCTGTTTTGATTTTGTTGCTAAAAGTCCGTATATTTACATTTTGTCATATTATATTTAAGTTTAAAGTAATAGGGGTCGATCCATGAACCTGTCAAAACGGTTGCTCCTGAGAAATCTTTGATGAAAATCACAATAAAGCCTCCTGCAGACACACGCGATTATCCGCGCGTGGCGATTGTTGAAAAAACCTACTTAGTCCATTTTCTATGAAAACAACCACATCTGTTCACTCTGAAGCGGCGCGGCGCATCGCGATTCTGATATTATTATTGCGACGGCTTGTGGCAGGATTTGTTGAATTGTTGGATGAAATTTATTTAATTTATAATTAATTGCGCATGGTTTTGTCGCGGCGTTAACGCAAGCAGCTAAGGTAATTTCCACTCTAAATGTACTACGAATGGGTTCACTTCTCTTGGCAGCGCGTGGTCCAGCGGCAACGCGTCGCGTGACGCGCGCCGCGCGCGCGCTCCCGTCGCATGGCCGGCCCATCGTGTCCTTACCGTAGTACATTTACAGTTTATATTTTTGTGGCAATTAAGGATGCTTCGTCGCCCGCCGCGTTGATAACCGCACGCGCGTGACGCGCGCGCTGGTGCAATATGCCAATGTAATTTTCAATCTAAACGTACTACAATTGGGTTCACCTCTCTTGGCAGAGTGTGGTCCTGCAGTAACGCGCTGCATGACGTGCGTCGCGCGCCGTGCGCGCGTTCTTGTCGCGTGGCTCGGCCCGTCTAGCCTCAGCATAATTAGCATACCTCATCACGGCGGCGCGGTGCTTTGCGCGCTGTGTGAACAGCAATGCGGCAAGGCACCGCGTGCGGCAACCGTGATGTCGCCACGCTCGTATAATCGCATATATGTGTCTGCACGAGGCTTAACACTTAGATCTGGGTCTGAAAATCGAACCAACGCCCTCTTGTTTGCAGTAGCGCTTACAACAATTGCCAACTATTATAATAATACTATACCTACTAGATGTTGCCGCGGTTTCAATAGCACTCCCACCCCCCATATATTTTAGTTCACTCTCCCGTCTTTAGGCTTTCATTTATAACTCTACCAAACTTGGTTCAGCCGTTTTGGCTTAAAAATGGAACATACAAACAAACACTCTTAGGCATGAGTTCTACAAAAGAATTAATGATACATGTCATACATTGTCACAGCCTAGCAACAGATGTAAATAAATAAATTTAAATTATGCTTGTGACCGGCTTACCACACGTTTCTTACCGGCCTCGACTTACATGCCTTTTGTATGATGCATACTAATAATAATAAAGCCTGATCTTCACAAACACTGATGGAAGAAGAAAACGTGTTGCGCCGACCCCAAATAAAATGGGATAAGGAAGATGATGATGATCATCATAAACACGTATGTATATGCTGGGTCACGTTAACTTTTCCAGCCAAGTCCTTTCAATAAGGATTTTGGTCCCATGAGGAAACTCTTGACGATGGATACCATGAAGAAAGTTTCTGACCAGTCCAGGAAGATTTTAGACCATGAGAAGACCAAATAAATTTTGGACACCTGCCTAGACTGTGTGAAAGGTGGTCTAAGTATTTAAACAGACATGGTCATTAAATAAACGGGATATTTACCATGTTATTTGATTTGAGGTATTCATATTTTCTTTCTTTATTTCTATCTACCTAGAATAGGGGAACCTCATGAAAAAAAGAAGTGATAGTATGGGTGAAGACAATTGTGCTGACCCCAAAAACATTTGAAAATTAAGGAAAATGACGAGTGACAAGGTACCCAATGAGTGAATATTATGTATCGAAGTTCCATAACATCGTGTCTGCACCATGCATAGTTGCAAATTGATTCTCCATACATAGAAAAGCAATTGGTACGTTCGTTAATCGATGTGGTACGCATTTGATTGGTTTTAGATTAAAGTTTATAAATAATATCGATATTTGGCGAGCTTTTATTGAAACAGCACACAAAACTAAAAAATATAGGACCAGTGAAAACTAAGGGGAACAGTGTATAAGACGGGAAAGTGAGGTATGATTGGGACATACACTCTTTATCATACTTAACCCAACAGTAACTTAGCGCAAGCGCCATCAGAACGTCATTTGCAAGCGGCCATTAACAAATGGCGTCATGTTGGCGCTTGCGCTACGTTAGTATTGTGTTAAGTTTTTTTACAAAATAAATATATTTATCTTTGCCTTAAGTGTGTGATTTCCCATCATGCTCATTGACCAATCCTGTTCTACTTCCAGTTACACACTTCCGTTACATTTCACGAAATTAGTCCGACAGAAGTTATAAGAATTTAACACGTCAAAAAAATCCATTTTACCCAGTGTAAGTGGATTTATAAGCAAGATTATAAACAAGTATTAAACATATTTATTTATTAGTATATAGTCATTTAGACGGTACAAGAAATTGCATGCGAGTTTGTCTACATTAAATTCGTTTGATTAAAGAAATACCTACCGCAATGGAGTCTAACTTGCATGCAAGTTCTTGAATGCAAGTTCTTGCATTATCTAAATGGGGCGACCATGCCCGGGTCGACGGCGCGCGCCTCAAAGAGTGTCAGCAAAATGACGGGGCCCCCCTCTAGAGGGCCAAAGCCTGCCGGGGTCGCGGGACTGTACGAATTACCGTGACCCCGGAATGTAAAGGGCTACTGAAGGACACCGTGGATTTTAGTCAGTACGAGTCTGACAGTCCTTCCCGCTCTGCCCTGGGTGGGAGGACTCATTTGATGATTTTACCACGATAAAAAAAAACTAAATGGGGCGTCAGTCGCTTTCGGTGAGTATCGAAATTCCATGGTCACTCTTGGTAAATGTTGGTTTCAAATCTCAATAGCCGCAAACAGAAGCCAACATTTTTTTGCACCGACAATGGCATTGTGACTGTAATAGATTTCGCATTAAAGTGATAAAAACAAGTGTTTATTTATACATTTAAGCGGTATTTAATTGACAATAAACACTGTGTCATTTCATATAGATGAAACAGCCAGATACTACATGGTTATTTTTTTGTTATCACTTGATCATTACAATTACTCAGTAATGACGTCAATTGATGTACGGCTAGTCTCTTGTGGAAAGTGCCATTGTAGTATAGCAATTTAGAAATTGTATGAAGAAGACCTTTGTCAAAGTACTAGAGTCCAAAATACCTGGTTCACTTGTCTATGTGTGCATGGTGACCTTGTCAGCTTGTCTCATATTACCGGAGGTTTTAAGTCTGTCTGTACGCGGTCACGCATAATTTCCGGACGACTGCACGAAATGGATGACTCCTTTTATTTTCCCAAAAAAGTTTTTGGAAAATCAACTATTTGAACCCGAGCGAATCCGGGGGGGCCGATAGTTCATTACCAAGAACAATTTTATTATATCTCACGCCTTGTATTCATGACCTTCGGCAGAAAATACAGAATGATTTCAGCTTCAACTGATTCCTGATGAAATCTGATTTCTGGCAGATCTAAATGTGCAAACGGAAATAAGGAATCTAGGAAATATGAGACATACCCAACGAATGACATCCAAAATAAACAAAACCTAGTTTTTCATTGTTACCTCTTATAAATGACAAACCTACTATATTAAAGGCTTTCAATTGTAAAACATGTTAGAATTGTTAAACAATATTCACATTTTGAAAATAATTTACAACAACTTTTTGGTTTTATGCCGACTTTCACTAACACTAACATTGGTACTCAAAACAAGATATCAATAACGTTTAGAGTATCCGATATTTCAGCTTTAATGATACGTATAGCATTGGTATTAGCCTTCGTATCGAGTCTTGAACGTAAGTTGCGCTAGAAAAAATGTAGGGCGACGCCTTTTTACTAGCTTTTATTTTCTTTTTTCCAATAATGTTGGAAAAGTTCTGTGTTGAAAGGCTAACTGGAGATAAGATAAAAGTTTCAAGACGTCTCCAATCTCGTAAGTTCTAGATTCACATCAATTCTTTTTCTAAGCGTGCTGATGGCTATCTAAATCGAGTAGATCCAGAACTGGGCTACGAGTTCACGAGGAGACGAGGAGAGTATGAGTATACGAGGATACTCTTTCACGTCACTATGGATGAACTCTAGATGATATTTCGTAATGATAGGACTTCAACCTATTTATAGCATCATCATAATCGGCATATAAATGTTAAGGAGGAGCATACTTTAGACAAAAGCCCAATTCTATTCAACAGATTCTATCTGTATTTTAACAAGAATAGACAAATAAAAACTTTTTTTTGTAAATGATAAATTAATGATATTTATTTTGCAAATAGGTTTTAGCAAACACTTTTACACGTCAAACATTTTTTTGTAACTAGATGAAGTCGGTCTCGTAACATCGACAAACCCCGTTCTTACGGTGTCATACGAGAGCAGTCATTACATTATTACTCTAACAAGGTTCTCTTATCTTAAGAAATCTTCACTGAAACAGCAAATTACAGTAACAAGTATATATTTAAACAAATTATAAACCTCATTACAACCAGGTAACCTTATGGGTACCAATGACGTCGTCGTTCAATTGCTAAGTACAGCTTGTATCTTTTGTAATCGCAGGTGGTAACTAACAAAAAATTGGTTTAATTAATCTCAAATATTTATCAAAGGTATTTTTTGTGAAATAAAAAAAAACTGAGGTATTCCCCTATAGAGCAGGTACGAACATTTGTTTAGTCATGCGCCATTGTAAGCTTAGATTCTTTATTGAATTACAATAAATTATTTTGTAAAGAGTTCGAAAGCTAAAATTGAGTAGATGGCAATTGTGGGCTGCAGCTGAAAAACTTGCATCTTAAGCCTCATTAAGACAAAAAATTGCACGCGAATTGCATACAAATTAGACTACATTGCGGTACTTATTCGTTTGATCAACTGAATTCATTGTCCATATGTCAATGTAGTCAACCTTGCATGTAACTCGAATGCAATTTCTTGCAGCGTGTAAATGGGCCTTTATCTTGTGTTCTCTTATCTGGCATTATACAGAGCTGTCAATGCCTATTTGGCACTTTTACCTTGTTTATTTTAAGGTGAATTTTGTTTAATGGCAATACACACACATTTTTTTTTCTAAAACGATCATATTTTGACCTCACCCCCGTGGCTGCCCGTCTTAAAAGAGATTTATAGACTTACTTCATAACTTCTATAAATCACTAATGCATATGCACATGGTTTCCAAGCGAACGTGACGATGACTAATTATTTTGCAATTATAATGAGTTTTCAAGAAATCTTGCATCGTCTAAATGGGGCTTTACACTGCGTGTCGCGCTTCGATCGAGCAATACAAATATTTGTGTGCGAGTTTAAATGTTTGTAAACACACCCACGACACTAAAATGAAACCAAAAGTGAGGCAAACCTTTTTTTAACTAAAAAAAAGCCCTAGGTACTCTGCAGCGTCTGTGGCGTTTGCTGACGCAGTGACTGAGCAACTGGAATGCTGCGGTGCGTGTCGCGGGTTCGATTCCCGTACGAAGCAAATATTTACCTACGAGTAGTTTTTCCGGGTTTGGGCGTTTGTGTATGTGAGTTTATATATTTGTAAACGCACCCACAAAACAGGCGAAATCCTAGAGTGGGGCAACGTCTTTAAAAAAAGTAAGAAACCGGTCAACGTTCTCCATCCGTCAACTGTCACTTGAAAATAACATTTAGCAATAAAACATCAGTGCAAATTAATTAATTATTATTTAATTATCTTGTTAAGGTTACTTTCTATATTTCTATTGTTTATTTTATATCGTGACAGTATTAAAAATCGTACATGACGTCACATTATGGCGTCATCAAACCTTCCTTAGAAATTTTTGCGGCATAGTACACACGGCTACACATTAAGCCATACAAAATCAGTTTACTGTGGTCTCGTTTTTTTATGATTTTTCCGCATATTCAACGGTCAGCTTATACTGGTTTTCGTCATAGCTTCATGTGTAGCCCTGTGTATGTACAGACGCCAGCTCTCATCAACCTACCTTAGTCGGTGAAAATTCTTTAATAGATTTTCAACCTTATGACAATAGGGGAAGGTTAATCTTTGACAGATTCGGGTAGGTTGACCTGCTGGCGTCTGTACCTAAATCATTCACCAGTCATTGATCTGAGAACACTTTTTTTTTACGTGGTTAAATCATCTTATGAGTCCTCTCACCCAGGGCAGAGCCGGAGGGACTGACAGACTCGTACTGACTAAAATCCACGGTGTCCTTCAATAACCCTTTACGGTCCGGGGTCACGGTAATTCGTACAGTCCCGCGACCATCTGAGAACACTTTAGGACAAAAACATTGACCGCCTGTCTTACTGCTAAGTTACATAACAAAGAGTAGAACAAAACAGTTTCCTTTATGAAATTAAAAATGTTATTGACATAAGAAAATAATACACTGTCGAGCAAACAATGATTCACGGTGATAGCAGATATTTTGAACAGAACATCTCACTCAGTTATGTGGAACGAATGTGTAACAGAAGGCTGTGTACACGTGAAATATTTCAACAAGATAATTATTTTTAATTAAGGTTAGGTTAATTATATCAGACCAATTTATAAAAAAATAGTTTTAAATCATAAAGCTGAAGAGTTTGTTTGATTGAACGCGCTTATCTCAGAAATTACTGGTTCGTATTGAAATTTTATATTATGTTGGATACCTACATGGTTCACCTATCGAGGAAGGCTGTAGGCTGTTGTGTATGGGATGCGAAAATTTTTCAAAAAATAAAACCGATTCGATGTTTCGTCGGTTTTCTAATGTTGAAATAGCACGCGTAGTTTGAGAATGCCAGGTGATTTCATTAAATTTGACAGCTGTCATATGTCAAAATTGACACTGACGTCGCGTTCAAATCCATAACATCGCGCTACGCTAGAAAGCTAGTAAAATCATCAAATGATTCCTCTCTCCTGGGTGGGGCGGAATCGCGGAAGGGACTATCAGACTCTTACTGACTAAAAATCCACCCTGTTCCTTCAGTTGCCCTTTGCATTCCAGGTTTATGGAAAAGAAAAATAATGATTTTGACTCTTTTTAAGCAAGTAGAAGAACAATATTTGTATTTTTTTGCTTAATATTTACAAATTGCAAATCACACGCTTAGTCCCATGTAAAAAAAAATTCGGCAACGAAAGGATCGTTACAATCCGGTTAAATCCGGTTTTATAGAGGCCATGGTTTTGATTTCGAATTTGGTTTTCCTGTTCGGGATAAAGTGCAACGACTGGAAGGAACAATTTGTTAAACGGATTATGCATACTGATACAAGATATTATGTAAATAAAATTCAATTTGACAGCAAATTTATTTTATTTTATTTGGATTAAAAGCTTGGTGGTTGAGCAGTGGAGTTTATAGGTCTGCCAGTGACTTCATTTACGTGGTTTTTGTCACCTAGATATAAAATTTTACATTTTTCGAATATTATTGTAAAAAGAATTTGTGTGACGGGATCAGAGTTTTGTAAAACATTAATAAACAAAACGAAAATGTTTATCTCTTAATGTTTTAAGTTTTTATTCAATATAATCAAAACAATCGTGATTACATCCGTTGTTGACGAATTTAAATAAATAACCATTATGTTGAACTTTGTTTCTTATGTAATAATCAAAACGGAAAAAATAAATGTGTTTTGAACGCAGTTATTTCCAAGAACGTCTTCTTAAAATCTTTATTCATCATCTTTCTATTTCTCAGAATATTTTGATTTCGGAATCAATAAAACAGTTATGAAGAGCGACAATTTAATTAAACATAGTAAAAAACTTATCTGCTTTTTATAAAATGTAGGTTAATTTGTTTTCAAAAAAAAAACTTTGCTTTTAAAAATCGATTCTCAAATATTATGTTTTAATATCTTAGATTATTTTTAAATTAACTTTAATTACTTATAAGAACAATATTGAAATGTTGCACTAATTAAATAGGAGAGATAAAACCGTCAGTTATGTCCTACAATAAAAAGGCGTTTTACAGAAGAAAAAAACCTACAACGATATTCCATTATATTGAAATAAAAAAATGTGTAGGGCAAAATAAGTTGAACAACATACCAGCGAACCGAATCCTTTTATCAATTCTACATTCTAAGTTCAAAGACAGACAAAGATATCCGTTACCGTATCCTGCCAGCACATTAACAAAGCAGGTTTGACTGGTCTACCAACCATACGAACCTCTTTGGTGACTGAGCCAAAAATTGACATCGATTGCAGGTACAAAATATTATTATAAAACAAAAAAAAAACAATATTGAACATCAATCAAGAGCAAATATGACAATATCGACACCTAGCCTTTCTGCTGTCTATACGTTCCATAGACATTGATAATGGAATGGATTTATTTATGCAATACCTTCCAATATCTTCTGACTTATTTTTTTTCATCTAACTTCTGAGCTGTAACTAAAGCTGCATCAGTATACTGAAAGTCAGAACTCCGTGAAGTTGGAAAAACCTAGGCTAATGTGACCCGACAAAGCAAACAATAAGTTTTTTCCTATTTCATCCATTTCTTGTTAGTAAGAATTTAATTACTGTCGTTAAACTCTGCTATTTCTATTGACATGGCATGGCGATTTACATAGAAATAAATAAAAATGGTTTAACGAGAATGTCCATACAAACTGGAAGTTACTAACTCAACCGAGCCATCAGGCGCATAATGCACGTTGCAACAGCATATAATCGCCACTTGTTATTATAAATCACGTGAGACAGGCGCACGCGCATCGCCGCTCAAAATAAATAAATATAAGGTTATAATGACTGTACTGGATTCCCCTAGCTGGACTGGATGCCTTAGGCCGTGTTTTCACCTGCAAGTAAACTTCCGCGAGAAATGTCCGACAGTCTGTCCGACAGCAACTTGCAAATGTAAACTACATAGCAAGTACGCTCGCGACAGTTTGCCAGTCATTTCCTGCAAGTTGTCGCACAAGCAATTAATAACATGTCTAAACGTGTTTGCGTCATCTCGTGACAGTTCTCGTAGCTTATCCGTTTAGTTCCGTATATTTCTTGCACTCGCGACAGCTTATTGTTGAAAAATGTTTAAAAGTAAGTTAAAACACTTGTTTTTACTTACTTTTAAACATTCCTCGTGGAGAGTATTGTACAAAGCCTTGCATACTTCAGGAACAATGTTTGATATAGTGCATACGGGAATCTATACTAATATTATAAAGAGGAAACCTTTGTATTTTTGTATGTTTGTATTGAATAGGCTCAAAAACTACTGGACCGATTTCAAAATTTCTTTTACCATTACTTAGAGGGATTCTTCCGAATCCGTATAGGCTATATTTTATCCCGGATTTTTTTTTCAGAGAGCTTAAAAAATAAATGTCCACCCGTGCGAAGCCGGGGCCGGTCGCTAGTTCTAAATAAATACATCAATGAATGGTAGGAATCCCCTGAAAAAAAAGAAAAATGTTCACCAAATATAGTTACAAAAAGATGTCAGTGCGCTTCAAAATAAATATTATCCTGTGAAAGTTTTCAAATAAAATAAAATTCATTAAAAAAATACAGCCTGATTGAGAACAGGAGGTCCTAAATTTGGCTATATTTTTTTTCGAGTCGGAATATTTAGATACCGGAGGCTAAAAATCGCAGCGTCAAAAGAAGCCTTTCCTTCGGTGATATCGAATCTCGGAAATGAGTTTCTCGTTTTTTTATAACATGCCCAATTTTTGGTAATAACACTTCTAAATCGACTGCGGTCATACAAACAAAATTGAAATCTTGTTGAGCATCTTCTATATGTAGTTCCTTCAACAAATTATGGTAAGCACCAGCTTCATGTCGTCTCAAAATCCACTGTAGAACCCAAGTAGATCTTTTTTTATTCCTTGATAACAAAATTGTTATTGCAGCTGCTAGACGGACGCGTCTTCTCGGCATGATACTACATTGATTGTCATAGTTTTCGCGACATCCATTAGTTCTCATGTGTAAACATCCCTGCGATAAGTAGCGACAGTATGATCTGCGAGTTTCTCGCGAGACAGTAATTGCATGTATAAATTGCAGGAATTGATATTATATGTAAACGTTATTGCAAGAAACTCGTGCAAGACTTGCGCGAGTTTACTTGCAGGTGAAAACACGGCCTTAGATTCATTTAAGGCATCAATAGAAAAGTCCGGTTAAGAGGCCTCTTACAGTCCACTAGCGCCGCCAATCTAAAAAATGTCATAACTCGTAAATAGAATCAAAAATACAAAATGTGGTCTGTAATTACTGTAGAAAAGGCAATGACGTAATTTTATAACACATTGTCAACACTTGAAATATAGCTGTTTAGCTAAATTTTTTTATTTGTAACAAAAACGGCCGTTTATGTTTAGAATGCACGATTTAGCTAAACAGCTATATTTCAAGTGTTGACAATGTGTTATAAAATTACGTTATTGCCTTTTCTACAGTAATTACAGACCACATTTTGTATTTTTGATTCTATTTACGAGTTATGGCATTTTTTCGATTGGCGGCGCTAGTGGACTGTAAGAGGCCCCTTAAGCAGCTCACAACCTCCTCTAGGTTGACCTGCAAGATGCCACTCAAAAAAAAAACTGTACTGGATAACTTGCTTGCCGGAATCTTTTTCTACCACGATGGATGGACTGGGTGAAAAGGCTGCGCTTAAAGTAAAAAAAAAAAGATTATGTCAGACAAGACAAAGTAGTCTCCAGGGCTCAAAGGCCTCTTGCCTTATATATACTGCAGATTTTAAAGAATAAATACTCCGACTGTCCAGTGACAATACTAACCCAAAAAAAAAAACACAAAAGACTAATCCGTTTAAACATTCGATCAACCAGATTATGGAGCATTTGCGGACCCAAGATACCAACAGAGTACTCCAGTACATTTTCCGATGTGATGTCCGATTGCCTTGTCGACGCAATTTGGCCTGTAGTAGTTAGGCAGAACCTTGAACATGACATAGAGGGAGGAAAATAGCTTAGTCACAGAATGTAATAACTTCTTGGTAGTTATTTATGATGTTATGTGTTCGTCCTAATAAATCTAAAAGAAATCAAGAACACAATAGGACATACGAAGTAAGTGCAGATTGCGGTGATGAATCAGAAAAACTTATTACGTAAACAATAGTTTATAAGTAGTGCAATAGTTGAGCTGTTGGGCCATTGTGAGTTGATTGACTTTTATTAATGCAAAATGAACGTCATTTTTTTTATTGGATACGGCATGCCGGAAAGTATTGAAGTAGATGTCAATTATTATGAGAAACTTGTTTATTTTTATTAAATACATGGCATTGCGAACTCTTCCTCTATTTTTTTTATCGTGGCAAAATCATCAAATGAGTCCTCAACTCAGGGCGTGACGCGAGGGACTGTCGCGAGGCACTGTCAGACTCTACTGTACTGACTAAAATCACAGTGATCCTTCACGTTCCTTTACAACAGGTCCTACACGTTCCTTCCAACTAAACTCAGAATATTGAGTTTTATTATTAGGAAAGATTTTTCTAATCGAAACACCCATCAGAACACTATCCGATAAATAATACTCATGTTTTTTTTCAGTAGAGGTGCGCTCTGGCTACCTACGGATTCCAATTTTCGAACAACCTAGTAGATTTTCCGATTTTTTTTTCCGGCAACAAAAAAATAATCATCCAAATAGGTGAAGTCTTTCATAAGTTCACACATTTGAAAACTTCATGAAAAACAATTTTAAGTACGCCAAAAAATAGACAAGAATTAAGTAGTCATAAATACTCACCATAGTGAAAAAAATAGTCTCGTTAAGATTTCGAAGTTATAGCTATACGTTGGTGAGGATTGTCTGGAGACGTGAACCCCAAAATCCTCACGTGAGGTTTATGTGTTGAGATACATACAATTTGTGAGTTTTACTTTAGTTCGGACTCCACAGAATCAATTGGTAAGTGCAGTCACAAGATCTGCTGATGATAGAATGTGCCAGCTTTTCAAGTCACGGATCTTCTGAGTAACACCACAGGTAACACTTCATCATCATCTGCCTAGCCTTTTACCAACTATATTGGGGTCGGCTTCCAGTCTAACCAGATGCAGCTCAGTATTTATTATTTTACCACAGGTAACACTTACAATATCTATATCAGACAGAATGTAGAAAATGCAGTTTATAATTATACTAGTCTAGGTCTAAGCTAACGCTCGCATGCATGGCGACAAGGAAATTGTTCTTAATTAGCAATAATCCGCTATCCGTGTCAGAAACCATGATAATCCGTTAGAACCGCACCTCAGTTCAACAATGGGACATTAAAATACATTTTTATAGGTTTTCTTTCCTGTTATTTTTATTCCTATCTTTTATGGGAAAACCATTCGACTTTCTAAGCATAAAATGTCCAGGTTACGCAGATGTCAGTGTCAAGTTAAAGACTGGTTTTGCGGGTTCTAGTGTCGTCTATCTTGCGTGGTAAATTAATACGATTCCATTTTTGAAAACGGGAATATTTTTAATGGAAGTTGTCATTCTTTTAAAATAATACTTTATTATAAGCCAGTACCGAAACAAAATAAAGAAAAGTCACAAGTAGGTTATCATTTAATCCGATTTTTTTTGTGTTTTATGTATTTGTTTAATATTTATATTATTTACTAGCTGTTGCCAGCGGTTTCACCCGCTACAACTCGAATATCATCCCGTGGAAACATAAAATCGGGATAAAAACTATCCTATGTGTTAATCCAGTTTATAAAGTATCTGTATAACTACCGAATTTCAACCAAATCCGTTCAGTGGTTTTTGCTTGAAAGAGGAACAAACATCCATCCATCCATCCAAACAAACTTTCACGTTTATAATATTAGTAGGATGCATATTAGGTATTTATACTTGTGTATTATCTTTATTCTATACCTAAGCAAATTATTTATTCTTAATTTTCTGTTTCTTTATAAAAGGTATCTTAATAAGGAAGATCCTGGTCCTAAATCGCCGATTAGGTTTAGATTTTTTTTTCAAACTGCTAATAGTGCTATAACAACGGGTATCAATAAATAATTTACAGGTTGAATATTTAAAATATTAACCAAATATTTAAAATTAAGAATTTAGGAGAATTTATGTTTATAAACGAAATAAAAAAAAAATATTTCGAAAATATTTTTAATTGAAAGATTTATCGTCTAAAAACTTTCGAAATATGCATTTTTGGAATTACTTTTTGCTATGTATATAATATGTTTCAAAATATTTAAATTTATGCTCATTTGAATAACCGTTTTTAATTATTGTTTCTTAAATATACATTTTTTTGACCAGTTCTATCAACCAACAGGTTTCATTAAAAGCTTAAGGTACCGATGTTTTATTCGGCAATAATTTTCCTTAGCACAATATTTATATTGAAAGCATAATTGTTAGAAAAGGGCTTCATATTACATAACTAGAATTTCCGAAGTACCGTGGCTCGGCGGAAGCTAGAAAGTAGCTCAGGCGCCACTTTCATTGGCCCTTCGACACAGGCAGCAAAGACACTTTCCATAGACAATATTTTGATAACTATTTAGCAATGCGAGACTGGGAGACGGCCATTGCAGATGTAAAAATGGCGCGAACTTGATTACAGATTTTAAATGAAAATAATGTTGAGCACTTAAAAATATCCATAACTGCATCATATCAATGTTTTCATAACATTACAACTTATTACAGCATAGGCTAGCATACATTTATTTTGCATAATAAATACCTACCTTTAATTTACGTTATTTCATCTGACATTGCTTATTAGCTATTAATTTGATTTTGTTGTCAATGCATAATGCAATGTCAAGGTCTTGTATTTTATTTTAAATCTATAAAAATATTATAAAACTGAAGAGTTTGTTTTATTGAACGCGCTTATATTAGAAACTACTGGTTCGAATTGAAAAACATATTTTTGCATTGGGTGGTCCACTTATCAGGAAAGGCATTAAGCTAATGTATAACATCACCCTACGACTAATAGAGCCGCGGGAAACAACTAGTATTTAATAAATAACCGAAAGTTCTTAGAGACATCAGTTATAGCGACATCTATGCAGCCACAAGCAAACTAAAGTTACTTGATCCACATAATGAACCATCAAACTTTTAGTTTTCCGCAAAATTTATAGAATTTCCCATCAATAATTATGTAATTCACAATTTTTTTTTTTTTTTTTTTCATTATTCAAAAAGTAATTTAACAAATTGTATTACTCTGCACATAAAATGACATCATCAAATTATGGTTTTATTTAAGCTTGCAATAGGATAATTACTTTCAAATAGATCCTATTGTCCAATCTCTTTCGGGAGGTTCCTGTGTCTGATAAGGAGGGAGGAAACGCCTGGGTGTCACCACTGCGAGGACCGTCCTGAGGACACGGTGGAGCATACGGTGCAGGACTGCCCCGCTTGGGCAGAGCACCGCCGTGTCCTCACGACGGCGATAGGCGGAGACCTCTCGCGCCCGGCATTGGTCGAGGCCATGCTGCGGGGCGAGACGGAGTGGGAAGCGGTCGCCTCCTTCTGCGAAGCAGTCATGCTCGCGAAGGAGGAGGCGTGCCGCGTGAGGGAGAGAACAGTGTCCTCCCTCCGACCCACCCGCAGTGGTAGACGCCCACGGCGACGGACGTCGCCAGACGATCTCCGGCCACCGTAGGCGCGGGCATGCGGGCAGCGAGTAATGGGCGACTCGCTGCCCGACCATGGACCATGCCCGGGTCGACGGCGCGTTGTGTTCCACGCGCGCCTCAAGGAGTGTCAGCAAACTGACGGGGCCTGTAGAGGGCCAGAGCCTGCCGGGGTCGCGGGTCTTACCCATCACCGTAACCCCGGTACGTAAAGGGCTCGTGAAGGACACCGTGGATTTTAGTCAGTACAAGTCTGACAGTCCCTCCCGCCCTGCCCTGGGTGGGGGGAGGACTCATTTGATGATTTTACCACGCAAAAAAAAAAAAAAAAAAAAAAAATTGTCCAATCTCCATGCATTATTAATGTAACTGGCAACACAGCACAACATAGCATTGACTGATTGGACCCCTGCCAGCTTTCCGAGGTTGTCTGAACAAATTGAAATTAAAATATACTGTTACAGTATATCCTGATTATGCTCCGGACACTCTAATAAGGAAATGTTGTCTAAAGAGTATCCTCTTTTGCTTTATGGTCTAGAAATAAATCTATGGTATCACTTTCAGGATGTTTAGTTTATGGTATTTACAAAAGACTACCTACTTTTATTTATCGTTGTAAAATCATCAAATGAGTCCTCCCACCCAGGGCAGGGTGGGAGGGACTGTCAGACAAATCCACGGTGTCCTTCAATAGCCCTTTACGTACCGGGGTCATGGTAATTCGTTAGTCCCGCGACCTGGATCTACCTACCTAGAATAAAGATATCTGTCAAATGAAAGAATACCAGGGTGTTTCGGCTTAAGCCCTTTACCTTTTTCGTGTGACAGAAAGAAATATAGCAAAAAAAGATAATTAACTCCTCATTGTAAATTATACCTAGTGTGTTGAAAACTTTAATTTTAAAAATAAGGAATTCTGTATTTTATGTTAACCATACTGATGCAGACTTTTTAAAAACCATTACAAAAACATAAAAAGCAGCATGGCTTTTAGTATCACATAACTCTAACCTATTTCTTTCTTCAATTTGATATTGAAATTATGACTAAAATCATGACTATCATGGTTGCATATCACAAAGAGTAGGACAAATTATGGCATGACAAATATAACATTTTAGAAAAATATTTTTTTTGCAATTGTTTATACCTCGGCGATATTGTTGTAAACTTCCCAATCTACAAATGTCCAACATAAACAAAAACACAAATTCAATGCGCCATCCGGTTTTGTCTCTAAAAATATTGGCCCTAATAAATTATTGGTCATCAAAACAACTATGTTTACTACTCACCGAACAAGTTCCGGGCATATTAAAACATTTTAAATTTACGACGTATTTCCAAGAAAATCTAAGTTGCTCTAAGTATTAATCACAAACTAGGTTTCTATTCAAGTTGAAATTTAATTTTCACATAAACAATAGTTCTAGTATAATCTGTATCAAAGGAAAAGAGTTCGTAAACAGAAACTTGTTTTGGTGAACAGCTGACAGATTTCATGGTGTCAATGATGTCAACTGTCACCGGTTCGGAGAAGTGTTTACAAATATTGCTATACCGTTTCATTGGATGCATTAAAATATTGAAGATTCATCTTTTTAACACAATCTTGTATCAAATTTTACAAAGTCAAACATCAATTTTAACTGTAAAAACATTCATGAGCAAATAAATAGTACCGAGTCAAATAGGTATTGTAAAGTTTTTAAATGCATTTGTCGCCTTCGGCGAAACTAACTTTGTAAATAGACTTTCATAACTTTTTATTTCCACTGCTTTAAATACGAGGTTTTTCAGGTTAAATTAATTTATGCATTATTTTCTTTACAGGTTTAATCAACATGTTCTTCAAGTTTCCCCGATTATGATGTATCCTACAAGCAAAATGTTGGAGGTACCAGATAATGTAAGTGCTAATTGTTTACAATGTTTATCACCTCTAATAATGTTTCGATTTAAGTTTGAACTTCAAAATGAAACGGTATTGTTTATTATAGAGGCGCAACAGCTAAGGGATTGGATTCTGCACTATGTATCATGCTTCTACAATTTGTGGATACTGCACATATTTTGCAACATTAAATTATTAAGCAAGCTTTTGTTTCGTATTACAATACACATCCACCTATTTAGAAAACTATGTGCAAATGACCTACAATATTATTCCGTAAATATATCTCTATCACAATTCGCAGACAAAATCTATCGGTATTAAAAAAAAAACATTTATTTTTTTACTGTAATAACTCATCGATTCCCAATAGTGCCCTTGAGCAGTTGTAATAATAGCTATAAAATCGCTATGACTTTAATTGGAAGACATCCAATCTTCCGAAGTTGTTCATGATCGAATTTTGTCGATTGTTTTTTTTATTTTACTTTATTAGTATTCAAACGAAAAATATTTGTTTCCCTTTAAAGCTGTGTTTTGTTTTTAATTTCTGGTGAGTCGAAATCATCTTCACCATTCTACTTACAAGCCATTAATTAAGTCGGCATGCAGTCCAATCAGAACAATCTAGGTCATTGCCCTGAAATCCCATTTCACTATATTTTAAAGGATTTCTTGGGTTTTCCATTCCATGGGAGCAAATTTCACACTACTATAAATACGTATTATTCATGTCTTGCTAGGGGCTTCCAATTTCAAACTGCTGTTACCCAGGTCGGAACAGAGCATTTAAAAAAAAAGGATTTGATGAACAGAATTTGAGGTCATTTAGAGACAGGACACTCGGGACGGACCACACTTTTTGCCCTCCCACACTTTAGTCTGCCAAAGACTATAGTCGATTCAAACTAAGTGGATGTCGTATTCCTGCCCAGTGGGTAATAAGTTACTTAATAAAGGAAGGCAAAGGACCTCTTTTTTGTTACTGAGGAACTTTCCGGTTACTTCAGCAATTAGTCAGTAGGTACTAGGGCAGACGCCTAAACTCTAATCAGAAATTACCATGGTTGCTAATTGGCAGTAACCAATTAGCTTT
Source organism: Agrotis puta (assembly GCA_943136025.2). NCBI lineage: Eukaryota > Metazoa > Arthropoda > Insecta > Lepidoptera > Noctuidae > Agrotis > Agrotis puta. Next base: position 10,535,632 of record OW964187.2, read on the forward strand.
GGCATCACGTAATTGTTCACCTATTAATTTTATTTACGCGACACACGCAAGATAACATGTGCTATTGATCTCCGAAAAGTTGTGCAAAGGAGCAATCATAGAACACTCACAGTTTGCCAATTATCTGTCAGTCTCATCAACCCAAGCAATATGGGGCAAACATTCATGCATATTGATATCGACAGTGATGAAATCTCTGGCTCCTATATTCTCCCGAATTGACGGTTCGTTGTGTAGGTACCATGTGCTCCACAAAGAGCTGTCAGAATCACTGACAGGTCATCGGGCGATATACCTGCCAGGGTGACGGAAAAAGAGCAATTGAAGGAACAGCGTGTAGCGCAGTTGGTAAGAGTCTGACACTTTCTTCTGCTCCACCCACACCTAGTTCGCAACCCCAATAAAAGGGTCCCAATCTCGCAGTGCCGGAATTGCCCGTAGGCTAATTTGCTGCGGGCCCCGGGCGTATTGGATACGATGCCCTAATCTTTAAATTTAGTATTGTGTTTGTTAGTTTCGTGAAATTCCTTGGAAAAACTCATTTAAAAAAAGGGATCCCTCAATAGAATTACCTACATGCCTTGCATGCTCAATCCGGTACTGCATATTCGAGAAATTGCTAATGAGAAAACCCAATAACATTATGCCCAATTTGGGAATCTTAGCTAGGAACTCATTCCCAGCGTTTACTAGTCCACTTGACAGTTTATTTTACTACCCCTCTTTGAGGAATGGCTGGATAGGCGTCACGGCGTCCTGACCTACCGCATGACGCAGGTCCTCACCGGACACGGAAGTTTCGGGAGGTACCTGTGTCTGATAGGGAGGGAAGAAACGCCTGTGTGTCACCACTGCGAGGATCGACTGGAGGACACGGTGGAGCATATGGTGCAGGACTGCCCCGCTTGGGCAGAGCACCGCCGTGTCCTCACGACGGCGATTGGCGGAGACCTCTCGCGCCCGGCATTGGTGGAGGCCATGCTGCGGGGCGAGACGGAGTGGGAAGCGGTCGCCTCCTTCTGCGAAGCAGTAATGCTCGTGAAGGAGGAGGCGGGCCGTGTGAGGCAGAGGACAGCGTCCTCCCTCCACCCCAGCCGCAGTGGTAGACGCCCACGGCGTCGGACGTCACCAGACGATCTCCGGGAACCGTAGGCGCGGGCATGCGGGCAGCGAGTAATGGGCGACTCGCTGTCCGACCATGGACCATGCCCGGGTCGACGGCGCGTTGTGTTCCACGCGCGCCTCAAAGAGTGTCAGAAAGAGGGCCTGTAGAGGGCCAAAGCCTGCTGGGGTTGCGGGACTGACCCCGTTACGTAAAGGACTATTGAAGGACACCGTGGATTTTAGTCAGTCAAGTCTGACTGTCCCTCCCGTCTCGCACTGGGTGGGAGGACTCATTTGATGATTTTACCACGATAAAAAAAAAGTACACTATCTATAACTGTTTCCTGTACTTACTAGCTTTATTTGTATAAATCAATAAAACAATGCTATCACTGTTCAAGAGTTCACACAAACGTAAATATTGACGGAAGCATTTAGCAAGCGTTTTTGTTCTAATTTTTATTCATAGCAGTAACACTGTTTCAGGGCTGACAATTCGTCATTGTTGATTTTCAAAATATTGAGATTCATGAACAGCATGTTTGAAAACGTTCCGTTCAAAAACATTTTCGTGATTTTAATACTGGCATACTGTGTAACCAAAAGATTGACGCTGTAATTATGTAGCTTTTTATAACAATACACGGAATTTAGAAGATATTCTCAATCAAATGTTTTAGTTCTCAATAATTCGATTTCTTGCGTAAAAATTTTGTTGTAAAATCAAAATGTAAGCCATTGCAAGTGTGTTACGCACTTACCGCCCAAGTTTAAACATACACGCTGTATATCTCCATGGAAACTATTTATTGCTAGAAATATGGGAAAATACAGACTTCACATAAGGGGAGCAGTAAACAGAATTTCCAATAAAACGTCACTATCATTAGGTACATATACAAGTATAATATTTGTTTTGTAATAAAGTCAAAATGTCTTTGTTACGTGTCAATTATCTACAAGATGTAAAGCAATACAAATATGGTAGCCTTTCTCAGTAGCCTGCTGCTTTGTGGTTTCTATATTTAGCTCGCTTTTAATGTAAATAGTGAATAATTATCAGTTAAATATTTGCTGGTAACAGAAAAAAATTTAAGTACCTAAGATTAATATTTGAAAATTGTTCTGTGTGCCAAATATAAGCAACGGAATAAAATATCGGCTATATTTTTAAATAAACGTGTCTAATTAAATTATTGCACGTGTTCATAAAACTACTACTTTTTTTCTCAAGTACTGTTTAAAAAACTATGTGACTGTTTCAAAATAAACATTTAAGGGTTTTTGAAATAAATAATATGTGTTTGAAAAACTATGATATTGAACCACCTGTATAGTAGACGTAGGTAGTATTTCCCTCATTAAAAATCTCATAATTAAGTAACAATTTTGCATTTCGGCATTTTTCATTGTATTCTAAATACCCAAAAAGCTAAGTCAAATAAGCTTATTTAAAAAAAAAACCATGAAACCTATCTCGTTTCTTTTGTACGATGTAAGCACGAACCTTCCTAAATTCGTGCTAAAATCGTGCCAAAATATGCCCGGATATAGGTAATATACGAGCAATTTCATTTAACATTCAGTATCAGCCCTGAAATTATCGTAAAACAGTAAGTATTCATTGGCTACACAGGTATTAGCGCCGCTCGTTAAATCGCCTACTTTTGTAAATAACCCACACAGTGTGAGATTAACATTGACACAAGTTGCACGAAAAATTAACTCCAGTTAACAGTGTTTTGCACATTCGGAAGATTTATTTAGAACTAGGGGGTCTAAAAAGGTTTAATCAGTGATAGTGAAGGTGGATTGACAATGGATTGACAAACAATTTGTTGATCGTAAAATAGAGATAGAGCCTTGTTTTTTTTTGAAGTGTGGTGTTCTTATTTCGAATTGGCAACTTCGTAGGTAAGAGCTTGTTTCTTTTTTTTCAATAAATTTTCTTTGCAATGCTGGCAAAGGTTTTAATCTGAAATATTTGTTACCTGACGCGTATTCGATAAAATTGTGAACTTTTCATTCAATCGCAGTTTGTACATAAATCAATATACCATAGACGACCTCTGTAAATTGAAAAAAAAATTAAGTAACTTTCCAGTGTGTTTAAAGAGGACAGGAAAGTTACTTAATTAAGAAGATTAGAAAATTTACTCACTACTAAATATTGTTCTGGTTAAAAAGGGTCTCCAGTTTGCACATGCAGTTTTCAGTATTTCAACAACTGAATTCTTGAACTAAATAACTGTTCAGATAATATTACAATACTTGATTTTTTGATCTGAGACTTGAATAAACATTATAAGGTCATTTAAAATGCGAACGTTTACTAAGTACGAAACATTAAATAAATAATTAAAAGATTTACTTTTTAATCACATGTTTGTTACTACAAACATTTTTCAACACAATCTTAGTTCAGTAATATTCATTGATCTATGCTTACAACTGTTAAGCGATGGAGCGAGGGCGATTCTCTGGAGTTATTTTAGCATGGATTTCTCATAAGTAGTTAAGAATCTGGATTTGTGAGTGAATATTGGCTTTAGGCTCACCTCGGACAGCCCGGAGGATGACAAAAGGCTCAATATTATAATTGTGAAGGTGTGAATGTTTGTTTTATTTTCTAATCAAAACGGCTGTACCGATTTTTATGAATTATGATATAGAGATAAATGCGACATTGGACACTGAAGGGGCGACGGATTATTAAAAACTATTTGACCCGTATTTTTTCTTTTGCTACGTATCTAAACTAAAATTCAGGAAGATATGACCAATGTACTACTTATTAATTATTATTGACTCGATTTTACCCTGGTGGTTGAGAGAATGTCATGCTCACTCAAATGTCTCGCTGATGGTGGCACGTGTGTCGGATCATTTAGCTCCCTCCAAAATGGTTGAGCTGAATGGTGCTGATACGTGTGTCATGTTCGTGAACGGGCGCTGTCAGTTGAGACTGGTCATCTCTTAGCTGCCACGGTTTATTTTAATTATTGATTATTTTGTTTCTGAATTGTTTTTTTTTGTATTTTACTGTGGACACTTTTAACTTGCTACATCGTTCTCACATAATGTACCATCTAAAAATGAATGATGTAACAAAGGTTTTGTAATAATTTTGGCGATCTAAAAAGAGTGTCCATGGAGTTTCTTGCCCGTTCTTCTCCATAGAGATCTACTTCTTGGAACGGGCATCTACGGTACTTTCACAGTTTTTATGTCTTGTGACTGGGACTGTAGCACCATAATTTTGTAGTATTTAATTATATTTTTTATGTCTTTGACAATTCAAAAGTGCCTGTAACTGGTCTACTTGAAATAAATGCTTTTGATTTGATTTGATTTGATATGACGCTTTTATATTCACAATACGTAATGCCGTGTCATTTTTAGTGTGTTATGACGTCACAAACCCGCAGTCTCGAATTTCGATGCGTTTTATCTTTGTAAATATTCAATGATTATTTTTCAAAACTGTAACTGACGGACTAATTAGATTTGCAATTTATTGATGCTGCAACAAATGTTTTTGTAGAACATCTTGTTAGTAATTTAGTAATTTTGTATGCAAACCTCATCTGCGGGACACAGGCGATGACCGTCATATCTTATTCATTTCTTTGTGTTGCTAATTATTTGTGACGTTGCTATAGAGAAGGTAGACACTTAGTTCAGTAATACCCTAAGTAAGAGTGTGAGGAGTACGTACGGTACGTACGGTAGTTGTACAATCGTGTTGGTTCATAAATAGTTACGATAAAAAAATGGTCCATTTATGGTCTAGCATTGACAAAGTTTGCTTACATATAGCACTACAAGTAATAAACATTAATAAAATCAATTGATCTAAAGTCATAGCCATGATCGAAGTCCTATGGCGGCTTACCTAATCAACTTCGATCAGAGGTTATACATAAAAACTACCTTATCTACGTTTTATTTTAAAGTTATTAATTAACTATGAGACTCCAACGTTTTGATAATAATGTTATTAGCACATTATACAGAGTATAATTGATTATGAAATCACTTGACAGCTTCCATACTCATAAAATAGGTGGATAAACAATGTACATATCATTAAACACACATCAATATAATCATCCATCTTTACTCTATGGAAAATTCTAACTCATCATCACGATTTTCATTCTTAAGTTCCCTTGAATCTTATATCTTGTTTATCAAGTAGTTTTATTACTACACTAGCCAGTAAAAGTACGGAATCACCTACTTGGAATTGATTAGGGATAGCTTCTTAGACAATGGCGTGATTTGAATGAATTTGGTATAAATTTCAAGTTAACAGTTAAACCTTTAAAATGATATCATTTTTATTATTCTTATCTAGTTATTAAGTACTCAAGATTGCTCGGAATCGGAGTAAGTGATTCTATTCTTTTGCTCGCGAGTGTAGTACAGCTGTACAGATGTCGGTTAAGCTAATATTGAAACTATGGATAATCTACCAGAAATTAAATTAAGGCAAGGACTACTTCAGGGCCACTGAACCTCGGTGATAAATTGGAGATTATTTCTTCTAAAATAACATTGGCTCTATGCCTTTAAACAACAACAAAAGGATTGCTTTTTTTTTCGATGTATGTGGTGACGGGGTTGAGTGGTCCCGCGGGTCCAATTCGAGTGGGTCCAGTTGACAACAAACCCTACTTCATTACTAATGTAATAAATAAATTTATCTAACAATAAATAGTTATATAGAAAATGCGAAGAAAACTTTCTACCTCTTCACACCGAACTACTTACCTAAAATGTTAAAGAGACTGTTGGGGTGATGGGTTCGCAAGAAGCTGCAAAATAGTGGAGAAAGATAGGATAGGATACTTAGCATCCAGTGCATTGGCAGTGTTATTTTCTATAAAAACAGCGTTGTTACAACGTGGCCGCAGCGCTAACGCCGCGTTGGGACCAAAGTTTGTTATTTACTAAGCCAGTAGCGCTCAGCGCTGCACGATCGGACGATCTGAGAGCCATCTCGTCAAAGAATACATCGTAAAGACCAGTGATGAGATTTAGCTAGAGATACAGTAGAATTTACAGGCACCAGCTCGTAAACATTTGAAGCCGCTTCCGCGCCCGCTACCGCCTTTGCCATACACCTCAGGCCACAAAAATCATCAGAAATTGTTAAGTTTACTCAGTAAACAGTAAATGTGTGCATTATTTAGTGTTTTTCATGTGATTGCAACCTATTTAGATAGCATAAAATGTAGGCGAGCAAGTATTTGTTTTGTTCAGTTTATTTATTTTTAAGATTAATGAACCATCACATAAAGTTCGTAAATATTTTGATCCATTATTTTGCTACTGAGGAAATATACCTGAAAAAGGAGGTTTAATTTTTAGATTAAAAAAAGATAATAGAAGGTTTTGTGTTAGTGCTTAATGCGCCATTTTCGTTCGTCACGGCCTCCCTTATCTTTCCACCTTTTTCTATCTGTGGCAATTTTGAGTCGTAGGTGAAAATGTATACCCCTTTTTTACCACGAATAAGGGCTTATTTTAATTAAATTTCTCCTCTTTAAATGGATTGATAACAGCTGGTATTTTTGTAACGTGTTTTCCTCGTTCCGGTTAAAGAAAGGACCTTAGTCAATCAAAATGTCACTTGAAAAGTTGAAAAAAAATAATACAAATTTAATTTAGTGGTCACAATGGTCTGAGAATGAAAAGGGCAACAGTCAGGTTATAGTATGGCCCTACATTTCTTTAACAAGTGCTTAATCACTTGTTCACAAGGTTCAACAAGATCTTTGATCTACGTAGATTAGAGTACGTAGTCATTAATAATGCATATTATTAACTTTGAAGGAACGTGTCAATGACTTCCATTTGCTGTCACTTGAAAGTAATGTTTACAAATAAAATAATTTGTTTAAATTCATTTTTAATTGTCTAATGACTTGTTAGACTTATTTTCATTTGATAATTCTTTATTTAAAAGCGTGCAAGTATTCAAAACGTACGTGACGTCACAATATTGCGTCAGCAATCCTTCCTTCATATTTGATCTGCATAGTACAAGCGTGAATGCTAGACGTGAACTCCTTCCGCAAGTAGAATGGGAGATGGAAGAGGGCCAATCGGAACGTAAAGGGAATTTCCTATTGAAGGACACCGGGGGTTTTAAGTCAGTACAAACAAGTATGACAGTCCCTGCTGCCATGCCCTGGGTGGGAGGACTCATTTGATGAACTTTAAAAAAAAAGTAGAATGGGTTTAGGGCAGAAAGATAAGTACAAGTAACTTTCTGTTGTAGTACAATAACGTGAACGGAATTTTCGTAGTTCAAGCACAGATTACTCAGTAAATTTATACTATATCTGTGGTACGAGTGTTTCACTGTAGCGCACGCGCAGTATTCGCGATTCGAACTAAACAATTTCTCGTTTAGTATACCTATTCTTTTTTTCAGTCGTGGTGGCATTCACAATTGGTAGTCATAACAAGACTGAGCTCGTGTTTTATAACACGTGAATTGTATACAATAAAATCTACGACGCGTGATTAGTAAGTTTACCTTTTTATAACCGAAGGAATTCTGGCACATGTTTTGTTCTCTTCCGATATAAAATCCTTTTTGCTGAATTTGTCCCTTGCCACATCCACACCGAGAGCCGGGGATGCAAAATTAACTTCATGAATACACTAGCATTTTAAACACTCAATATTTCTTTAAAGTCAAATAGCACATGATTCCGGACCCTTCAGGAAATCAAGAAAATTTATAACGTTTTTAGAAACTATTAATTATTTACATATGTTTTATTTTTTCATAAATATGACGACAAAAATCTGCCATCCTGGACCCCTGTGTGCCAGCAATAGGTATATCCCTAATTCCGGTGTAGAGTTTATTTCTAAAATGGCTCTTCTTTGATTTGGAGGACTTGAAAACTTACATAGATAGATTTTAATGTGATCTACGTTTGTAGACTGGTTGGCAGGATTGCTTTTTTTTCTTTTTTTTTTAAATGTGCCCCACACTTTAAATTTCTCCTGTGTCGTGGGTGCGTTTACGAACATAGAAACTCACGTACACCAACACCCAGACCCGGAACAACTACTTGTAGGTCATACAAATATTTGTTTCGTGCGGGAATCGAACCCGCGACAAGCTGCGCAGCAGTCCAATCGCTCAGCCACTGCGCTAACCGTGCCGTCAAACTCTTGAGTTTGAGAAAAGCCTTCATTGCGTATGTGACGTGCTTGGTCAATTGTAGTACATGAAAAGTAAAAGTTCTCTTTGCAAATACTAAGGGATTTCCTCAGATAAGTAGGTCTTGTCGCGGAAAGTACAATAGATACTTTTTTTAAAGACAAAACAAAAAACCCTTGGTTTTCCTCAATGGTTTTGTTACAAGTATAATGCGCGAACATTACAGAATTTACGTATTCTATTCACGTTCTCGCCAAGTAAGCACTTATTGACAGGAATCCCACAAACCCAACTAATAAGGAATACGGTTTTTGGCGATCATCTATCTACCTTAATGACGTAGATTGTCGCGGGACTATCTCATCAGCATCAGGTAACCGTGACCCTAGAACGTAAAGGGCTATTGAAGGATCATCGTGGATTTTAGCCAGTACAAGTCTAAACTGACAGTCCCTCCTGTCCCGCCCAGAGTGGGAAGTCACATTTGATGATTTAGCCACGATAAAAGCAAAAACACATTGTATTTGGTATTTATTATTTTGGAGTTAGGCAGGCAGTGATGTTCTCTGATGATCATGATCTTCTTATCTTTATTAAAACTGTTAGCAGTGATATAAAAGTTCAAAATAAATTGGTTAGCGAAACACTGCGGTCGTAACATTCTAAGGCATCGATGTTTAATTAATTTGACCTTAGGTATTACACATAGGACAATTAGAAAAGCAAGTAATAGCGTCTAAATTTAATTATTAAATCATAATATTTTCCAAAAACCACAGACTTCTAAGTGACAGACACGTGGCGTGGCACTTTGTGGTTTTTAGTTTCTTATAAGTATATTTTTATTTGCATTTTTCATAGAAACTTCTTCGTATTGATCAGATCACTAATGTAAAGATGTTAACTCATGACGATTCAGTTAAAAAACAAAAGGTACTTACTTTTTTTCAAGTTTCCAAAGTTCAATTATTTGTATCAAGAGTCCATGTTTATTTTAGGGTTTTCCTAAAATCGTCACTATAGGACTGACCAGTGCGTGGCCTTCGATTTTATTTATGTTGTAATAGTAAAAATAGACACTATAGACCAGGGGTGGCCAACTTGATTAGACATAAGATCTACTGTTTACCAACGAAACCCTGTGCGATCTACCAACCGTAACGGAACAGCGATTGAAAAGTGATACAAGATGATGCTGCAGTAGTTGGTAATTACGTCGCGCAGTCTGATCTACTTATTTATATTTTTTGCTTTGCCACGATCGACTGGAGTAATAGTCGCGATCGACCGGTCGATCGCGATCGACCGGTTGGCCACCCCTGCTATAGACAAATATAGAGGTTGATTGTGTTAATTGTCTATGAAAATATTTGAATTGTTGAGGTTCGAAATAATGTGTTGGTGCTAAAATCTATTATTGTAGATTATTACGAACTAACAGCGAAACATAGAGAAGGCACCGAATCAAATTGTTTATTATACATTACTTTTTGGCGCAAATTATTATCTATTTGTGTTTTTTTTTTGTATAGCACTTAGCGACAACGACAACCAAATAATGTTATGCTGTTGCAATTACGAGTACCTACCTACTTTTATAACATCTGCACGCGTAGCATGGCACCGTAGTAAAGGGGTCTTATCGACGGGAGAAAAGACAAAATGACAAAACATAGAAAGATTTTTACCGATTTAAGCATTGCAATGTTTATATTCTTTAATGGTGTACGAATCGTGTCATACTTGTACGAAAAAACAGTCAGATAGTACAGAAATTACGATGAAATAACTTAGTCTATTCTTGGTAGAATAGAGATAGAATTGGTCATGCTACGCGTACTGGCAGCTCAAGCTAAAAGTTTCAAATGTCAACTTTTTTTAACGCCAATTTGAGGCAAAAACCAAAAATGAAACAATGATAGCAACGAAAAGTAGGTATGTAAGTATTCTAGAAAGACATAGGTACTTTTGCAACAAACAAAGTGAGCAATTATAACAGTGTGGAATAAAATAGAAAACTTGCAGAAGTGTTAACTATGCTACTTTTGCCCCGAAGCGTTGAAACTTGGTCCGGACTCACGGTACGACTTTCCCAGCCAAGCAGCCATAAATTGCCATTTCCGCTCCCGATCGAGTCTTCCGGCATGAACGACACTCAACGTGTATGTTTGAATCTCTAACCGATTTCATTCACTCGTTCACTTGTAGCAGGTAAATTGTTACCTTCGTTCATTTTCTTCTAGAGCCATGTTTTTTCATTATTATTTACCTGTTGCCAGCGGTCGCGGGACTCACGAATTACCGTGACCCCGGAACGTAAAGTGCTATTGAAGGACACCGTGGATTTTAGTCAGTACGAGTCTGACAGTCCCTCCCGCTCTGCCCTGGGTGGAAGGACACGTTTGATGATTTTACCACGTTAAAAAAAATCTTTTAATGCAGGTTATAAACTATCTGTGTACCGAATTTCAACCAAATCCGTTCAGTGGTTTTTGCGTGAAAGAGAAACAAACATCCATCTATCCATCCATCCAAACAAACTTTCACGTTTATAATATTAGTAGAATATACATTTGCAAACTTCAGTACACTGTGGAAATTCCTTGTGCAATATAATTTGGTATATACGTAAGCATTAAGCTTAATAAGCTACAGTATAAGTAGGAACTTACACAATTACGAGATAACTGGGAAAACTAACTAATCAAGCAATGAGATAAATGTTAAACTTAACTAGTTACGTTGTTACTTATCTGCATGTTAAAGCTATTAAAGCCATGTCAACGGTTCCATTATGCAGATTTTATATGAGATAGCATGGGTCTTAACTTCACTACAAATGCAATTGTTAACCAAGAAGGCAACATCTAGCGAGCAATCTACTTTAATATTAATTTAGGTACTTGACGAATAAAACTAAAGTTAACAGCACAGTAAACTGCGGTTAACTTCAATTCAGTTTAAGTTCGCCAATCGAGTAACTGACTGCGTTAACTCAATAGGTAGTACGGTTAGCGCAGTGCCTGAGCGATTAACTGTTAGGTTGCGCGTTGCGGGTTTGATTCCCGCTCAGAACACATATTTTTAGGATCTACAAGTATTTGTTTCAGATCTGGGTGTTTGTGTATGTGAGTTTAATATATTTTTAATTGTAATAACAATACAGGAGAAATTCCTAGAGGTCTGACGTACGGGAACGTTTAAAAAAAACAAGTCCAGACCGATTGGTGAAAATGGCATTTTAGTGTTCATAAGTAAATACAAAATTACGAATACCAACATTGAAAACTATGTGCTAGCTACTATAATGATCAGTTTTATGAATGAATGTTGAACGACTTCCGTAGGTAGGCCTCAGGCCGACTGGCGACTGTTTTGGCTTTCCTCCATTGTTTATTCTGCGAATGAATGCTTGCAGACTATTAAATAGCGCTCATGCGTCGATCAATCACGCGGGAACATCCCCGTGGCAAAGAAACCCGGTTACTTGTAGATTCCAACGATCAGATTCCGTAGTACCTTCTTTTAACATTAGTAGTACAAAACTTTCTGCGGTTTCCTCTTAATCAGCGTCCTTTATGCGCGGTTCTGTAAAAAAGAGATTTTTTCTAAAACCAATGAGTATCTATTCATTGTCTTTCTGCGAATTTTCTTCTTTGCTAAGCATTGATTAAAAAGGTTATTGCAATTAAGCATTACGCAATCCACAATTCATAAAAAGTTCAAGTGCATAAGCTGCATTTCAATATGGCGCAGTGGCTGAGCGTTTGGACTGCTGCGCTGTGTGTCGCGGGTTCGATTATCGCGCGGAGCAAATATTTGTATGATCTACAAGGAGTGGTTCCGAGTCAAACGGGGTAAACGCATCCGAGAAATTCCTAGTGTGGGGCAACGTTTTAAAAAAAAGAAAAGTAAAGAATACAGGGGTTGGCATTTAGCATTCATTTGGACTCGTTTTCTGAAATATACTCGTAATTCAGGAGGGCTGGAACACGAAATATTCTATTCTATTGCTCGAGTAATAGAAAACCATAAGATGATGATTTTGTGTGCCTTTTTAGACCACCTGATCATAGAAAAAGGTCTACTAATATGACACACCGTCTAGCTAGAAGGTCGGAAGGAAATCTAATGTCCTGTCCATCAGAAGTTTATCGTATTCTACTTCTACCTGACAAATTAAGCCTCGTGCTTAATCGTGAGCAAAAAGTAATTGAGTATTACGAGAATTACACAATAGATAATGATCACACCATTATAACAATAGATGACTATTACAAACATAATTTAATTATTATACTTGAAACGTATGTGTTCTTTGTTAAGCAAAAATGTTTTTTGTGAAGATCTTCACAAAAATACGTAATGTATGAAGAAAGAACTTTAAACTGAAAAAAGCTAAGTATTTAGGCTATCCAACAATTGCCTTACGAAAACCCTTTTGCGTATCATTCTATGAATATTATGCCAATATCTCCATGAACGTCTATTGTTTCGGTTCCAAAGGCATGTTTACGAGCTAGTAAAACAATAATTACAGAGTGAACGATATGAGCAATTAATCACGAGTACACGCTGCTAATTTTATGTTCAAAACCGCTAATTACAAATCCCTGAGTAATACTATAATTTGATCATTTAGATCGCATCTCTACGATACAAGCCTACGCCTTTCGGGGATTTCAGGCGTGACGATGTGTTAACAAAACTTACGTACCTATCTGTAGTTCAAATTGCAATACTAACGACTACACACAAGTAATCATTTCGAAGCGTGATTATTTAAAACGTCGATCTTCTACAAACGCGGAGTCAGTCAGCATTTCCCGGTTGACGCGCATGCTCGTCACAACGAAATGTCAATTTTTCCCGCCCTTTGGATCGCCGCGAACTTTTATTGTCTATGTGCATTTCGAATTCTTAAACGAACTCTTTAGTAACTTTTTAATTAATCACCTATTTACGATAAATAATATTTAAGTGAAAGTGATTATAGTGTTCTGTGATTTTAGTTTTATTATGCAAATTATTGTAGTGAGATTTTAGTGCATTTATTTTTAAAGTAACGCTCCGAAATGAAAGAAAAGGTGATTGTTTTTTTTTTATATTTTTATTGATATAAATATTGTTATCGTTTTCCTATTGTTGATTATTTTACGCATTAACACACTTTTAGTCAGTTTTTTGACAATTAAAGTTCGACCGTCACCTAAAACGATAATTTAATATTAATGGCCTAACAGATTAAACGGGAGATAAACCCTAAAACAGAACAACATTAATTAGAAAGAAAACAAGTGCGATTTTTAATTACAACCTTTTTCTTTTGTTTAACGCGTAAAGGCATAGGTACATTAACTTTCTTCCTCGACAAGTAGGTATTAATAATAAATATAGGTAATGCATTTTATTATATCAACGTACTTACTTTATAAATACCCATAGAAAATATTTTATTATAAAACTAATAAATAATATGGCCAGCATTGCTTCTAACGTAAGCCTACACAATAAGGCTATTTCGCGATAAGGTTTCCGGAAATTGGCTAACAGTGTGCTATGAAACTCTACGATTTATTGATTTACGGAAAAGCCATAAACAATAAAATACATAAAACGTTAAAATTACGAAATCCGGTTTTTCTTTTATATCTCCGCACAGCTGAAACATTGAACTTTTATAGCTTTCGTTGCATATTTCTTGCAAATAAACAAGATAGAAACTATAATCGTCTATAAAGAACCCTTGAACCAGAGTTCAATGTCAATACAGCTTATTTTTTTTGTACATTATACTTACGTGTAAATCACTTTCGATTTCAAAAAATCTTAAGCCCAGCAATGAGTTTTTATTTATGCATGAATTTAGATATCGTCTCGTGTTAGTGAAAACTAATAAGGATGGCAATGGTTCTTTCGCTGATTTCTTTATAGTACCATTTGAACTAAACTCCGCGGTTGCCTTAACCAGCTCAAAATGTTCAGGACCGATAGTATTTTGTAGGTACCTATACTCATACCTCGCAAGAATATATGAGCCAGACCACAGACAACTGATACAATTTTTTTTTCTCGATTATGAAATACTAGCTTTTGTCCGCGACTTCGTTCGCGTGGAATAGTGAAAACTATCCTATGTCCTTTCTCAAGTTCTAAACTATGTCTGTACCAAATCTCACATAAATCGGTTCAGTAGTTTAGGCGTGAAGAAAAGACAGACAGACAGACAGAGTTACTTTCGCATTTATAATATTAGTTTGGATAGGTCTCATAGGAGAGAGATATTAGATATATGGAACTACAGCTTTCAGTGACATACTGTTTTACAAAGTATTGTACCTATATTACATCAACGTATAAGTAGGGCGTTCATACTTACTTCGTTCAAACTTCGTATGATAAGCCAGTTCAAGCATTTTTTAATTGAAAAAACATCTAATCAGTCCTCCCGCCCTTACCGGACCGGGAGGGAAGTGTCAGACTAACTAAAAATCAAGGGCCACTGTGTCCTTATAGACGGTCCCGCGACAGCTAATTCAAGCGTAAACTTTAACACAGACGCGCAGTCTACTGTACCAAAATATTAAAATCCGCGAATTAAACTCACCGCATATTACGTGTTTCCAACCAAGTGGTAACTATTTGTATAATGATTAACTAATATTTGTACGGTCTCAGAGACTTCACAATAGGTACACTTCAACTACCAGACAGATTCTAAGATTGAGATAAAAAGGTAAAACATGTGTTTGACAAACAACATCGTTATAATTTACACAAACGAATAGAATTGTTACACCTAGTATATTAAATATTATTATGAATATTTGTTTAAGCATTGCATTCATTGTTACGACTGTAAACTTGGGAAATTTTCTAACGGTGACTAGGGCAATAAGTATTATGTTTATTATGGACTTTGTGTCCTTGGAACCTGTATTTTTTTTTATCGTGGTAATATCATCAATGACTCCTCCCACACAGGGCAGAGCGGGTTTTAGTCGCGGATTTTAGTCAGTACGAGTCTGACAGTCCCTGTCAGACTCGTACTGACTAAAATCCACGGTGTCCTTCAATAGCCCTTTACGTACCGGGATCACGGTAATTCGTGAGTCCCGCGACCCCGGCAGGCTTTGGCCCTCTACAGGGGGCCCCGTCATTATGCTGACACTCCTTGAGGCACGCGTGGAACACAACGCGCCATCGACCCGGCGGCACCTGTATCTAGAAATTTATTACTAACTAGCTGTTCCTCGCGGTTTCCTCGCCTCCTATTGTTTTTTTTGCGTGGCATCTCGCAGGTCTACCTAGAGGAGGTTATGAGCTTTTCGGACTTTTCTGTGGATGCTTTAAATGACTGTAAGGCCTCCAGCCAGGGGTGAGTTTTAGGGTGATGTCATATAGCCTATAGTCTTCCTCGAAAAATAGACTAGTGCGTTCAACTAAACAAACAAACAAACTGTTCATCTTTACAATATAAGTATAGAGAGACAATAATGCCACTATATTTGCTTACACCGAACTAACAAGAATCTCTTGATTATTTAACAATACCGCAAGATTCGGCGTAACATGGACTGGTGAAGTAATTGCGTAATTAATACAACACACTTTTCATTTCTTTATTTTTATCTATTTATTATTTCTGGTCGTGACTTCATTCGTGGCCCCCGACCTTCTGCGTCACAAGTCGCAACTCTTTGTCTGGCCGATTTAACTCATTGTTATGTGGGGGCTACACTACGGGGAAATGCCGTTAATTATCGCGATAATGGACGTTTATACGAGCATTTAAAGTCTGTGTAATTTCATTGTTAGTGTGGCCCAGTATGGATGGATTGGTAAAATAATTATGGAATTGGAATGCAGCTTTCACTAAGATGCCACCACAAATAAAAAGTACCTCATCAAACACTTCCAAGGCAAAAAATCAGGAAAAGCCTAGATACTAAAGAAAAGACCTAGGCATTGACTACAATAATTTGTTAGTTTTCCTTTTCATCAATATTATACTAGAGGATAGAGGAAAATGTATGTAAATTAATTAATTATATTACTAGTGAGTAGTAATAATAGTCGTTAGGTTCTGTTCAAACAAACATAATAATTAAAGCAATGAAACCTTCGAAACTATCACTTCCGCAGGGTTACGAGGTAAATTATAAATATGTTTGTATGATTTCATTTCCATATAACTACATTTAAGGATAGATCTTCGGAAAATTTCTCTACCAAGATAAAGGAGCATCGTAGGCACGGGTATGTGGACGGCGAGTAATGGGTGACTTGCTGTCCGATCACGGACCACGACGCGTCTTCATAGAGTAGTCTGCAGCTATATGACGGGACACCCCTTAGAGGGCCAAAGCCTGCTAGGGTCGCGGCACTGTCTTATCAGGTAAGGACATCGTGGATTTTAGTCAGCACAAGTCTGACAGTCCCTCCCGTCCAGCCCTGGGCAGGAGGACTCATTTGATGATTTTACCACGAACAAAAAAAAAGGCCGGCCATACACGAACTGCTCGAGCGGTCAATTTCTACTGTTGCCATAGATAAAGTTGCTGCTTCAGGAGTAGTGTGAATGCTTAGTACCGTCATTCTTCCGTTGAATTACACATTTGTAACTGAAGGATTTTTGTGTCGAACAGGTAGCACCTTCAGTTTTGTAATGAGTTGGTAATTTGGTAAAACAAAAGAAAAAACATTCTCCACATATTTTGGTATGTGAGTCACGGTAAATCCCCTTTTCATGAAAAATTACTTGCTGAAATACCTATAGGTATCTTCATAACACACGTTTTCATTTACATGAACTGTTTACTTTGGCAATTAACGATGACTGCACCTGGCTATGCATGCGTCTGTACCTATAAACATTAGTTTTAGTTTGAAACTGTGCAATACGGGCCATACCCCATCTATTGAATGCCTGGTCCTATTTATTACATACACTAGGGCCACAGTAAGTGCGTTGGTCCTAGTTTATCTTTTGTGCCTTCTAGTCACGGTTGGGATGTAATTTCCGATAGATGTATAATGTGAATGTTCTATTAAATTGTATACAATCTTGGTTCCTCTAACCGTACAGACAGATGTGTTGCTGGGGAGTTTGTTCCGCCACTTCTTCCCAGCCAAAACACTAGGAAGTGTCGAAGGGGGGCGCTTGGACTGCCTTATGTAAAAATTAACCTTCAAAAAGTGCTGATAAATCAGCCTAATTTGAATAAATGACTTTTGTTTTTGATTTTGAAACGGGGAATGCCGTTGATTGTCGCGCGTGGCCCGGATATTAAAACTAGTGATAGGCCAGTGACCGAAATTAGACCATGATTATTTGAAAGTTGGAACGCTTGTACGGTTTTCAAAGCCTTCTAAACATCTTTAATCGATGTTTTACTGCTGTATGACATTTGACGTTTAGGTCGAATATTGAAACTCCACTTACCATTTATTGACTTCCAGTTGGGGAGCTCCGAAAAATACAACGTAAAAACAATCTAGCACAGTGTAAGCGTATGGCTGCAATAACTATTATTTACTAGATATTGCCGCCATGATGTGCCTGCGCGGGCGCAACGCACATGTTAGATAATTACTAGCTACTGTGACACGACAAGATGGTTGATACATGTGGTTTCGATTCATCACGAATGGCTGATGTAGATGACGCAGAAGAAGCAATAGACAAGGCCGTTAGAAAACTTAATAAATGCAACGCAGATGCCACATAATCTATGATTTAAAAAAAAACTATACGGATTTTGGCGGCTTTTGATCTAAAGGCAATATTAATATTTAAAAGCTATATGTTAGCCATTTTAATTATTGCTCCGAGTTTTTTGTATTTTCCCGATGTTATTTATAGATTTTTTTAATGCCAATAGAGTAATTAGAGGCAGTAGTTTAATTAAACGGCAAAGCACTTCATCTTGGAAAACGTGTTCGGCAGTGAACACCTATAATCTCATACCACCTAAATGATCAGAGAGGTCTAAAAAGGCCAATTAATTTAGCAGTATCATAGATAATATTAAAAAAAAACGTTGAATTTAAATATTTTAATCCAGCTATAGAACGGATATAGATAAATAATAATTTTAATCGTAATTCTTAAAACGACGAAAGGAATAAATCTACTTGGTTTATTATGATTGTGTAGTCATGTATTTTGTGTATCCGGTGGTAAATGTTCATATGCCGCCGCTGTTACCATCGGAATTATGTTAACAATTAACACAAGTTTTTGAAATCCTCAAGATGTATATCCTCCGCCCCGGGGTGGACGAGGGGGTCTGTCATCACTCTGTCATTACTTCTAATAACTATACAACTTGCGTTGGGTCATCTCAATGTCCACCGCGTTTCTAACCAAATTATCTTTGCTTTGTTAAGTCTGCCTGCAGTAATTTCAAAGTTCATAATTATCATCTTCCACTCGTTCCATATCATCCTTCAAATCACACAATTCATTTTCATTTGCTTTACTTCTTTTGATCTTTTCTTACAACACGTTAACATTCAAGCTTTTCTTCACAATCCTACCTATTCATTTGTTTATGGTTATTTTTCATTTGTTTTTCGAACACATCATGGAAATGTAATAAAGGCGGTACATGTGCGGAAAACAAAGGATAATAGGTACTAGTTTATGTTCTATAGTGCACATCACATTATGCGGGGGCACGTAACGTTGAAGTATCCCTTGCATGTTCATGCAGGAAAATAGCCTGACACCAGTAGAATGTCGCCATCGACATGTTTTTTATTGAAAATGAATGTAAATGCGATGTGGAAACGTATTTTGGAACTTAATCTACAAAGCTATATCTTGACAATCTTAACAAAAGTCTTTGACCTTCAATTAAAACTAAAAAAACTTTTTATTATCATTTTACAGTGTCAGATATCGTTTTTTTACGTATCGTCAATTGTTGAAACAAACTGCACTTATATATCTTGCCTTCTCTTCTAACTTATTTTATCTTGCCGTTCGCCATCTCTGTTCACAAATTATAATCTTAGTCAGGCATTGAAAATTCTTGTTTTGAATAAAAAATACCTAATATCATAGGCCTGTCAAAATTAACAATAGCTTCGCGCAAAACATGATGTACCTCTGATATTTTAGTATGTTGTTTGGACCCATTATGTATTCTTTATCCTCAATCACATATAGGTACTTGCTAGAAATAGGTAATCAGGAGCATGAAGCGATTTGCATTCTTCATTTTCATTTGTCTTTTTAATACAAGGGCCACACCAACGGACTTTGCCGTTACTTTTGGTGATTATAGACTTTAAATGTTCGTATAAATGTCCATAATTGAGATAAAAGCATTTCCCATTAGTGTGGCCCCAGCATGGGTAGTACACATTTGCTAAAATTACGTTTTTTAATTTCTGCCTTCGTGCCTCGATAATAGCAGCAGGCAATGACATGGGACTTAATTATAAGGGTCAGAACACACCGAGACGTGACGCGACTTGATGTGACGCGACTGGAAATGTTATCTTTTCGTGTAGAAAATAAAGTTAGAAATATTTTGAGTTGCTCTATTGCAGTGTGCGCGCAGCGTCGCATATCGGTGTGAATTGATCCTAACTGGTTGGTTGTGGATGTTCTACTACATCTCTGCCAAACCCATTGAGAATTGCAGGCGTAAAGTTATGTAAAAAGTCTTTAGCACTGGTGTTATTATACCACTTAAGCAAAAATTAAACGCAAAATAAAATCCATAATAATTTTATAGCTTCATTTGCGGTCAACCGCATGTTTGTGGTTAGAATTTGACATTGACAGTGACAATTAGAGCGATTTTTAAAAATTCGAAGTTTGTCTAGAAAACTGACTAAGGTTTTTTGTAGGCCCTAATCACGGTCATTTTTTTTGTTTTATTTAAGGTCATACAAAAATTGCCTGTCAATTAGGCCACGCAATATCAATCCGGAGAATGGTCGACCCTCGCGTCTCACGGCGCCCCTCTGTACCCTTTACGACGCACCAGGCAGGGCGTCGCGACGCACAGTTTGGGAACCCCTGAATTAGGCAATGATAATTATGCATTCATACTAAGTAGGCATCGAGGGAACAGTAATAGATTCTACATTTCGTGGTAGCACTCCGTCGATGCGCACGTGCACTATAATTGTCTCCTTTGTGTGCACCATAATGTTCCACGTTCGTGTAGCCTCGCCGTTATCAGATGAAGAAACAATAATTATGATTTAATTTCATACTGTACTCATGTATTATGGCGGAATTTATGCTAATGTATGGTTCAGTTGTCGTATGTGTGTCAATCGTGCGCTGAAATTTTTCACATGAAGACATTATTTATTTGATGTAGTCCGCTCGCGGGTTTCACCATGAGGAATATTTGTCCAGCGAGAGCGTTTTACCAGAATATAAACGTTCTATTTGGTAGTACAGGTTTTTTTTTTAAATACAGGATAAAATCTATCTGTGTGTAATAATAAGAAAAATGTAAGATTAACAGTTCTAAAGCCCACTTTGAGAAAAACCCGAACGCTAGCAAGATAAGTCATCATTTTTACGTATAAAAACACCCTGAAACCCTGAAAAATATATATTCCCCTGAAAAGATAAGTTGGTAATTTAGTATAGTGCCATTATATTCGTACCTAGTTGAAAATATTTAAACAGCTGTCTACAGTTAAGAAATTATGTTGGTATGTGATCGTGTATAAGGTAAAAAAGTAGCGAAAAAATAGAAAAATAACCCTCAAAAATATTTATACACGTAGTACAAATATTTACTTATTCCATAAAAATATCACTGAACAAAGAACACATTAGGTACACGAGATAAATAAAAGAAAACAATTAAATAAAAATACTAGGAAAACAGATCTCTTAGAGTAAACAAACGTTAATAATAAATACGTCGTATCTTATTTTGACTGCGCAGCTTGTCGCGGGTTCAATTCCCACTCGGTACGGATATTTGCATAGGCTACAGCTAGTTGTTCCGGGTCTGGGTTTTTGAACATTTGAGTCGTCTAAGGACGAGTTGATTGATCAGTAGCTAAGCTAACTCCTTGTTAAAATCTCATACATTATCTGACACAGGGTTTAAAAAATTAATAGGATTAGGTAGGAACTAGTTTTGAAAAAACTCACCCTAATTTTTTTTTTGTAATCGGTAGAGAAGAGCGTGGGGAAAAGTTTAGTTTAAAAAGGGGAACTTTTGTAACTTTTTCATTAAAAAAAAAAACTTAAGCCCATTGTTCCTTCTTTAGAGTGGCATCCCTACTAAGAATGTCTCCTATAACGTGCATGCGTTTACAAACATTGAAACCCACACAAATAAACAACTGCAGTAATTATCGTTTTCTTTAAATAGCATCGACCATTTTAGTTTCCCAATAAATGAACCACAGCTGTATGGTGACATATCAACGCACGCTGCGATCCAAAGTCAATGTCACTCGATAACCACTGGTTAAACTGCAGTCATCAGTAAAATTATAGTTTTCTATCGTTTTCCCACAGACACGTGTCACGCCTCGTTGACGGAGCGTTAGTAACGTTTAACCATAGTTTAACTATAGTTACTGTTTGTGACGTAAGCAGTATACACATTTATCATTCAATTTGATGTTTGACGGGTCCGTGACGATTTGCTAAATAGGTGAATAACATTTAGCAACGTGGGTAATCTATACTTATAATAAATCTGTAGAGAGGCCAATTCTGTACATGAAATATATTTGAAAAATAACTATCAAGGGGTGATTAGGAATCGCTACTAATGCCAAAAATGCAATCAGTAAAATTTTTGTCTGTCTGTCTGTCTGTCTGTCTTTCTGTCTGTCTGTCTGTCTGTATGTTCGTTATAGAAACAAAAACTACTCGACGGATTTTAACGAAATTTGGCACAATTATTCTTTATACTCCTGGGCAGGTTATAGTATACCTTTCATTACGCTACGATCAATAGGAGCAGAGCAGTGAAGGGAAATATTGGGAAGACGGGAGAAGTTACTCCATTTTTTAAGCTTCCGTCGCGTGTGCAGCCTTAATGGTTAAAGCTACATAGAAATCATGTATGACGAAAATGTTCTCCTTAAAATTATATAAAAATACTCCTTGACAGCATATGTCTATATTTTATGGTTGACTCACAAAAACACGTGAAACTCCCGATAGCTTAGCAATTCGGAGCTTTCTGATTATATTTGTCTACTCTTACGTTTATAACACTCTCACTCATCCCTAATTTAAAAAAGTTAACATAATTACCTATTCAATAAAAAAAGAATCATGTAAATCGGTGTAGAAACACCAAAGTTATACATGACATACGCTAATCAGTCATCGCGCGTGAATACAGAATCATGCTATAAGGATTATTTTTGTGTTGCGGTAGCCGCGCTCGACGGCAGGTATAAAAAGGCGGGGGGGTCCGCACGCCTGGAGGCCTTAAGGCATCTACAGAAAAGTCCGGTTGAGCAGTACACAGCCTACTAGAGGTAGACCTGCGAGATGCTATACACAAAAAAAAGCGCGCGTGCTTCATACAATATTTGACTGTTGATGCGAATAGACGTTCAGACTGTTCGACCTTATTGACAGACAATAATTGTCATTTACAAACCGTACTTATCAGCGCGACTTTTAGTGTTTTTTTTTATTTTTTTTGCGTGGTAAAATCATGTCATGTCAATCATCAAATGAGTCCGCCCACCCAGGGCGGGGCGGGAGGCACTGTCAGACTTGACTGACTAAAATCCACAGTGTCCTTCAATAGCCCTTTATGTACCGGGGGCACGGTAATTTGTGAGTCCCGCAACCCCGGCAGGCTTTGGCCCTCTACAGGCCCCGTTATTATGCTGACACTCCTTGAGGCGCGCGTGGAACACAACGCGCGCCCGGGCTATCGACCCGGGCATGATCCATGGTCGGACAGCGAGTCGCCCATTACTCGCCCGCATGCCCGCGCCCGCATGCCCGCGCCTACGGTGGCCGGAGATCGTCTGCCAACGTCCGTCGCCGTGGGCGTCTACCACTGCGGCTGGGGTGGAGGGAGGACGCTGTCCACTCCCTCACGCGGCCCGCCTCCTCCTTCACAAGCATGACTGCTTCGCAGAAGGAGGCGACCACTTCCCATTCCGTCTCGCCCCGCAGCATGGCCTTGACCAATGCCGGGCGTGAGAGGTCTCCGCCTATCACCGTCGTGAGGACACGGCGGCGCTCTGCCCAAGCGGGGCAGTCCTGCACTCCTGTCCTCCGGACGATCCTCGCAGTGCAGACGATCCTCGCAGTTCTTCTCTCCTTATCATACACAGGTACCTCCCGAAATTTCAGTGTCCGGTGAGGACCTGCGTCATGCGGTAGGTCAGGACGCCGTGACGCCTACCTCCCCACCTACCCACTCCTCAAAGAGGGGTCTT
Source organism: Agrotis puta (assembly GCA_943136025.2). Taxonomy (NCBI): domain Eukaryota; kingdom Metazoa; phylum Arthropoda; class Insecta; order Lepidoptera; family Noctuidae; genus Agrotis; species Agrotis puta. The sequence goes on from OW964187.2 coordinate 10,559,339, forward strand.
ACCGCCGCGATTGCGGCGTGCCCTTTTTTTACTTTTAGTCTTTGAATAGTTTATTTTTAGATTTGTTTTGTTTGTTATTTTATGAAATAGGTATTTAAGGTTTTGGTAGTGTTTAATTATGTTTATAGTTTACATTTTATTTATTTATAGTTAAAGCAATAGTAGGTACGAAATTAGTTCTTCTTCACTAATATTATAAAGAGGAAAACTTTGTGTTTTTGTTTGATTGTAATGAATAGGCTCAAAAAGTACTGGACCGATTTTAAAAATTCATTCACCATTCGATAGCTACATTATCCACGAGTAACATAGGCTATATTTTATTTTGGAGAAAAATAGGGTTTCATAAAATATTTGGGTTTTTCGGCCACAAGGTGTAAAAAATCAACCAGAAAAGTCGATGTAGTGTCGGTGTCTGTGAATAGACCTGGGAATCATGTTGCTGACCGTGTCTTTCCTGAGTAGGCTTTTTGCAGCGGTAACCGACATTCACGCGAGCGGAGCCGCGGGCGCCCGCTAGTGACTAATAAAATTGTACGGTTTATTTTTTATGGGTTTGTGAAACCCAATTAAATGTTGAAGCGCTTTTCGTTTACGAGTGTGCAGATGACTCACGCTACGATTGGCCTGATGATTTACGATAAAAAAAATACGCGTCTATTTTCCCGTTTCCGAACTGCTGGTGGACGAAAGCTAAACAAAAATTCGGTAGAAACCTACTGAACACAACTGATTTAAACCCTCCGGGCTTAAAACATACTTCCGACAAACTTTTCTTTGCCGAATAAACCGCTGACATAATATTTCCGTTATCTGTTGTTCACCGACAGAACGTTACAACTAAGAATCATTCGCCGACAAAACGAATTCATCCATGAGCGAACTGACGACAGAATCTTTCACTACAGAACTACGATTCGTCGACAAAGCTTGTTATGCCGGCGGCTTATACAGCAGTGAAACGTTTGTCGGAGTTGTATCAGAATTAAACCTTGACGATGTGATGATTCTTGAGGGAGGCCAAAACAGATTCTGTGGATGCCATCAACACACACCAGCCCGATTTCCACGGTAACTAACCACAATTTCTTAATTCCAGATATCGGAAGCTAGCTTCGTGACGAGCGTGGAGGAGGCTGCCCGCGTCGATCAATGCACGCAGACGCCGCCCAGCGGCAAGGCGCGCCCGCGCACCCTGCAAAGGTACCACACATCAGACCACATCTACGAGAGATCTCACAGAACCTACCGTCTCAAGCACGACTCCAGGCCCAAGAGCCTAGGCCTCACTGACTCTTATCCATTCATTGCGAAGCCGCCAAGCTATGACTATCCAAAGTAAGATTCACTATTACAGTTTTTAGGCTTATGTGATTGTGACTAACTTTTTTTTGTAGACGTTTTGTCTATGTTTGTGTTGTGATTAATTCTTGTTTTTATATTTAGTTGTGGATTATGATATAAACAACATTTCAAATATTCTGTAAGGGCGATTGTGCACTACAAGACTGTCCGGCAGTCCGATTTTTTACGGTCCGATATGGCACGCCATATAATGTATATACTAGTTTGTGCACTATACGTAATTTTACCGTCCGACATTTTACTTTTCCCCATTCCGGAACGGTCATCGTTCAGAGTAATTTCCCGTGTATGGCGTGTAGTTTCAAAGACAGAGCTACCCTAATCTGAGGCGTATCATCCGAGTAAAGACGGACAAATGCACAAGCCAATCATCCGTTTTTTTCATGCCATTTCGGACCGTAAAAAATCGGATGTTCGGACAGTAAAATTCCTTGTAGTGCACAATCGCCCTTACTCTTGTTTTTGTAACGAGAATCCAAATTTGAAATACAGATAAGAATAAATATTTTCTGACGTTAAAAAATCGCATAAGTTAAATAGTTAAATTATTTTTGTATATCTGTGGCATGGCACCTAGGCCCTTGTGTTATGAAATAAACCATAGACACAATAGGTAAATGTTTCCATCACAAAAACTGGTAAACTTAAGGTTTTATTTATTTATCGAACAATTGACGGTAGTTGAACACTAGTTAGTAACATTTTCTATCCAACGTTTATAATTCGCAAAAAAACTTTACAAGAAGCAGTAAATCATCATTTAAAATATAATTTGGGACATCATTATAGCCATTACCTACTTGCCGTGACGTCTTTAAGGTAATCTTTTCTATTGTTAACGCTTTAAAATACACAAAAACGCAGAAAATATATAAGAACTTAAGTGTTCAAAAGTATTTAATGTGTCCGTAACCTTTTCAAAATTAATCTTTGAGGCTGTATAAAAAGACAATGGGTAATTTTCTGAAAAACGTCTATTGCCCTTATTTTAAAGAAAGGCATTGAATTGGCTCGAGTTTAGCGCTCGGAAGAAGCGTGCGGTCGAGCGCACTGTTTCTTTTTTAATATTGATTCAAGATTCGAATATCATAATAATTTTAGTATTTTTTTTTGTTTTTTTTTTAAGTAGATGAAAGAAATCTTCAGGCTTGTAATTACTTAGTAAGCAAATAAAATAAAATTAGTATCCACCATTCGGCCACATAGTTTTGCTTGCAAATGTATAAATCGGAATAATTCAATTATTTTTAAACATATAAACAACTTCTGTGGCATTAAAGTATAGTTTCCTACTAGATCTGGGTAATTTAAAACAGATTATTCTGAAACTCGTTTTTGGAACTGCAAAATATGCACCTGGATCCGAGATGCGCAATATCGTAAAATCCAGTTTTTTCTTTAAAATGACATTCATTTCTTTTTTATTGAATAATCATTGCCTCACATTAAAATACGTTTACAAAACTACGATGTTATTTTATGTAAGTAAATTAGCCTTGTTATTGTTTTAAGACGTCATTTTTTTTAAATTCGTAATCGTTGCTTTAATTATCTAAAGATGCAGTGTAATGGGTAGGTGGAGAAACCTAGGTTCATTACATATTTTACACTTTTATGCACGTTGCACAGCAGCACCTTGCACTACAATATAACTTAGGGTCCGTTCACACCGAGACGCGACGCTACGTGACGAGACCATACTGGAAATGTATATCCTTTCGCGTAGGTACTAAATAAAATTATATTTAATTAAACTGTTTATTTCTCTTTATTAAAAGTTACATTTTAGTTAGTGGGTAAAATATATTTACAATTGTTAGGTTAGATATTGAGTCCCTCTTTTGAAATGCGCGCAGCCTTGCGTTTCGGTGTAAATTGACCCTTAGGTAGTAGGTACATTTATCTACATAACGAGCTTAATTTAATAGACATTATGGATGCATTACTAAATGATAATGAATGGTTTGAATTTCTGTTACGACGCGTGCGATCGGTCACGTATTGAATTCGGCTTTTACGCACAGCAATCTTACGTGGAAAGACTCGCAGGCTATGGCCCCATCATAGAGTATAGAAGCATTTGTATGTTATTCTTGTAAACATAAGCTTTATTCGTCGCTGAACACGTCTTGCTATTTACTAAACACACATAACGAATAACCACTATGTGACTAGGACCAGTTGTTATTAAATCAGTCGTTAAGTAAAGTATTAGTGAAAGTTTTCACGAAGTTCCAAGTAATTACCCCTGACCCTTGCAGAGCCAGCCCGCGTTTTAAACTAAGTTTGTTGCCCTGGCTGGAGGCCTTAAAATCTTAAGGCATCCACAGAAAAGTTAGTTTGAGCAGTACACAACCTACTAGAGGTTGACCTGCAAGATGCCATACAAAAAAAACGTAGTAATTAGAATAACTTGACTCAGTGCCGAAAATAGGAGTGTGCCAACAGTGCCCAGCCACGGGGCGCGTAGAAAAGACCACAATTGGCCAGATTAAGGTGCGGTTAATAAAGCTCGCACTGGGCACATAAAATGCTAGTACAGCACTGACTTGACTACTGATCAAACAACTGGTTCCGTCTCCACCGAAGTTTTAACAACACACCACTGATTGCCCCTTCTATTTGTCCCCAGATTTAAGGTCAGCGTGACTGACAGCCCTACGATTTCAGTGACCCCACCGCACAGTTTAGAATACGTGTGTAATAAAGGAGGTACCAGCCCCAACGGCAGTGTGACCCCAAACGGGATGGCTTCCAACAAATCGGCAGCCACGGTGCTGCTGAGTCCTGGCTACTTGCAGGGACACTGTCAATGTAACCAGTCTATTAAGGTAAGTTTAGAAGGCAACCTTGCCGGGCAGGACTGCGATGGCCTAGGTATGGCGTCTGTAGTATTCTTCGAGAAAGATGCAGGTTCGAATCCTGCTCGTAGTCGATTTTTTCTTTCGGCAAAAAAGCGTTACGATGGCAATGCAGACGTTAATGCGTATAAAATATAGAAAATTCAGAAGTCTGTAAATAAAAATATGAAATAACAGCGACAAAATCAATACGTCCCTTTCTGTTTTGTTCCTAGTACTAGTACACCACGACACGCACTCGTGAATGTTGACGACAAGAATTTTGATTGCAAATTCATGATGTTTTTTTTTTATCAAATTCTAATTAATTTTGATTTCACACAGGTGCTAAATTAACACGATTTGAAATTATCACCAGTTGTTCAAACACTTAAAAATTATTTTGGTCGACGTTAGTGAATTAGAGAAAATCAGAGTAATTTTCAGAAAAAATACTGTCTCTTTAATTAATTGGTATAATACAAAACGATGCGGACCTAGGAACTTGATCATTTTCTTCTTACGCCCTACATATAATTAGATATATCCATTGGTTCAACATACTAATTATCCATTTCTCATTTCCAGAGTGTAAGTGAGGTAGCACTGGCCATGCCGGTGTCTCCCGCATGGAATGAGGAGCTGCCTCAGGGTCCCGAAGGTCTCTCGTGGCGAAGACTTCACATGTCCCGCGCCAAGTTGAAAGCAACCGCCACCACCTCGGAACTGCTGTCAGGTAAACATGATTGTTTCAAATATTATGAGGGTACTTACTAAACCTGTTTTTTTTTGGTGTGGAAAATTATCGAATGAGTCGAGGCGGAGCCAAAGTTGGAGTGGAAAGGACTGTCAGACTGGTATTGACTACCCTGTCTAGACAGTCTTGCTAAGGGTACATAAACCTTACAAAAATACGGACTTTTCGACTAGTTATAGTACTACTAAGTGCACGGCAAGGAGCAGGAGAGTAGTGTAGTGGTGGAGTCGTGGAATACCAACTAGGCACTTTGAATTGTGATTGTGTTTATTTCATCATCACTGTTTACAAAGTGACAACAGAAGCATCTATGACTTATGACGTCTGCCAATTCGCACCCGAAAGACCCGCTTTTCAGGCCATTTTTGATCCACTTCCTCGAACAAAGAGGTGGTCTGTATAAATAGTACATTTTCGTAATATTACGAAATGCGATAAGATCGTTGACTAACCCAGTAGCTAGCTAAGTACTTGAATACATCAAATCCTACAATTCAAATTAGAAAGGAAATCTGGTGACTTACGATGTCTTTCCTCGTGCCTACATTTGTTCTAGCTGTGTTTTCCGTTAAAGGGATTTATTAACTATTTTGTATGCAGTGCACGTCGTTGAGGTCAACAGAGGATAATGCCACAATATACGTATACGGTATAATGTGATATACGTGTGTAGATAATGATCAGAAAGGGCTGAAATGTCATACTTATCAACGTAGGACACTTTTGAGTTGGTACGCAAATTTATTTCCTGAAATCTCTAAATACGTTATGATCATGTATTTACAATGCTGGAAATAGGGTTGTGCCAATTGTACCCAGACCATAGCAACACGCAGAAAATACCAAACCAGGACCATAATTGGCCAGAACAGGGGGCAGTTAAAGAATCTCGCACTGGGCGCATTAAAGGCTAGGTAGATAGGCTAGTCGAAAACAGTGCGCTACTTAGGTAATACTTGAACTTACAGAGCAATCAAAGTCTCCATAACTTTGTCCATCAATTAAGTGTATCATAGCTATCACCGCTCAAGCTGCGCCACAACTACTGTCTTCTACATATCGCAGTCAAAGTCGGCTAGTTGTTCGGTCGTCAGTTCGTCTAGCTAGGCCCATCCTACGCTTTGCAGACGCATAACTTTGTACCAAACATCTTGGGACCTACCTTCAGGGGGTCAGTTCCCAGTCATAATCGGATACAACAGTAGATTAATCCTGTTTAATCACCTATTGACCTCCACAACCCTCTAGGTATTGCGACACTCCTCGCAAATATTAACAGAATCTTCTAAATTCCAGGTTTCGCAATGGTAGCGATGGTAGAACTCCAGATAAACGAGCCGACGAACGTCCCCGAATGGCTGTTCGTGATGTTTGCGGTTTGCACGACCGTCCTCGTGGCGGTGCATATCTTCGCCCTGATGATATCGACGTACTTGCTGCCCAATATCGATGCAGTCAGCAAGATGGAGACGCCCAGGGCCCATGCCAAAGCCCTGAGAGACTCGCCGCATGAGAGGATGAGGGGATTCATCGAACTCGCGTGGGCTTTTAGTACTGTTTTAGGTAAGTGTTTGACGACTCGCAAACATTACGTATTTCAGAAATAAATAACTACATTGGTGGAAATCTCTGCGCCTTCGTAGACACGAAGGACAATTGTTAATACGCCTGCACAATGTACAGACACCAGCACATCAACCTACCTCAATCTGTAAAATTAAAAATCACGATAGTGGAAGGTTAATGTTTGATTGGTGAAATTTGACAGATTGGGGTAGGTTGACCTGATGACCTCTTTACATTGGAAGACTTGAAGAATGCTACGAAAGAAGATAGATAGATACTCGTAGAATACACTTTATTGTACACCAAAATTATTATAAAAAAAAAACAGTTTTACAATATTTCTAATTGTTAGAAGTCTCAGTACAATTAATTTAAAAAAAAAAAAACTGTTTTAAAAACTAAGTTTACTAATCATATTTTTAAACAAGACAAAGCGAAATTGGTTTCAGCATTTAATGATTTTTTCTTGTGTTTTCCAGGTCTTTTCCTATTCCTTGTGGAGATAGCGATCCTGTGCTGGGTGAAGTTCTGGGACTACTCGTTCGCAGCCGCCACCGCCGCCACAGTCATCGTTATACCAGGTACAGTGATACCACTTATCATTCTGTGAGTGCACTCTTTCTGTCTCTCTCTGTGTCTGTTTGTTGGTCTGTGTATCAGGTATGTTGTAACGTCATTATTCATTTGTTTTATTTAACCTTATGAACCATAGAGCTTTCGCATTTTATTAAGTTGGCTATCCTGACATCACAACTGAAGTCCTATTGACGGCGCTAGTGTCTATGCCATTACATAAAATTGCATTTAAAAATGTAGTACCACGAATTTACTGCAGGACTTCACAACAGCATGCTTCAGATCTTGACTAAAAAGATTCTGTTGCTTTAGGCTATTTTAGGGACCTACTAATTCCCTAATTTCCAACTTTTCAGCGAATGATTTGAAGTCTTCCAATCATCACTAACTAGACCTTATGCTTGTCCTGTTCGATGAAAAAAAACTTAACTAACACAAAAAAGTGTGCATGCACAATTAAAATGCAACCTGCATGCCAAAAATTTCTAACCTACTCGTATTTATAAAGATACCATCCTGCTCGATTTATTTTTGTTTACTAATTGATCACAAACAATTGCCCTACCAAAACCTTTAGGATTTTCCATGCACTTTCATTTTCTTGCATTATTTTCAATATTTATTGTTCTCAAAAAATCTTTAAACACATTTTTTTTAACGAATCAATTGTTGGCAACACAGTCGTCTAACCTTTATTTTTTCTTTTCCAGTATTAATCGTCTTCGTGGCGTTCGCGATTCACTTCTATCATTCTTTGGTGGTGCAGAAATGCGAGAGTTCGAACCAAGACATCGAACAGCTGGAGAGCATGAAAAGGGACCTGGACACCGCTACTGTAAAAGTTAACATGTTCTGAGCTTGCAGCTTTGAAACCAAGCCCTTTGGCTGAAGAATAATAAAAGACATTTTGAATTTTAAGAAGACAGCGTTAGGGATTATCTTTGATCGAAAGGCCGAGATTGCTTTGGTGATATTTTGCCCTATTATAGGACAAATGAAATGATCGTCTTGGTGTTGAATTGTCGTTAGAACTGTATCATGGCTAATGGGGATAATATGGTAACATTTGCGGTAATCTTACAATGCTATTCTCTAAGAATACAGCGCCACTCGTAGCATCGAAATATCCAATATATTTATGGATCGATATTCAACTATATGCTCCGAGCATAAAGTTGAAAATCCAGTAAAGATAAACTGCAGTTTTGACGCTGCGACTGTGTTGCCTCCATAGAGAATAGCACACGTTTTATTCGACGGTAAAGCATGTTAAAAAGAGCCAATATTTTAAGTGTCAAATTCCCTAATCTGTTCGTTTCTCAATCAAATAAGGACCTACTTCTTTTGCAATAAAGTTTAGATTGGGGTAGATTGATGTGCTGTCTGTACAGTTTTTTTGTAATAATATTTCTCCCTGTGATAATATCTTCGTGAATCTTTGATATTATATTCTTTAAGTGAGTGGAGACCGAGAAATCGACGATTATAATATTACAACGAGTTTCAAACGAATCATATTCCGATATTTTAAGACTTGCTAGACGAAATTAGTTCTTAATTCTGTAATTATAATAATGTTATTTATTTGACGCAAATATCTGTCTGAAAATATGTAAATGTAAGGTCTGGCACCTATTTTCACCAATTAAAGGGAAAACTAGACTCTATTACTATGTGTTAAAGGAAGACTTTCGTGTGTTTGAATCCTCATAAGCATTTGCAAGAGTTCAAAATAACCACACAAATTATAAATCTTTTAAGTTCTTATAAATTGTAGAGACAAATACATGAACTACGTGAGTGATAAATGGAAAAGATCTTATTTGTCATACATTTGCGAAATCTCAAGCAAAATAATCAAAAGCAGATATCACAAATCTCAAAGACATTTTAATTACTAAGAAATCTGTAAATATATGACTAATAAGTAGACTTAAAGAATAACCTAGTTATTTATAAAAAAAAATGGAACGGTAAAATTTTCAAAAGTACATAGAGATTTAAATTTCTACCTTATGTCCACGCCATAAGGTTCAAAATTGATGAGCGTACTTTTGTTTTAATTTTGTAGATGTGTTTTAAGGTGCTGACTGTGTAACTGATATTCAGAAAAATAAAGATATTATTTAACTAGGAATTTCAGTAAAATAGTGTTGGAATATTTTATTTTTTCCTCCAGTCTTCCAGATTTTTATGCAACGTACAATATTTAGAAAGACTGTTGAAAAACTTTAAATTAAATGTGATTAGAAACGACTGGACCATAATAATGAATAAAATGTACTTGGAACTGTTGAATCAGTATTTTAAAATGATGTGAATTTGTTAATAATGAATATTTTAAGATATAAATAAATAAATTAAATATGTTGAAAAAATTATGTTTCTTTCGGCAGCATACATACATATATTTATTCTACTAGGTGATATCATCCGGGTGAACTAAGTGGAAACAAGGGTGACCTCACATCACTTTTTTTTTTTTTGCTTGGTAAAATCATCAAATGAGTCCTCCCACCCAGGGCAGGGCGGGAGGGACTGTCAGACTCGTACTGGCTAAAATCCACGGTTTCCTTCAATAGCCCTTTACGTTCCGGGGTCACGGTAATTCGTGAGGCCCACGACCCCGGCAGGCTCGGTTTATTCTACTAGGTGAAAGCCCGGGTGAACAAAGTGGAAACATGGGTGACCTCACATCACCTCGGAAAAATTTCATAATCGGCTTAAGCGATTCTTTTGTTCACCTTGGAATCGTTTCTCTCAGGTGAACAAAGGCGAATTTTCCTCTTCGATCATTTTCTACTTCATTACCCATATAAAAAAGCCATTTAAAAAAAATAACAGTCAATCTAATATTTAAATTGTACTAGGAGAATAGGATCATGATGAACCTGGGTGATATCACTTGGGTGATGGACCTTTCGCTCCATCCAGAGCGGGAGGGCTCAACTAATAATTTTTACACTCTAAAAATAAAAACCTGTACGACTGATGCTTTTGTGAAACAAGGGTTTTGAGGATAAGAAAAACCCAAAATAAACATTATTAACTTACATTTATTTTCTAAAGACAAATCGTACAAAATCTTCCACCCTTACACACACTTCTAGCACAACTTACAAACTTCAGGCCTTCAAAAGTTCTTATTAATCATCAATGCTGCTCTATTTACAGTATATTTTGAATTCCATAGGCCCCATTTTGCTCAGAAATAGTGGCAACCTTGAGCTCCTGCCACTACGGCTTCTGTACTTACACGGGCACCATACTGCTCTAGTAATTGCAACTTGCAATCCAAGGCCCTTGCAACTACAGGCCCCATGCTCTCAAAAGCCCCATGCTGTTCTAAAATTAAGCACCCAATGGCCTTTGCTACTACCACTTCTATGGGCCATAAGTAGCTTAAAAATTAATACAACTTAGGGCTTTTGCGGGGCAATGTACTTTCACGGCCCTCATGCTAGTCTGCAAACAATGCAACTTAGGGCCCCGCACTTTCGTGGGCCCCACAATACATCTCTGTTGGTAAAGCAACATGGATGTTTAACAATCACATCAATATGTAATATACAAACATTAAACGTACGAAAACATTAAAATAGTGCGATTGATATTACAGTGTTTTTTTTTTAATATATAAAAGCAAAAGTAAAATAACACTTTGACTTTTCTATTTAGATTAAGTTGATAATTCATGTTAATTGTATAAGCATCTTAAGAGGCCTCTTACAGTCAACTAGCGCCGCCAATCGAAAAAATGTCATAACTCGTAAATAGAATCAAAAATACAAAATGTGGTCTGTAATTACTGTAGAAAAGGCAATAACGTAATTTTATAACACATTGTCAACACTTGAAATATAGCTGTTTAGCTAAATCGTGCATTTGTAACAAAAACGGCCGTTTATGTTTAGAGTGCACAATTTAGCTAAACAGCTATATTTCAAGTGTGTTATGACATTTTTTCGATTGGCGGCGCTAGTGGACTGTAAGAGGCCTCTTAAGGACTCTCGCAAACGACGGATTGGCACTGTACACTTACGGGAAAAAGGGTATTAAAGAAAATAGTGACGAACAAGAACACCTAGAAGAACATACACACATAGTTAGGCTGTGGGATAGAGACAGAGCTATGCAAGTCGGCTAGTGCCATCTCGTTCCCTGAGCGGAACCACTAACGCTTTAAGTCGTCATGGTACGCCACCTGGTGCGTATTACTCACAACCGAAGAGCTTTCAATATGGATTTATCTGAAATTAGGGCAGCCGTAAGTCGCACTGCAGTCGTCCAACCAGCTCAACTTTTTTCTTAGGGCTTCACAGGCCTCGGTCATGAAGCCAGCGGGCAGCAGAGCGTCAGCGGCGCGTTTATTGAAGTCACCCAAGGGTGCAGCCCCGCTGCCCGCTATCTTCGAGACCTAGAAATCACGATCGAGAGTAGTCGCTAAAGCAAGTTGCGGACAAATTTTCTCTTTGTGATGAAGGACGGTCGCGTGGAGTAATGGTTACTTTTAAATAATTTTCAGGAGTCCATCCCAACCATTTGCGAGAGGTAAGTATTCTTGATTTTTGGTAAATTTTCAACACATTCATATTTTTATAGGAAGCATTACAATCACGATTCATTTATCTTCATTAGAATCAGGATTAATTACACAATTTAACAATTAGTAGATTTAGTTACACAAAAGGAAAGAACTTGAACATTAAACTATCGCATAATGCACATAGAGTGTATTTTTCTTTACCTGTCTAATTTGGTGAACAAGTATGCTAGTATTTATGAATAAATGATTATTTCGAGACACTTCTTCAGTTTCACATAACACAAATTATGAGAATAGGTACTTCATTGCTTACCATTTTGTACACCAAACAGTACATGCAGGGCATGTAAAGAGAAATACACCATATCTTCTTATGCATAAAGTTTACAATCAATGTTCTACAACTATACACTTGGGGCATTTTTGTTTGTGCACTATATTACTTACCATGTAAATATAAAAACTTTAAATTTTGTTATACATAACAAGTTTATGAGACACATTACTATTGAGTCTATCTTAATATGTATTTTTTTAACTGTTGCTTTAATATTGATGGAGCCCAGCTGCCATAGTGACTTGGCTTAACTACTACTATTTCAATAAACTTCAAATTTGAACCTTATATCCTGCATATCGTACACAATTTACTTAATTATTTTCACTATCAGCAAGTATAATTAAAAACTACACAAACAAAATAAACATTCATAATTTTGACAAAAAGCAAAAATTCACCGAGCAACTTACCGCTACATACAATGCGAAACAAAGTCACTTATTTATACTTGATATTGACTTACATACAAACATCATAAAGGTACACTGTGTCAGAATCTATGTCCGTTTCCACTAACACTAGGAGACAGCTAAAATTAATGACTAAATGGAAGCAAGCTGTTGGATTTAATAATTTCTAGAGTCTAATTTTCAGTCTTCTCTATGGATTTGAAAATTAATCAAATATCTTCCTTTTTTTTAAAGGTATATTTGAATCAGAAATGACAAAGCTAGCAAAAAACACATGTATTCTTATTCTTCTGGTGCTGAACTGAAAGTACAAAATCCAACAAACAGTGACATCTTTATGTGAGAGTAATTCTAGTGTGGGAACGAGATGGCGCTAGACGACTTGTATAGCTCTGTCTCTTTCCCACTGTGGAACTACTCTCGCTTCAAGACGTCATGGTATACCCCCAGGCAATATTTTATCTATGACCCAGTGTAAGTAAAAACGGATATTATACAACTATTCTATATCATAATCACATATCAACATCTTCTACTGTCGGGTGGGCAGGAACTAGGAGGCCATTTCTTCTCGGCTGATTTTCTTCTTCTTTTTTCTCATCCTCTTTTATTTTCTCTAGGATATTCTCTCTGGGCTTCCAGACTACGAGGGACATGTAAGGCTTCTCCAATCTGCAAAGGAATTAGTCGATTTAATTCATGTTTTGAAAGAAACTAAAGCTATTGCGAGTCGACCCGGGCGTGTTATTTTCCACGCGCGCCTCAAAGAGTGTCAGCAAAATGACAGGACCTTTAGAGAGCCAAAGCCTGCCGGTGTCGTGAGACTTACGAATTAACGTGACCCTGGAACGTAAAGGGCTATTGAAGGACACCTTAGATTTTAGTCAGTACGAGTCTGACAGTCCCTCACGCTTTGCCCTAGTTGGGAGGACTCATTTGATGATTTTTTTGATTTTACCACAATAAAAAAAATTGCAAGTCTGCGGCTATGACGACACGGTTGATACAGTGGCTTAACGATTAACTGCTGCGCTGTGTGTCTCGGGTTCGATTCACGTAGGGCTTATTTTTTTTTCTAACAAACTACATATGTAGCTGTTCCGGGTCTAGCTGTTTGTGTCTGTGAGTTTAAATGTTCCTAATAGCACCCACGACACAGGCAGTATTTCTAGAAAGAAAAAAAAAACAATGACATAATAATGAAACAAAAAAAATTGATTTCATAAAAAGGTTCTCAATTCGACTGTACTGTTTTCTTTTTGTATGTTCACCATTCGGTGACTAAAAAGAAATAATACAAATCTGGATCCGGAACAACTACCTGGAGGAATCAAACCCCCGACATACAGCGCAACAGCCAATCACGGATCTACTGCGCCAAATCGTCCAAAAACTAGCGAAAATATTCTCACGTCTTATTTATAAAGACGCGCATATTCGCCTCAATGTGACCGTAGCCTTACTTATTGTTGAAAAGTGAAAGTGGGTAACTGTGTAAATTAGTTTTTTAACTCTCAGTTCGATTTCGGTGAAATTCTGGAGTTTTTATGACTTGTTTTCTATTACTAAACAGTGGCAGGGCACGATGGCGACTCCATAGATATCTGTTTTTTTTTAATTCAATTGTACGGATGACAAGACCAGATGCGCAGACGCAGCTGACGGCATCACCAAACGCAACACAAAGGGTTCGCTCAATTACATATTTCAATTCGTAAGGAAATGTGCAACTTATTTCTAGTAACATAAGAACGATATTCGAAAGTTCGTGTCCCTCGCAATTACGCGCAAATGCTAACACTCTGCCTTTATGTTTGTTTCAATATTTGAAGAGGTTATGCATCTCAAAATAGTAGCACTTTTCATTGGAATGTCTGTAGAAAATAACAATTTACTTTATAGAAATAGTTTTTGTATGTGAAACAACAACTGAAGTTAAATATAGAAAAATGTGTCATTGTATGAAACTGGAATGCAACTGCGTTAAGACAATAGATTAGATTATCCATTCTAATTGAATAAAGACATACTAACATTTTGGGTAGTTAAGATAATTGAAAAATCTTAGCAAAAAAATAATAACCTGTGTCAACATGATAAAGGACATTGAACCTGTTATTGGACTCTGAACTTTGCTGCACTAGATCCAATGTTGCAAATAAAATGACTTAATGCCTTTTATGACTTATCGATTCTGCCTCAGTCAAAACTTTATTGACCTAGGTCTAGCCAGGTCTAGTTTAAAGATTCAAGTGACCATGACAATTTCCATATAATTGAAACAACTCAGGTCAATCTAGTGCACTTATGTCAAAGATACGTAAAACATTTATGTTGTATGTAGCATGCACATTTAGTAAATTTTAGTTTTTATGAAAAGAATGCAAATAGTAAGATTTAGAAGCAAGGTTTATAAAACACCACTATAACTGAAGAACGATATTCTGGCATGGCATGGTTTTAGGCTAAAAATGCATTTTTATTTTTTTACATGGTAAATTCATCAAATGAGTCCTCCTACCTAGGACAGAGCGGGAGGGACTGTCAGACTCGTACTGACTAAAATCCACTGTGTCCTTCAATAACCCTTTACATTCTGGGGTCACGGTAATTCATATAGACTCCGGTAGGTTAAGCATGCATAAAAATTGTATTTGTATGATTTTTCTGCAGCATGTACATTGTACAATGCTGCATACACTTGTGAAAATCCACAGTGCAGCCTTAAGCACTTATATTCTTTTGGTTCTGTTTGTTTTCTTAATTAGTGCAGATATTGATGTGAAGAAGGTGATTGTGTTTTAGGTTTTTCCTTAAACTTCAGGTCGTCTACCATGATATCTTAAAGCGAGAGGAGTTCCTCTGTGAGAATGAGATGGCGCTAGATGACTTGTATAGCTATTTTTGTCCCACAGGCCCTCTGGCTTGTATTTACTTCTCTATTGACAGTACACCTCACCTTTCAATAAGTGACGCAGGTAACAAAGGTTCCTTCTGCAATTTCTTCAGCTCCTCAGACAGAACTATTGTGTGACCTTTCAGCTTCTCACTAACTGGTTCCATGCCGACATCCATGACCTCATCACTGGTTGCTAGTGAATGCGGAGTGTATTCTGATGATATGTGGAGACTATTCATGTGGGCTGCCATTTTTTCTTCTGTTATTAGTTGCTTTGCTGGTCTGGAAGAAAAATAACCTATAAATGGTGAATGGCGGTGGATGTTATTATTATCTACCTACTAGTTCTAAGACCTAGACATTGATAACTATCCAGGTTGCTGCAACTGATTGAATAAATATCAGTATATAATTTATCAAAAAGAAATCTGTGCAAAGTTTTTTTTTATAAAAATTATTATGTTGTCTTCAGAATCCTCATTTAAATTTAACAACAATGATATAAAATAGGTGTATATGAATTAAGATAATTTGATCATTTAGTAGAAAACAACCCTTAGACAAAATGCGCAGTTGTATATTTTGCAAAAATACTAAGAAATCAAAAAGCAAAACAAACGTCCACATACATGACCGGTTCTACATCCAAACTCTTTCTCTTGCAGTGGATTACAGGGCTGATCTTCTGCTCCATGGCCCGATGCTGACCAGTAAACTGGACTAGCTGTGGTGGCGACGACATCCCCCACGACAGCCCCTGCACATTCCACGGAGCACCCGTAGGCGCAGGCATTTCGTGTGGTTCCGACATCCCCCGATTGAAAGGCATTGACGAAGCGAGCGCTTGTTGAGCAAACATTTGTTTCGCGAGTTCATCAGACTGGTTATACGGATAACCGGGATACCCATAAATATCCATTTTCACTGTAATCAAAACAGCACAGTCTCAGCAAAATATCTCGGATTACCAACACTTCCAGGAAGAGTTTTTGCGTTTTTTACTACTCTCGTACAACAACAAACTATCGACACAATTGACAGCTGACTTTTTAAATCATAAACTACAATAGAATGTTCTTGAAAATTCCAACATTCAAAAAAAAAAATTTTTGCGCTGGCTATATACAAGATTTAGTCGATTCATTTTGTCTTCTAACCTTGTTGCCACCGGTGCCAGTTTGCTAGTTGGTGCATCACTATTTGACAAGTAAACCACGAAGTCAAACAAAAAATTAAAAAAATAATTTTGCGCCTTTCACTTTCGTGTTTATAGTAAAATCATATTTATTTTGATAAATTATGTTCTCATTTTGTGTTAACTTTAATCAGTGAATATTGTGTTAATAACTACGAACAATGCTTGTACTTTAATATAGAGGAGTGTCTCAAAAACTAGTAAAATGGGCTTGGACTTTGATGTCTTTGAGTTTTGCAAAAAACTCCGGCAAAACCGGCCGCCGCCGTACCAGTGTCCTTTAGAAAAGTGTGACAAGGTGTACAAGAGTTTATGTGGGCTACAGTATCACTTGGTTCACTATGATCATGATAACCCAACCCCGGCGACGCCAGCGGTAGCTAGCCATCGGAAGAAGGGGAGAGGCAGGGCGGCCGTGCCGACGGGCGACATCGCGCTACAGAGTCCACCGAAAGAGGCTCTAACTTTCGCAGAAGCTCAAAAAGTAGTCCAATTTGAAATAGATGGCAAAATCAGCAGAATTCCGATTGACCAACCTTTACCAATCATGTCTTTGGAGGAGTGGGAAAAGACGAATGCTGAACTTGAGAAACCGTTGCCTATTGTACCCCCGCCTGCTGAGCCTCACGTCAAGTTACCTGAAGCAAGCTTCAAGGTATGGTGCATTGACTGTTGTAATATTATTTTTTACTTTTGTATACCACAATCTTGTTTTCCTATGATAAAGAATGATTATTAAATGAGTTAATTATAAAGTGTTTTATTAGTAAAGTAAAGATATTACACTAATTTGTCAGCCAGACAGAAAACATTACCCTGTGTAATAGGTGTGTTTTCATTAACATATTATTTTTATTATTTCTGGGATATTATTTATATTAAAGCTGGGATTAGAATTCAACAAGAGATTCTTGCTGTCAGTAAAACAGTTGTAGTCTAGACACATCTTATGTTTTTGAATAGACAACTGGCTCAAGTGAATTGAATATAATAATTAAGTTTTGCTTTTAAATTTTGTTTAATGTCTGTGTTGTTTTCTAATTCAGGGCCAGCTGTTTGATTAAATTCAGCAAACTAGTAGTTAAAATGCTGCAATGATTTTAAGAAATAGTTTAAAAAAAATATTGTCCCCAAAATTACATTGAAACTACTAGAGGAAAGACAAGGTTAGGCCTGAAGGATTTTTGGGGCTTATAATTATTTGGTATCTTAAAAAAAAATTGGTAGCCTATGAAATTACTGGTAGTCTAGAAAATTTATTTAGGTATGTAAATGTCTATAGCAGCAGTTGACGGCAATATCTTTGCGGCCAATAATTGTTTTGCAAACTGTAGATTTTCTTATAAAAATAAGAAAAAACCTTATTTATACACAAATAAAAATTCTTTCCATTTTAAATATAAAATTTTTGTAGCCCTTGCCTACCAAAACATTGCCCACCGCTGCTCTAGAGAAAATGTGTGCACGCGGCTATTATGGTACATATCTTATGCACTTACAATGGCTCACTTCAACTTTCAGCTTGTGGACGACTACAATGAGCGTGTATGTGACGCCCCACCTCGTCCAAATGCCTACATCCGCTTCATAGAGAAATCAGCTGAAGAGTTGGATGGAGAAGTGGAATATGACGTTGATGAAGAGGATACTGCGTGGCTGGCCATCATTAATAAGAACAGAGCCAAGCAGAACTTGCCTGCGGTCACTGTTGATACGCTGGAACTGCTTATGGATAGATTGGAAAAGGAATCTTATTTTCAAGTAGGTGTTTGAGATTTTGTATAGATATTATTACTCTATGTGACAATCAAGATGGCTAGTTTTTTATCAGCTATGAATACCTGTTACTATTTCCAAATGCATACAACACTAATTTCGCCAAGGTTAAAATGAGACTTGAGACAGATTTCTGGGTAAGGTTGCTCCTTCTTCAGCTTTGTTTCTGCCACCTCTGACTTAAACTAGAGTCAACAGCCAATCAATTTCAAATAAAATAAAACTCACATACACAAACAGCCAGAGCCAGAAGAACTATCCATAAGCCATCCAAATATTTGCACCACGCAGAAAACGAATCTGCTATATGTAGCACAGCATTCATTCACTCAACTGTATTTCTTCATCAGGCCTCTCAGAACGGCCAACAAACAGCGGCCACAGTGGACGAGGATGCAGTATGCTGTATCTGCATGGACGGCGAGTGTCAGAACACCAATGTCATCCTGTTCTGTGACATGTGCAACTTGGCTGTACACCAGGACTGCTATGGAGTAAGTTATGCTCAACAATTCCCGTTTTTTTTTTTAAAAAAAGGAAGTTACCCAACGCAACATTTTGTTCTTCAATAAACATTTAGGAGTGGATTTAAATATTCTGTAATTAGTATGGCTTGACTACTCGCTATTCAACGGTTTGAGCAAGCACATACTATCTACTCCTACATACTAAAGCTTTCATGCCATCATGCGGAAGAATTGGTTTCACGCCATCATGTATAAGAATCGCTTTCATGCTATCATCCTGAAGATGATTGTAGCATGACCAAATAGCCTCATCCAGAGGCACATGGTGGAGATAGATGGTTTTATACTTTTAAAATATAAACTGGGAGTTTTCTACTAACATAGCTAAATACAAATTCGAGCTAACTTATTACTAACAATCTATGGGCTTGTAATGTCTAAAATAAATCACCTTTAACTTTTTTTCTACCAAAATTGATGACCACAAGCCATATTCCGTCAGCCGGGTTTCAAAACGGCAATATAGGCTCTCAATTTGCTATAAACCCAAGTCCCAAGATTTGGAAATCTATAACCAGACTCCGTACCTAGGCGCTCAGGTGGAAATTCATATATAACTCTGCTGTGGAGTGTAAGCATGGTGCTGGTCCACACCGCTCTCCCGATTGTTCATTACAGGAGTTGATGGACGTTTCTAGACTAGGACTCTAAACTTGTGGCCCAATTCTGGGTCGTGTTAATATAGATTGTCATCGTCACGATAAGAAGAAGATAATATGAATTACGACATTGTTTAAGGTGCCCTACATACCTGAGGGACAATGGCTTTGCAGGCGATGTCTGCAATCACCATCGCGTCTTGTCAACTGCGTACTTTGTCCAAACACCGGAGGTAAGTGTATATCAAAATAAATATGCACTTTATTTTCTCGTAAATAAAGTTTGTATTCTTCTGCATCTATAAAGTTACCTTTAATTGAAGTAAACTGACCCTTATTGTGTCCTTTATTATGATACAATATTGTTTGTTCTTAGGTGCGTTCAAGCAGACGGATCAAGGAACTTGGGCACACGTGGTGTGCGCGCTATGGATACCTGAAGTGCGATTCGCCAACACTGTCTTTTTGGAGCCCATAGGTCAGAGAAAATTATATTTGTTTTAACTTACTGTAAACAAGTAAAATCACAGATTTTTCAAGAAATAAGGTTTTTAAATTCTTTGATTATTTCCCCAACTTTACAACTAACTGGGAACTTCTTTATAATGGCACTACACATAAAAAATCTAAAGGAAACCTTAACTTTATCAGAATAAAGTTCGTTTTGTAAAAACCAAAAACACATATTCTTGCCAGTGTTGGATCTTTCATTACCCAAATTTGAACTCGAAAGATGGCAGCGCTAAGATGGATTTTTCATTACAGACTCAATTGAGATGATACCCGCGGCTCGATGGAAGCTACAATGCATGGTGTGCAAGCAGCGAAGTGTAGGAGCCTGTATACAGTGCCACAAGAGTAACTGTTACTCTGCCTTCCATGTCACCTGCGCGCAGCAGGCTGGGTGAGTTAGTAAACACTAGCGGATCGCCCCGGCTTCGCACGGGTGGACATGATATATAGCCTATGTTACTCAGGGTGAATGTAGCTTTCTAATGGTGAAAACATTTTTGAAATCGGCACAGTAGTTTTTGAGTTTATTCATTACAAACATACACACACACACACACATACAAATCTTTCCTCTTTATAATATTATAGTGTAATTAGCTTCTGTGCACCACACACATTATGATTATACTTGAGCATAATGTTTAAGCTTCCCAATAGTCAAAAAATACAAATATACATGAATACAAACTTTATCTCTTTTTTGGGCGTGTAGTAGGCACACAAATGAAACGTCACAAAATGTTGCTTTTTTTTTTATCGTGGTAAAATCATCAAATGAGTCCTCCCACCCATACTGTCAGACTTGTACTGACTAAAATCCACGGTGTCCTTCAATAGCCCTTTACGTACCGGGGTCACGGTAATCCCTTGGTCCCGCGACCCCGAAAATGTTGCTCTTAAATGAAAACTTATCGCGGTCATAAAGCTCCAATTATCAGAACTCCTAACATAGCTCAATTTTCAAAGAGGCTAAACGTAGTTATCATAAATGAGCCACTATCAGTCGATCAGCATTCTGAATTTTCTAGCTCCCTACAAAATTCTCTTAACCCTTTAACCGCCGGTAAGACCCCTCTTTGAGGAGTGGCTGGATAGGCGTTACGGCGTCCTGACCTACCGCATGACGCAGGTCCTCACCGGACACGGAAGTTTCGGGAGGTTCCTGTGTCTGATAGGGAGGGAAGAAACGCCTGGGTGTCACCACTGCGAGGATCGTCCGGAGGACACGGTGGAGCATACGGTGCAGGACTGCCCCGCTTGGGCAGAGCACCGCCGTGTCCTCACGACGGCGATAGGAGGAGACCTCTCGCGCCCGGCATTGGTCGAGGCCATGCTGCGGGGCGAGACGGAGTGGGAAGCGGTCGCCTCCTTCTGCGAAGCAGTCATGCTCGTGAAGGAGGAGGCGGGCCGCCTGAGGGAGAGGACAGCGTCCTCCCTCCATCCCAGCCGCAGTGGTAGACGCCCACGGCGTCGGACGTCGTAGGACGATCTCCGGCCACCGTAGGCGCGGGCATGCGGGCAGCGAGTAATGGGCGACTCACTGTCCGACCATGGACCATGCCCGGGTCGACGGCGCGTTGTGTTCCACGCGCGCCTCAAAGAGTGTCAGCATAGTGACGGGGCCTGTAGAGGGCCAAAGCCTGCTGGGGTCGCGGGACCAAGGGATTACCGTGACCCTAGTACGTAAAGGGCTATTGAAGGACACCGTGGATTTTAGTCAGTACAAGTCTGACAGTCCCTCCCGCCCTGCCCTGGGTGGGAGGACTCATTTGATGATTTTACCACGATAAAAAAAAAAAAAAAAAACCCCTTTAACCGCCAGAGTCGTATATATCCGACTAACATTTCCGTGCCCCTATCGCCCGTGTCGTATTTTATCCGACAGAGAATTTTCACGATTTTTTGTTGTTTTGTTCGTTTTTATTGCATCTATTCTATATCTCTCTTAGTATGTAGATAGACAGATAGAATACTTTTTATCGTACACCATGATATTATACAAATCACAGCTTAAAAGGAGCAGAAAGAGAGGAGAAGAGGAAAGCACGATTCGTAGCCGGGCGCTAGGGGCACGGCAATTGATATTTAGCCAAGCGCTTAAAAGGTTAATTGCATCAGTAATAGGATTAGTTACACGAATCAGAATGCTATTGTCTTTATTCTGCAAACTATACACTTAGATTATAAGGATCCCAAACAAGTTTTGAGGCGTAGCCTCTTCTGGCCTAGCTACGCCACTGTACGCCACTGACAAAAACTCTGCTCAATATCAAAATGTGATGGTGTGATTTGGATCTAGTTATTCCCCCAAAGTCAATAGCAGCTATGTTTTCAGTCTGTACATGAAGATGGAGGCAGCTGGTGCGGGTCGCGACCCCAGCCAGCCGGTACAGGTCGCCAAGATGGCATACTGCGACGCACACACTCCTGCGCATATATTACAGGTAAAACTTCCATGCCTTCTATAATCTTTTGTTTCATATTGTTATTTCCTGTTTATTTTGTTGTGTGTTATTTAATTTTGTACTTACGAACCTTAACCTTAAAAAGTAATATTGCTAAATTAATTAAAAGTTGTTAATATTTGACAACTATTTGCGACGTTGCCAACTTTCAAAATACGCGCTCTTAACCCAAGCTAATTAAGAATTTACGTTAGCCTAGATGCTCTACCCTCCTTGTGTGCGAGGTCAATAATATACTTCCTACTAGGATTAGTTCATTAAGATTTTTAGTTAACTGTGTGTAATTTTGCTAGGAGCGTCGGGCGCAAGAGTCAGAGGGAGATACAAAATCAACAGATCTAACAGCGATCCGGCTGAAAGGCAGAGAGAAGATAAAGCAAGTATGTGATGGAAAAAAAAAGACCTCGTTAAAAGTACATGCACTTTTCTTTTATTTTCTTCTAATTTTCTTAATTTATTAACCCCTAAATACTCAAACGTATAATATTCTATTTCTATTATATAATAACAAAATATTCTGTCGTTCTATCTGCACTGACTCTGCGTGCTGCATTACAGTCTATTTACTCATATAGAAATGAGACCAAGTTACAGCAATAGACATACGACAGAACCACAAAAACCACAATGTTGAATTTTAAGAAAAAGCTTTAATAACGTTTGAGTATTTTAGTTGTAACTTTTATTTTGTTTGCTTTTTATATTGCACATTTACTTAACGCATCTCTAAAATTTACTGACACAACATACAGCTTAATCCCCTGGACGTATGCAGCAAAAAATCAGTCTAAGGATTTGAATATTCATTTATTATAGAGATTAAATAGAGAATGAAATTATTTAAGATCTAAAAGGGTATGCAACTTTTAGTATGGACCTTGGCATCTAATTTTTTTTCTTTCGCCATTGATTAAATTTCGGGCACAATTAGACTACCACCTAAGAAGTCCATAGAAAAAATAATTAAGTTTCTAAACCGTAACCAACCAGAGATATGACGGTTTTTATTTTGTTCCACTCCACTATTAAAAAAACACAATCCACTCTATCTATTAAAAAACCGCATCAAAATCCGTTGCGTAGTTTTAAAGATATAAGCAGACAGGCAGACAGACAGCGGAAGCGACTTTGTTTTATACTATGTAGTGATAGTGTTTTTGAAATAAGGAAAGTCCATCTGTTAACCCATTCCTGCCCCTTAGGCCCGTCGTGTGCTGGCCCTGAAGCGCACGTGGTCCCCGGTGGTGCTGGTGCCCACGCTGCCGGCCGAGCGCGTGGCCGAGGTGGCCGGCCTGGCGCCCGGGGCGCCGGCCGCGCGCAGCCAGCTCATGAAGAGGCTGCTGGCCTACTGGACCCTCAAGAGGCACAGCAGGAACGGAGTGCCGCTGCTGAGGAGGCTGCAGAGCTTGACTAGTCATCATGGTGACTGACTTAATAGTTTAGACTCCTACCATGACGTCTTAAGGCGTGAGTAGTTCCACTGTGGGAACGAGATGGCGCTAGACAACTTATATAGCTCTGTCTCTTTACCACAGTGGAACTACTCTCACTGTAAGACGCCGTGGTAAGCCACCTATTGTAATATTATAATTATTTACATACGACCATTATCAAATCTCAGTATTGAGTCAGCTGCGATTTAAAAATTGAATATCGCGTGGCGTAGTTTTTGTATGAAAATCGATACACTCTTAATCGGTTTGACTCCATTTTGTAAGCCATCCCAATAATTATACCGGGGTTTCGAGACTATCGTGTAACCGTGGTCCCTAAACGTAAAGGGTTATTGAAGGACACCGTGGATTTTAGTCAGTACAAGTCTGACAGTCCCTCCCGTCCTGTCCTGGATGGGAGGACTCATTGGATGATTTTACCACATAAAAAGAAATCCAAGCAATTATAAAATCTTATACAAGTAGATAATATTCTAAATTCTAATGTCCAAACAATGTATTATTGTTAACAGGAACCCGAGGCATACAGGATGGCACTGTGAATGTAAGAGAGCTATGCAATCAGCTCAAATACTGGCAGAGAATACGACAGGACTTAGAGAGAGCCAGGTAATTTCAGGTATTCCACATAAGACACCCGCTGAAATGGCACCTGAGCTAATGGCACCTTAGCTGTTCCACATACGGCACATATCAATATTTTTTGGAGGTGCCCTAAGTGTAATACCTTGGTAATTCAACTAGTCTAACAAGAGACTGTTAACGCAAAACCTATAAAAAATGCAAAACAGTGTCTACTTAGACACAGTTTTAACTCTGTGTTGTCAATTTGTATAAACCAGCTGGTCGACCAAGCTGCTTGGATGAAAATAGAGAAAAACCCTAAAAAAAAGGAAAAATCCAAAAAAAGAACTTAACAAATACCACACAAATATTACCAGTTCATCGCTGGAACTCAAATCCACTTCAGGCAAAGGAAACCGCGGCGAGTTTATAAGATACTAGCTTTTGCCTGCGACTTCGGTCGCGTGGATTAGTGACTTCCGGCAGATTTCTGTTTTTTTATTTTATTTTTTGTAATAAAAACTATCCTATGTCCTTTCTCAAGTTCCAAACTGTGTATGTACCAAATTTCACACAAATCGGTTCAGTAGTTTAGGCGTGAAGAAAAGTCAGACAGACAGACAGACAGAGTTACTTTCGCATTTATAATATTAGTTTGGATTGTGCAAGCAAGCAATCTTTTTGAAGACGCGATAGCGGTACGCGGAAAAACGTTATCTCGTAGTTCGAGCTCAATATCCAATGCCGACGAGAGTCGTATACGTGTTCTACAATACGAACAGGTTGCCTACTTAAAGCGAGAGTATTTCCAGTGCGGGAACGAGATAGCGCTAGACGACTCCTATAGCTCTGTCTCTTTCCCACCGTGGAACTACTCTCGCTTTAAGACGTCGTGGCAGGCCCCCAGAAAGGACTTATAATTCCAAAAATCTTTAGTTGTGGTTTTAAAGTACTGTTTAAGATCCTACGTCTGATTAAGGCTGATGTGGTCTTGAAACTTCTTCTGAATTGATTGATTAATTTTTTCAGCAAAAAGAAAAAAATATACAGGGTGTAAGAGACATCGACGCACAAACGGATACCATGGATTCAGGACATGATTCTGGACCACACCGTGTTGGAATTTTTTGTCGGTATTTCCCAAATTTTCCCCTTTTTTTTACTTTTGACTGTTCATAATCGTTATTCTTACTTAACCCAATGATATTATTAATAAAAAAGTAATTATTTCACTACTTTCACTAAAAGTAGCAATGTAATTAATACTAGAAATGGGTGTTTTCTCAGCTGTTTATAAAAGTTCAAATAAAAGGTCATCGTATACCTAAATACTGTGTCCAGTACCGCAGTACCTGTACTATCTAATGAGTGGCACACTATTAAGAAAAAAAACAAATATTTAAAAAAAAAAATTGGAAAGAAACCGACGAAAAATTCCAACACGGGGGCGTCCAGAATCATGTCCTGGACCCATGGTAACCGTTTGTGCGTCGATGTCTCTTATACCCTGTATAATTTAACCTTTTCGTTCTTATGTTAACGAACGTTATTTTATTTCCAATAGATTACTCTGCGAGCTAGTGCGCAAACGCGAGCGTCTAAAGGCAGAATACACGCGCGTGTGGGAGCGCTGCGTGATGCACTCGCTGCAGCCGGAGCGTGCGGCGCTGCACAAGTTACTGCGCATGCTGCGACAGAAGGATGCCAGCGATATATTCACTGAGCCCGTGGATCTGCAGGAGGTATGTTATCTGAAGGCGTAGTACGTGCTGAGAACATCATTTGTTACCGTTGGCGCCCAACGTGGGACTACTTTTGGGACCAGTTTGGGCGCCAATTATAATTCAATTTTTTTTAACCTTCTTCCATTACTATCATGGGCAATTTACTTGTCATAAGCACTTCAAAATGCTTTCAAACAAAATATTAAATGAGATCGTAATTTAATAACATTAAAAAACTAATTACACGTTAGATCACTTGCTAACTACTTCTGTACCTTCTGAAATATAGGTTTCTGCCATTAATTTCTCTTAAATACTGAGTTTTTTTGCGATAGTCCATGTGACCTGATGGTAAGCGATGATGTGGTCGACGGTGAAGCACGCCTGCCTAGAAGTAACCTATTGACTCTTGACTTAAAGACCCTAAGGTTGTAGCTATCAGAAAACACAGACTGGCAGAGAATTCCACTCCTTTGCTGTGCACACAAAAGAAGTATGGGCAAATGCTTTGTACGAAAATGTGTTATTTTGAACAAATTTCTTAATCTACTATTATCTTCCTCAGGTACCGGACTATAGTACCATAGTGAAGCATCCGATGGACCTGAGCACTATGGGCAAGAAGTTGGATCGCGGCGCATACGCAACCATAGACGATATAGAGGCCGACTTCAAGCTGATGATAGAGAATTGCCTCACCTATAATAATAAGGACACAGTGTTTTACAAGTAAGTTGAAAAGTATCTTCTGATATACAGGATGAATTTTCCAACTAAGCGTAGGATATCAAAAAACACTGAAAGGAGTCTCGAGGCCGATTTTGAGGAAAACTAAGGGTTATATTTCACCGGGACACCATGGCGGCGCAACCAGTCGCCGCTACCATCAAAATGTATACAGCTCTATAGAGAGTTACTCACCTGGTGACCGTTTGGTTGCTCAACCAATTTGGCGGCGCGACCAGCCCGGCCGCGTGCACATAATGTTACTGGTTGCGCCGCCGGCTGGTCGCGCTACCACTAATTACTATAGCGCTGTATGGTGTGGTGTCACTCACTCGGCCGCCAGTCCGGCCGCCAGACAGCACTATGCTGTCTCTTCAAGGTCCATTTTGATACTGTCTTAGTGTGGTGTGGCGACTGGTGTCTGTATGGTATCTAGTTTGGTAGCTTACGGACAACACGGTGGCGCACCTGGTTACGCCGCCATGGTGTCCCGGTGAAATATAGCCCTAAAACTGCGTTGTCGGATTTTTGAAAAATCAATAGGTAATTCTGGCTAGAAATCGAACCCGCTGATTTTTGAAAAAAATCACATCCTGTATTATACATCATTCGATAGTGTCGCTAATAAGTATTTACCGGAAAGTAATGAATTGACACACTGCAAATTTCTACTATAATCATGAATTATTTATATGATCTTCATTGTTGATTATTTATTTAACCTCTCGGGCGATTTATAATTGAAAATGATAAAAATCAACGTGCAATGAGCGACTGTCTGTTATGTACAGACGTGTGTACGTAAGGCGCTGGGGCGTTTTCGCTTATGTACACCCGGGTGTACGTAACGCGCCCGAGAGGTTAATCTTTTTTTGTTATTTTTTAAATGGACTGTTCTTCAGATATGTTGCTATGATAGTTATTGAACTAATCTTACTGAGAGTTGAACTCTTCCGTCATATTTAATAGCTTGATAAGAATTGGGTAAATATTGATATTGCTTAAAAATGGTATTATTTGAAGTTACCTTCCATTTTCAGGGCCGGCGTAAAAATGCGTGAACAATGCATGCCGCTATTCCGTCAAGCTCGGCGTGATGTTCGTGAAGCGGGCCTGCAGGCGCTGTGTGTGGGAGCTGATGGTAGTCCACAGACGCCTGACAGCCCTCTACGACCTGCTGACAGTCCAAGGAGGAACAGGTACCTACATATATTAATATCGTAACTGTACATAACCGCTCGCCAAGTTATTCCCATAACACGTTTTCTGATGAGACATATACCGTCTTATTACAAAACGGGGATTATCTTAAAACCCAGGTTTAAATCTCGTAAAACTACGGTTTACACAAAATTTGTTACAAATCGTGGTTTTGCGATAAATCATGGTCTAACAGTCTTAGCTGTCAAATGTGCGTCAAAGTTTGTCAGAGCTATTTTTTACAGTGTGTTGTTGTTTTTGTGTTATTTTCACCAAAAACACACACCAAAAACATACACACACACATGGTAGATTTAATTGTTTATACAATGGTTCAAATGACGGTACTAAGGTCCACGTTTTATCTAAGTTTTGTAATATGGAGAAATTTAAACTTGATAGTCCAGATTTAAACAAAGGTTTATTTAATTTTTGTAATAAGGCTGATCTAATCTACACTAATATTATAAAGAGGAAAGATTTGTATTTTTGTGTGTATGTTTGTAATGAATGAACTCAAAATCTCCTGGACCGATTTCAACAATTCTTTCACCAGTTAAAAGCTGCTTTGGTCCAGAGTGAGGCTTGCAATGTATTATTACAGTATTATTGGCTAGTAAATAACTTCGCAACGTAAAAAAAAATAACCTAAAACCTATGGCGAAGTGTCACGGTTTTTACGCATTTGTCCTCTTTGAGCCTGTTCAGTCTAGACTAGACGGTAATCATTGTTTTTTATTTGGAATGCCATCAAAATGTCCTCCCGATTGGAGTGGAAGACTATTTCAGACTTGACTGACTAAAAATCACCGTGTTCCTTCAGTTTTTTTTGCGTTATAAGGCTCCGACAATCCTGCGAGCCATTCATATTAAAACCATAGAGTATTTTTGCTTCAGTATCTCAAGTCCCCGCCGCGCCAGTCCTCCTCGTCGCAGCGTGAGTCGCGCCGCCAGCCGACCACGATCAAGTAGTGACAGCGAACGAGAACGGACGCCAGGTAACTTTTTTTTTACGTGGTAATATCATCAAATGAGTCCTCACACCCAGGGCAGAGCGGGAGGGACTGTCAGACTCGTACTGACTAAAATCCACGGTGTCCTTCAATAGCCCTTTACGTACCGGGTTCACGGTAATTCGTGAGTCCCGCGACCCAACGTCAGGTAACTAGGGTCTTTTCATAATGTACACCTCTAATGTTAGTGATTGGTGAGTTGTTAGGAACTACAGTCTAAATAAAAGTTCCAAGATGGCAGCCACGAGAAAAGATTTGTGACTCCACAAACTTGGATTTAACTTTGCACTGAGGATGATGCTACGATTCCACCAAATTAATAGTGTACGGCACATTTTGTGTAGAACTTCAACAGCGCGTGCTAAGCTGGTATTGCGATTAGCTTCTCGCGTCCACTAGCAGAACATTTGTACGCAACGCTTTAAAATGAGTTTAACTATATGCGGTATATAAATACTGTCTTTGTCTCTCCATCACCCTAAGGTAGACTTGTAGATAATGCCCAAGGCATTAAGTCCGCCGGTGTACATGTTTTTGGTAATATGTGCAAACAGTTTGATTAATAACGTCCACTGCTTACGTGTGCGCGTACAAACGTATCCAGATGTGCGTGAATATTTTTAGAATGTTCGCGCACAATTTATTTGTGTTAGCTTGAGTGAGTTTACCAAAACGAACATTTGTGTTGCACAGCGGTGGAATCGCATCTATTTTTTATATATCTAAAAGTATTAACATAACTAAAACTAGAATTTCAAGAATAAAAATAAATATTTACAACAAAAATACTAAATTTTAACTAAAACTACAATAAAATTAATAAAAACAGAAAAAGGCAGAGACACATAGGCGTCAAAGTACTCCTCCGCATCGCTGTCATCTGGAAACGTGCCCAGAAGACTGGCAGCATTGCCTCGTTGAATGGCAATGCTTATAACGCATCTATAGATATGCAATTTAATTTTTAGATGCTAATGGAAAACACCCCGCGTTAACAAAAAAAAAAGAAAACATTTCAATGGACTATTTATAATAATGTAATATGAAACGTTTTCTGCTTATAGAGCGACGTAAGGAACGCAGTATGTCTCGAGCTCGCAGCGAGAGGCGGCAGTCAATCGCTATGAGAGACTCGGATGATGAAAATATTGCTGTAAGTAATACATCTATTTCAGTTTCTTTTTTTTTGTTTTTACGTGGTAAAATCATCAAATGAGTCCTCCCACCCAGGGCAGAGTGGGAGGGACTCGTACGGACTAAAATCCACGGTGTCCTTCAATAGCCTTTTACGTTCCGGGGTCTCGGTAATTCGTACAGTCCCGCGACCACATCTATTTGAGTAACAATTTTTGTATTAGATATGCTTTAGATGAAGTTTCTTTGTGCAGTTCTCTTTATCTTCGTTTTTTTTATCTAGTCGCACCGCGCCGTATCTCCCGCGGCAGCTCCGTCCGCGCGCAAGTCGTTCGTCCGCGGTCGTGCACGCGGACGTGCGCGCGGACGAGGACGACGGGGCGGACGAGGACGGGTTAGTGCGCATGCTGAGCGGAGCAGGGACAACGGTATGTGTGATATTTTAGTATAATGTTTCTGGAATTCTTTTTTCGTTTGCCTGGCTTGAGGAATTTCTACTGTATCGTATGTGTGTTATGTACAAACATTTACACTGACATACACCCAGACGCGAAGCAACTACTTGCAAGTCATACAAATATTTTTTTCCGTCCGGGAATCGAACCAGCGACACACAGTGCAACAATCAATCGCTCAACCACAGCGCCAATCTTGCCGTTAATACAATTTATGTCTATTCACACGTATAACTTAAAAGGAGCTCAAAGTGAAGCCCTGACTTAAAATGCGTGGATAGAACTTGGAACGGGTATTGCTAGAAAACATAACATTCCTTTGTGTTAAGGTTAATTTTTTAGCCGTGTCCTGACTAAGCGAGCAGTCTTGTGAGACAGCCTCGGATATTTGCAGCGCAACGTTTGCCTCGCGAGGCAGCCTTAGACGTTTGCCTCCCAATGTCTGCCTCGCGAGCAGCACGCACAGTTATTGTGTAGTGTTAGCGTGTGTAGTGTTTGGACTTGAAAATCTTGCGTTTTCACATTTCTCTTGATGTCTGTCATATGGCAGACATCACACCAATAGGAATATTCAATTGATAGTAACACATTTCAATTTCCAGATACACCAACATCAGGTTCCGAGACACCAGTGCCCATAAAGCCAGTGGAACGTACCCTGAAACTGGCAACACCAGAGAAGTCTCCAGTCAAGCAACCAGAGACAACGCCAAGTTAGTAAACAACCTCTTTTTATGTTCAGCGTGATTTGCTCAAGGTCCGCCTTGACAGACCAATCTTCTCCATTGTCTGTGATATTTAACGGATATTTCAGATTATACGGAGTATTTGTGACATGAACAAACAATTTATTTTCCTAAAAATGTTTTTTATAATAGTATTGTTTTTATACAAAATATTAATTTTGATGATAACTTTTTTAGTTAATTATGTTTTTTTTTACGATCAACAATGATGCCCGAACATCGCAGCGATGGATAGATTTTATTTTTAAACTTGTGTTGAACATTTTTTTGTAATTTTATTGTTTTTCTAATTATGTTTTGACACAAACTTTACAATCGTAGCATTGCATTGCAAATAGTTGTCTAAATATTTTTTACTTTTCCTACTTCATTTTATATGTTATGTGAGCCGCGTCATAACCAACATTATTGTTACCTAAAATACTTGTAATAGGTGCGAATGTTGCCAGTTACAGGCCTGGGGCTCCTGGGTGCACTCAGGAAGCCCACCCTGCTGGTGTCGCCTTCCACGGTCGCGGCGCCACCCAAGAGCTTCGGCTCTGATGGTAATTATAACCTCTTTTCACACTTCAATTGGAATCTACACTATAATAAATTTACTATTGCAGAATGAAACTGATTTTTATTTTATTATTATTATTATTTTATTAAATTTGTAATAATTTGATCTTACACAAAGCCCTGTTAAACAGGATTTTGATTTATAAATTGGAACTGTAACGGGATGAAAAAAATATCTTCATCTCAAAACTGACGCAGTTTTTATTCAACGGTTTGTTTGGTCTACTCTTCGCTATTTATTTTACTTTGATTAAAACGTTACGAACAGCGTCGTTGCCGACATTATCAGCCAGTTTGGGTCGATCCAGCTTAGAGCCATCGCCCAAGAAGAAAGGTCGCGGCAGACCACGGAAGCAGGACAAGGACAAATCTACGTCGTCACCAGATCTGTTTAGGTACACTATATTAGACGGAAATATCTGTGGACCTTAGAATAACCGGTTTTTTTGGGTAAAATCCGTTTTTTTACTACGACCCGTTTTTTTTTACTACTAGTACCCGGTTTTTTTAACTTGTTTTTCGGCTACAGCTCGTTTTTTCGGTTTCAACGGTTATTTTTTATTACAACCCGTTTTTTTCGATCATGCTCATCATAAAAAAGTCAGATAGTTGTTTATTGTTATTTGAGTATTTAATTAATATAAAAATGGGTCCATAGTTATTTTCGATTATTTTTATTGCACGATTTTCCTATAACCCTTTAGCACAATTTTTCGGAGTTGGGGAAAGCTACAATGGCAAAAAACGTATGTAACTTAGGCTTTAGCCAATTAGATATATTTTTTTACGAACAGAATAAATAAAAATATGTTTTTATAAAAGCTTCTATTGCAAAAAATTGAAATAATAGATTTCATGGAGAAGATTGTGTCTCTAAGCGGACCTTGGCAAAACCGCTTACGTTTTGTATGGTAAAAAAGGCTTTGCACCGCTTGTAATATGTTTCAATATTGCTTGACTTTTGTAACAGTGTGCTTGACATAATATGGACTAAAGGGTTGCTACTAAGAAAAATAAAACTAATACTTAGAAGTTGAATAAATTCAGTTATTCCTAAGAGTTCTAACTGAGAGGTGCAATACTTTTTTGTACCTACCAATAAACATTATTGTTTTAATATTATTCACGTCAAACATCAATAACGCGCTTAATAGAAGTGGCGCTAGCAAATAACAAAAAATATATTTAACATAAATAAACCTTGCTCATAAATTGAGATTGATTTGAGTACGTCATTAACGTTTGACAAGTTTTATTTAAATAAAACTTGTCAAACGTTAATGACGCAGCTTAAGCTGGAAATAGTTTTACGCTGATTGTGGGTCACGCCGCAAATCAAATTGAAATTATAATTGGGTACCTTTTTTTTACGTGGTAAAATCATCACATGAGTCCTCTCACCCAGGGCAGAGCGGGAGGGACTGTCAGACTCGTACTGACTAAAATCCACGGTGTCCTTCAATAGCCCTTTACGAACTGGGGTCACGGTAATCCCTTGGTCCCGCGACCCCGGCAGGCTTTGGCCCTCTACAGGCCCCGTCACTATGCTGACACTCTTTGAGGCGCGCGTGGAACACAACGCGCCGTCGACCCGGGCATGGTCCATGGTCGGACAGCGAGTCGCCCATTACTCGCTGCCCGCATGCCCGCGCCTACGATGGCCGGAATAATTAGGTAGCTCGAGAAACTTTACAGGCGAATGTGTATCAATAACTAGAAAAAATGTTTAAATATTTACTTTTACGTACACGCTCGCTAGAAATGAAACTGCTAGAAGTAATATAGCTGAAAAAAAAACAATCATTTTATCGTGTTACGTTATCCATACTTTTAACGTCTGTGGAGTTTCACTGAGTTATTAAAATTCAACCAGCACAAAAAAAACTCAAAAATAGTCACTTCTAGCTTTACCGTAAAACTTCAAAAACATTTAAATATTATTGTCAACATTTTTATACTTGACAAGATCTCAGCGTAACGCCATTTCCAGGCACAGCTTTTATTTTTCCTTTATAACACTATACATTGATGAGATGCTGGTAGCAGGTCGTCTCAAGGCGGCGAGGGCAAGAGTATGTCGACGCCGGTGCCCGCGTCGTTCCTGCAATACCGCGGCCCGCCAGGCGAGGTCGGCTCTGACAGTGACCTTGCGCTCTCCAGGTAACTTAAAACTACCGTTATATTTTACTACCATTATATTTTAATACTACCATTATGCTTTAAAACTACCATTATGTTTTGAAACTCTACCAATGTGTTTTAAAACTACCATTATATTTAAATATAAAAATACTAAATTAAAATAAAACTAAACTATTAAACGGCATCGAAAAATTCATCCTCAACGCTGTCAGCTGGTAATGTGCCCAAAAGACTGGTTGCGTTGCCTCTTTGTATGGCAATACTTAGCCTCTGGCCAAGGTAAAAGCCAGCTCTTGGGTCACGGGAAGCGTCAACAAGTTTTTTAGAAATGTCTTTGAACATCATTATATTTTAAAACTACTATTATATTTTAAAACTACCATTGTGTTTTAAAACTATCATAATATTTTAAACAATTACACGCAATAATGCTTGCGTTGCGAATTGTAAATCTATTGATGGGTTACAATTTATGGATCTTACGTGTAGCATTCACCTTACATGGTATCATATTGTGTTTTTTTTTCAGATCGTCGTCGAGCAGCTCGGCGTGGTCGCAGTCGTGCTCGTCGTGCACGCACTACGAGGACGAGGGCTCGCACCACTCCTGCTCTATGAGCTCCACTGACGGGTCTGTATTACACTCTAGCTTATAAGGTTACCCACTGCTGGGACAAGGGTCTCTTGGTAACAAGGAAA
The DNA here is from genome assembly GCA_943136025.2 of Agrotis puta. NCBI lineage: Eukaryota > Metazoa > Arthropoda > Insecta > Lepidoptera > Noctuidae > Agrotis > Agrotis puta. Next base: position 10,594,131 of record OW964187.2, read on the forward strand.
GGGCTGTCAACTACCAAACGACCCTAGTTCGAGCAGTAGATGGTGAAGTTTTAAATTTTTTGGTACTAGGGCAGATGGGGATCAAATTATTTTCGCCCCTTGGAATATAAAAACTACGTGACTATTCTCAATACTGAAAATTAAGTTCCCGAATGATGAAAAGTATAGAGAGTAGTTTATTTAAACTACTTGTAGAATATTTAGGGGTATTTAAATTCAAACTGTCATTTGTGTTCACCATGTTATGTTAATCACTCCGACATACTCATGAGTGCAAGTTTATCTGGTATTTTATACAGATCTCAATTGCATTTGCTTCTGAATTCAATGGATTGCTTTGTACCTATAGTAGTAAAGGTTTTAATGCTATATTGTTCTCGTAGGTCTAGCTTCAACGAGCCGCTGGAGTCAGCTCGCTCGGGCAGCAGCGGTCCGGACCGTCGTCGTCGCTCACGTCGTACTACCGCGCACACTGATGTGTCCGACACTGAGCCCAGCACGCCTGTCAAAGTGAGTTGTCCATTGGTGGAAGTGCCTTTTTTTATCGTGGTAAAATCATCAAATGAGTCCTCCCACCCAGGGCAGGGCGGGAGGGACTGTCAGACTTGTACTGACTAAAATCCATGGTGTCCTTCACTAGCCCTTTACGTACCGGGGCCACGGTAATGGAAAAGTCCCGCGACCATTGATAGAAGTGCTGGGTAAGAAATGTAAATAACACGTGTTGTCATGTTTTAAAATTGAAACTCCAAATCGCTTTCAAGTGCTTTTAGAAGAAAACAATTGACGGCACGTTTGGCGCAGTGACTGAGAAATTGGGCTCCTGCGCTATGTGTCGCAGGTTCAATCCCGTACGGAACAAATATTTGTATGATCTACAAGTAGTTGTTCCGGGTCTAGGTGTTTTTGTATGTGAGTTTCTATGTTTGTAAACGCACCCACGATACAGGAGAAATATATAGTGCGAAATTAAAAAAAAAAAAGGGAAAAGTAAATTTGTTCTAATCAACGTCTCCTCCTTAATTCATCATGAAATAAAAACACAGAAAGACATTCTCTTTGGTTCGGATTGGGTGAAGCAACTGGACATCATGCTAATCCTAGAGCCAGAGGATTCGAAGTCAGCGGGCGGCGTGACGAGTTCTTTGAACGCATTGCTACCCGCTGACTTCGATTCCGAAACCTAAGAGCTGTCGGTGTTGTGATCAGCGCGCGTTGTTAACATACCCAATATTACTTCGTAATTTCCAAAACTTGCGTTTGGAAGCGCCCAATGTGTACCCTGCTCTAAATTCGGCGAAGTTATAATAAATTACTGCTTTGATAAGTTTTGGTTGCTTCCTTATCCAAAACCGAGATTTTCAAAACTAATTTTCTCCAATAAATTCCACTACAATAATTATAATACTGTTTAGGGCCGAGGAACAAGATCGTCAACATCAAAAACTCCCGTCAAGTGTGCGCAGGCGTCGAACTTGCAACTGGAACCGCTACAGCTCGTCTGGGCCAAGTGCAGGTCGGTAAAGTCAGTAGCTGTATACACAACCGTTTATATTATTTTCTATGAAGCACTGTATTTTATTTGTTTTTTTATCAAGTGGTTTTTTGTTCATGTGTGATTGTCCAACACTTTTGACTCGGCGAATCTAAAACGAAATAAAATTAATTGTTTTTTTGCTCCAGTTAAATTCAGACCGCTGACAATTTCTGAGTGTCTTACCAATCATCCTCACCATGGGATACCAACGCAATGATATTAAATATACTTGAAGTATCCGAACTTAATTTCGGCATTCTAAACTAACATACTCGACACAAGAAACCAATTTTAATCCAAAACTTTCCAACAGAGGCTACCCCTGGTACCCAGCGCTGATCATTGACCCGAAGATACCAAAAGGCTTCATCTACAACGGGGTCCCCCTCCCCGTGCCCCCTCAAGACGTGCTCAACCTCAAGAAGAACCACTCACACGAGCCCATCCTCTACCTCGTACTCTTCTTTGACGTCAAACGCACTTGGCAATGGCTGCCACCAAACAAACTGGAACCTCTAGGACTTGATAAAAGCGTCGATCAAGCAAAACTCATTGAGTCTCGTAAACCAACGGACAGGAAAGCCGTCAAAAAGGCTTACGGTGACGCTATGCAGTTCCGTAAACAAGTCCATGGTGACGATAAATGACAAAAGTTTAGGTATAGGTCTCGTAGACCTCCGCGCAACAGAGCCTTGAGCTTTGGTCACTTCTCGACTATGCACATACGTACCCCAGACACCACCGATTCCAGTGATGATTAAGTTCTTATGTTTGCACACAGCCTTAACTGGTCCCACTGCTGGGACAATAGTCTCCTTTCGGAGAAGTTGGCCGCTTTATTTTTACGCTTTTATTGAAGTACAACTCCTCATTCCAGTTTTTATTTTATTTTGGGAAGTGTCTTAAAAAAATGGCGTGATTGACTGTGGAAAATAAAGTTACTAAAAGGACGATAAAATGTTTAGAGTAGGAATTGTAGAAAGGGTAACTAACTCGATTTTTTGGGTATTCTGTATAAAATATTGGTAGGAAAAAAGTGTAGATTTAACCTCGATAATTGAAGTGAATTTGGATAAGAATACGTAAAATTATATTGTATACGATTAAGGTGTATGTAGAAAGACTGTCTGCCTTCAATGATTTCTGAAATAAAATCCTATTTTCAGGTGCACGCATTGTTTCTCCTTGCACTTATTTCTGCGCCATTTTCTATTTGTGCACTTACTAAGTTGGCCAAACCTTATGGGCCAATGAAATCATTGAAGGACGCAATGTATGGGTTCGCAACATAATGTGCAGCTATAATAATGATAAAAAAATGTTTCTTTTGCTAAAATATTTAAAAATGTGAAAGATAAGTGAAAAAATGAATAAAGAGGAAATAAAAAAAAATGTAATAAAATTGAATGTAGGTAATTAACCAGTATTTTTAAAAACATAGATTTCAAAATGTATCGACCGTAGATGGGTAAAATTAGTGAATGAATTGTATCCAATAAAGTTGATGGAAAAAAGCATAATCAAGTTTACTTAAAATATTAATATCGTACTAAATTTAACATTGGGATGTAGGATAGACTTTAATAAATGTAAATAGGTTGCATGCATGTGTGTTTATGAGTGTTTTTAGGGTTTATTATGAGCTCAAACTACGTGTCAGTATTTGCAGTGCCTCCTTCCTGGGTAATTTTGCCAAATGGATTTACTTGAATACTGTATTTGGACAGATAATGTGCTGAAGTATCTTTCATAGTCCAAATATGATTGACCGCATGAAACTGGGTTGAAAAATGAGGTTCTTCAACCCAGTTTCGTGCGGTTTATTAAGCAGGCTATATTACTCAAAAAAAAGAAGTCCGAATGTATTGAAACTTCAAGCTCCAGGTGTACTGCTGGTGGTCTTGAATGGTAATAATAAAACTGCTGCCTGGCAATTGAATAAAGACTGTATTGATAGGGTACTGGTTACAAGAAGACTAAGTTACTGGTTAGACGTCCGCGAGTGAGTGGCGCGGCGCTGTCCCACCGCTGTGATCGCGGCTGGAGGGGCGAGTAAGGTCATGTCGCTGACGCGCTGTGTGGGACCCGATGTGACGTCACGAACACCGAATGATGGACTATCGAGAAATATATGACCCGTATTTGTTCTTTTCTTTCGTGCCGAAGATACAACGCTTCCAAACGTCACTCGGTCGGTATAGTTTTACAGGCATTATGACGTCACCCTCGAATTACGAAGCGTTTTATCTTTGTCAATATTCATTGATTAAAAAAAAGCAAAATTACGTGTTCATTATTTTTCAATACAACAACTAACGGACTAAACAGATTTTAAATTTATGCAGTAAACTACCCTATTGTAACGATGCCTCAAAAAAATAACAAAAAGCATTTTGTATTGTCCGACCCACTCAGTGTGACCACTTTCAGATACCATAATAGGGTATTTTACTGCATAAATAAATTGAAAATCTGTTTAGTCCGTCAGTATGAATACTGAAAAATATACGACACGTATTTTTTTTCTTTAAATCGATGAATATTGGCAATGATAAAACGTTTCCAAATTCTGGAGTGGGGGCTTGTGACGTCATATCGCTCGTAAAATTGTACCGACCGAGTGACGTTTTGTGGTTTGAAGCGTTGGATTTTCGCCAATTTTGGTTTACGTAATAAAAGAAAAAATACGGGTCTAATATTTTCTTTATAATCTATATTACGAACTAATAAAAATTGTTGATTAAAATAGCCTGACGTGAAGTGTTTGAGCTCCTACTAAAGCCCTTGATCTAATAGATGTTTTTGTATTTTTTGCATATCTGATAACATGGAACTGTTTTGACTATGGCTGGCCAAGTTTTGGCACTGTTTCTTTATAAGTTGTAAAATTAAAATGTTGTTATTGTTTTATTCATTGCCTGTTTGTAGAAAAATACATAAAAGTGTATTTTTATTTGTTTGTATTATTTTTATAGTATTCACTTTAAGTTGCCTTCTATGGATGCCAAGTCAGTGAGTGTGTGAATTTGACTAACAGGCATATGACAATATTTATGAATGTGATGTGTTTAACCAGAAACCTTTTCGGAGTTATAAAACACATCAACTGAGTTCTCTTCCCCTGGCTAGAGTAGAAGGGACTGTCAGACTCATACTTCCTGAAAACACCCTGTTTCTTCATGTCCCCTTTGCGTTTCAGGCCCGTGTTGCCCTTTAGGGTCCTACGACACCGGAGGAACCAAAAACCCATAAACAAATTCAGTCCAGTGACTTAAGAAAAGCACACAAAACTTTATGCAACTTTTAGTATGGACCTTGGCATCATTTTTGCCTGGTTTAGATTTTTTTTTTATTATTTGTTACGAAGTTCTTAGGTTGCGGTCTACTAATGACCAACATTTCATTACTGGCGAAAGAAAGAAAAAAATTGTTGCCAAAAAGTTGCATACCCCTTTATGGCTAACTGTTGCACAGCAACTATTAAGGGGCCTCTTACAGTCCACTAGCGCCGCCAATCGAAAAAATGTCATAACTCGTAAATAGAATCAAAAATACAAAATGTGGTCTGTAATTACTGTAGAAAAGGCAATAACGTAATTTTATAACACATTGTCAACACTTGAAATATAGCTGTTTAGCAAATTTTTTTATTTGTAACATAAACGGCAGTAATTACAGACCACATTTTGTATTTTTGATTCTATTTACGAGTTATGACATTTTTTCGATTGGCGGCGCTAGTGGACTGTAAGAGGTTATAATTTGTAAGAAACAAGTGAAAACTCTTGGCCCTTATTCTACATAAACTTTATTTAAATTAGAGCTCCATGTTATTCTTATTCCATTTGCTAGCATCCTACAATTTATTCATAGTGTTTGTCCCACTGGTACACAGGGCCCGGTGTTGGTCTCAGATTAGCGGCTGCCTTTGGAGTTCTGAAACAGAACAAGTTAATGTAGCTGCTATTTCTGCTCGCTCATGAAACATTGATGAAGGATTGTACTGTAATGTTCTTTTCTGCCATGGTATAACTAAGATGCCATTATCTGCCAAAGCTGATGTTTTAAATAACATAGAAAATGTGCTCTAAACATTTAAACCGATGTGACTTTTCAATGACAACACCTGTGGTTGACTTGAAAAGTCTTCTCCGGGTCTCAAGTAGGGTGTTGTATTTTTTTAAGTTTAACATTTAATTTTTAGCGCGCTTTTTGTATTAAAAACAGCTTTGGCAGATAATGGCATTATAGTTTTACCACGGCAGATTTATAGCTTACTAGCAGTTTCCCGCGGTTTCATCCGCTGCTCGGATCGTATTGGTTGTAGTGTGATGTGAGCCTTTCTCGAAAAATGGGCTATCCAACACAATGGCAGTGGGAGGTAATGGCAAATAGAATGGTACATACATTTAGAGAAAGAAAAAAAAAAATTAAGGATGTTGTTGTTGCCAAGTTTATGTAGTAATATACTTACTTGTCATCTCCAGTTGAAAGAAGGTTTTTGGTAAGCTCCATAGGTGGAGCCACTTCACGACGTGCATCCCGAGTGTAATAGTAGTTTTGAGCATACCTGAAACAAATACTCTTAGTAGACATCAAGGCATTTCATTATCTAGTTATGATTCTTAATTAGCACACGATAACTGTATGGCCCACTATATTATGGTGGAAATTCTTGATTTACTTTATTTAAACCGTCTTTCATGAGAATACATCCAATTGGGCTCATTGTGAACTGTTTAAACTCTTTGTCTTAAGGGTAAAAGGAGTATTAATATGAAAATGTTATATATATTTTAAAAAGTAACCCTGAGACCACATCAGTAACCAAGCCTCTAGATGCGAGAGGTTATATTTTATACTTACTTGTGAGCAGGCCCACCAGGGATCTGCGGCGGGGGCTGAGTCCTATCCGCCAGCAACGGCTCGAAGCGCAACGCGTTCGTATGCTTCCTCTAAAATAACAAACGATACAGCTGTTTACAAAATCTTTTCCGTTACATAATGGACCATAACAATACGATTCATACTCACTCCGAGAAGGAAATCTCTAAATTTTTGCATAATTGGCGATATATCGCGTAACACTACATTTGCTTTGCTCATCTTGGTAAATTAATTTACTAGCAAATTGAGAAAAATCACTATTTTTCCGCGATTGCGTTTTTCACAGGGAAATAAACATCTGATTTTGAAGTTGACGTGACGGAATGTCAGGTGAACATTGACAAATATTGTTTCGTCCGGAATTTTCTTTCATTTGGGACTGTGCAATAAATCTTAACATAATTCAACACCAGCGTTAATCTTGTAAATTATGTAATTATATGTTATAAAGATTAGTTAAGGGCTTATTTATTGTAATTTAAACAAAATAATATCTCGCACTCGCTTTCGGGTGAAATGATCATGCATGATCGAAACCTTATTTCTTTATTAACCTTTTTGTTGCCTTACTATAATTTTAAAATAAAATATTGACATTGGCATACACTATTTCTATACATTATTTGCTATGTAGTTAAAATTACCGGTTATTGTTTAATATTTTTGCAAACCTTTTGCGCAAGAATGGCTAAATATGTGGCTGTACGAAGTTTATTCAATATGTTTGTAAGTTGCACATTTTCATTGGTAAGGCAGTGACCAGTACCATAAAGCCAGTAGCCACGGTGTAAAAATTTAAGAAAAGCTTCATACCGCTCAATCACAATCCATGTGGACTTTGGCTCATTATTTATGTTCCTTCATTATCTGGTAGCGCAATTTCAGGAACCACGTTTTATTAATAATTTTGAATCATTCTGTGGTTTGACGGCACGATTGGTTTAGTGGCTGAACTATCGACTGCTGCGTTGAATATCGGGACTTCAATTCCCACACATTACTTTTTTATGGCTGCCAGTCGGACTATTTGTTTTATTATGACTAAATATTTGTAAACGCACCCAGTAGGTATGCAGAAGACATTACTCGTGGGGGCTATGTGTTAAGATGAAAATAATCTTTTTGTTACAGAAATTTAACGGCGGTCGATCTACGACTGTTATGAAAAATCATGCTATCCCATCGTCCCACCCTTTACCTCTACCGTGTGATTCTGAGAAGTATGTGATTTTTATGCCACGACATTTTTTTTTATCGTGGTAAAATCATCAAATGAGTCCTCCCACCCAGGACAGGGAGGGAGGGACTGTCAGACTTGTACAGACTAAAATCCATGGTGTCCTTCGATAGCCCTTTACGTACCGGGGTTACGGTAATTTGTTTTATGCCACGGCTGGACAAAGTCTTTTCGCGTTATTTTTGATATCTAGTTATTCTATGGTGTAGTTCAAATAGCCAATGATAGCTAGAATCGGATCGTTAGTTCCGGAGTCTCCTACTTCCAACTGGTGGAAGTAGGAGAGTACCAAGTGTGAGTAGTTCAGCTGTGGGAATAAGATGGCGCTAGACGACTTGTATAGCTCTATCGCTTTCCCTCAGAGGAACTCAGGCCACCTGTTACCTAGAATAAATTGTTAAAAAAAAATTGCTGGCGCAATAGACGGGTTATTAAAATAATGTAATGTGGATAACAAGGAAAGGCAAAATAAATACTGATATATTTTTTATTCTCAGTGATTTCCGCGATACTTCGGATAGTGTAATGCTTCGCAGTTTACGTTTGGCGGTGACGCCCAGCCACGCGCAAGAGTCAATTGAAGAGCCTATTAAATCAAGTGCTTTTTCATCCACACTCGCAGGCGATCCTAAACGCTTGCGGCATTGCCAGGATATAAGGTCAGATATGAACAGAGAGTCTAAAATTGCCACTTTATCAACGTTATTAAAATTATACTCTATTGCTTGAGTTATAGAATAGAATATTTCATGTCACGAATTTTGATAAAGTGGTGATTTTAGGCCAGCATTAACATCATATCAGCTGTAGGATGTCCACTGCAGAGCATAAGTATCTCCTATAGATTTCCAATAAAACCGGTTCGAGGCAGCTTGCATCCCGATCTTGTTGTCTTCTTCAGGTTATTTGTCCACCTTATGGGTTGACGTCTTACGCTGCGCATATCGGTGCATCAGTATTACGTGAAAATTGTTAATTCGCTGGTTTACCTAAGTATGTTTGTATTGTATTGTATAACGGGCTGGTATCCGCAACTCCACGTCAAATGCGCGTATTTTGCGTGCGGGTGGGAAATAAATTATTCGATCCACCTCAGCTCCCCGAGGAAATCCAGCAGCGCCTAAGTATGTTGCGCGTCAGCAACTTTTGTCCTTCTACGAATGTCCTCATATGATTCGATCACGCAGAGAGACTCCGAGCGTAGCACTCTGCAAAGCCCTTTGAGGCCTATAGGAATAGAGACCACGTTTCAGTGCCATAATATGTCATCATGAATGGACGAAAGCTGTCGACTTGAGGCGCTGAGGTAATAGTCGAGATAACGTTTCAATTTATTGAACGCTGCCCAGCCGAGACGGATTTGGCGATTGACCTCTTTCATGAAGTTGGACCTACATTGTGCGATTTGTTGTCCTAGAACCGTGTTCCCATTTAACTATGGGGGTAGGTACAAACAACATGACCATTGCACAAGCACATGGCCTTAACTAAGTATACCTTTTAAAAGGTTAACCTGCCTCCACACATTCGCTGACATTCGTCGCTCCCATCAAACAGGACCAGGGGGTCTAGTCTATTACTCCGTCAACAAAAATACGGGCCCGTACTCGAAATTTTCGAGTGAATCATACTCTATTAGTTTTGGATTCACAATTTCTGACAACACATCGGGAGTCGGACAACTGTTTAATCATGTTGTCACCTATTTTGAGTACATACCACTGCCTAATCTAATGGTAAACAGTTACAAGCTTCGGCTGAAGCTACATGCATCGTGTTTGTAGAAGGTACCACGGAGACCGCGGTACCTACGTAATGATCTACACTCAGTTCTCGATACCCTTATTCGCTTTATTTTTCCGCAAGGTAAGACACCAGATCCATTTGTTTTTTTTTTCTATTTTCAGAGCGGAAATACTGGAAAAGTGGAATACTAAGCCTAAACCCGATTCAGCTCAGAGGGATTGGATCAAAAGTATTTTGTACAACAATTTTGCACAATAAAAAGCTAGTTAAATAATCATTTTCAGCCATTACTTTAATGGAGTTAATATTTTATGCACGTGTAATAATAAAATAGTTGAAGATGTATTTAGTAAATTAATCAAAATACGTCCTGTCCGTTACCGTCCATGGTTATCGACTTTAACTGAATATTTGCGCTAAATAAAACTAGTTTTAAACCAAATACTTCCATGTATTATTCATTATTTATGCAGATATTTTAGACAGGTAGTTTGTATAATTTTATGAGTTTGTGTGTCAGAAGTAATCTTTGGAAACGATGAACAGATTTTAAAAGTTCGTTCATCAGTAGAAAGCTACGATATACCTGAGTGGCATAGCTATATATTTTTAAATCCCTCTTTGAACCCTCGTTATTTTTTTTTTTGAATGGCCCGTATCTTGTTTCATTCATCCACAATGCGCTGTCATCAATTTCGCGCAGTGTTCCAAAATTCTATGTAAGTACAGAATGGCGGTTCGTGAAAAGTACGTTTAGACACCTTGTTTGTACATTGTTATCTAATCTATATTTTTTACATGATCAATTGATTAACTTTTCAGGTAATCTTATTTACTCATCTTTATTACTAATACTGTGTGTACATTTTTTTTACGTGGTAAAATTATCAAATGAGTCCTCCCACCCAGGGTAGTGCAGGAGGGAATGGCAGACTCATACTGACTAAAATCCACGGTGTCCTTCAATAGCCCTTTACGTTCCAAGGTCACGGTAATTTGATAAGTCGCGACCGCGGCAGGCTTTGGCCCTTTAGTCCCTCCCGTCATTATGCTGACACCCTTTGAGGCGCGCGTGGAACACAACGCGCCGTCGACCCGGGCATGGTCCATGGTCGGACAGCGAGTCGCCCATTACTCGCCATTCGCATGCCCGCGCCTACGGTGGCCGGAGATCGTCTCCCAACGTCCGTCGCCGTGGGCGTCTGCTACTGCGGCTGGGGTGGAGGGAGGACGCTATCCTCTCCCTCACGCGGCCCGCCTCCTCCTTCGCGAGCATGAAACTGCTTCGCGGAAGGACCGCGAACCGCGACCTTCGCTGCTCACTCCGTACTGTGTGTGTACTTAACGAATTTTTTGAAATTTAATAGTAATATGGCCTTTATTCACAGAGCGCGATCCGTGCCACCATTTTTTCGGAAAGGTTATAACGATTGCCTTGGGTTACCTTAGGTTAAAAATAAAACGATGTTTTAAAATAAGTATAATTGTATATTATTGAAATATTTCACATAATTATCAAGTCTTTGCTTAAATACTATTTATGTACATAAATATACATGAATAAAATTAACAGATCTTATAAATAAGTAGGTACTAGTTATAATAACTTAATCTAATATTCGATTGTGATATTTTTCGTCTTGAGATACTCGTTCAGTGCTTCTTGACCTAAATAATAAAATAAAAACATTAGTTATGAATGATACAGTTTATCATCAAAATGAATTATTCAAAATGTGCTGATAATAATAACTTTTTGGACTTTAATTAACAAAAGGCAGTCCTTAAAATGCCCACCCTTGGCTACATAATGTTTGATACTTTTTTTTAAAGAAAATCTTCAATGGAGTCCTCCCACTTAGGGCAGAGCGGGAAGGACTATCAGACTCGTACTGACTAAAATCCACGGTGTCCTTCAATAGCCTTTTACGTGCCGGGGTCATGGTAATTCGTACAGTCCCGCGACCCCGGCAGGCTTTGGATTATGTTTGGTACTTAGCGTAGGGTTATAGGTTTGATTCCTGGGTTGGGCAAAAAGCGCAGTTGGGTTGGTTTTTCTATTATATCTCAGTAGCAGTTTGAAATGTGGCTTGATATCTCTCCGGTCTTGTCGGATTACTGTTTCATCAGACTATGAGAGTAAAAGATCAGGGCACTGACAATATATCACTGAGATTGGCCGTCGTGATCGAAAAACGGCCTACATTATATAGGCTTTGGGACTCTCAACAGGATATTTTGGTCCAGGAATGCAATAGGCAAACGAAAGAATATGGTATATTTTTAGTCAGTAAGTCTCACAGTCCCTTCTGCTCCATTCAGGGCTATAAAGGACTTATTTGATGATTTCGATTTGATGAAAGAGAGGTCTATATCTCGTCAAATACATACCTAAATCTTTTCCGAAACCAGACTGTTTGAACCCTCCGAAGGGCGCGGCGACGTCCGTCTTGTTGTATGTGTTGACGAACACTGTGCCGGCGTCGATACGTTCGGCGAACTGTAGCGCGCGCGATACGTCGCGAGTGAACACTCCGCTCGCGAGGCCGTATTCTGTGTTGTTCGCGCGGCAGATTACTTCGTCCATGTTTCTGAGGGAGGAAGACATTGGATGATTAAATTATAATTCTTAATTCTTTTGTCTACAGAGAAATTTATTCTTTGAATAATGCTTTCAAATGGAAATCAACGAATAAGAAAATGTTATGAATGTGTAGGAATTCTTTTTATTTCTCCTGTACCGTGGGTGCGTTAACAAACATAGAAACTTACATACACAAACACCCAGACCCGGAACAACTACTTGCAGATCATGCAAATATTTGTGCCGTGCGGGGATCAAACCCGCAACACGCTGCGCAGCAGTCCAATCGCTTAGCCACTGCACTAACCATGCTGTCTAGTCTGTCTGGATTTCAACATTGAATCATCACTTACTTGCTACTAAACTTGCTGATGATCATGATGGGTCCGAACGACTCTTCTTGAGCGATCCACATGTCATCAGCCACGTCCGTGAAGATGGTTGGCTCGAAGAAGTACCCCGGACGGTCCACACGTTTGCCGCCGTACACCAGGGTCGCGCCTTCTTTGACACCGCGTTTCACGAACTGTAGGAGAAGAAAGATGGTGAATAAGTGATGTTTTTATTTACAATGGGTTTCCTCTTGGTCTAAACGATCGGAGATCAAGATTCTGACCGAGATACATTATTAATTTCCGGCGTTAGACACTAAAGGCCAGCAAACAGTCTCCTAATTTTTTTTTTTTCTATAAATTGAATTATTTACAGGTTTAGCCGCGCTTAAAGAGGTTAGTCTGTGGGTAGGTGACCATTTATTATAGCTAATTTCCTCCGTGTCTCGGAAATAATGTAAAGCCGTTGGTTCCGGCTGTCATTTGTAGATCTTTGACAATCGTTAGTGTTGGTCAGATGTTCAAGTCTGACAACCAGTCTTGCTAAGGAGTATCGTATTACCCAGTTACTGGGTTGTGGAGGTCAGATAGGCAGTCGCTCTATGTATTGGAAACCGTCCCTAATTTAGTTGGGAAAAGGCTAGGCAGATGATGATGATCTGCACACGAAGAATATGTTCAGTCCACTGAATGTGATGAAAAAAAATTGAGGAGCAGTTGACCAGAATACAATAACATACAGTACTGTGTCCCTACAATAATCAAAATACTCACATCAAGAAGTTTGTCCATATGCGCCTTATGGTTCTGTGGTCCATGTGATGTGCCTCTGTGCAGCGGGTCGCCGATACTAATCTTCTTGGTCTCAGCGACCACACGTCGTACGAACTCGTCGTGAATGGTCTCTTCCACGAACAGTCTGCCGGCTGCTATGCAGTTCTCGCCTTTGTTGAAGAACACTGAGGCCATGCCCTGGGGGACGAGGAAGAGAATTAATAATTATTTAACAAAATGAAATTCCAGATAGAAAATAATGTAAGGCACTTAAAATAATAATGAACTACCCTATTATATCATTTATTTCTTTCTTAACTTATGAATGTTAAGAAATTTTAATCACTTATGTTGGGGCCACACTAACGGTAATGCCGTTAATTATCGCGATAACTAAATTTTCCGTTACTGTAACGCCTGAATTATACGTGCTCATAAAAAGTTTTTATTTTGCCGGATGGGGAACTACGCAATATCCTTATATTAATATTTGCGTTGAATTCTATACTAAATGGCAACACTGATAAAGTACATTATTAATTGACATCACAAAAGTAGTAGGTTTTTCGTCTTGGTGTAAAGTATAAATCTTTTCAGAAAATCCTTTGTCAAACAGACTGGCGTGGCGAATGCGAACCGTTACGTTTTTATATGTAATGTATGGAATTGTTTGAATCCAGTCACAGAAAAACGAAAGCGATCCGATAGCGTGACAGAACTATCGGACTGACGTCTCGCTTCGGTTCGGTATTGCCTCGGACTCGCTTCGCTTTCGCCTGTCTGTTTGACAAAGGCATAACTAAGAATACAGGAAGTTGTCAAAGTGAAAATCAAATTAAACAAATTTAGTCCTATAGACATTGTTTAAGTGATTTTAACTTACATTTCTGACAGCCTTGTCGAGATCACAGTCTTCAAATATAACAAGCGGTGACTTGCCGCCCAACTCCAGAGATACCTTCTTCATGTTAGAAGCCGCGCAAGACTTCATTATGGTTTGACCTGCAAATAAAATAAGTATATATTTAAATTTTTATTCGATTTTCTTTTATTTTGGTGTGGAATTTATGAATTGAGTCCTCCACCTCTGGGTGAAGCGAAAAAGGATTATCAAACTTGACAGACTAAAAACCCCTGATTCTTCAGTTGCCCTTCGCGATCTAGGGTCGCGGAAACTTAACACCTAAGCCATTTCTGCCATACATGGTGGTTTGTGTAAGTATTATAAGCAAGAGCACGAATTACCGTGACCCCGTAACGTAAATAGCTATTGAAGGACACCGTGGATTTTAGTCAGTACGAGTCTGACAGTCTCCCCCGCTCTGCCCTGGGTGGGAGGACTCATTTGATGATTTTACCACGTAAAAAAATAAAAAGATGGTGAGACGTGACAGCATATTTCACTTTTCATCATTACGAAGGTACATAGCCGGTTATCGAGTCCAATAGCTTACGATTGAAGAGGCCTATGTCCAGCAATGGACGTGGACATCCTACAGCTGATATAATGGAGAGAAAAATCTTGGTTTTCCCTTATCTACATACCGATCTCCGTGCTGCCAGTGAAGCCCAGTTTCCTGACGAGCGGATGGTCCGCGAGGGCCTGCCCGGCCAGCGCGCCGCTCCCGGGGAGGATGTTGATGACGCCGGGGGGGATGCCGGCGCGGACTGACAGCTCCGCGAACTTCAGCGCCGTGAGCGGACATACCTGGGGGAGAAGGGGTCGTTTAAGTATTCATCTTCTTAGTGAGCGAATTTAAGTGATATAAAAAAAAAATGTTTAGACTAGTTTCTAGAAGTTTTGTCCATTTAAAACTGCTATCAGTTGAGTAGATTTAATAGTTCATAAAAATTGGTTATAACTTGTACAAGGATCTTATGGCATGTGGCTCAAAACGAAAACAATACCAACATTATTTTACTGTACATTTTTTTCTTGTCAACTGTAGTTCAAGCAATAAAACATTTAGTAGTTCTGTTGATGCATCTTCAGTACTTTCACAGTTATTATGTCTTGTGGTTAGGTGTAGTACCTATTATTTCTATAGACAATTCAAAAGTGGCTGTAACTGGCATGTTTGCAATAAATATTTTGACAAGATTTCATTAAAATCTTGCCAAAACTTTTTAATATGTATTTAGGGTATTTTTGAAGTGAAAACTTCTTTAGCGGCGTTGTGCACTTTTTTTGGAATGGGTAAAAAAATGTTAAACTCGCGTCAGGACACGTGACCTGATCGAAAATTCGTAAGACGGCGGAGGACGCTTGCGAGAATGTTCGTGTGTGTTTATTACTATTCAAGTTTTCACTTCTGCCGGTACTCCCAGAGTGCAACCCGTCGTTTTGTTTTCAGTTTTACTCGGAGTACTTTGTTGAGAATGGTACTTACAGCAGCTGGCTTCATAACGACGGTGTTCCCAGCCGCGAGGCAGGCAGCCATCTTCCACGACAGCATCATGAGCGGGTAGTTCCACGGAGTGATCAGACCACACACACCGATTGGCTCTTTCCTTGTCATGGCCAGATTCCTGTAGACAGAAGGGTTAGTAAAGTATCAATACCATTAGTAGTATGGGGCCGTTCAAGTATTACGTCAGCACTATGGGGGGGCGGGGGGGGGGTCTTTAATTTGCTTATTTTAGATGTCATGGGGGGTTGGGGAGTCTAGATGATGATGGGGTTGGGTTAGGATTTACACGTTGCGCCATCTACTGGAGTACTTATACAGAAGACGCAGGTTCGAGCCCCGCTCGCAATTGAATTTTTCGTTCCTCAAAATATCTTTGCAGAGACGCGACGCAGGCGTATATAACATTAGTAGTACAGGTTTAAAGGTTAACAAAAGTGAAATTTTTAAAAGCGATAATATCATCAGATTTGAAGTCTATGCCCAAGATCCCGACGGTAAGTCCTGTTTTTCTATTTTTTTTCTTGA
Source organism: Agrotis puta (assembly GCA_943136025.2). Classification (NCBI taxonomy): domain Eukaryota; kingdom Metazoa; phylum Arthropoda; class Insecta; order Lepidoptera; family Noctuidae; genus Agrotis; species Agrotis puta. The sequence goes on from OW964187.2 coordinate 10,610,164, forward strand.
TACTCCTGACCCTCAAACATAATAAACATCGGACTGGGTGTCAAAAGTGAGAACTCGACGTCTTGGTAGGCCCAAGCGCAGGTGGCAAGATGACTTGGACCGCTTCATGAAAGATAACGGTCGCAGAAAACCATGAGAAGTGGAAAGAGCGGAGGGAGGGTTTTGTCCAGCAGTGGGACACTATGGGTTGATGTAATAGTAATATAATAAAGTTCCGTCTCTCAAATATTTGTCTTTTTGTAAATGGATCATTACCATGGAACGACGGGTTATTGAAATTACCCATATAACCGTTCCCATTTTTTTTTGTAGGGCTTTAAAAAAAAACCCCGCGTGACTATTGTGGCTTGGTTTCCAGTATAAAAGGTGTCCTACCTGTTAGGTCTCGCATGGCTGATAGGTATGGTAGCGCCCTGTATCTTGTCGCACCAGCCCGCGAAGTACCGCCACGTCTCTATGGACATGCCGACGTGAGTCTTGAGTGCGAGTGTGTACACTGCGCCTGAGTCGATGGTCTCGATCGTGGCCAACTCCTCCTTGTGTTGTTCCATTAGGTCCGCTAGTCTGTTAGGGAAAGAGGTTGTGAATTAAAATAGATTTTGATAAAGACAGTTTATGAAGATCTAATATTATTTTTCTCTATCAATTATCTACTCTACTGCTTGAGCAATAGAATGGAATATTCTATTTTCCGAATTTTATTACAATGCATAATACTGTTGCTAAAGTAGCATTTTTAGAAGCTCTTGAGTTTTGAAAGGTAATTAGATAAATTGGAATTTCGAAATAAAGTTTCAAATTAAATTAGCTGGCGAAACTCAACAGACTGCGAGTGTCAAATGATATATGAATATCTTTCAAATTAAAATACTATAACTTACTTTAACATTCCTCCACGTATGCATGTTAAAATAGAAATATTAATAAGAGAACAAGACTAAGCTAGTTCCTTCTATTATAAAGTTAAAAGTTACCTTAATGGAAGGCATATTATTTTCAGATTATAAGATTTCGTGTGCATTTTACGAGATCTCAACAAATATAATAAAGAAAAACAATGCTCACTTGAACAACAGCGCTCCCCTCTCCCTCGCACTGATCTTGGACCACTCTCCCTCCTCAAACGCCTTCTTCGCTGCCAGTACAGCCTTATCAACATCGTTAACCGACGCACTCTGCACCTTGCATATCACACTCTCATCTGTGGGATTAATCAGAGTCAAAGTCTTCCCGCTATCAGCATTCACAAATTTCCCATTAATGAACAATTGCGTTGGGAATTTAATCTTCATTTTATTGCATTCCATTTCAACACCATCGTACACAATCTCCTGGCTTTCCGAGCCTCCTCTAGATTTTAATACAGCAATGTTGTAGAATTCTTCGAATGTAGTATTCATGTATATGTCTTCGTTTTGCAGTTCTAATTTAGCTAGGTCTTTGACTTCTTCGACGAGACGGACGACGTCCATAGAGCCTGCTCCGGATGCAAAGAAGTCAGTTTCGTCCTCGATGTCGATTCGCAAGATTGCTTTCCATATGTCGCGGACGTTTTCGACGAACTGTTTCTCTTCGGCTGTTAGTTCAAGTTGCACTTTGTCTTCGTTGGCTTTGAAGAAGTTTTGTGCGGCTATCATTTTTCCGTTTACTTTCAGTCTTTGGATGTTTAGCTGTAATTGAAAATTATGGTTTTAATAAACAAATTTTGATTCATAAATTTTGTTTTTGATTAATAAAATTTGTGTTCAGACTGATTTAGCAACATGAATGCCTATTTTTATTTCTCTCTCATACTGACTAAATTCCACCGTGTTCCTTCAATTACCCTTTGCATTCCAGGGTCACGGTAACCCACTTAGACAGTATCGCGACCCCTGCAGGCAATCCCTCAGACAACTTGTTTAGTGATTATTATGTAGTTCAGATCTTCAAGTTCCTGGTCTCAGCCAATAATTTAGGCGATATTGATTTAAATAGTATCGAGCGCAAAAGAAAGGAAAATCGAACTAAATCCCTTATCATAGGACTTATTTCAGAATATCCTCCTGTTTCATTAATTTAGGGGAATTTATATTTTTATGGAAACATTGTACATACCTTAACACCATCATTAGCAGTAATAAGAAGTCCAGCTTCGTGCACCACAGCAGGTCTATTCAAACCCTTAATAACCAAGGTATCTCCCTTCGTCTCATACTCGTCGACCCATAGAGACGAGCCGAAGAACTTGACCTCTATGGTCGCGTCACTGTCCTCTACGAAGCCTTCTTTAGTCTGTGGTTTGATGAAGGAGGTGGCGCCTGGGGAGGAGTCGAGACCTCGGATGAAGTTGTGGAGGGCCACGCCTCCTTTTGTCCAGTCAATCTGAAACAAGATTTGATAAGTATGCAGTTGATAGCACCGTTGGTGCAGTGGCTGAGGCTAAAACCTTGGGGTCTTCAAGTCAAGAGTGAATAGGTTACTTCTAGGCAAGTGTGCTTCACCGTCGACCACATCATCGCTTACCATCAAGCGAGATTGTGGCCAAAAGCGGACCAATTGTTAAATAAAAAAAGGCAATGCATGTAGCGGGTGCGATTTTCGGATAGAACAACTATTTGTATGGTAGTTTGTTCCGGGACTGGAACAACTTCGACTTTGATATTAATTTTGAAACACTGTTGTCTCAAAGTTTTAGATTTATCCACAAACTGACTTCGGCAAGTGTTACTACCGTCTGTCGTCTCACTCTAATACTTCGCGCGCACTTTTATTCTAATAATTCTTTTTATTTCACAAAAACACTTCCACAGGAGCGGTAGTAATGATGGTAGTTACACATCATATTGTTTTAGGGTGATAAAATCATCAAATGAGCCCTCTCACCCAGGGCGGGGCGGGAGGGACCGTCAGATTCGTACTAACTAAAATCCACGGTGTCCTTCAATAGCCCTTTACGTTCCAGGGTCACGGTTACCTATTGAGACAGTACCGGGACCACATATTATTTAAAGATCTAAGTTAAACTGTGTAACTTACTTGATGTGTTTCAGGCTTGAACAGCGCGGGGTCGTAAGTGGCTCCCTCTTCAGTTTGCTTGATTCTGGGCGCGGTGCCGTTTGCTACCATATTCACAGCCTCCGCCAAAGCTTTGATACCTAAAAATATATACATTTTGTAAATATTAATAATACACAATGCGAATACTTTTTTTTAGCGTGGTATAATCATCAAATGTATCCACCCAGGGCAGAGCGGGAGGGACTGTCAAGACTCGTACTGACTAAAATCAACGGTGTCCTTCAATAGCTCTTTACGTTCTGGGGTCACGGTAATTCGTGAGTCCCGCGACCAATTAAAACTAATTAAATTATTTAAATTTTTTAAATACGAATACTTAAAAAAATATTTTAATTATTTTCCGAAGTCGATGATTTAGTACTTCTGAAAGAACCTCCTTTTTTGAAGTAAGTTAAAAACTAGGGCATCTTACAGAACCTTATATGCCATTCTAACATACCTAAATAAACACTAATTTTATAAAGCAAAAAAGTTTATTTGGTTAAAAGCCCAAATCTCTGGAACTGCTGGTTCAAATTGAAAAAATATTTCTGTGTTGGATAGTCCAATTATCAAAGAATGGTATAGGCTTTATAACATCACGCTTCGACTAACAGGAGCCGAGCAGACGGGATTAAACCGCGGGGAACATCTAATTTCGATAAAAAATGTATCTTACCTTCAGGATACAAGTATTTATTGTAGATAGAGTCGACGGTGTCTTCCGTAGTGCAAGGGAAGCTCTTCTGCAGCAGGATCGGGCCGGTGTCCAAGCCATCGTCTGCCCAGAATATGGACAAGCCGCATGTGCTGTCACCTTCTATTAGAGTCCTGTAAAAATGGTTACAGATTTCATATGGTGTAGAGTAGCAGTTTCTGCGCATGTATGGTCAAACTGAGTCCAAAAATCAACCTTAATGCTAGGGAATAAGGGGGTTTTAAATGTGTAACACACAACATTGTACCTGTAATTTTCCTACGGAACATTTTTGATTCGTTTTTCTCACTATGTGTGCTCAGTGCGACTTGGTATATTAGATATCATAATATCTTAGGGTTTTTTTTTGTTGTTGTAATAAGATTCTCCTTTTTTTAAAATAATTATTTACAGTTTTCGTTATTTTTACAACATTTTAACAATACACCAAAAAAGTTACAAAAAACCATTCACAATAATATTGTAATTGTGTCTTAAATTCCTCATGAAAAGAGCAGGACGGTGCTAGAATACTCGTATTTACAGTAATAACTTGCTAATTTTGACAAAAAAGAAAAAAAAAACAGTAGCGTGCATAACGAAATAGGTTAGAAATAATATGCCTAAATTACTTAATTATACCTCTGGATAGGAAACTCATTATGATTAGTTTACTACATACGTTGCTGCGTCCTATAATTTGAGTAATTTTGTATGTAATAGGTACGTTCACACACGCAATCGTAGGTGAATACAATTCCCAAAGTCCATGTATGTAAACTTGGCCATGAAATTGCCAAAGAGTATTTATGTTAAAAAATCTCATTAGTATTTTTAGTGTCCATTCGCACGAGCGTTTTTTTTTTTAGGCGTTAAAAAGTACTGAGTTTTAAAAAGGTAAATTGAACTTAAATGTCACCGCCCACTTAAAGTCAAATACAGTTCGAAGAAAAGCGCGGCGCTTTAAAAGCGCCGACGTGTGAACAGATACATGGAAATGCAATTTCCGGAGCTTTTTTAACGCCTATAACAAAGCGCTCTCGTGCGAATGGGCTCATACAGTCACAAGGACGATTTTTTAAATACTCGTGCCAGTATTTTTTTCGGGAGAATAAAATCTACATCTCATATTTTAGGATTGTTTGTTTGTTACCTTTCATGCCCAAACTACTACACCGATCAGTTGCAAGCTAAAAAGAAAAATCCTACTAACGATTTGCCTAGGCTTGATATCGAATTCATAATCCCAAATTCAACAGTTGTTTTTTTGCCAGAGAGCTTAGAGGATACATTCTAGATACTGTAAAATGCCAAATCATGCTGCAGAGGAATGTCAATATTGTGCAGTATCATCTAAATAGACATGTTATACGCGTTAATTCTTAGTAAATACTAAATACCACTCGTCATTTACACGTGAATCGTTCGATGAGTTGCAGAAGAAAAATGTTGTGATCTGTACTGAAAGCATTTCTGTTGTTTTGTCAAACTGGCACTTCCGTGATTCAGAAAGTATTTTCTTTTTAATTTTAAGTCTATTTTTCTTCTGGTGTAAGTACTTGTAATATGTGCCAATTATACTTTTTTTTCTTATTTTAATACCTGTTTTCTCTATTTGTCCAAGCTAAACTACTAAGGTACTAATTTATACCGGAAAATTTACTTCCGTGGAAAATTATCTAAATTGATAATTTGGGAATCTTTTCCCAGTAAATTCTAGATTAGTGGAGAAAACCGACTAATCAAATTGTAATTAACTAATGTGTTGTCATGATTTCCTTCGTTGATATGCAGTTATTGATCTATTTTAAGATTTTAAATTATTTTCTTTCGATCTAAATAGAATTTAGTTCCCAAATAATCTTTACTTAATATTATAAAGCTGAAAAGTCTGTTTAACCGCGCTAATCTCAGGAACTATTAGTTCGAGTTGAAAAAATATGTTTGTGTTGGATAGCCCAGTTATCGAAGAAGTCGTCAGTCTATATAACATCACGGTACGACCGATAGGAGCCGAGCAGTGACGGCGGAACCACGAGGAACAGCTAATTATTATAATATAACGAGCTGTACCCTGCCACGCTTCGCTGTGGCACAAAAAAACTGTTTTTCGCGGCCGCGGATATGTGACTGATGCAAAAAATAGATAAAAACAATCCTTGATGCGGATTATATATCATGCCAAAATTTCAGCTCAATCGGTGCAGAACTTTTTGAGTTTTTGAAGCGTACACAAACCAACATAACATTTTTGTAAATATAGATTACACTATCTAAAAACAACAAGCCTTACAAGTGCTTATAGAAGCGTGTTAAAAAAATCAAGCAAAAATAATATTGTAGACTCGTAATACCTCCTTCACTGTAAGGACCTCCGAGGTACAACGAGCATACAAAACTTTGCATGCAAACTTTTTGCTTATTAACACACTCGCACAGTTGCGCACTCAATTATCTATCACGAGATGGTAGATTGATGGTAGACACAGCAAAAACTACCCATAATTCTGTAATTTAACTTGATTACAACAAAACGTTGTCGTTACAGAAAATAAGGCTTCGGTGGAAACCTCGAACACCGCACCTAATCGAAAATACTAGGTTGGTAATGTAAAATACTGGGTTTCTTGTAATTTACTGTTGGTTACTTTATCGGTAGATGGATACCGACGAGATATGAATTTGAAACTAAAAAGAAATGCAGTCGGAAGGGACTTTAAGACCCGTGCTGATTAAAATCCAACATATTCCTTCAATTGCCCTTTATGTTCCTGTGTCACGGTATCCTACTTAGACGGTCCCGCGACCCTGCAGGCGTTTGGCCCTATACTTGCTCCGTTATTTTGCTGATAGTTTTTTTTCTTTACTTTTAGTTTCAAACTCCATAATGCCTTGGTCAAACAGACAGGCGAAAGCGAAGCGTTTCCGAAGCGATACCGAACCGAAGCGAGACGTCAGTCCGATAATTCTGTCACGCTATCGGATCGCTTTTGCTTTTCTATGTGCCTGGATTCAAACATTACAAATAAAAACGTCACGCGTCGCATTCGTCACGCCTGTCTGTTTGACAAAGGCTTAAAGGTAAGCAAAACGAATCGATTTTCCATACAAGGCATTAGTAAATGTGAGAATCGATGTTGAAGCCGGTAATCGATTTGAACATGCAGTCTGTTGCAATATGCGCTGCTTATGTAACGACAAAGTTCCGATAGAACGTGTCTGTGATGACATAGTGGAATCCATTTCATCATTGAACGCGGTTTTATGTGACGATAACGGACCGAGGGACAGATTTTTCCATAAAATTATATTACATCATTATTATGGGTTATCGTATGCTATGGCTTATTTATCTTACTTCTCTTAATAAGTAAAGTATGCTGCCTTTATTTCGAAGATGGGAAGGTAATGGCATGTCGAGTTAGTTTTTTTTTCATGTTTATACTCGTAACTCATCACATTTCCTCGTGGCTAAATAATAACAGCCGCACAGGCTGATCTTCTGGGTAAAGCCGCGCTTGCCGAGGTTAGTCTGTGGATGGGTGATCATCTGTCATAGTGAGTTTCCTCCATGCCTCGGAAAGCACGTGAAGTCATTGATCCCGGCTGTCATTTGTAGATCTTTGACAGTCGTTACTATTATTCAGAAGCTTTAAAAGTCTGACAAGCAGTCTTGCCACGGGGTATCGTATAGGGTGTATAGGCAGTCGCTTCATGTAAAATACTGACATTCAGCTGCATCTGGTTCGACTGGAAGCCGACCTTAATATAGCTGAGAAACGGCTAGGGAAATGATGAACTCATCACATTTGCAGAGTTTCGCTAGATAATTTAAATTGACATTTTTACATTCATACAACCACGTGCGTTACTTTCACCGCCTGGCCACGGGGCATTTGCTGCAGCGAAAATTATATTTCGTACTTACATTTGTTTTTGTTTACATTTACATTTATTTTTCAATTTGTGATATCAAAACATTATGAAACATTTTTGAAAAAGAGTAAGTATGGAGTTTCTTGCCCATTCTTCTCCATACAAACCTACCCTTGCGAATGGGTGAAGAATCAATCCCTTCCCATCCCATTTCCTTTAATTTTAATAATCGACGTTCAAAAGTGCCTCTTTGCTTGTCTAATTGAAATAAATGATTTGACTTTGACTTTGTTTCAATCGCATTACAATTTGCCGTTCGCAGCACGGATTATTTGTTGTCGCGAATGTTCCGTCACCAGGTGGTAACTTAGTGTTTAGAATCACTTACCAGTTGATGGAAGAAGCTCCTCTATGCCTGGGCAGGATGCTAGGATGGTAGCAGATACTCTCGTACTTGGGATGAGTGATCACCTCCATAGGGATGAACTGGGTGCAGAACGGCAGGACGTTGATGTCTGCGTTCACCTGTTGATGAAGAATATAATTTAATGAGTTATTGTTTTGAACGTGTTGTGAACGACAGATTTGCTTGACTCCTCTTCATAAAATCTGTCTCTTTCTTTATAAATGTCACACATAAGTCCTGGATTAAGGGAACTGGTAGTCATGGGTGGTCGAAGCGGGCTGACAGTAATTATAAATCAGTAAATTGACCTGACAGGCCACGTATATCGAATGCCATACAATCGCAAATATAAGACTGGATGGAAAAAGGAAGAACTCGACGTCGTGCCAGGCCCAGGAATCAGGTCAGGAAAATTTGGGGGCATTTAGCTTTTTAGAACAGCCAGACGGGTATTGTTTGGTGGTCTGATCGAAAAATTACTGTCGGAATTTTCTATTATGCTCTAAAATTGTAGGTAGACATCATAGTTGAATGTAAGTACTTTTTTAATCAAAACTAGCCAGCAAGTTAATTCCTAAAAGGAAGCGGGGCAAGGCATTCATGTACTATACCTATCTACTTAAATATATTCCACTCCCCAGTTCTGTGAACCCAATAACGTGTTCTTACGGAACTAGTCTCAAAATTATCGCAAGTTTAATGATCAGCTGTTCCAATTTATCTCATGGTTACTTATCTGAACGTTTAATAAGCACGTGCCCCCTTCGTGTAGTAATCTTTAATTTGATAGATAGACAGGTTATCGAATCATTTGACACTGTTTAAGTAAAACACTGATATTACGTAGTTATTATTAAGCTAGATATATTCAATAGGTGTTCCCTGAATAGTTTATTTTTCTACAAGCATTGGATATTAGTAATTTTATCTCAGTAGCAATCTTGACCCCGATTTTTTTCTGTGACAAATCAACGTCCGAATTTGCCTATTGCCTGCTGGTATCCAGCTGGTTAACTGCTGCTGATTAATTCCGTATGGAAAAACCCAATAACAACGTTGCCCGACCAGGGAATTGAACCCAGGAATTCAAGCTCAGCAGCCGCATTTGCGAACACTAGACCTAGGAAATTGATTGATCAAAATTTTATTTAAAAGGATTCGCGTTAACTCTTTAGTAGATAAAGTAACCTAGATATTTCAACAGACTATGAATATAGGTCGACCAAAATATCACAGTGGAAAAGTTTTTATCAGAAATATGAACTTTTTATTACCTACACAGATAATGTAATCTTCCTAATTAAAAAAGTTCGTTCCACTTTTTCGAACTGTGAAAGGGCACAATGCTATGAGCCTGAAATGGCATATGGATATGTAGTCGCGTATGGTAATAAGCAACATAACTTCGAGTAAATACATTATATGCGAAGTTAGTGGTGAAAGAAAAAAAAAGTACTTTAAAAGGTTGTGGTTCTTACACAACCTTTTAAAGTACTTTTTTTGTTTTTACTTAATTATATATATATTACTTAGCATAGAGTCAGTAATTAACACAGTTATGATACTATTTTGTAAGTTTTATTGTTAATGAAAAACAAGAGGATTTAAAAAAGAAAATTATCTACTTAAACAACTTTTACACATCAAAAACATACTCTAACTACATTTTAATAAGTGATGAACTTGGGTGAAAGTTATCCATTGTGAAATGCGTTCCAGGACATGGTTTGTATTAATTCTAAGCATACCTATACTAACTTTTACTTACGTATGTACTAGTATTTAACAATAATAATGTGTTATTATAATCAATAGATGGGCTACTTATATGTACTGAATATAACACATACGATGACCAAGTTATATGAGATACAAGGGGTCAAAAGTGCAGTAGGAATAGCGACTCAAATGTTGATACACTATTCTGTGACATAAGATGTTACGACACATATTGATATTATAATACGAGTATGTCAGATAATTCAATGAATGCTGAATTGAAGAATGGCGAGAACTCAGAAACACATCTGCCTAGTATTTTCCTAGCATGACCCATGTTAGGTCTTGTTGCTAAATAATGCTGGACAGTCAAAGAAGTCTATTCTTTTTTTAAATTTAAATCTGGTTTGCTCTTAGCCTCAATCTAGCCCAGAAGCAAAGATGAGGCATTTTTTTATCGTGGTAAAATCTGAGTTGAGTTTTCCCACCCAGAGCGGGATGGAAGGGACTGTCAGACTTGTACTGACTAAAATTCACGGTGATTCTACAATAGCCTACGTTCCGGGGCCACGGTTAGCTGATAATACAGTCCCGCGACCCCGGCATTTTGCTGACAGGTCTTTGAGGCGCGTGTGGATCACGACGCACCATCGGCCCGGGCATAGTCCATGATCGGACGGCGAGTCACCCATTACTCACCGCCCGCACGCCCAAAGATGTGGCCTAAGATCGAGCGAGCTCACTCAAAAGGAACTATTATATCCTCCAGATAGAATCATAACTCCTGCTCACCGATGGAATAAAGAAAACTATTTGGCGCCGGATTTCGACAGGATGGTGGTCGAGAGCCAGGCTCTGGTGAGGCCTCGGAATTGCTCAGTCGTCACCATACGTTACAAGTGTGGTGTGCGCCTTTGCCCGGAGTAGACCGATAAGTGGGCCATACCCACGACATAGGGTTCTTAAGGTTAGCAGTGCTTTAGAGGGCCAATGCCTGCCGGGGTTTGGGCCTGTCCTACAGGTTCCGGATCTTGTTATTTGTGATCGTGAGTTTAAATGTTTGTAAACGCACCCACGATACATAACATTCTAGATTGGAACAAGAACTTCCAAAAAATAAAGGAAAAATGTTATCTAGCTGCTTTTTTTACTCCATACAGTAGATATTTTTTGTTTTTGCAAAGAAATGACCTTGGTCGTCAAACTCGACTAGAGATAAAAAACGCAATCATAATAAACAAATATTTAAATTGAGCCAGTTTTAACCAGTTCGGATTTATGTTTTTCACATTACAACCGGCTAGAACTAGATTTAAGCAACGCAGACATGTAAATGCAACGTCTGGTGAATATTTTTGAATATAATTATCGTCTACGAATTTAAAAATAAAGTCACGTTGAACGGTTAAGTAATTCATGAGTTATATGCGCACATATGGAGAGATGATAGACAGACAGACGTTGGTCTTCCAATTGAGGATGTAATCGCTTATTCATAAGTAGTTAATGATTATAATTAAGACATGTCCTTTGTTATTTTACTTAGAACACTATTATATTATTGAGAATTTAATTAAAGTGGTACTTTCAACTGCGTGTGCATATTTTGTCGTCAATCTGGCCGTATTAGCCAAAATATAAAAACATTGAATCTACAGTTCCAGTCACAAGACATAATATAACTTGTAAAAGAACTTTAGTTATAATAATCAACATTATTTTGTAGCAGTAAGGGTAGATCTGGGTTCGTGATCCGATTTCGCGGACGACAAGTAACGGGAGGCTCGCCGTCCAATTAAGTTCCAGGCAAGTCGTTGGTTATCGAGCCAAGCACCTGCCGAGGTCGCAGGACTGTTTTAAAGTTATGTCGGCACGGTTAGCGCACTGGCTGAGTGATTGAACTGCTGCGCTGCGTGTCGCGGGTTCGATTCCCGCACGGAGCAAATATTTGCATGATCTACAAGTAGTTGCTTCGGGTCTGGGCGTTTGTGTATGTGAGTTTATAAGTTTGTAAACGCACCCACGACACAGGAGAAATTCTAGTGTCGGGACAGCCTAAAAAAAAAATGACTGAGAGGGCAACTGAGGGCACAGGGTAATTTTCAGTCAGTGTAGTCTGACAGTCCCTTCTGTTCCACACACGGAAAGAAGTTCTGAAAGGACCGATTTGATGACTTCCTAAGTCAAAAAGGGGTGATTTTGCGCTTGCAAGTGTTTTTACAAACAAGGGTGCGGTTGACTGTATGTCTGATTAAGCACTAAATTATATAAGTGATAGTGCTGAGTTATTTTTCCGAACTTGTTCAAACAAGTGCATTTACGTCTATTAACACAAGTGATAATATGCCAGTCTCGGTTTGCACAAAAAAACTGGAAATGTCATCTCAAAGTCATTGCCAAGGCCGAAAATAATTCTTAAGTAGGTGCTAAAATATTGACCAAGTATTAATTTGAATTGCATCACTGCTATTGTATGTTGGACTTTTTTTTTTATCGTGGTAAAATCATCAAATGAGTCCTCCCACCCAGGGCAGGGCGGGAGGGACTGTCAGACTTGTTCTGACTAAAATCCACGGTGTCCATCAATAGCCCTTTACGTACCGGGGTCACGGTAATTGTATGTTGGACTTAGAGAAAAGATTTAATATATTGTTTTTTTAAATTAGTCTGGGAATTTGTCTTGTATTTTGGGTGCGTTTACAACTATCTGTAGGCCACAAAGATATTTGTTCCGTGAGGGAATTGGGGAATTGAAACCGCGTGGAGCAGCGCAGCATTCGGTCACGCGGCCACTACGGCAGCCGTGTCGTAGTTTTGAAGTAGCGGCAACGAGGAAGAAAAAATTCATAGAGGGAATTGGAGGTGGCTTTTTGTTCAGTATTGAGATAGAAAAGACTAAGAAAATAAGTTTATCTATTTATATAAAAGGAGAACTGACTGACTGACATATCAATGTACAGCCGAAACTACTGGGGCTAGGAATATGAAATTTTGCACACGGCTTCCTATTATAATGTAGGGGAGCAGTAAGAAGGGGTTTTTGGAAATTTAACCTTTAAGGGGGTGAAAAGGGGGAATTAAGAAAGGACGTACCTAACCCACACGAAGTCGCGGGCTAAGTGCTAGTGATGGATAAATTCCAGAACTATTAAATCAGTTTTTTTTTCATTTTCTATGAGTAAGGAACATGAGCTGTATTTTATTAAGCAATGCCAGGGGATATAGTTGTAGTATGCTAGTGAATTATATTTTCAGGGTTTATTATTGGTGCCTAAAGTGTACTAGAATTAGTAATTTAGTAAAATCATGCTGACGTCTAAGGCCCCAGACTGACTAAATAATTTGCATGTGGCCACAAATTATGTATTGTAATTTGTTCAATACTGGCTTTTGCGCGAGACGTCGTTTCGCGTTATGTTTTGGCAGCAAATTCTATTGAGCGCTTTCGTGTCATTAGATAAACATTGTGATAATTTGGTTATTATGCATAATATAAATATATTCAGGAATAATTTTGCTGTTTCAGGTCTGTGTTTAAATGTTTGTTAACACCCACAACATTGGAGAAATAGGCTTGTTTACTAAAAAAATAAAACAAGTCTCTTAGTGAATTTATCAAAAAATAACTGACCCGAGTTTTTCTTTCTTTGTAATACGAGTTTAAAACAAAATTGACGCTTTTATAACTCACTATTTGTCATGCCATGGTGTAATTTTTAGTGCGTCTTGACATCAAGCCCCCACTCTTGGGTTTTTATATTTGTGAATATTTACTGATTTAACAAAAAAAAAGGGACCATTATTGCAATGTATTGAAGCAACAACTCGTTTTTTTTTTATTAAAGTCACATTGGTTTTTTTTTTATCGTGGTAAAATCATCAAATGAGTCCTCCCACCCAGGGCAGGGCGGGAGGGACTGTCAGACTTGTACTGACTAAAATCCACGGTGTCCTTCAATAGCCCTTTACGTACTAGGGTCACGGTAATCCCTTGGTCCCGCGACCCCAGCAAAAGTCACATTGGTACTGAACTTATGACTTGGGGCATTACGAGACGAGGTCTTATCCTGTCATAACACAATAATTGACCATGCAACTCAATATTTTCAGACACCTATTTGTCCCAATTTAAAACCGGTAATATCCAACAATAAAATGTGTCACTCACAGATTTGTATTGCTCCAATACTTCGGGTATCACTTGACCTTTCACCCGCCATGTCTTGTATTTGTATACCGGTTTGCCATTATTAGCTGCAATTGTCGCTGCAAAGTAAAAAAAAAATGAATTAATATAGAGTAGGTATAACTTAACCATGTATTTATTTTTCTTTTATGTGGAAAGTGGATAGTTTTATTATTTTAGAAAACACTTATTATTTTTTCAAATGACTGGCATAATTTTAGAAACAATCTCTTTTTTGTGTGTTTGGAAAATTCTATATGTTTTTAAGTTTATGAAAGATAGTTATGCTATGAGAAAACTTTTAAAATCATTTTAATTTTTAGATTAGTATAAACAGTTATTTTTTTATATTTAGTATAGGGTGATAATGATTTAAAATTACAATGCAAATTTTATTAGTATCCCTATTTGTAAAGGAGGATAAGTTTTTTTTTTTTTCACAACAGTGCAAAAAGTGAACATGGAATTGTATTAATATTATTACTCAATCCACTATTTTCCTTCCTAAACCATGAAGGAAAATATTGTTTATCACTTTTTAATGCAAAAAATATTTGAAACACTATTTTACTTTTAGGCACAGGCATTATAAAAAAATAGTTACCTAGTGGATCCTCCCGGTTGCCCTTGTCAAGCACTGTGAAGACACCAACCACCTCATGTCCATCCCTTTGCAGGAGTTTGAACACTTCAGCAGCAAATAAGCTCTGTCCAATGATAGCAACCCGCAACTTCTTCTTTGGAGCCTATAAAAAAAAAAAAAGCTTTTTTATTGTTCTGAATTTGAATGGGATAGCAAAATTATTTTCCTGGTTTTATAATCTGTTGATTTTGGCCTGGGATTTTAAGAAAGATAAATATGTAAATAAATCCAGCTTGTTTATTGTAAATGGAATTAAAATAGAACCCATTATTTTTAATTAATCCTGGATAATTAAGGAGGATGAACACTGAACGACTATTTTAATGAATTGACCCACTATTTATAATATTTTAAAAATTTATAAAAGAAAGGACTTACATCGTCATTCAATGAAACAGGTGGCATTTTCGTTAACTACAGTCAATCTTAATTAATTCAAAATTATCAAACAACTTGTTAATTTGTTTCCCCACTTGTCACGAACTAGCGCGCGGTAGTACTAACACGAACCCAGCAGCACGCTCGTATTTAGCTGTTCCTCCACCGGCTTAGCCTTGACATCGCTATCGTAAGTTTAGCGATAAAGTTAAATAGAATCGTATTCATTTCCAAAAGAAAGATGCGTCGCAAGTGCTCAGACGGATGCTGCATTGCCGCCAAAACAATATATTTTATTTATGACAATTGGCTGTCATTTTTTTGTTTTGATGGAAAAGTGACAGTGACAGTAGTGGAGACCCTTTAATTTCGCACATATTGAGTTAAATGTCTGTGCTTTCGCATTCGGTATCGATTTATACATCTAAACATTTCGAAATAGAAATTGTTGTTAGATTTTCAAGTAAACTTACAAAATATTAATGATAAAGAATTTTTGCTGTGTTGTTTGTGAGAAATATACCTACGTCTAAAATTAATTGTTTGAAACAAAATCTCGAATAGTCCAGATTATTATTAAGTTGGCCTGTGCTGTCCCACTGCTGGGCTCCCCAATTCCTTCCAAGAGCTCTTCTCCTGTGGCTCCTATTATCTTATAATTTTTAATTCACTTTTCAATATAAAACCTTGTCGTAAACGAAAGCATCCTATTAGTCGAAAGAATTGTGACAATCCAACAAGATCGGGTAATATCTTTGTAATCTGAGTAAATTGAATGGTGAGTTAGTGTTTTTTTTTCCACGCATTTTATGCTGGTCTAAGATAGTAAAGGACTGCGGAAACACTGTCTCGTCTGAATAAAATCGATTTTATTTTGTTTGTTTGAATTTGATCAGAGAATTGGAGTGAGTCCTAATTCTTGATTAATTTAATAATAGAACAATACTGAACTAAAAATAACACCTGTTTATGAAGAAAAAATGTTTTTCATTCTATTTCAAGTGACTTTTCATTATTATTAATATTTCTCCATTGGTTATTGTCCCGGGGGGGCGCGGGACCAAGGGATTACCGTGACCCCGGTACGTAAAGGGCTATTGAAGGACACCGTGGATTTTAGTCAGTACAAGTCTGACAGTCCCTCTCGCCCTGCCCTGGGTGGGAGGACTCATTTGATGATTTTACCACGATAAAAAAAAAATTGGTTATTGTCAGAGTTGCACTTAATAAATTGTTCCAATGGAATTAATTGAGTTTCAATGCTTCAATGAACAATGACAACACTACAGCACTTTTGGTATTGTAACAAGAAATCATAGAGCAGTATTTTTCAAACTTATTCCAGAGTGTATAGAGTTGAGATAAACAGGACGTCCGGTTACAGATTTAAAATGTCATGATGACCACCACGGTAAGCCCATTTTTTTTACGCGATCATCAAATGGGTCCTCCCACCCCGGGTAGGAAAATTCAGTTGTACGATGTTTTGTTATATCGATACTTTCTGGTGCAGTGGCGTAGCTAGTCCAGAAGGGGCCCCGTATCAAAACTTGTTTGGGGCCCTTCTAATCTAAGTATATATACGTAGTTTTGCAGAATAAAGACATAGCATCCGGATTTGTGTAACTAATGCTATTACTGATGTCATTAAGAGAATTTGGAAGGGAGCTAAAAATTGAAGATGCTGATCGACTGATCGTAGCTCATTTACCTATAACAACTTCATACATATAATCTTAAAAATACGAAAATGGAGCTATGTTAAGACTTTGATAAAATTGGAGCTTTACGGCTGCTATAAGTGTTCATTTAAGAGCAACATTTTATGTTTTTATTTTATTCGTACCATGGGGGCCCTTGACAATTGGGGCCCCGTATAATTGATACGGCTGATACGGCGGTAGCTACGCCTCTGTTCTGGTGTGATGTAACGTTTGTGCGAAAAATCTTGTTGCGAAGAACTCAACAGCGATTGCTCATTAGTTCGGTAGTAAGTTCGATGGTAGATTGGTTCGAAATGCATATCTTTAATTAATATCGCACAAACGTTACATCGCACCAATAAAGCATCGATATAATAAAACATCGTACAACTGAAATATCAACACAACGAGTTCGATATAATAAAAGACAGAAGACAGTCCCGCGACCCACGGTAGGCCCATGGTAGTGTTGGCTGAAATGAAGATGAAAGAAATATCATGGTTTATTTCCAATAGCACGTTCTACAGTAATGTAATGAGTAGGCACAGTCACGCTATTCAGTTTAATGAATAATTGCAGAAGATAATAACTTGGTAAACACATGACTTACCTAAAACGGTTAAAGATAACTAGCGTATCCAGTTAAAAGCGGTTCTCAATTATAAAAGCGGTTATGTAGCGGTTTTGTTATGAAAACAATTATCGGAAATAGGTTGAATACAATTATTTTAGCTAATTATTTGCAAAGTAGTTTTGTGATTCGAACGATATTAGTTATAGTTGATTATTAGTTATTATTATTAATATAAATCGGCATTTATGATGATTAAGATGTATATTTTTATAAATTATAAAAATACTATAAATCTCAATTTAATCATGATGTATAATGTTATTTTGCTTCTTTTAAGTAAGTAATTATTTTAATTTTATAAGGTACACCTTGTAACTACCATTCAATAATGGCATACTTTATTACCTCATTCTTAGTCAAAGTAAGTACTTACGTCTGCGTCATCTCTCTGCTCAAGGATGCATCCGTCTCCTTCGAACATTCGATGGTCTTCAGCAGAAATCGAAATAAGTATTTAACAATCATATTTGCCTTCCCGAAATAAATGTGACTGTTTGTGTAATTCAGCAAAGTTACATAATAAACGCATATTTTGAAGTTTTATCACCCCACTTGACTGACGTCAATTTACTTATGTGATTATGGCATCAAGTAGAAGTAGAAGATTTATTTTCGTAGAAACATTTATTTTCAAGGGTTAATGTAAAGTTAAATCCATGTCTGAGGGGCCGTAACATTTGACTTGCAGCCGCCATCTTTGATAAAGGGATGCAGATGGCATATCTGGCAAGGTATTGGTTTGTTGCATATTCCTACAATTTTGATCTCTAACTTTTAGTCGTAGAACCAAAAAAAGTGAAATTTGGGTAGTTTTTTTGTAACAATAGGATGCATGTAGGATCATAAATATAAAAACCATTTTTCAAGATGGCGGCCGTGGGACATGGTTTGCAACTACAAACTCAGATTCAACTTTACATTGAACCTACTTGAGATCACAAAAATAAAATACGTCCATTGAAAAATTAATCCTTAATATAGCTTTTCAATGGGGTACATATAGGCTAATGGAATTGCGAATATACCTAAACTAATTGACAATGCACTATTTGACAAAACTAGTTCTCATTGCCTAGAAACAAGCCATTCTCATATAAGTATAAGACTAGTCTATTTTCCATTAGCGTTTGATTGAATTTTCTTAGAACCAAACAGACACGACTGCTCGACCGTTGCGAAACGAAGTTGGTAGATAGACCTATCACAAAATGTGAATGTATCCAGTTCAATCCGGTTCCATTGACAGTGACGATGCACGCCACATAAATTGACCCCAGATAGTGAATGAAATATAGCCAGAAATTGACCTAAAGTGACTCTGAAGCTGATATGCGCTGTTGTTTGGTGGCTCGCTATCAAGACTGACTTTTGGGGACAATAATAAGATACGGAGACTTGCTAAAACTGGTTTTGGCAAAAGAGTGTTGTTTTGCACAGTTTTACGTAAAACATAGCAAGTTTTCATTAGGTGGTGCAAGGTATTGGATTACGGGTGTCCATTATTTTATTTCTTCTTGTTATTAATCTACTTCTGGTATGGACAAGTGTGTCAAGTTTCTGAGATAAATTTAAAACAAGGTGAGTTTTAGGAGAGAAGGCTAATTTTGTACCTTAGTGATCATTAGCTATGCATTCGTGATTGAGTCGCATATTGTGCACTCTGATATACATATATAGGGTGTAACGGACATCAACGCACATATGGTTACCATGAATAATACCCATAAGTAAAAGTGTTTCTTCTGTTCCTTTTAAAAATTAAAAAAAAGACTGTTCCATCAATTTTGTAGTGTTCAAGTATAAAACAGACGAAACATTTTCAACAAATGCATATTCATATTATATACATATTCCGTCTTATGTCTTGAATAAACTGGAGGTCGCCGACGTTGCACAGGAGGGTTCTGGAGTTGGTCTTTTAAAAGGTCCCAGTTCTCTCATCAGATGGTGATCACCGGGGTGGTTTTAGTGATGAGGATCCCACACTCCCCAGTCTTATCCCCAAAGACCGGGCGTCGTTTGGAGGTTTCCTCGAAAACAAAAATAAAAAGCTGGGGCCAGGGCTACTTGGCTTTCGACCATCACCCTGTCGGAGTTCGGCGCCAAACAGCTTTTACTGTGTTCCATCGGTGCGCAGGAGTTGCAGTAACTTTTGTGTGAGCTTGCTCCATGTAAGGTCTCATCTTTGCTCCTAGGTGGCACTTGGTGGGATGTGTGTGCGCGATTTATCTCAGTAACTCTCGGCTCTCCGAAAAATTCAATTATTTTTTAACTCCTATGTATTTTGCTGGGTATTAAGCCGAAGTCATTAAAATCAGTTCAATAACCTTTTTTTTAATAAATAGATAATGATATCGTTTCCCACACTAGAAATTTATCTTGTGTTGTGTGTGGGTTTACAAACATTTTTAAACTCACATACACAAACACTCACACTCGGAATAAATACTTGGTCATCATTTTGAAAAATAAAGACTTTGAAGATTGTATTAAAAGTCGTTCGGCGTACGCATTTTTGTTTGGCTAAAGCCTCATTTAGGCGATGCAAAACTCTCACGCGAGTTGCGTTACATTGCGGACATTATAGGTACAACGAATCCAGTTGATCAAACCTATATCGCAATGTAGTGAGCCGTCTAAATGAGGCTTAAGTGATTGTCGGATAGAAAGTTTGAAAGTGGCGGCTGTTACCGAAAAAATTAAAGGGAATCGTCTGTCCTGGACATTTTTGATGAAGAGGGATGAGATATGACACTCATTTAACTATGAGAGTCATGGGTATGAATGTTGATGGATGGAGAGGAAGAGGAAAGCCAAAGAAAAGATAGATGGATTGTATGAGGAATGATGTGAAAGAAAAAGGAGTAAAGTGACATCTGACAGGAGAGAATTGAAGAAGAAAACGTGATGAGCCGACGTCAAGTAAAATGGCATAATGTAAGGGAAGGAACTTAGATTATCAAAAGTCCAGATTCTATCTTCAAAACAAAACGTAAAGGTTTTCGTGAAGCCACTTTTTATAAACGTGTGAGTGAGCGCCACGCACTCATTTACATGTTTTCGTTGGATATGTTCTCTTGTTTTACATAGGAATTAATCGAAGGGGATAATTTTTCTTCTTCTTTTTGGTGGCCTACTAAGATGACTGGCCTATGAAAATAATGATTGTTGGATACTAATGACGAGCTATAATTATTCATGACATAAGATGCAATGACAATAGTTATTTAATAAAGACAATGTAAAGTCATGTATTACGACGTGATAAAAGAATATTGCGTACGTTTTCCACTGATAAAATAAAATTATTTATATCTTGAAAAGT
Source organism: Agrotis puta (assembly GCA_943136025.2). Classification (NCBI taxonomy): domain Eukaryota; kingdom Metazoa; phylum Arthropoda; class Insecta; order Lepidoptera; family Noctuidae; genus Agrotis; species Agrotis puta. The sequence continues at coordinate 10,630,771 of OW964187.2, forward strand.
CGAGTTCAAACCGCTTTAATTGAAGAGAATTCTATCAGTATTTGAAGTGGGCAATTAGTTATAATGATAGGATAATTGTTATATTTAACGGGGTATTCCCTTCAATTATTATTAGAAAATTGATAATAAGTAGATCTAAAAGTTGGAAGGCATATTGTGTGATATCTATCAACCAACACGGCAAGGGTGATCTTATCTTTAAATATTAGCGTTGAACCTAGGCTGCCGAAACTACAGTTTGTAAATAACAGTAGTTTTTGTCGATTTGCCTGGTGACTAGCTGCGCGGCATTTTGAGACGGCCCTCCCGTCTGACTGTCAGACGCGTAATTATTTAAATCCACGGTATCCTTCAATAGCCCTTTACGTTCCAGGGTCACGTTAACCTGTTTGGACAGTCCCGCGACCCCGGCTGGCGTTTAGTTCTATGAGATACCCGTTAGATGGCTGGCAGTTCTTTGAAGCGCGAGAGGAAACGCCCATGAGCGCGACACAGCTGCAGCAGCACCCTTGCGGCAACACAACGGCGTGCTGCCGAGTTTAGCATCGTATACCTTTAGTTCAGCGTTTCCCATTTGAGGAGTCGCGGTCGGACCAGGTACCGGGCCATAAAATAATATACTGGGTCGCAACACTTGAGCCTTGTTTTTCTTTTTGTAAAAAATAATGAGCAGCTCCACAATTCGTGCATGATTTAGTGACTAAATAGGCGATACCTAAGATTATAAATGAGTGTTAATAAAACCTTTTTACCATTAATAAATTTCATGCATTATTTTATTAACCGGAACCACATGCTTTCGAAATATGTTGGTTCGATTTTTATTATAAGTCGAATTATATTATCACTAGCTATTGCCCGCGACTTCGTTCGCGTGGAATAGTGACTTCCGGCAGATTTTTTTTATTTTTTGTAAAAAAAAAATATACTATGTCCTTTCTCAAGTTTCAAACTATGTCTGTACCAAATTTCACACAAATCGGGTCAGTAGTTTAGGCGTGAAGAAAAGACAGACAGACAGACAGAGTTACTTTCGCATTTATAATATTAGTTTGGATTGTATCGAACTCGTTATGTCAAAAATTCAGTTGTACGATGTTTTATTATATCGATGCTTAATTGGTGCGGTGTAAAGTTTGTGCGAAAAATCTTGGGTTTTAAAACTATTACGTGGGTCACGTGGGTTACGTGGGTCAGAACAACGTTTGGGAAACACTGCTTTAGTTTATAATAATCCAATTCATTTAATGAGGCGCTACACGTAGGTAGGTACCGTCAGACATATCCGGCGTTAACGACAGACACAATGCCGGATCTTTAGAAACTACTCATTCATTTGTTTTAGTTTGTACAATGTATGTTTGCTACTTTATTCTTGGGAGTGTCAGAACTGCAGTATAACGTTTTCAAAACACAATTGTTTGTTTAACAATATGGAGTGAGATTCAGAGGAATACTTTTGTATCGTTCGGATTTACAAATGGTGATGTAGTGTGGTAGACAGTAGACATTATTGCACTGTGTTTTAATCAAATTTGTACGTTATAGTGATGGCTGAAATGTGGATTGTTTTCGTCGTTCTGTTTTCAATAATAGAGGTATTTTTATATTTACTGTATCTAATACCTATTAGGTGTAAATTGTGTTAATTCTATTTTACGGCACGGTTGGCGATCGCTTGCTGCGCAACGTCTGGCGGGTTCGATCCCCGCACAGAACAAATTAATATTTATATGAACTGAATAGCATTATTCAGTTCATAGAAAGAAGTTGTAAAATTACTATTTGTTTAGATTTATATGGGTTAAAGACCTGAAATAAATAAATAATAGTTATTATAATGTAGTTATTCCGGGTCTGTGAGTTTTTAATGTTTGTAAACGCACCAACAACATAGCGCAACGAAATTCCTAGTGTGGGGCAAAGTTTATAAAATATGTAATAAATAGTGGCATCTATGGAGCAGTAGAAGAACTAAAGCCAAAATCTTTGTGGTACCCAAAGGAGATGAAATAAATTATTCTCCCACCCAGGGCAGGGCGGGAGGGACTGTCAGACCTGACCGACTAAAATCCACGGTGCCCTTCAATAGCCCTTTACGTACGGTCACGGTAATTCTTGAGTCCTGGGGTGCAGGAAAGTACATAATGCGCTTGGCTGGGATCCAAGGACCTACAACTAGACTTATTTATCATTAACCTGAAAAATAAGAATCAGTCAACTTGACCAATTATCGTCCTACTTTGTCAATTGATTCTTATTCATGCAGATATAGATAGTGTAAATTAGTGTAAATATTTTAAATTAACTGCACGTAGGATTGATATAAGCGATGATTTGCTAAAATGGAGTTTTTTTAAGATAACATGTTTACATTTTTACATACTAAATTTGAATCACATGATATAATAATGCGCAATTGTACAATATTATTATGTAAGTGGTATGTTATGGGTAGCTATGGGGTGTATACAGAGGCGTAGCCTTATCACCCGTATCAATTATACGGGGCCCCAAGTGTCAAGGGCCCCCGACGATTGGTGTAAAAATAAAAACATAAAAAAATGTTGCTTTTTAATGAAAACTTATCGCGGCCATAATTTCAAATTTATATATTTAAATAATTTTCAATACCTATATGTAGTTATTATAGATGAGCTACGATCAGTCGATCAGTATTTTCAATTTTCTAGCTCCCTTCAAAATTCTCTTAATGACATTAGTAATGGTCGCGGGACTAACGAATTACCGTGACCTCGGTACGTAAAGGGCTATTGAAGGACACCGTGGATTTTAGTCAGAACAAGTCTGACAGTAGGGCTGGGAGGACTCATTTGATGATTTCAGCATGATAAAAAAAAAACATTGACATTAGTAATAGCATTAGTTACACGAGTCAGGATGCCATTGTCTTTATTCTGCTATGAAATGCTTTATTTTATTCATTACCTATGACTTGTTTCACGTAATATAATATATAAGTATATTTAATATCCAGTTATCCGAATATTCCACTAATCCGGCACCCACCGGTTTTAACAGTGATTAGTGAGATTACACTGTACTCACAGTCTATTTTCAGGAAATTTCTAAATGACGCTTACCGTGACACCGGGCCTTGTTTTTAGGAGGTCACATGGAGGTGCCAAAGGTCAAAGCGTCGTCATACAACGAGGCAATCCGGCCAGTCTCCTGCCTCTTGGGTGCTTTACAAGTTGATAGTCTTGAGGAGGATGATTTTGAAACCATTTATAAGTTTAGTTTGTCTACTTTTTTCTTTACCGATATGGACGCGTTTGACCACTATCACACCTTAAAGCCTTTGTCAAACAAATAGGCGTGGCGAATGCGAAGCGAGGCGTTTTGATTTGTAATGTATGGAATTGTTTGAATCCAGTCACACAGAAAAGCGAAAGCGATCCGATAGAGTGACCGAACCGATTCGAAGACGTGGCCTAGGCGTATTTGCTCTGTTTGACGTCGTTCATAAAAAGCCAGCTAATACTAAAAAACCAGCTAATACAACTGCCACGCCTCGGTTCGCTGAACCCGGTTGTCGTCTCGTATCGGTTCGTTATCGCTTCGGTCTCGGTCCGGTTCGCTATCGCCTGTCTGTTTGACAAAGTCTTAAGCGAAGATGTGGTCGACGGTGAAGCACGCTTGCCTAGAAGGAAACTATTCACTCTTGATTTTAAGACCCTAAGCTTGTAGACTTTATTATTTTATTTATTAAACTCTCATAATAAATTTGTCATTTTCAGACTACAAGACCTGTGAAGCTTTTGCAAGACATGATGGCAGATCCTCCACTGACAAAGTCCCTCGGATTTTCAATACAGAAGGGATTCGAGAAGACCTTGGAAGATGCTCGCCTCAACCAGGAGTACATGTCTCGGTACCAAGAGATGCTCAAGGCCAGTCAGGAGTCATTCGAAAGCTTCGGCAGTCGAGACGAGAGGAGATTGAGGAGAGTCGTTGGAGATCACAATTATGAAGTAATGAGCAAAGGTTTGTGACGTTTATTTCATACTAAGTGAACGTCACTTTCCGTTATTCGCGATTACTTATCTATCTCAAAAAAAAAGTTTGAATTTAAATAACTTATGACGCAGGCACGAGATTTTACTTAACTTTCGATATAAATTACAGAACACTAAAATGAAGGTCTGTTTAGTCAGTGGAACAAGTTTCCAGCTTATTTTCTCTCATTCCGTGATGAAAAGTTAATTTGACTGTGTTACAACGGTTAACCAGTGATCAGTAATCTGACTGTAAACATAGAGAAGGATTTGCGAGGGTGGATAGTTCTTTTTAGTAAAATAAAGGTGTTCTTAATCTACCTGACTCCAAAAAAGGTTATTGGAAAAAGCCTAGACTGATGTTAGTGAGTCCTATTAGCATCCTAATACGATAAAAAAACTACGGGTTGCACTCTGGAAGTGCCGGCAGAAGTGAAAACTTGAATAGTAATAAACACACACAAACATTCGCGCAAGCGCCCTGCGCCGTCTTACGAATTTTCGATCAGGTCACGTGTCCTGACGCGAGTTTAACATTTTTTACCCATTCCAAAAAAAGTGTACAACGCCGCTAAAGAAGTTTTCACTTCAATAAACCTTAATACCCTCCAGAAGTTACTTACTGTCTTTCTTTGGCATGCTGGACATACTCTCAAAAAGGTGGGAAGTTTTAAGGCGGTGTGTTGTAGTCCTCAACTTCCTTAATTGCGAATTATTACTTCCCAGCAGGAGTATTGGACCGCCGCAGAAACGCACTTCGCTTCCAGTCACCCGTTGGCATTCGAAGAGCCAAGACCCAGGCCCTGAGACGACAGAAACTGAACAGCCAGAGCCTCAGGAGTCACCTGCAACATTCACGGCAGACCACCATAGACTATAGCGATTTGGAATAGCCATTTGTTTTTATTTGATGTTTGACTATCCTAGTGTGTAGCATGACTGCGTAGAAACGGATTTCGTCGACGTATTATTAAGTTATCCCTATGTACTTAAATAAAGCAAAACTTAAAATAAGTACGAACATTAATTTGTTTTTACTAGAATGTAAATAGCTTGTTGTTAAATTATTAAATAAAAAATGTTAACTTTTTCTGTTTTTAACATTGATTATAACGCCTGTATTTTCTTAAGGGGTTAGGCAGAGGCGTACTCATAGCAGAGAGCTCCCCCAAGCCCCACATGCTTCCAACATGAACCTTCTCCTATTGTGATAAAGTTGAAAACCTATAAAAGAAAGTTCACAATTTGGGGAAGGTTTATATGCTGGTTGCTGCACATCTTTGCCTTATTTGTTTAAGTTCCATGCAGCCGTGGTCTATCAATGGGCATGCAGAAATCAAGACTCATCAGCCAATAACATTTTGCCTAAAGCCGGGTCCAGACTGGTGTAACGTATAATGTAATCCACCGTGTAATGTAACATGAATTCTACGGACCCGTGGAGTGTATAACTAAAACTTAACTGGCACCTGACCGAAAAGTTTCGATGTAATATTTTATTTAATTGTTCTCTAAGTCCTACTCCTCATTTTCATTTTGTGATAGTCTTGCGTTTCACTATCTCGCCTGATGGTAAGCGATAATGTGGTCGACGGTGAAGCACGCTTGCCTAGAAGTACTCGTGTATTAAGTTTACATGGTGAATATTTATGCTCAAAACCCTCTGGGCTCCTCTATCAATTCACTACGACAGTGTCTTTGAAATTCATTATATTTTCTGGTAATGCAATATTTTACCAGTTGTATGAATGTGGATGCGGTGATAGGAGAAGAGACCTATGCATGGTAGCAGGTGGCGATCTGTGATTTCTGCCAACCGCCATGGGACAAGGTGTGACTTCATAAATGTAATATTTTATTGTGGAAGAAGTACTTTTTTTTACGTGGTAAAATTATCACATGTGTCCTCCCACCCAGGGCAGAGCGGGAGGGACTGTCAGACTCGTACTGACTAAAAGAACTAAAAAAATCTCAAAAACAAACTTAAACCTCAAGGTTTGCCAACATGCAATAGTGCTCAGTATCTTAGGTGTTAAATTAACAGATCACGTCGACGTGACTCAAAAGGCTGCCCAACTTAAATGGGACTGGGCAGGACATGTCTGTGGCATTCCGAACGAGCTGTGGGCACACAAAGTTCACGGTTGGTGCCCTGAAACAGCGACATGTGGCCGCGGTAGACCTCGAAGGAGATGGTGGGACGAGCTGGATATCTTCCTTGAAAATAGGAAGGATATGGCGCAAGACCGTGAACGTTGGAAGGAATGGGGGGAGGCTTTTGCCCAGCAGTGGGACAGCACAGGCTATTTTTTAAAAGAAGTACTTAAATAATACTATTTGCATTCACATTTCGACAGGCGTTGTGAATTTGCCTTCAAACTCGATCAGTTCATCAGTGGACGTTTAGCGTTTTTCTGATATAATGATAATTTTAACAGGCGTTTATTGTCATGGTGCAGAATTTCAATGATTTCGACCTATTTATTACAATTTTTGTGTAGCAAGTCGGAAAAAGTAATTTTTGTGTAGTTTTGAATTGTAAAGTCTAGGTGCTTACATTACTTTTTCTGGGTTAAGCTCGCCTTTGTACATACTTACCCTTATGTGAAGTGTTATTTTAATTATATGTGTGTACAATAATTACAGAATAAGTATAAAGTGTATGCTTCATTTAATTGTGTAAGATGGCGAGATGACATAGACGTATACTACGAAGGCTGGTTTGAAGTAGCCCGGAAAAAACCTCTTATAAAGAATTGGGGAGACTCTTTGCCCAGCAGTGAGCAGCATATGTATAGTAGTTTTTTTTTTTACTAAAATTCACGGTGTCCTTCAATAGCCCTTTACGTTCCGGGGTCACCACGGTAATTCGTAAGTCCCGCGACCCCGGCAGGCTTTGGACCTCTTGACCCCATCATTTTTGCTGACACTATTTGAGGCGCGCGTGAAACACAACGCGTCGTCTACCCGGGCGTCTACCACTACGTGGTGGAGGGAGGACGCTGTCCTCTCCCTCACGCAGCCTACCTCCTCCTTCGCGAGCATTACTGTTTCGAAGAAGGAGGCGACCACTTCCCATTCCGTCTCGACCTGTAGCATGGCCTCGACCAATACCGGGCGCGAGAGGTCTTCGTCTATCGCCGTCATGAGGACAGGGCGGTGCTATGACAAGCGGGGCAGTCCTGCACCGTATGCTCCGCCGTGTCCTCCGGACGATCCCCGCAGTGGTGACACCCAGGAGTTTCTTCCCTCCTTATACGACACAGGTACCTCCCGAAACTTCCGTGTTCGGTGAGGACCTGCGTCATGCGGTACGTCAGGACGCCGTGACGCCTATACAGTCACTCCTCAAGGAGGGGTCTTACCGCCGCAATTGCGGCGTGCCCGAGCAGTATAGGCTAAGTAAAAAAAAGCATGCTGATGCAGAGCTGCAGACCCTATCATTTTTAATACGGCAATTCTGATCATAAGTACACTTATGCAAATGTCAAAACAGAAAGGTTTAAAAATAGAAACTTGAGGAACACCATTTGTTTTACCTAAAACAATTAGGTGTTAACAAAGTCAAATATTTTGATAAATAAAATATGCTCATCCATTTTAGACTATCATTTCTACACTCGCGGGTTAACTAAAAATAACGCAAGAAGACATTTAAATATATTAAAGAAACTTGTCACATAAGCATGAAGAAAAAATAACGAATAATGACAGGCGCCAATTTTCAAAACAATGGAAAATATTAGCAACTAGCGACTCGCCCCGGCTTCGCACGGGTGCAATCTCTACAATATTATGCATGTTACCTACATACATATAAACCTACCTCTTGAATCACTCTATTTATTAAAAAAACTCGCATCAAAGATCTGAGCATACATAGGGACAGGCAGACAGTGGTAAGCGACTTTGTTTTATACAAGTAGTGATTTAATGATTGATGGTACATACGAATACTACACATAAAACATATACACATAGCATGGCACCGTAGGAACGGGTTTTGTCGACGGAGGAATAGACAAATGACATTGGCAATGTTTAAGATGTAGAAAATGAAATACTATTCTTCAGTCCCCTACAGTTTGTGCCATATTCGTTCGCAAATTGCTTATAGGGGATCCTTATTGGGGAACAGTGTATAAGACGGGGACGCGTGGTATGATGGGAAATCACACACTTAAGGTGCAGCCCAACTTAACACAATACTAACGCAAGCGCCAACAGTTCGCCATTTGTTAATGGCCGCTTGCAAGTGACGTCCAGATGGCGCTTGCGCTACGTTAGTGTTGTGTTAAGTATGCCTAAAGAGTGTATATCCCCATTATACCTTGCGTTTCCGTCTTATTCACTGTTAAGCTTTGCCTATATTTGATAGAAAGGAGTCCTGCTACACCTGCAGAAGTTAATTATTGTTCTATTCATTACATATGCACGGACTTAGAAGTCACTTCAAATCAATGTTCTTATAGGTTTTTTTCCCGAAGGATTTCCACAATGTGTACCCCGACCTGTAACCTGGGGGTCGTTTTGTGCAGCATCATCAGACGAGCCCTTGTCAACAATCTGCGTTCCAGCAAAATGACACTAGTGTTTGCTTCGATGGAAGATGGGCAAGATGCTTTTGTGCCTTCCGGATTCTTAGCTCCTCATGCTAAGTAGTCGCTGCCTTTGCGGCTTCAAAGAACCTCAAGCGGCGTACATGTAGTAACTTCATGGTTTAATTTTTTTTCAAATTTAAGTTTCCAAATGCCTGTTGACGCTTCTTATGACCCGGTTTTTTGAACAAATTAGCGTTGAGGAGGAGTTAAGATAACACGTAAATAAAACCACACGTGACGGTGCCAGCCCTGATAATTGGATAAGTGAATAGGTAATAGAATAATAAGATGAGGATATATAAATATAAAAAACGATTAGCAAATGAGTTGGAAAAATTAAAACGTTTAAATCGATAAGATTGTAGGTATTGTCAGTAGCCGTTACGATCACACCACTCAAACAAAAAGTCTCTCCGTTCAGAAATAAAAAGAACGCATTCGAAAGACAATTTTGAAAAAACCTTATCGGTGTTATAATAATTTTCGTAAGTGCTCCAGATTCAGGGAAAATCAGGAAAAACGTCAGGAACAAAGGGATTAAAATAATACGAGGATTGAAAGTGATTTGATAAGCATCACTTTATTACTCTTTATCTGGTTTTAAAAATGCGAAAGTACGACCTGATTACGATCCATGCTTCGTCACAGAATTATCACCTGTATTACCTTCTGATAAGAGTCAACAAAGAATTTGGTCCGGAAATTAAGTTCTGAGATATCATTTTTTTAACTGCATTGACGGATAGAACGTTTTTGCTAAAGCTTATCGCAGAAAAATGCATTAGAGTACATTTGATAGTTTCTGGGATAAAGTAGAAAATGTATAGGAACAAAAGTGAGGATTATTTGATTGCTGTAAGATAATAATGACGTTTTATAACAAACACAAGTTGTAATCTTGATTCGTATCAGCATAGACAACTTGTTGACTGTTGATAAGGCGTTTCATTTAGACGGTTCATTGGAACTGTTTCCAGGTGATGTTATTATTTTCATAGACGACTTTAAATACAGTTCAAACATTGGACTTCGTACCTTTATTGCCCTACAACAATATTCGATTCGATTCTTGTCTAGTCATTCACGAGTTTGCAAGATATGAGTCCAATTATGAATAGTTCCATAGCTACCTAAGGAATATTCTATCTTAGTAATTATTTTTCACCCTGGATTATGGTACAGATGACACTCATGTGACTAAGAGAGTTATAAATATGAATGTTGATGGATGTAGAGGAAGAGGGAGGCCAAAGAAAAGATGGATGGATTGTCTAAGGAATGATATGGAAGAAAAAGGAGTAAATGACACTATGACGTTTGATAGAGAAGAATGGAAGAAAAAAAAGTGTTGCGCCGACCCCAAGTAAAATAGGATAAGGGCAGGAAGATGATGATTATGGTACAGACGACTTTAACACTTACTATTTACTTGCAATATTAGTTGTTATCAGTTCTTGGGGACAAAGAGCTTCGTCTAAGACTTCCTTTCCTCCTTAGAACCTAAACTGTAAAAAGATTTCAATTTCTTTTGTACGTCTACTTGTATGTTGTTTTTTGTACTTCATATTTCTTAAGACTTATTTTAACTTCTTTCTTTTGATTAAATCGCGTTCAAAGAGTAAAATCTTGTTCTGAACTTATTCTAATTTATTTAGCGTACAGCAAATTCCCAACTTCTTTGTTCAATCTCCAACACCTAAAAACATTGTCATATCATCAACATAGGTAACGGTGTTCCTTAAGGTACGCCCACGCTCTTCACATTTCTCCATCATTTTATTATTTAACTGCAAGTATAAATCTTTATTTAAGAATTGTTTATAAAAATGAATGAGCATAAAACCACATAACACTTTGTTTCAATTTTTATCGGTTTTATATTATCATCAGACTACTGAGGTTGTATACGAAGCTATAAATAAATGTACTTCCCTGGCTTGATTTGTGTGTATGAATGTTTGTTTGTATGTATGTTGGGTACTTACTACGTTCGGGACCTCCCCGTATCCCACTACGACTTTGTCATAAATTGCGTATGTCTGTTTCCATTTAGTCGCATCTTCAATAGTTTCATGTTCATTAACTTTTAGAGCTTTTGTTATTTCGGTATTAACTTTTCCGTCTTTTGGATATTTATTTTCTATAGTGATCACATCTAAAACCGCTTCTGGGCTTAGTTTATTTTAATTTATTCCCGAACGAAGATTTATTTTCTTCTTGACATTTTTTTACTGTAATTAGATTAAAATCACCAGCGGTGTTTCTTTTTTCAAAAATTAATGATTTTAGGTTTATCTTGTTTCAGGACATTGTTTTATTTATAAAATATATTGCTTTTATAATCTTAATTATGTTCAGGTTAGCTCTCAGTCTAAGATACCGTTGAATTCTACTTCATTTGGGACCTACCTTTTATATATATTACTTACTACCATTTTTTTAAATTCTTTTTTTATTTAAGTATACCTACCTACCCTAGGTAGGTAGGTAGGTATACTTAAATAAAAAAAGAATTATTAATAAACTCCCTACCTACCCTAGGTAGGTAGGTAGGGAGTTTATTCGATTTCATTAACATTGAGTTTTCGTGCGTACTCATCATTGACTTCCCTAGAGACGTACGTAGTAAGTAGAAATATTATATTCTAGATGAATTAATTACATTGCGCTGTTTATCGTATCGTATCGTTCGACAATGTACACGTACTCTAGTACACATAAATATGCTGAGATAAGTCGGTACAGCACGAGTCGCGCCGGAGTTCCATCGTATCACGAGCGGCCTCTAAATCACACACAATATGAGAAACTTTTGTGTTTTCTTACTGTTTTCCTGTATAGGACTCTCTGTACAGGTGAGTTCTTCTTTCATTTACTAGGGGTCTGAGGGACCCCACCTCATCAAGTAGTATTATTATTATTGCTCTATTGGACCTTGGACTGATCCTGTCCAAGCCTTGTTTCATGACAGCTTATGTCAGACCATTTCTTGCTACGTTTTTCGATGGACTTTTGTTTTTTAATTACACCAATCACAGCAGTTTAAAGAGATTTTACAAAAGTTGTACTTATAGCTACTTGTACCTATCCTTTATAGTAATTTAGTTTCTTTGATTTAGAAATACGAGTATAAATCGAAATCAACCTAGCTTTTCTTTAGGCAAATAAAGAATTTCTAAACCATACATTCTAGTATACACTAATCATGACCAGCACGGGTAGCATGGCACCGTAGAAAAGTGTTTTGTCGACGGGAGAATAGACAAAATGACAGCACGCAGAAAGATTTTACTATCATATGAATAGCTATGTTTAAAACATAGAAAATAAATGTTTCTATTCATCAACAGTGTACGGATCGTTAAATACCCATATAAAAAAGTCGAATTATGTAGAAATAACGATGAAATAACTTCGTCTATTCTTGTGGTGGAATAGAGATAGAATCGGTCACGCGTGCTGATAGGAAAAGGTGTCTACTACTGTCAACATTTAAGTATAGTTCATCCATGAATAGAATAGAATAGAATATAAATTTTATTTGCTTAAACATGTGTATACATACAGAATTAAAATAATACATGCATGCAAGATCTTAATTAAGCGTGGGTCATGATATGATCATCAATATTTTGCGTGAAACTCTTACTAAGTAGTTAGACCTCAACAACCTATGTTACTGGGCAATATTGCTTGGCAACTTATCCACAAGTACCAACATTATGTATTGATGCATACTGTACATAAATTGTGCACAATTTATTGCAGTTATCTTATGACCAGTTTTATTTTAGAGATAAGTTTGTGATATCTTTCCTTGGATCATTAGATCACGTTTTTTGTATCGATTCAAGATCACCTGTTCACTGAAAAATACCTACGTTACTTTGTTGACCATTCATGACCGTAAAAATGATATATGTCTGTAATACCAAAAGGCGGAAAAATAGAATTAACGTAGAAAAAGTCCCTGTCGATCCTGTGTGCTTTAAAAGTTAATCAAGATTAAAAGTCAACATTTTCAAAAAAATACAAGTTCCAGTCTTCGATCATTTCCAGTTCGTACTCGTCGATAATTTCAAGATTTACAATTTTAGTGTGGGCTAAGTTTTTGATGAAACTTACTGTACATTTTTGGTACCCATCTATTTTATTGTAACTAGACATGTTACTTAGCAACATTTAATTTTCTTTTGTATCAAAATCACAATCTAGGAATCTGCCTTTTTCCGGAAGTATATAAATTGATTTTGTGTGTTTTATGAAATTGGTTTCGACTAAAAAACAAACACGGTTTTCCTTATTGATAATATCTAAGGAAGTACCTACTGGTATCATTGGAATCTACCTGTACGAAGCTTTCGTTTCTAGAAGCTGTTATTTCCTTAACTTTTTATTTATCTACATTAATCAATACAGGGAAGATCTTATTTTTGGGGGTGGTAAAATCATCCGAAAAGATGTGAAGGGTCTGTCAGACTACTACTGACAGTTACTGACCAAAAATCTACCTGTCTACTTCAGTCGCTTTTTGATTGGTTACGGTACCTTTACAGACCCGTGACCATCACCTTAGCTATTGAACTGTTAAATTTTTAATTGACTCATCACCGAGAGTTATTAATTAATTATCATTACCAAATGATGCAAGCGATTTAGGTTGGATTCTAAAACCACCAGCGTTCATATCTTAGGTCTTCCGAGAAAGTCTGTCCTGTTATCGTAGATACATTTTTTTCTTTTTTTCTACGTGGTAAAATCATTAAATGAGTCCTCCTACCCAGGGCAGAACGGGAGGGACTGTCAGACTTGTAGGTACTTAAATCCACGGTGTCCTACAATAGCCCTTTACGTTCCGGGGCCACGGTTACCTTATAAGATATTCCCGCGACCCCGGCTAGCTTTGGTCCTCTAAGGGGGGGGGGGGGGGGGGCTGCTGACAGCTCTTTGGGGTTGCGTGGAATAAGAACACCCGGACATCCTCCATGATCGCTTACTCGGCTTAGATACAGTTAACTAGAGCTTATACTTTCACACAACAATATAAAATTGTTTGCCAATCTTGTAGCATAATATTGACGTCCTACTTAGTATCAGTAGTAAACATCATTCCATCTCTATCCAAAGGGTTAATGACCCTTTCAATAAATTGAATGTTAATCAACGCTCACAATTATTATAAATGCATCAATAATACTCTGTCTCTTTCCCACTCGTTGGCAAAGTCCATCAGAAATGCATTATTTTCAATTTCTAACATCTTTGAATTCATGCTCTCCTAGTGCATCGTCTACATCTAAATGCACTCAATGAAAGCTAAAAAAAGTATTTATGAAAAGAGAAAGTTTTTCATAATACTGTCTCTTTCTGATTCAGTGAAAAAAGAAAAGGATGGCAGCGTTTCTGACGCTTCGTGGCCGTGTCGACGAACTATCGATTGAAATATTTGCAGTAGTTATGGATACGAGCCAATTTGAATGAAGACACGGACTGTTTTTTTCTCGTGGTTGTTTCATTTTATTTTGAATCGCTATGGTTTATTAAAGGTAGTTTATAGTTAAGTAATGTTTAATGTTCGCTTTATCCAACTTGAAGCAACGCTTTGATCCTAAAACTATGAAATTCCATAAAACCGTAAATAATAAAAATACACCACTAAAAACTATTTTAAGCTCCATTAAAGACTGACCAAAACAGAAAAAAATACTAGGAAAACCAGTTCTATTTATGCATAATTTTCGCGAAAATTATAAACAAATCTTGGACCGGTAAACGACCTAAAGTTGTTAATTAACCGATACCTATATAAACAAAGTTGACCTTTAGCATAATGTTCTAGGTCGGGCCGAACTGAGCACGCCTGTGCCTGAATCACTTGGACTTGATTCACAAACAGTAGCTACTACGTCAGTATCAGTAGCGAGCGAGTCTCCTAAGTGAACGGATGTCAGTGTCTCGTCCCATTTGTTTATCTATTTATTACGAAAACAATCTATCAGTTATTTTCGTCAGTAAATAATGTCGATTGCCAGTGTTTTAATACTCCTTTATTTAGTGTTGAATTCTTATGAGGTAAAGTGATTCATAGTGAATAAATAAACTTTTTTTTTTCCTTTGTTGTGATCGTATCTGTTGTATTTCTTGGGTATTCCGTGTTTGTGGTTTATTGATCTTTGTTTTCAAATAATTGTGATAGAAGACTTATTAATTGTGTATACAGATCTTGTCCTGATCTTCGAATGGTTCTCTTTCGTGGGATCGTTTGTAGAGTTAACCGTGAACCAAGGTGCAAGGAAAGGAACAGAGTCTGGGGAAGTCTCGCGACCGCAGACTGTCCAAACAGGCAACCGCGACCCTGGAACATACAGTCTGTCTGTCCCTTTCGCCTAGGGCGGGAGGCCTCATTTGATGATTTGACCACGATGAAAAAAACAGGGTAGATTTTTAGGCAGTAAGAGTCTCATAGTCTCTTCTACTCCACTTAAGGCTCCGGAGAATTCATCAATGATGATTTTACCCCAAACAAAGATGGACCCACTTTTCGTACTTTATAGTCTCCACCCAACCCCTACTAACCCAACCTTCAGGCTCAAGAGCCACACACGCCCTAATTCAAAATCTTGTTAAACAAATATTTATCTATTCAAAACAGTTTATCTTTGTTTAATATGTTTTCGCAAGTCTTGGTGAGTGTGAGTTAGTCCAGCAAAACGATGAATTGAAACTTGCGATAAAATTCTACTTATTCTTATTTCTACATTTTCCTTTTCTTTCATTTTTTGTACCCCTGTACAAATGCACGCGAACATGTTAGTATAATTTCGAAGTCATGCATATGCATGTAGTCATACTAGTTTGACAAACTAGTCAATAGATGTACTAGTTTACCAAACTAGCCAATATATACCTACTAGTTTTCCAAACTAGTCAATAGATACACTAGTTTGTCAAACTAGTCAAACGAGAATGACTAGTTTGACAAACTAGTATATCTATACGACCAAGAAAAACCAGGAATTTCCCAACAAAAGGGCCACCTTTTGTCCATCTGTCCGTGTACAGTCCACAGCTGGACCCACTAGCTACAATTTTATAAGCTGTGTTCATTTATTAAACGTTTACACGTGTGTATCACAAATCAATTCCAAAATAAATATTATTTACAATAGTTATTTGATATCGAACGTGGTTTGTCACATACAAGATTACGTTAAGTCGTAATCTATTAAAAACATAACACAGTAGAATAATACATAAACAAGGTGAAATTACTGTTGTAATTGCTTTTTTTACTCCACAGAAATCAACACCTGAAGATGACCACTATGTAGGGGCTGTTGTGGAATACATGGTAACTGGAAATGTGGCGACGAACCTTGCCAACTATGCCAGTCTTATCAAGGAGGCGGCGGATCAGGTATGTTATTAACCTAGCTTCGATATTTAAGCTACTGATTATTTTTGACTTACCTACTCGTTAGATTTTTCGAAAAGACAGACTTAAGCAACTCTTTTATCCTATTTATCGAAGATAAATTAGAATAGAAGGACCTTTGAATGATGAATGGCTACAAAGAGTTCTAAAATTTATCAGGACCACATTTTTAATGTCTAAGGAGATTACCGAGGCTCCAGAACGCTTTAGCGTCACCCTTCAGGGTGACCGAAGGAACAGAGTGTAATGGTTTGCCAGCACGCCAAAAATAGATGTCAGTCAGCAGGATATATTTTTTCTATGTTACTATTTAGTCGTCTCTCTCTTCGCGTGACCAGAGGGCTGGTCTTTTTTTTTGGTCAGGGAATCATCAGCATTGACGGGGAACGTAAGAATGCCAGCGTTCTGCGTGCGTTCGCCGGTCACAGCGTCAAACTGCTTTATTTTCCCATTGCATTTTATTTTAGTCGTTTTTAGTTGAATAATAAAATTAATAAAAACTCCTTAATTATTTCCAGGGTGCGGACATCGTGGTGTTCCCCGAACTGACCCTCACGAACGGCTCGACTTACTTCACAGTGCCAATCTACGGCGCGTTGCGGCAGTACCCAATTCCTGCTCTCTACCCTCTAGTTTATGATGAGGTTTGTATATCATATGATGTTTGTATTATTAGTTAGTGCCCTGTATTACTTGAACCTTTCTTCAAAGGAGAAGAATAAAGAATGGAAGACACACGTAAAGCAGGCAACTGGCTGAGGCACATCAATATAGCACTGATTTTAAGATTTACAAACAAAAAAACTAGAATTGTATAAATTATTGATGTTCTACAGTCCTCTTCGCTGTCATCAACCTATTACGGCTTTCAAAGCACTCAGCATAATCAGTGGCAATCTTATAGACATTGCCACTCTTAGAATATCGGCCTCCTCTCCATGAAAAGGAGTGACCTGTAATCCACCAAGCGAGCCCAGTTCGGGTTGGTAGATGTCACATGTCTTCGGAAACCGGTTCTAGTTCTAGAACCAAAACATGGGTCTAGAACATGCCGGTTTCCTCACGATGTTTTCTTTCACCGTTTTGAGAGCACTGGTGATGAAATGGCTGAGTTCGAGCCCACGACTTAAAACTTATACACTCGGCCACCACTGCTTCTAGCTCCTACAAAGCATTTACGGAAACCATAGCTATAAGACATTCTTTTGTCAATTTATATTTGTCTATTTTGCAAGATCTGATTGAAGAAAATAAACATATTGTTCTAGTTCATGGTAGGCATATCAACAGCTGCGCGACAGAACGACATCTACGTAGTGGTGAACGGTCGTGAGCGTCTGGACTGCACAGCCCAGCCTGCTGACAGCGAAGAGTACTGTCCTGAGGCGAAGGAGTACATCTTCAACACAAATGTGGTGTTCGACAGGACTGGTGCGGTTATTGATAGGTAAGACCTCGATCGAGTGAAATGGTGTGTGATTGGAGAGCCCTATGTACAGCCGTAGACTGCTATGCGCTAATGATGATGATGGAAATGAGGGGCAACACTTTCAAAAGTTTTTTTTAATCATTTGCTAGGACTGGCTTCGAGTCTACTAAAATGTTAAATGTTAAAATTGAGGAATACTTTGAGTATCAATGAATAAATTACTTCTTTCTGAAGCTGACAATATTATGCTAATATCATTTCAGCAGTGTTTGTCATGGTTAGTACTAGGTAGTTATATTATCCGTTTTAAGCCTGCCGTATCTACCTACAAATAATAGCGTCAAATTCCAAAACCTAAATTTTTGTACTTTAATAAAGTTATGATAATTTGAAATTCACTTATTGATACCTCTTTTCGTTTCAGATTCCGCAAGATTAATCTCTTCGGCGAGGCTACACACACGCCAGCCCTTCGCCCCGACCTGGGTCTGTTCACCACAGACTTCGGAGTGACGTTCGGCCACTTCATCTGCTTTGACCTGATGTTCCAAGTGCCTGCTGTGCAGGTGGTGCAGAAGAGTCAAGTTAAAGATGTCAT
This sequence comes from Agrotis puta, assembly GCA_943136025.2. Classification (NCBI taxonomy): domain Eukaryota; kingdom Metazoa; phylum Arthropoda; class Insecta; order Lepidoptera; family Noctuidae; genus Agrotis; species Agrotis puta. The sequence continues at coordinate 10,648,853 of OW964187.2, forward strand.
ATTCCCCACCATGTGGTTCTCTGAACTGCCATATTTGACTGGTGGGTGACAACGATAAGGATTGTATATTTTCTACAGTTTGAATTAACCAGGTTTCCGATGAAGCATATGTTTATGTCAATCAGTGTTTTCAAATTTTCTGACTTTTTACTACCCGTCTGCTTGACGGGAAGTAAAAAGTCAGAAAATTAGACGGCCAGTCTTCTTGTTTTTTTTTTTAATGTGGTAAAATCATCAAATGAGTCCTACCACCCAGAGCAGGGCAGGAGGGTCTGTCAGACTTGTACTGACTAAAATCACGGTATCCTTCAAAAGCCCTTTACATTCCGGGGTTACGGTAATTCGTTAGTCCCGCGACCAGCCAGTCTTCTTGTTGTTGGTTAGTTTTATGTTACTTTGTTACTTTTATGTTGGTTATGGAGATCAGGTGGGAGTCACTACATGTAAAATTCATTTCTACTAGAGACTGATACCACCAATTAAGAAAAAGATAAGAAGTAGAGCCAAAAGACACAATAACATTTTGACTGAAGTCATGGTCGGCCGAGTTTCTGGGCTAAATCTGGCTTGAATCGATTTACAATTTATTTACATGTAAATCAATTTCTGTTATTTTTCAGCTGTCCAGATCCAGGAGGCATATGCTTATACACTGGATGTTAACTTCTTGGGTGCTGGAGCCAATAATGTCAGAGTTGGAAGTGCAGGTAATTTTTTGGCTTTCAACAGGTTCAATTTGTGGCAAATGTATAATACATAATTATTATTATTCAGATGTTATGCTTGTTAATGCTCATGATCTGAGTTGCATAAGACTTTCAACAATCTACCTGTTCTTAGCCAATTCTATTTGAGATCCCGTGCAACACGTTTCCTGCCTCCACTCTCTCCTGTCCGACGTGACGGCATCATTTACTCCTTTTTTCTTTCATATAATTCCTTACACAATCGATCCTTGGTCTTCCTCTTCATCTATTCCATCACTCTTAGTTACATGTGGGTCATCCCTCCTATTCAAAAAGTCTTTGAAATATGACAAGCATTTTGTTTTCTTTTCTGTGTTTTTAGTTCCATCTCTCTCGAGGTCCAGATTCCATTTGTCTCGATAATCCTTTTATAATTCCTTCTTTTCAGGTTCCGGAATATATTCAGGCAAAGCTGGCGCCCTGATCAGTATTATGCCAGGTCTTCCCACCACGAAAGTACTTGTAGCTAAAGTGCCTAAAGTACCTGGACAGGTAAGACATTTTTTATAATATAATAATGTGTGAAAATTGTAGTCTAAGAAAGCATGTAAAACCCCTTATGAGCGAGGTTGTTTCTGTACCGGTTTTATATAAATAAATAAAATAATAAATAAATATATAAAATAGGTCGCGGGACTAACGAATTACCGTGACCCCGGTACGTAAAGGGCTATTGAAGGACACCGTGGATTTGAGTCAGTACGAGTCTGACAGTCCCTCCCGCTCTTCCCTAGGTGGGAGGAGTCATTTGATGATTTACCACGTTAAAAATAAAAAATGTTGTGTTAATACTGGCATTGGGTCCAGTTCGCGTTGATTTTTAATTTGTACCTCGTTAGGAATATTTGCTGTATCGTGAATGCGTTTGGAACGAATGTCTGGTCATACAATATATATTCGTGCCGAACGAGAACAGAACGTGCAGCACTATGCGTAGCAGTCAATTTTTCAGCAACTGCACCATTTGTACCGTCTGATGATGTTTTGAAATAGTTTCTCTGAGATCCCATCAATGTTCTTACTCTCTAGATTCGTTTTCAGTTCACTAATAAACTCCTCCACTTCACCAGGTTACAGAACCATACCCAGGTCCGATCTACGACAATCCAGCAGACCACGACAACCTGCGCCTGATCACAGACCTGTCCCTCCCCTCGCACTACACCAGACTGCTGCAGCCTGGCTCCCAGGAGTTCACGCTGTCGCACAGCGATACTACCTGTCACTTCAAAGTCACCCTCGCCCAGAGAGAAGGCGCCACCGTAAGTTGTCTTTGGATGAATAACTTTTTTTTTCATTTTTTTATCTGCATGGCTTCTTACATCCTTTCAGACTTATTTTACGTGTGATAAAATAATTAAAATGGATTTCTCCATTTTGATTGGAGGGTGATTATGATTTTGACTATATTGCCACAGTCAGGGGTCTCGAACTTATGTGATACGAGTACTAGGACTACACTAATGGGAAATTTCGTTAATTAATGCGGTGATGAAGTTTATATGAACATTTAAATACTAATAGCGCGATAATACGGCATTTCCTTCTAGTGTGGCCCCCACAGAACAAATCTGTGATAGATTCAGTTGACAGTCACTCTAGAATTGTGAAATAGGAACGGTGTCTTATAGGTAAATATACCGAAATATGTACAGATTTGAGACGACTGCCAGCCATTTTGTAACTACTTAGACTACAGAACACTGTAAATTTTAACAGTTGCGTAAAATATGAGGTAAAATCACTGTAATCTGTAGTAAGGACTTAAAGGACTATGGCACACTATCTTTTACTTTTCACCTCACACTTGGAAAAATTCTATTTGTCATTCGAAATCTGAGCGCAAAACTCCATTTTGTGCGCTAACGCGGAAAGTGTTTTCAAAATTCGAACGCGTCTTCTATTCAATTATTTTCTACATTGATAGGCCCCACTGCATTTCCTCGCTGTAGTGAGGTGAAAAGTTGTGTGTTGCGTGAGGCAGCAAAGTTATTCTGCGTCTCGTACCTTTGAAAACTTTGCTGCGCTCAGGATTCTATAATTGCTTGCTCAGTTTTCATTTCAAGTACTCGCGCCATAAAACAACTTTGCAGCCTTGCATAACAAATAACTATTGCATTTTATTTTTGACTCTGTCACTAATTGAAATTTGTTCCAAATTAGCCATGCATTACGGTGGACCTAATTTTCGTTGGTTTTACAACTTATATAAATATTTATTTATATGTTTTATGCACGTATGAATTGGTTTTAATGCTACTAACACTGTACGGCATGTAGATTAGTGCTTCGTACGGGAACATTAACAATTTACACGAACTAGTGTTGCATGCGTTTTTTTAATTGTTTGTTAGTGCAATTTAGTGCTTGCTTGGTTTAATCTATGTAGTATATGCAGCAGGTAAGTTCCTTTTATACTAGTGTTCCTTAATCATATTTATATGTACCTAAATTATCTTATTTATTAATCCAATGGTCTAATTTAGCTATAAATTATGACTATGAATGGCCATTTTCTATTTTCACTTACATCCATCATTAATGCACTTAAGCATTGTTAAGCACGCTTGTTATCCGAAATAAGCTATTGTACATCTTTCTGCCATTCTTCTTTTCACCCAACATGTTTACAAATCGCACTTTGACTTTGCTAAGTGTATCTAGAGGCGCACCGAATGTGAAAATTATTCTAAACAGTTTAATTATTATAATTTATGAATACACACTAACATGCATTGCTATGGGCGAATTTCACGTATAGTTGGGATGTCGCGGGACTAACGAGCTACCGTGTCCCCGGAAATGAAAAGGCTAATGAAGGACACCGTGGATTTTAGTCAGTACACGTCAGACAGTCCCTCCTACCCAGTCTTTGGTGGGAGGACTCATTTGATGATATTACCACGTTAAAAAAAAACATAGTTGTAATACAATTTCAGGCGATAAAATTTCAGAAAACGTTTCAAGCTAAGACACATCAAACCTTACCAAACCATTAAACCTATTATACTTAATACCTACATATATGAATGTAATTTAAATGAGCAGCTTGTCGAATTGCGTTGAAATTCACCCTATGATCCAGAGAATGAAGTTCATATTTGTTTGGAATGGTTTAGCAAAGTTAAAGTGTGTTCTATGCATATTGACTAAGGTTGCCCTTTTCATCCTTTTTACAATAATATATTGCTTTATTGCCAGTCTGTGCGATATCGCGCCTTCATACAAGATGGCTCCAACACATACGCACGGCGAGAGGTGGGCGTGGTCGCCTGCGTGGTCGTCGCCTGTAAGACGGATGACGTCAACACCTGCCCTTACAGGTACCACACTCACACAAACATAAGCTAAAACTTGCTGTAGTGCTATTTTCTGGAAGCGACGCGGACGCAGCGTCGAAACTGAAGTTTTATCTTTATTAAATTTTCAACTTAACGCTCCAAGCATAATGTAGAAAATCTATTAGGGACAGGCAATAACTTCGACTGGCTGTATTCTTAGAGAATAGCATTGCAACGCTATCTGCTACGATGATATTTGCTTTGTTCATGTCGTATATTTAATACTCTCATTTCGATATTTCAATAATATAAAGAATATGGTTTCAGTTCTATTATTCCAATTTTTAAAATCTAGATCATTATCGAACTCAAATCAATCGTTGATATTTTATCATGCCGTAAGCATTTGCCTCCAATGATCATCGACATTGTAACCTTTACTGAAAAAGCTAAACCCTGTAATAAAACTTCCAGATTCAACCAAACAGAAGGAATAACAGTAGAAAAACTGGAAATTGAAATGAAAACATACAGCAATACGTACAACGACACACTGGACTGTGACAACATAGAGTACTTCCCAGTCTCAGTGAGGACCAACAAGTTCCCCCTTAGTCCTAAAAACTTCACGTTGACCACGAAGTCGAAGGACCAATCAAAATGCGGACCCAAAGATCAAAATACCTTTTCTGTACTACAAAAGGAAATTTTAACCAGAAACAATCGTGAGCAACTGAACTACAAAATCACTGTTCCTCAGGATGGCCTGGTTTCCTTCGGCATTTGGGGAAGGATCTATACAAGAGATATTGATCATAATAAGGGCGTATCTGAAGAAGACATTCAGAATTTCAACACTCTTCTGGATCAGATATTTAGTTCTGATTCTGATTAAGAAGACTGCATTTGTGTAAATTGTGCCATTTTTTGTAATGTTTAGTTTGTAAAAGCGATTCTCACACGATACGGGACGTCTGCGTGGACGACCCGTATCGTGTGAGAATCGCTTTTCGAATCGGTTTGGGTGAAGCGAATCTCACGTTGTATAGGCTTGTATGAAATCTGAATCGATGCATTTAACTGATGCTTGTGATTAATGATCTTTAAGACTCGTATATACAAATTAGGTTGTTGATTGGTTATCGATGAAGTTCAGGATGGAAATGACGGCCGATATACCTTTTTTTTTATTAGTCTGCTCTGTCCTACTCCTGGGCAAAGGCCTCCCTCCACTCCTTCCACTTTTCGCGATACTGAGCGTCCTCCTTCTATTTTGGACGGAACAGTTCGTTCCGCCATCTCCTACGGGGCCTGCCACGACCTCGTCTCACAGTCTCAAGGCACCAGTTTTGTGTTATTTCAGCCCACAGTTTGTCCGGCATGCGGCAAACATGTCGTGCCCAGTTCTAAACCAACATGATTAATTAAAAATAAAACCGACACACAGCGCCCGATCGCGCGGACGATCGACGTTCACAACCTCTTTGCGAGGTGGTCTCATGTATGAATCGCCTTAATTTGATGCTGAATGGATTTGAAGATTGAGATTATTAGATAAACTGAAATAATGAAATGAATATGGGACTGAAAACTTAAAATGTTGTAGATTATAAAGTATAGTTTTGTAATATTTAGATTAAGTAGATCGTACCTAGGTTTTATACCGCATTTTATGATTTTTACCATTCTGAAAAGTGAAATACTAATCTGAAAAGCTTAAAAGCTTCGTTCAAACCGACTCTGTTTTATTTCGGACATCAGATTTTTATGTAAAATATTGTAAAAGAGTTATTTAAGTCTGTACAGAACATTAAAGTTTGTAAAATTCTGATGGAAATCGATTTAGTTTTGTTAATTTTCATAAATATGTTTTATTTATTGTAACTATAATATAGACGGCGTCAATTTCACCCACAAAGATAGTACAGTCAGCGAAATTGTAAGGTATGCAGGCAGCAATTTTCAAACGGTTTTCCTATATCTATCTAAATGCATACTATATGCTGTATGCTACATGCAGCCAAAGAGTTTGGTATGCAGACACATTGAAACTTACTTGAAGCACAACCGTTTGAAAATTGGCGTGAATACCAGCGTTAAATACTAGAAGCCGACCCCAAGTTTTCGAGAAAGCTTGGGTTGAAGCCGTCTTCAAGGATGATCTTAAGTATTTGATCAAATATTTATCAGTTTTTCATACAACTAGTCGTTAAGATTACTCGTAAAACCTTTAATACGTACATTTTATTAATGATTAAATGTTTATTGTTGTCGTAACTTTATTTATTTACTACGATCCGGTTATTCTTTCACAGGTATCATCCTGTGATCACCATCATTCACTGCTACGGAAACCAAAAAGGCTCAGATTGAGCGGTGGTGGCATTATCTATATACATATAAGACTTTTTCCTAAACAGTAGGAAAAGTCAAAACTGTACATTGAATATTTTTATTTAAATAATGCTTGGGAAGTCATCTACAATCGATAACGAAACCAAAAATATAGTTTATTTTTTATTTTTGTCTGTTAGTCTGTGTGTATGCAAGGATTTACTTCAAATTTGGCACGAATGTTATTAAGAGGTCGGGTCAATATAATAGGCTACATATTATCACGCTATCACCTACGGGGAACGAGCAGTGAATCTTTATTACTTCAGCGCATTCACGCAGACGAAGTCGCGGGCAGCAGCTTGATATGAAATAAACATAAGAGAAAACAGTTAAGTTTCATCACACATAATATTGAAGGGCCAATATATATATATATATATTTATCCCGCAAACAAACATCCGTCCGCTGAAGGCGAAAGTGCATTTAATTTGGCGTCCACCAGCTTTTGACGTCCGCATACCGGACGCCACTTATTTTGCCGCTGTCACTTAAGTCATTTTGGTCCTAGCTAGCTGTAGAACAAAAATCGATGGAAGCCAAAAATGCAATAAAATGAACGAAATTGTATATTGGATAGTTCCCGAAAAAATCTCGCCAGTGGTGAGGCGCTGCTGTAGCGCGTATATCTACAGCCGTATACCTCGGCAATTTTGCGTCCACAATTGCGACGTTGCCAGCTCGCTCACTTTAGCAAGAGATAGATAGATCATAACATACCGCAATCAAAACAATATTCACCGTCGTAGATGACGTACGCGTTGCGTATTATTTGGCGCTCGATTTGTATTAAAATATTACGACAGGTCCTTCACGTTTCGTTTCCGCATTTTGCTTCTTGAATGAGCAAGGCGACATGCAGCGTCTAGCTTGCTCTTTAAAATATCGCGTCGGTGATAATAGCAGAATGGTGATGGCGATGCTGATTGATTGCTTGATCGTGCCAGCAGAGAGTCAGCCTTTACGTGTGTAAGGTAGCGGGGAGGGTCTGTTGTGGACATATCACTGTCTACCCCTGACCTTGCCCAAAATGTTAGGGCATGGCGGGTCCTTGACGAGGTGGAAACATTGTCACTATACATCAGGTTCGATGTCTCCGTCTCTTCGACGACCCCCGTTGCCCATCGCCCGAGTGTCCCTTCACGCCCTAGGTGGGCGCTCGAGCTAATGGATAGGGAGACGCTACTCGTTGCTGCGAAGGTTCAAGCTCGGAATTCGTCTCCTGTGGTAGCCTGCCATGGTGGGTGTTGAATGTGTCTCTAAAATAATTTCGGCAAAGTTTAATAAAATACGGACGCCCGATAACTATACAGACGTTCAATTGGTATATATGCACGTCGAATAGCTATATACAGACGTCCAAGAGCTATATACGGACGTCCGGTAGCTGGACACGGACGTCCAATAGCTGTATACGGATTTAGAGTTCGGCGTGGCGGAACTGCGGCTCCGGGCAAGGAACAAGGCCCTTGGGACGGACGGAGACCCCACGCGCCCGTGCTTTGGCCTTGGCTCTTGGGACTTTTTAGGTCTTCGATTTCAAGGGCTCTTTAATGCCTGCCTTGAAACTGACCTGTTTCAAGGCAAGCATTAAAGACTCCACAGGGCGCCATCTTCTTATCGCCCTATATTGCTGCTCGACGAGTTGTAAGCTCTTCGAGCATACCATCACAGACCGCCTGGTCGAGCACCTGAGGAAATACAGCTCGGACCTCTCCCAGGTACAGTTTGGGTTTCGAGATGGTCGGCTAACCATTGATGCCATTTAGCGCGTAAAGCCCTCTTGGCTGAAGCAGTTGGTTCCGGGTGGGTGTAATTGGCGGTGTCACTTGACATCGCCAGGTTTATTGGATTGCCCTAACGTTCCTGAAATAATTTCATGTGCCGGTCATATTAGTATGATGTATTGAATTCACCCCACCAGTCTGCGGAGGGCTATCCCTTACATCTTGTATACGGACATCCAATAGCTATATACGGACGTCCAGCAGCTATATACGGACGTCCGATATAGCTATATGACAACGTGGCCGACAAATATCATAATGTGGCCCGCCTTCTATGCTATTCTCTAATAGACGCAACGCAGAGGCGACGCTGAGGCTGCGGTTTGTCTTTAGTAGATTTTGAACTTTAAACTCTAGAGTATAAAGTTGAAAATCCACTAACGACAAACCGCAGCCTCAGCGCCGAGGTGACGCTAATTATTCAAAAAAAATATTATAATAAATAAAAATAAATAAATAAATATTTAAGAGAATAGTACCCCCATGAACGCTTGCTATACCTGGGGTATCAGGCTCACTCTGCCGTCCAATATCATTACCTATTGAGCCTGTTGACCTTATTCATCTAAGTCCGTTCAGTAGTTTTTGCGTGAAAGAGTGACACAACAATTAATTCATCCATCTATTCTCAGTTCAATAGCACACTTTCACATTTACAATCTTAGCAAAGGATAAGATTTTCGTAGGTTCATATTTCAATATCGGGCATCCGTATAGGTATAGCTTCTTTTTTTTTGTCGTGGTAAAATCACAACGCGACAAGTGATAGTAAAAGAAAGAGACAAGTAAACCCAAAGCTGGCAACGTCTCGCAATCCCGAATACCAACCACACTCAGGACGTTAAACTGTCGACGCATTAGGTAAATCATGATCAATATATCTAGGAAGCCAATAATCTATCACCATGAATGGGGGTTCAAAAATGTTTGGGCATGACTGCAAGAAGAATATTGCCCCATATAAAATTGCAGGAAAACTATGTATCACATGGGGCGGGAAATCGAAAAACTAAGCAATATTCACAAATACATCATAAAAATTGCAAGAGGAACTGGGGGACGCCGTAATGATGCACAACGTGCATGACGCCAAATGCGTTCCTGGATGTAAATATATATATATATATATATATATATATATATATATATATATATATAAACAATTGTAAAATATATATATACTTATATGTAATATATATATATATATATATATATATATATATATATATATATATATATATATATATATATTTTACAATTGTTTCTCTCTTAGTCTCAACCTAGCCCAGAAGCAAAGATGAGACGGAGCGAGCTCATCGAGAAGAAACTGGAACTCCTGCGCACCGACGCGCGACCGAACTCAGTATAATCTATTTTACGGCCGTACTCCGACATGATGGTGGTTGCGAGGAAGGCCCCTCTAGTCCTCCCGGGGTCGCGGGTCTGTCTCATCACCGTAACCGTGACCCTGGAACGTAAAGGGCTATTGAAAGATCACCGTGGATTTTAATCCGTTCGGACACATTTGATTACCACGATAATAAAAAAAACCGACCAAGTGCGAGTCGGACTCGCCTTTAAAGGGTTCCGTAGCAGCAAGTAACATTATATAAAAGTTGGTTGTAACTTTGAAAGATAAATTGCGGTTTACGATTTATGACGTATTAAAAAAAAAATGTAAGTTGGTACGCACAATATTGAGTGATTTACCATGTTATTTTAATATCATGGACTTCTTATAGGTTTTCCTATAATCTATAAGGAGAAAACAAAATTCTGTATTTTTTTCAAAATTTTAGGTTCAGTAGTTTCGGAGATAAGGGGGGTGGGGAATGGTCAATTTTCGTCTATTTTCTTGAATAACTTGGAAACTATTTATTTTAAAATTACAAAAAAATACATTTAAGATCTTCTCAACAAGACCTTTCATTTGATATGCCACACGATGCAGTTTTCAGATTTTTTTTTTTAAATTTTCCCCTCCCCCCCCAAAAATGACCCCCCATATACAGATTTCATCTGCTCACGTCACACCTCTGTGTTTGGGTCACAGGAATTGATATGTGTACCTTTCAACTTAATCGGTCTAATAGATTCGGAGATAATTGACTGTAAGCGACGGACGGACAGACACACGAGTGATCCTATAAGGGTTCCGTTTTTGTATTCAGACGTACGGAACCCTAAAAAGGGCTACCTGGTACACTTGAATTTTGTACAGTACATTATGTGTTTGTACCAAATGAAAACTTAGTGCATTAATTTACCCTACATGATCTGAAACTTAAAGTCGATCGACTTAGTACTTATGCGGTGCGGACATAGTAAAGTATAATCAGACTGTTTTATCTGCTATTGATTCGGGATTGGGGAGCAGTAGTAAAGAAATAAATTAGAGTAAGGGCACGGCTGGGTTCGAGGTCGTACCCACCACTTTTGACACGTAAGTCAGAGCTGTTACTACTGCTATGCTATTCTCTATAATTCTCATCGCTGGACTCTACGATGTGCTCGTTGTCGAGATGGCTTTGAGATCGTCCGATCATGCAGCGCGAGTGGTGAGCGCTAGCATCATTGTCAGTAACTTAGTGAATATCAAACTTACGTCCCATCACTTCGGCTGCGCTGTCCTACCTGTCCACCTGGCTGCAACTGCACCGCTCTCAATGCATCTGGTATACTTCACGATATCTTCTTCTGATTCCAGCACTACACGTACAGAGCAGGCGTCTTCAGTGGCGTGAGATCGTTCTCTGGCGTAGCGACCGGCGGTACCAGGATTTGTGGCATCTACGCCTGCACTGGAAACACTCGTGATACTTGTGGCAAGAGGTAAAACAACAAAAAATGCCGAGGCAAAGAACTGGTCAATATAAACCTTCTAGTGGCTTCTATCTTTCTCTGTCTTTATCGTGCCTCTTTGTGGACTTAATTCAGGAGTTCTGAAAGAAAAATATCTGTGTAATGCGTATGCCATAACTGATCACACAACTGACACATGATCTACTCACCGTATATAATTATATTCTACTAGCTTTTGCCCGCGGCTTCGCTCGCGTAGAATTTGGTCTGCCTCATTAAGTTACGTGACATTTTTTTTTAATATTTATATTTTTTTTATGTAACTTCACATCGTACATCCCAGATTTCTAACTTCAAAATTAGTTTCCATACAATCTTTGAACACCTATACCTAATATTTAGAGGGAATCTCTTGAAGGTAGAATTATCTGAATTCTTTTCTAAGTGCTCATTATTTTAGAGGGCCAAAGCCTGCCGGGGTCGCGGGACTTACGAATTACCGTGAACCCGGTACGTAAACCGTAGCACTAATAATAACATCCTAATAATACACAATAAGCTAATAAAATTCCCTATCTCAAAAACTACTGAACCGATTTTGATGAAACTTGCAGTATTCCCTAAGTTGAACGATACATAGCACAAAAAAAAATATTTAAATCGGACGTGAAGTTCCGGAGACATGCGAACAATGAATCAGTCGATGCCTACTCCTTACTGTTAAGGAGTTGTACCTTTCATCATCAGCTCAGCTACATAAGATGATGATAACCATACGCAAGTACTTAAATTACTTCATAAGATTTACAAAAAACGATGCATGGGCCTATAAAATTTGAGGGTTGCCCTCGATTTCTCCAAGATCCAATCATCAGATCCTGATTTGGTGACAATGGGACCACACGGGAAGCACCAGCTTTCAAACAAAAAAAGAATCATGAAAATCGGTTCACCCAGTCGGTCGTTATTCGGTAACAAACTACTGTTAAGGAGTTGTACCTTCCATCATCAGCTCAGCTACATAAGATGATGATTACCATATGCAAGTACTTAAATTACTTCATAAGATTTACGAAAAACGATGGGTGAGCCTATAAAATGTGAGGGTTGCCCTCGATTTCTCCAAGATCCAATCATCAGATCCTGATTTGGTGACAATGGGACCACACGGGAAGCACCAGCTTTTAAACAAAAAAAGAATCATGAAAATCAGTTCACCCAGTCGGTCGTAATGCGGTAACAAACATAAAATTGATAACCTCCTCCTTTTTTTGAAGTCGGTTAAAAACTATCCTATGTCCTTTCTCAAGTTCCAAACTATGTCTGTACCAAATTTCACACAAATCGGTTCAGTAGTTTAGGCGTGAAGAAAAGACAGACAGACAGACAGAGTTACTTTCGCATTTATAATATTAAGTTTGGATAATGCAAAAAAAATACAGAACTTACAAACTCAATTACTCACCCTTTGTCTAAAATGAAGAAGTATACCCAAATCTCCATCTTTATTACAGGTTCACAACCTACGTGGAGAACACAACGGCAATTTTTGAGGAGCTGGTCATAACAGCGACGATGCCGACTCCCGCCCTCGTCGCTGACTTGGATACCAACAATGCAATCGTCTACCCTGTGTCTTCCAAAGTCTCCATCTTGCCTCTTGAATCCAAAGAGTTTGATTTTACTACTTCTAGGAGCGGCACTAATACCATATTTACGATGACGTTGAAGAATAGCGATGCTGAGTTATATACGTTCGCGGTGTGGGGCAGACGGTTTGCAACCGATGGTCAGGTTGAAAACCCGCCTTTAACTGATGCAGAAGCTGAAGCGTCAAATCTGTCTGCTGATCACCTTATAAGTAAAATGCTGTTTACGACTGTCATAGCTATGATGTGTTACACTCAGTTGTAGATACGGTTTTATCAATCAATTAAGAACGCAATCGGTTCGCCCGAACAGCGCAACACAAACCATAACTAGAAAGAAGCGCAAAAAAGCGCACATACGAGTGTTACCAGCTTATGACATATTAAGGCCTTCACATTGACACAGACTGTAAGGCAGGACATTTTACGGATTATTAGTTGGCGAGGCATGCCTTGGCATTTGTTATCATGCCTTTGCATGTTTTGGCGTGCGTCAACATGCCATCGCATCCTGTTGTTCGCATGCACTAGCGCATTCTTCAAATGCTCCGCCCTGCCATCCTCTGTGTACTGGCCTTTAGAATATTAGTTGTCTTATACTTATATGTCATATTAATCTACCAATATATTTATTTTTGTATTTACCTGATATATTTATTTGTACAAAGCATACCTGAATCTTATCATAAAAATTAAAACGGGGTATTTCCCTGATTTTCTAGTTAATTATTTGATTTCAGTTTCTGAGATTGTGTTTTTATCACGTTTATAATTATTTATTTTGAGATTTTGATATCGTAACGACGCCGATGTATCGGAGACTCAAAACAATTATCAATGTTATGATAATGTTAGCGATCATATTAGTTTGAAAACTCAAAATCTATTTATTCCCAAAGATGCTGCTTTCTATAGTGACATTTTCCGTTTTTGTGAAGTTAACTGGAACTTGGACGTTAATTTGAAGGAGAAAACGTTCCCCGTTCGGACACTAGAGGCGCTGTTTAATTTTTTCATACAATAAACGCAGTTAATAGGTATGTGCTTCAAGTAGGTACGCTGTAAATATAATGTATAAAAGCTTTATGTATTAATTTATAAGGCACACTAAAAGTGCAAAAAAGTAAGGAAAAACTTGAGTCAGTAATGCTGCCAGTTATTAATGTAACGTAAGTTTAATAAAGCACGCCACACACGGCTAAGTTACTATAATATTTTATCTTAAGATACCATAATATATTATGAAATATATATTATCTTTGTCGTGTGTGATGGTCTATTAAATTGTAATCTTAGCCGTGTGTGACGCGCTTAATACGTGTTAACATAATAATAAGAACAACCTGACCACTGGGCACGGTTCCCAAGCCTGGTACACTAGACTTTCATTTTTAATATTAAATGTTTTTATAAAAATATTTAAAAACAGTTGGGAAAATTAATAAAGTAATACGTATTAACATATTTTCTGTTTAAGGATATTTGGTTTTAAGCATTTAATTTATAAACTTGGCGAGAATCCTCATCATGATGGAGTGCCTTTTTCTCAATGGTGGGCAGCAACGCTAAGAATGCTTAGGAGTGCATTTAATAATTATTATAATCCTTAAATTTTGCATCATACAAAAACTATATTAAAATATACTGTTGTTATTAAGTTGTTTTATTTATTTACTTTATCACCCTTATAGTAAATGTGTAGTGTAGGTACTTTTCAATCAAACAAAGGGCTTTTTCTTTCGGATCCGATTATTCAATCCCGTTTTATTCGAATTTTCAAAGATGATCATATCAACTGTCTTTACTATCACGGTTCATTCGATTCACCATGACGTCTTCGTAAGAGTCATTCTAGTGTGGGAAAGAGACAGAACTATACAAGTCGTCTAGTGCGGGACGTGCGCGTGTGGTGGTGGTAGCCCCTGGTGACGGACGGACGGATAGTGGAACCTTTGATACGGTACACTTTTACCCTTTGGGTATGGAACTCTAAAAAAAAGCATATTAAACATACCATTATCATTTCTGTGGTGATATTTATAATGATAATATAATTCGAGGCGTTCGGAGGTAAGTAAGGGACTGATGAAGTTGCTTATGCAATGGCTCACTCCATCAGCTTTTTTTTTTGTATCGTGGTTAAATCATCAAATTAGTCCTCCCACCCAGAGCAGATTGGGAGGGACTGTCAGACTCGTACTGACTAAAATCCACGGTGTCCTTCAATAGCCCTTTACGTTCCGAGGTCACGGTAACTCGTAAAGTCCCGCGACCAGCTTTTATTGCTTGCAGAAATTATCAGTAGAACAGCGAAGTAAGCTGGTTCATTATTCGTTTAGAAACCATGGTGCTTGCCAAGCAGAGTCATGCATACCTTGCAATATTGCAGTGACTACAGTGTTTTTTTTTTTTTTTTTTTTTTTTTTATCGTGGTAAAATCATCAAATGAGTCCTCCCACCCAGGGCAGAGCGGGAGGGACTGTCAGACTTGTACTGACTAAAATCCACGGTGTCCTTCAACAGCCCTTTACGTACCGGGGTCACGGTAATCCCTAGGTCCCGCGATCCCGGCAGGCTTTGGCCTTCTACAGGCCCCGTCACTATGCTGACACTCTTTGAGGCGCGCGTGGAACACAACGCGCCGTCGACCCGGGCATGGTCCATGGTCGGACAGCGAGTCGCCCATTACTCGCTGCCCGCATGCCCGCGCCTACGGTGGCCGGAGATCGTCTTGCGACGTCCGACGCCGTGGGCGTCTACCACTGCGGCTGGGGTGGAGGGAGGACGCTGTCCTCTCCCTCAGGCGGCCCGCCTCCTCCTTCACGAGCATGACTGCTTCGCAGAAGGAGGCGACCGCTTCCCACTCCGTCTCGCCCCGCAGCATGGCCTCGACCAATGCCGGGCGCGAGAGGTCTCCGCCTATCGCCGTCGTGAGGACACGGCGGTGCTCTGCCCAAGCGGGGCAGTCCTGCACCGTATGCTCCACCGTGTCCTCCGGACGATCCTCGCAGTGGTGACACCCAGGCGTTTCTTCCCTCCCTATCAGACACAGGAACCTCCCGAAACTTCCGTGTCCGGTGAGGACCTGCGTCATGCGGTAGGTCAGGACGCCGTGACGCCTATCCAGCCACTCCTCAAAGAGGGGTCTTACCGCCGCGATTGCGGCGTGCCCGGACCTCGGTTGCGACAGTCGCTCCCTCCATACTGCCCTGAGATCACGCCGGAGCTCTTCCCGCCGCGACTCGACTTGTCGAGGCAGCGGGGATTCGCCCCGACGCTGCGCCTCCACGCGCCATTCATAGACGCGCTGGAGGGCAGTCGCCTCCAGATCCCAGGGCAGCAATCCGGCTAGGAGGTTGGCCGATTCGCCGGCGATCGTGCGGTATCCCCGGATCATCCGGATAGCCATGACCCTCTGGCATGCGACCAGCTTGAGTGGTCGCGTCCGGATGCTTGGGGCCCACACGGGGGCCCCGTAGAGGGCCATGGACCGCACGACACCGGCGTACAGCCTCCGGCAGGAGGCATTTGGCCCGCCGAGATTGGGCAGGAGTCGCTTGAGAGCGGCTGCTGCCCGGTTCAGCCTTGGGGCCAAATGCAGGAAATGCTCCCTGAAGTTCCATCGGCTGTCGAGGACGAGTCCCAGGTACTTCATCGTCCTCCCAACGCCGATGCGAACCCCCTCCACCGTAATGTGGGACTCTGAACGTGGCGCGTTCAGACGGCCATGAAAACACATGGCCTCTGTTTTGTGCAGCGCCACGTCGAGTCCCAACTGCCGGATCCTATTAGCGACTGTCGCTACCGCCTGCGTCGCCACGTCGGCTGCCGCCTGGTGCGACTCTCCCTTCGCCAGGACGAGCGTGTCGTCGGCGTAACAAATTACGCCGACGCCGTCAGGGAGGTCGCCGCGTGACTACAGTGATAGGCGTCAAATATCGCTGACTCTGTATACTGTCGAAATATTGACCATTTCTGACTCTGTTCTAAACCACAATATTATTGCAGAATGAAAACCATATTGGGTAATTTCACCACATCTAATTTACACTGACTCTCAGACTAACTACACGACAGCATTTTGTCCTGTGAGATGAACAGAAGGGGAAAGTCAGACTCATACTGACTAAAAACTACGGTGTTCCTTCAATATCCCTTTTCGTTCCAGGATCGTGGTTACCTGTTGAGACATGCCGAGACCCCGGTGGGCACCTTTCCCTCTGTAGGAGCCGCTTGCTGACAGTTCTTTCAGGCGCGGGTGGAACACGCCTGACTTTGATAGGTCTTGTAGACTTTTTTGGGGTTGGAAATCATGAAAAGACTTCTTTCACAATGGGTGGAGCAGAAAGGAGTGCCAGACTTGTGTGCCCAACCTGTTCTTTCATTTGCCCATTACTTATCAGGCCCTCGGTAACGCTTTTGAAAATTCCCGCAACTCGAGGTTACATGCCTGCCATGTCGCGGGACTCTCCAATTACCGTGACCCCAGTACGTAAAGGGCTATTGAAGGACACCGTGAATTTTAGTCAGTACGAGTCTGACAGTCCCTCCCGCTCTGCCCTGGGTGGAAGGACTCATTTGATGATATTACCACGCTAAAAAAAAAACTCGGTGGTTACATAACCTGATATTTTAGTAAAAACTCAGCTGGCGTTAACTGTTTATGTCTTTTTATTGTTTACATTTTTTTTTTCGATTGTTCGAGATTGTGCACCACGTATAGTCAAAAAAGGAGATCCTTTAAATTGTATAATCAGGCGTTACTTTGCGGAAATCCATGTCATTTAAAAGAAAGAAGAAACTCAATAGAGTTTTAAGTGGTTTGTCAGTGTTTTAAGTTATACAATGAGTCTGCGTATCAACCTCTTTTGCTGTATCTATTAAAAAACTTAAAGGCACAAATACACACCATATAGTCATATAGCATACAGGAAAACTGTTTTAAATGTGCCGCTTGGATACTTATCTTCTTTGGTGACTGTACATACGGTCGTACTTATTTGTATTTACCTATTTGTTGAAATTACTCATAACGCCACAATTAAATCAAACGCGCAGTGACTGGGAACTAAATAATACACATTATGAAGTATCTTTGTGTCGTATTACTGTTTTCTTGTATAGAACTCTCCTTTCAGGTAAGTTCTTATTTTTTTTACTCACTTACTTGTTTGAGCACCTACTGTACTTTCACAGTTATTAATACGACTTGTGACTAGGACTGTAGCACCATAACTATTTTTATACTAGTTTTTTTTTTAATGTCTTTTGACAATTCAAAAGTGCCCGTTATTGGCCTAGAGGAAATAAATGACTTGATTTGATAATTTAAACTGCGTAGTGTGAGAAATTAACAACGGTCACCATTGTGAATTGATATTATTCTGTTATCTTTAATATGAACGACTGAATCGAGTAAAAACAATAACAACGACACTTAATGACGGCGAGGCGGTATTTTTTCTAAATAACTTTAAAGGTACGTCGTTTTTTTTCGGTGGTAAAATCGTCAAATGAGTCCCCCATCCAGGGGGGACGGGAGGGACTGTCAGACTTTTACTGACTAAAATCCATCGTGTCCTTCAATAGTCTTTTACGTGCCGGGCCAAGGTTACCTGATAAGACCCGCGACCCCAGGTGAGGTATCGACGACCAAAAGAAGTCAGTTTTGACCCCATGTTGTGGGAGTTGCAAATTAGATCTAGCGTCACACATTTCTTGGGGTCGCGGGACTTATGATTTACCGTGACCCCGGTACGTAAAGGACTATTGAAGAACACCGTGGATTTTAGTCAGTACAAGTCTGACAGTCCCTCCCGCTCGGCCCTGGGTGGGAGGACTCATTTGATGATTTTACCACGTTAAAAAAAAAAGCATCACACATTTCAAGGAATGCCCCCAATTACAAATCAATACTTATCGTTTACACTTTATGAAATAAATCAATTATAATAATATATGTAAAATACATTTATAATACCTACCTAATATGATTATGGTCAAGCAAGCAGTTTATTAATAAAATACATACATGATAAGCCTGGCTTTATTCCCAGTTGATAGCAGTCATACCTAAGTGGCGGAATTTTGCTCAGTTTTTAACCAATATTTTTTTTTTTCATGTTTTCGATCCGTTTGGGGTTGAAACTCAGGCCGTGGAGGTATTCCACGAAGCACACCTAAAGTATACCACTTAGTGGAATATTTTAGGTGTGGTTCGTCTGGATGTGCTTCGTTTGGGTGTGCTTCGTGGAATACCTCGGCCGTGGGGTCCGAGTGATCACAGCCCATTTTTTATTTTATTTTATCGTGGGAGGGATTGTCAGACTCGTACTGACTAAAATCCACGGTGTCCTTCAATAGCCCTTTACGTTCCGGGGTCACGGTAATTCGTAAGTCCCGCGACGGCAAAGAGATATCAAAAGGACTTGTTTACGCTTCCCTTGTCCTAAGGCAGGGATGGCGAACCAGTGGCACGCGTGCCATTGATGGCACGTGATATAATATTTTGGGCACGCCACAGATCGACAAAGTACGTAACACACTATGAAATGTAAGAAACGAATGCGACTGAACCTAGCTACGGTGCGGAGGAGTTGTTAGCATTGCTTTATTATTTTCCCAATACTTACTAACTAGGTGAAAATTATTGGATGGCACATTTATGGTCTCATTAAACATTTCATTACAAAAAATTGCACGTTGATCCATAAAGGTTCGCCACCCCTGTCCTAAGGGCTGATTTTTACTTTGGCCAGATAGGCACATTACCAACTGACAGCGTTATTGTTATTACAACGTTTTCATTTTTTTTATTAATATGTTTACAAAAAAGAAATTAAAAAAACATTTCAACATATAAATATAATAGTGGCCCACTAGCATCGAGAACAGGGACCAAGGTGCCGGTGGTTAGGTCTCTAGAGGATCCTCCTCAGAATGCGCGCCGTGTCCAAGAGAACTGCTTTCTGCATCAAGCCCTTGAGTCAGCTGCACAATGAGAGCCTCTTAAGGTGTTGGACGAGGCTCTTCGCAATTAGTCCATTGACCGAAACGACTATTGATACAATGACTTATATTTTTATTGTTAGGGGCTCCCTTTCCCGCATTTGGACTCTTAGGTGGTCCGTTATGCGTGAGGTGGGACGTTTGGTTATATGAGCCAACCCAGCTCCTTCCAGAAGCTCAGAAGTCTCCTTAGACGTTCACAGGCTTCTTGGAGCGACCTCGGATTGCCAAGGTTTTGTGCCCGTTGGTTAGCAACGCCCTCGCATTCCAGGATCACGTGGGTTGCCGTTTCATCCGCGTTCAGGCAGGCCCCTGCACAACGGGCTGTCTGTCGCGTTGATGATAAACAGAACTGACAGCGTTGAGCAGGAAGTTTTAGATGCTCTGTTATAATAATAGTTTAGTTTATTTTATTTTAGTAATTTATGTCTTGGCAAATTAGTATCTTAGTGGGCGACCGTAACGTGCAGGCGGCGCACACTAACACTTCGCCAATACTCATTTATCATAGGAGATGAGAGCATAAATTCCTATTGTTCATTTTGTAATGAGTTTTAAAGACGTCATTACTTAATTAAGTCTCGTTTTAACAGAAATCACGACCAGAAGATGACCACTATGTCGCCGCCGTAGTGGAATATAGTACAAATGAATACAATGCTCAACAAAATCTTGTCAACTATGTCAATCTGATAAAGGAAGCTGCAGAAAAGGTATATTATCTTTAAAACATTAAAGAAATAAATCATTATGAAGCTGAAGTTAGTATATTTCTAGCCAGGTCACCTATTCTTCTTTGTCTTTAAACATTGTGAGATAGTTGGCTTGCGGCCGCATTATGACGTCTTAAAGCCAGTCTTCTTCCAGTCAGTGAAAGAGACAGAGCTATACAAGTCGTCTAGCGCCACATCGTTCACTCACTGGAACAAGCCTGGTTTTAAGACGTCATAATCCGACTCTTGGCCAGCCACTGGGCACATAAAAAAACGAGAAGAAGTACGATATTTAAAGTTGTGAAATTTAGACCTGTTTGGGGTTCAAACTCTGGTTGTGGGGTCCGAGTACTCACAGCTTCTACAAAGAGTTATGATAACGACTTGATGCCGCTTCCCATGACCCAAAGGCTCGCTTTTACCTTGGCCAGAGACTATTGCCATACGAAGAGGCAACACCGCCAGTCTCTTGGTGATATTACCAGTTGGAAGTTTTGAGAAGGAACTTTTTGATGCTTTGTAACAGTTTAGTTTTAGTTTCATTATATATTAGTAATTTAAATCCCTATTGTTAAAGTTGTTTAAACAATGTTTTCAGGGTGCTGATATAGTGGTGTTCCCAGAACAGACCTTAACGGATTCCATGTCATGGTTTGAAGTACCAATCAACGGCGCTTTGAAACAACATCCTATTCCAGCTGTTACACCTGAATTGTATGATAGGGTAAGTTACTGGCCATGCCGATGCGAGTAATAGGTGACTTGCCGTCCGTCATGGACCATGCTCGGGTCGACGGCGCGTCGTGTTCCACTCGCGCCTCAAAGAGCTGTCAGCAATATGACGCCCCCCCCCCTCCCTTAGAGAGCCTGCCGGGGTCGCGGGACTGTCTCATCAGGTAACCGTGACACTGGAATGTAAAAGGCTCTTGAAGGATCACCGTGGATTTTTTGCCAGTACAAGTCTGACAGTCCCTCCCGTCCTGCCCTGGGTAGGAGGAGTCATTTGATGATTTTACCATGATGAAAAAAGGTAAGTAATTAGTTTTTTTTTTGTTAGCCGATTTGACCCACTACTGAGCAAAGGCTTCCCCCTATTCATTCCATTCTCTCGATAGTGTACCTCTTCACGCCAATTCACAACGAAGCCATCCAAAGCGTCCCGCCATCTCCTCAGTCTGCCGGTCTGTGATGATTCTTCCAGAATCTGTAAAGATGATATAATTGTTAATTATAATTAAAATAAAAACAGTAACGATGGGTTTGTGAACTCGATGTCTCCATCCAGTGATCGTTGGAAGGAATGGGGGAATAGCCGAACAGTGGGACAGTACAAGCTAATTCATTTAGTAATTGTAACAGGTTTCCTGTCTTAGCACCCCGCAACGACGTAGCTCAGTAAAAACTTGGCGCCAGATTCCGATACAATTGTGGTTGGAGCCAGAAGCGTGAAGCTCACTGTATAACCCGCTGTGTAATAACGGATACAGGTTGTTTTTACACAGTCTAAATTCAATTATCTATCCTTGTTCCAGTTCTTGGCAGGCATATCAAAGGCCGCCCTGGAGAATGATATCTACGTGGTGGTAAATGGCCGTGAGCGTTTGGATTGCACAGCTCAAAACACGACGGACATCGGAGAGTACTGTCCCGATTCGAAAGAGTATCTCTTCATCACCAACGTTGTCTTCAGCAGGACTGGCGCGGTCATAGATAGGTGAGAGATAAGCTAATATTGTATTGACCGCAGTTTGGAATGGTGTGGAGACGAGACAGGGAGAAGATTCTACCAATAAAAGGAGACAAGCGAGATCAATTTGATTGGCCCAGCCCCCAAGGTCTTTCTGCTCGATACGTGTCTGCTTCAGTAAAAATCGGGTTAGGGCACGGTCCTGATAGCCTGACTAAAGATCATCATAGAAGTGTGGCAGAGGTACCCGCATCTTGCCTAACGTCATCAATAGGGCATAAACTCTAGTCGCCTGGTCTACTACTGAAACATTCCTGGTGGCCTTTTTATGTTCCAGATACCGTAAGATAAACTTGTTCTTGGATAAGGCCTCGCCAGCTCTTCGTCCTGATCTGGGCGAGTTCACCACAGACTTTGGAGTGACCTTCGGTCACTTCGTCTGCTTCGACATCTTGTTCCAAGTGCCTGCTGTGCAGTTGGTGCAGAAAAGACATGTAAAGAACGTCCTTTTCCCCACTATGTGGATGTCGGAACTACCGTATTTGACTGGTAAGTTAGAAGACAAAGTAAGTTTTTGACCAAAGTTTTGTGGCAAAGTTAAGAGGAAAGAAATCGTGCCGTCCTCGTGGCCCGGTACCCGCTCCATCCTACCTGCACAATCCGGGCCTGCGCATTCATGGCTGTATAAAAAAACGGAACATTTCGGAACGTACGAAGTAACAAAATACGTACGTATATGTAGACGTACCGAAACGGTTAGAACAACTCTTACATATCAAAATATTTAAGTTTGAGCAAGTTGTTACGTGAAGGAAAAGAGTTATTTTCATCTGGACAGATTTTCATTTCGTCAGTTTTTCGTTTTGATAGTAAAAGTATAGACACAATGAGTGATATATTTTATTCAAGTGCTCTATTAATCACAAGATTTTTGTTCCATCCCATTCTATCTGTCGAGAGGAAGCTTGTGCTCTATTTATATTATTTATAAATACGTTATAATAGCTATGCGTGCAACAGTTCAGAGCGATTATCTTATATGTTTCAGCTGTCCAGATGCAGGAATCGTACGCTTATACAAATGATGTGAACGTCTTGGCAGCTGGGGCAAATAACCCAATGGTGGGCAATACAGGTCTGTTAGCTCATAACCTATTCATTTTTGGTTGATCCATTATCATGAAATAACCGGATATGAATATTGTGACAAAAGAAAATGTATTTTCAGGTTCTGGAATATATTCTGGCAAAGCTGGTGCCTTAATCAGCATTATGCCAGGATTAAGCACCACTAAAGTACTTGTAGCCAAAGTTCCTAAAGTACCTGGACAGGTAAGACCATTTTCTACTCATTTTTGGTCTAATAAACATCTTTAACCCAACTTTACTGGCTACTCAGGATTCAGTGTCTGCTGTAAAAATAAACGATCACAATGAAAGCATTTATTTCAAGTAGGCCAGTTACAGGCACTTTTGAATAGTCAAAAGACAATGGCTGCTAATTTTAAATCGTGTTCGATGTGATTATAATTGTTTTTCTTTTCTTTCCTTCCACCATACCAGTTAACGGAAACATATCCAGGCCCCACCCTCAGGAATCCAGCAGAGCTCGGCAACCTCCGCCTGGCACAAGACCTATCACTCCGCTATCACAACAGTAGGCTGCTGCAGCCAGGCTCCCAGCAGTTCACGCTGGCGCACGGTGACACCACCTGTAACTTCAAGGTCACTCTCACCCAAAGAGATGGCAGCAAGGTGAGTAGATATTGGAGTTTTTTGATTATTGTGTATCAGACGCGGGCATGTAGACGACGTACCACATATTGTACCTAATGGGTGACTCGCTTATCGATCATGAACCATGCCTAGGTCGACGGCGCGTCGTGTTACACGCGCGTCAAAGAGCTGCCAGCATTTTGACAGAGCCCCTATAGGGCCTAAACAACCGTGACCCTGAAACGTAAAGGGCTATTGAAGGAACAGTGTGGATTTCATTGAGTACGAGTCCACCCTTTTTTTTTTTCTTTTCGTGGTAAAATCATCAAATGAGTCCTCCCACCCAGGGCAGGGCGGGAGATACTGTCAGACTTGTACTGACTAAAATCCACGGTGTCCCTTTACGTACTAGGGTCACGGTAATCCCTTGGTCCCGCGACCACGAGTCCACCCTGGGATGGAAAACTCACTTGGAAGGTTGTTAATGTTTTACAAATAACCCTTAAAGTTTCCAAACCTTGAATGTTCTTTCTTCCAGCATTATCGATACAGAGCAGCAGTGTTCAGCGGGCTCAGATCGTGCTACATCCGGCTGAAGCGTGGTGTGAGGGTGTGCGGCATATATGCGTGCACTGGCGATGATGTAACAACTTGTGGCGTCAGGTAAACCGTAAACCGGCAAGGAGTAGCTCCGAGAATTGAACTGAAAACTCGATGTTAAATTAAACAATCTATTTGGTCTGCAAACAGCACTGTTAGGAAGTTAAAATTTGCAAATATTACTGTGTCAGTAGGGAGTACGTGAGCTAACTCCTCACGGCCCTTGAGTATTTTGTTAGCTGAAGATTTTCTTTTATAAATATGGAGATAACCTTATATATAATCAAACAAACAATAATTATTTTCGTTGTTTATTTCAAATTCCGGCCCGTTATTACTTAATTTTACCACTTTGTGGCCCTTGCATACCAAAAACTTGCTGACTGCTGTAAAAATCAGAAACATATTTGAAAATTTTGCCATCAAAAGGCCTTAGAAACGCCTTTGAAAGCCACATAAGGAAGAGTGAAAGTCTTCATTGCAAAAATCTGTTTTAGAAAATGTAAAGCTCCAGCGCATATGATGATAAACCAATTAAATAAACTCAACTAACTACCCTTTCTTGCAGGTTGGACTTTTTACTAGTAGTTTTAAAAGCAATTAAAAGGTATCTTTGTTATCAAATCTCAATCACATCCCTGTGTTTTATACAGGTTCACGCCGTATGAAAAGAACGCCACTGCCATTTTTGAGGAGCTCAGCATAACAGCCACGATGCCGACTCCCATATTCGACGAGAAGCTATCCACTAATAATTCCATCGTATATCCGGTTTCTACCACTGTCGACATCCTGCCTTTGGAACCAAAGAACTTCGCTTATGCCGTCGTAAAGAACAATGAGGAAACTGAACATACTATCAGGTTGAAAAAGAATAACGCTGAGCTGTACTCGTTCGGCCTTTTTGCAAGACATTTTGATATCGATGAAACGGATGAACCGAATCGATCTATGAGGATGGTATCATCGCTTCTGGGCACAGCATGGTACGATTGGTAGTTTTTCAGTTTAAATTCTCCGCACAAGCGAGCTCGCTCATGATGCGATGCGATACAGAATTGAATCGAATGTCGATATCGGTCAGATATCGCACAAACGTCCGGCCGAAGAAAATGTATGGACAATTGCTAGTGTTTGCTATTGGTGTCGCACAGCTTGACGATATATTGCTTGTACGTCCTTAAGACAACGTTCTGTATTCGAAATACTGGTGATCTTTTATTTATTTATAAATACCAGAAACCATTTTATATTTAACCCGATTTTCCTAGTTCACGGTCGAATTACATTGCAGCGCTCTATTAGCAATATGTGCGATTTGAATCGGTAATCGACTCGATATCGCACGCGTCATTAGCAAGCTAGCTCTCGTGGCGAATTTTTGTTATTTTCAAATAAATAAAATGTGACAAATACATTTTTTAACCAACAGGCATTTAGCACTATGGGTTTGGGTCCTCTGGGGCACCGGCAGTTTGCTGACAGCTCCTGGAGGCTAGGAATACGATATACGACTTCGACTTGGGACCTGTCCTTGACCGGACGGCGAGATGCCACTAAATAAAAGTTGCCATAAGCTTCCAGAAAAGAATCAGTTTAATCTTGAGCGTCGTAAAATTTTCATTATAAGTAATAAATGGGGGCAAGGTAAAACAAAATCCGTAAAAACTTAAAAGTTACTACTCCAAAACAACCCAGCTAGCACCCCTAGTTATCGTTAATTAGGTTAGTTTTATATCTACTGAATACATTAATTATGTTCTGTTTGCATTCATGCTTTGATTATGTTTATGTATCATTTATTCTTTTTATATTATCTTTACATGGTATTTGAAAAAATCGCTTTCGATTTGTACCTGACTGACCTCTACCTGTCAACTGTCACTTAAAAATCATGTTTATTAAACAATTCCTGCAAATTAGTTTATTTATTATCTTTTATCTTGTTCACATGATCATTGTTTATTTAAGAGCGTGCAAGTGTTAGAAAAGTGTGCATGAGGTTACAAAATGGTGCTATGCACGCACTGGGGGTGCGTGCATAGCGCCATTCATTCATTTTCAAGACACGATTGGCGCAGTGCCGTGAGCGTTTAACTGCTATGCAGCGTATTTACGCGTATTATATGCGCGAACGGACCAAAAATTTTTATGATTTACAAGTAGTTGTTTCGGGTCTGGGTGTTTGTGTATGTGAGTTTATATGTTTATAAACACACCCACGACACAGTAGAAATTAATTTAATTTTTATTATGGCAAAATACAACGCTAGTGCTGAATCAAGTTTATTTTGTTGATTTTAATGGGTGATGCAATGATAATTAAGATAATTAAATTACTATTTACTCAGTGATAAAATTATTTCGTATCATTATGAAACAAATAATATGTAAGAAGATGAAAATTTCTATTATAGAGAGAGATCTCAAGTTAGTTTTAATTGATTCAACTATTATTTTTAACACAAGACAGGCATTGTACTTTACGCCAGCGGTTACTCCCGCTACAACTCGAAAATTATCCCATGGGAATATATATCCTATAAGTTAATTCAGGTTATAAGCTACCTGTGTTCCACATTTCATCCAAAATCCTCAAGTATTATTTTGTGTGAAAGAGTAACATTGTTTAACTTTGTTTGTTTACACTGATTGTTTTTTAATTTTATGGAAAAATAATTGAACTGTTTTATTTAAAATCTTTATTTTTAAATAAAGAATCTTAAAAGAAGAAATCATAATGTGATGTATCGTAACGAAAAAGATTTTGATTTTTCAAAGTGATTACAAACTTTTTTTTATGTGCGACTGTCATTGGTACTATTAATGAATATTTTACAAATCTATTATAGTTACGTACCTAAATAGAAAAATAATAACAAAGAGTCTAATATTTGTTTAAAAATTAAAATATAACAAATAGTTTGATTAATCGTGTAGTTCTGATATAAATGTTTTCGACTGATAAGGCTAGCTGATAAAGCAAGACATACACACTTTTATTGTATGTTACATCAATCATGCGCAATATGTACAGGGTGGTGCTTAAAAATGAGTGGAAAATATAACTTGAACTCATAATGATGTATGATTAAGTGGCAAATGGCAAATCAAAACTCAAAACGTCTAGACAAGAGGAAATCGATAACAATCGATAAATGTAAACGCTAGATTGCCAATAGATTTCAACTTTATGCACTTTTTTTTTTCTTTTTTCGTTGTAAAATCATCAAATGTGTCCTCCCACCCAGGGCAGAGCGGGAGATCCTGTCAGACTCGTACTGACTAAAATCCACGGTGTGCTTCAATAGCTCTTTACGTTCCGAAGTCACGGTAATTCGTAAGTCCCGCGACCCCGGCAGGCTTTGGTCCTCTGGAGGGGGAGGGGGGCGTCACTTTGAGGCAACTTTATGCACTTGGGTATAAAGTTGAAAATCTATAAAGAGCTCAAGTCGTATTTGATAGATTTTCAACGAATACTGTGATATCCACTTGTCTAGGAACTCTTATAAGACAAACTTTAGTTTATTTTAAAGATAACAGAGCATTCTCGTTTATTGTTTGCCACTCGTCTAGGTCTTGTGTACGAAGGTGCCCCAGTGCCCTTCCATTTAGGTACGCTAACACATTAATATGAAACGAAAGAAAACGAGTTTTCCACACCCTGTATACATTCTCCAGCTCTAAACTTGTCAAATCATTTAGAACAACATCTTATTAATGTCAGTACTGCACACAGCACGAGACTGTTCACACGTTACGTACAAATGACACGTCACCATCACCTTGACATCGATATCGCGGCGCATCTAAACTTCGTGTGAATAGACACTATAAGAGATAGTTCCGCCGATATCGTGTGTCCATTATCTTAGCGGCAAATTGACTGAGTACTTAATAAATTGGTTTTTGTATTTATTTAAAAAGTTTTAAAATAGTTAAAATGGTGCAAAATAAGAGAGTGCTCGTTA
This sequence comes from Agrotis puta, assembly GCA_943136025.2. Taxonomy (NCBI): domain Eukaryota; kingdom Metazoa; phylum Arthropoda; class Insecta; order Lepidoptera; family Noctuidae; genus Agrotis; species Agrotis puta. The sequence goes on from OW964187.2 coordinate 10,677,208, forward strand.
TTTACACAGGAGGTACCTTTGGTATGCTGAAAAATGAAAAAGGAGGTTAGTTTTTTTATATTTCATTTGAATATTAACATTTAAAAAACTTAACAGAATATGTAAGATTGTAGATAGTTCAAAAAGAAAACAATAACAGTTTCAGAGTCATTATTTTCTAATTTAAAATAGTTCTTTTTTTTATAAATACTTGTAATGTTTTTCTTTAAAATAAGCACTTAAGTGATTCTGTCTTAACTAAACATAGACATCTCACGTATAAGGATCACTTATTCACATATTATAAAGGTGTTAATAAAATACTAAGAGCTGTATTTGTTCATGTTTTGCCCAAGGCCAGGTTGATAGTTTAACTAAATATGCATAATAAATAGTGAAAAAATAGTAAAAGTAGTTACGTAGCGCAGTACCACAATCTTAAAACCTCGGGGAGATAGGGGAACAGTGTATAAGACGAGGACGCGAGGTATGATGGGAAATCACCCACTTATGGTAAACTTAACACAATACTAACGTAGCGCAAGCGCCAAAAGGACACCATTTGTTAATAGCCTCTTGCAAATGACGTCATGATGGCGCTTGCGCTACGTTAGTGTTGTGTTAAGTATGCCTAAAGAGTGTATGTCCCCATTATACCTCGCGTCACCGTCTTATACACTGTTCCCCTAAATTCGGAGTATGATTGGTTACAGACAAAGATCCAATTGAAGATAGCAACCGAAATCATATCATATATATATATAATATACATTTCAGTACTGGTGCCACAGAAGGACATCGAGGCAGTGATCAGGAGACTGCCTCAGTTACACGACAATGAATACTGGAAGACAAATCTAGCTGGGACAGAGCATAAGGAATACTTAGCATTACCAGGTAAACTCATATGATTAACTAGCGACCAGCCCCATATAAACCTTCCTCTTGAATCACTCTATCTATTAAAAAAACCCGCATCAAAATCCGTTGCGTAGTTTTAAAGATCTAAGCATACATAGGGACAGACAGACAGAGAGAAGCGACTTTGTTTTATACTATGTAGTGATTTTGAGAATCTGAGAGGAAACAATCGACATAGTAACTGTGCTTTTTGCTCCGAGAACTGTGGTGGTTCAGTGGTAGCGGTCCCGACTTACGAGTTTGTGAGTCATGAGTTCGAACACAGCCAGGCGTATTTCTTTGTGTAATTTATTTCATCTCCACTGCTCTCAAAACGGTGAAGGAAAACATCGTGAGGAAACCCGCATGTCCTAGAACCAAAAATTCGAAGACATGTGACATCTACGAACTGGCACGTTTGGTGGATTTCGATCCACTCCCGCTCTCAGAAAGGAGGCCTGCATCCCAGCAATGGTAATATTATGGACTGCTGATGATGACGTGTTCTTTCCTCGTGGACTCACACATTAGGTTATTGTCTGTTAAATTAAATGTACGACTAAATGCCTACAGACAGTAGGCCGACAGACACTACGTCGACAAACACTACGCCGACAAAAACTACGTCGACAGACAGTACGTTGACAGACACTACGCCGACAAACACTACGCCGACAAACACTACGCCGACAAAAACTACGTCGACAGACAGTACGTTGACAGACACTACGCCCATAAACACTACGCCGACAAACACTACGCCGACAAACACTACGCCGACAGACACTACGCCGACAAAGTGTACACCGACAAGACTTTGATGTGATGCCGATGCCGTTGCCCGGTGTGGACCGCTTGGAGGTGGATTCCACCCAGCTCAAATTATAATAGTAGTAAGAGTGGCTGACTTGATAGCGGTGTTCGTTCTTAGTAGATTACACGATGCCAATTGAAAGCTATCTTGCATCTAGATATAGTATTTGCGATGTTGAAATGTAATTTATAGGTGTTCGTTATAGATATCTTATAAGATATTATTTGTTTTATGACAATACATTTCCGCAAAGCAACATTCTGTAATTGCATTTTGTAATTGTAATTTCTGTAATTTGTTAATAAACCAGTGTCATACTATTTATTGCAAGACATGTGTATGACATAATTATTAACCTAAAAAAGTACTTAGAAGGTTGTGAGCATAATAAACTTAATACACATCACTCCCGAGAGTCCCCAGTTAGTTCAAATCTTTGTCACATCGCGCGTTGCGATCGATCGAACTGCCGACTTCTCATTTAAAGGCAAAGATAGGGTATAAAATACGGTTTAGGTAACTTGTAACTTACTGAATAAAGGAAGTACTTTATTCCGAAGATTCTTGGACTTATTTCTCTCACACTCATCATCAATCTCCTACTTCTAAGATTACGTCCATATCGAATGGTCTACCTACTCACAACTCAATGAGAACCAATTGAAGACAAATTGGGAACTATAAATGGGAAGCGTTCGTGATCAAAATAATGTTACTCTATTGGGCATCAAGTACTTTAAGGCTTTACTAGTTGATTAGGAATGGCCGATAAATTGTTATAAATGATGATGCCAGATATCAGACACAATTCTTTTAACTTCCATTTCACTTCACTTATCGTAATGTGATAGATAAATATATAAATAGCCCTATTTAATTTAACCAACCTTTTGTGCGGAATCGCATGCAATTTCATTTCACAGATGAGCGTGCGCGGTGATAGATTTACAATCAGAAACTTATACCATGAGATGGTTCGAAGTTGAACTCGTATTCGAAATCTAAATAAGTTGAAGGCGATTTTTTTTATGTGTTGTTAATTTTATCACGAACCTCTTTTTATATTTATTTTAGATGGCAAAGACACAGAACAGAAGATTTTATATAAAATATATGAATATGATGAACTAAAGGACTCTTCAGATTTCACCATGGACGACTGGATTAGACAGGCCAGAGATATAAAGGTAATTTCTAGAACATGCAACAAATATAACGCCAATTAACAAAAAAAAATTGCAACGAAATTGAGCAACTCCTCTTCGTCGCTTTAACTTGTAATATGCCTAAGAGTCTGGCAGAGTTGTCAGGTTGTAAGTATGGCAGCACTTCGCCTTTGGCAAAATTAAGCCAGCCATGAATTACATCATTGTGTAGTAGCTTTGTTTCTGGCCGACTTCAGACTTATTCAGACTTATAAAACGATTCTAAGAAGATAAACCGCAATTTATCTAAAAGCATTGTTCATAACAAATTAAACTCTATTTGTCTGTTCTGTAGCTTCACTATAATATAACAAGAAATTGTTATCAATACTGAGGAAATAGCCGACCTACAAGAAGGACAGTTGCTTATCTATCGACAGTTTCCAGGGTAATAAGATAAAAATAAATATCATCAAATATTGTCATTATCATCGGTCTCTTCTTTTATCAACTATGTCGAGCTAAATTCTAACGAATGCAGTTGAGTACAACCTAGTATCTAACTTACAAAGACTGTTTAGCTGACTTCTACGTGTATTATCTGTATTCCCGTTTCTCTCTTCAGTCAGTTGCCGTCCACTTCTGCAGTGCTATTCTCTATAAACACAGACTTGTGACAGCGCGACAGTCGCAGCGCTCACGTTTGGCACTAAAGTTTGCCATTCACTAAGCTAATCTTGCAGCTCGAGCGGTGAATGCGATTGGACGGTCTCAAAGCCGTCTCATTGAGACATCGTAGACTCCAGTTATCAGATTTCTTATACAGAATTAAATAGCAGGACGTAAGCCTCCCCCAAATAACTCCAACCATCCCGATCATGGGCAGTCCGCATTCATCCACCTCTTCAAGCCATGCGTTCCATCGTACCGTAGGACGTACACACACACACACACAGAATCTGCCTATGTGTGGACTCCACTCCGTTACTACAATTACAGATAATACAATTCTACGGCCTTAACATCGAATTCCGTATGTTCCAGAAATTCTATCATGACTACGATGGCTTCGTAGTTCTCCACGGCACGGACACGACAGCCTACGGAGCTTCCATTTTGTCTTTCATGCTGGAATCCGTCGGCAAGACTGTCGTACTCACTGGAGCACAGGTACTTATAAGAAACCCAGAAAAAACCCACATTGAAATCTTTAAATGAAAACATTCTGCAGCTTAAAAATCTGATTATGCTGAAACTTAGCCAGGTTTTAAAAGCAAAACAATAATATAGCACTTCAAAACTCTGAAGTACTTACAGCTCGGGAAATAAGTGACAATCAACGTGACAGGCCTATATTCGTGTGGAGCTCTGCCCCAGAAACACCCTGAATGCAGATCCATATCAAACAATACCTTTTCAACGGTACTTATAAAGCACAGGTTCAAAAGTTATGTTGGTTTTGGTACTTCTTTCGCATACTTGGTGACGGCCAGATAGTAGAATAGAAGGTTAGTGAGGGGTGGTGAGGGATATCACCACATAACGCAATATAATTTTAATCTAACTTCAGTGTGGGAAAGAGATGGAGCTAGACGATATATATGCCCTCCTCTATCTCCACTCCGATGACAGTCAGCTTGTGGAAGTTAACAAAAGGTATATTTAATTCCAGGTCCCTATCTTCCAACCCCGCAGCGACGGTAACAACAACCTGTTGTGCGCTATCCTGGTGGCCGCCACACAGCACATTCCCGAAGTCACTGTGTTCTTCGGAGCCAGACTTTTCAGAGGAACAAGGTAGAGATATATTTCCTGAAACTGGCCAATATTCCAATTTTCATATAGATGTTGTCAACATGGTCAGATCTTGCATAGATAGGTTTTCCATGTAGAATGGAGCCACCAAAGCCTACTGGAATTTCGACAACTTTCGTACGCGTACAGTTGACAACTAGCTGGGCATGGATGCTATATTAATTGCTCGCTCGAATCCAGTCATATTGAATTTTGCCACAAAAAAAAAGCCTCTCAGATTGCCGTAGCTTCTTTACACCTATGATAATCATATCCTGGGCAGTAAGCTAGTTCACACGCTAACTGGCTACTCATTTCGCCATGATATCATGGTGAATGGTGATATAACAATTCCACAATCACCCCAACATTAGTTAGAGTAAGATCCACTGCGTGTATATGCGATAGTGTGGTCAATTAGGGCCACACTATCGGCTAATGCCGTTAATTATCACATCAATGGACGTTTTTACGAAAACGCAAAATTTAACGGGAAATGCCGTAAGTGTTCACAATTTAATTGGAAAAATTCATGCAACATTCCATTACCTTCACAGAGTAAAGAAAGTATCAAACACAAAGATCTACGCCTTCGACTCCCCCAACTTCCCAGCTCTCTTGGAAGCCAAGACTACCCTGGAGGTGGACCCCAAGATGTTGATCCATCCGGCAGGCTCAGTGCCGAACGAGTGCCGGTTACATGATCAGCTCTGCAGGAAGGTGTACATATTGAAGGTGGCGCCCACCATCACGCCTGAGTTGATCAGGGCTGTGTTCTCAGGGATGGAAGGTGAATATGATTTCAATATTTGTTGTCTTAGGGCTCAATTTCATTTGAATTTATAAAGACTGCACTATACATTATCGTCGCTTACATCCATGAGATGAGAACTGCAGCTCTTCTCTTCAAGATTTTTTGATAAGTTGTAGGTCACAGCTGTAACTGTGGCACAACCAATTTTACTAAAACATCACCGAAACATAACCGAAGAGTAGAATTGTGTTCATCGTCTTGAATCATCGGGGTCCCTCAGTAAGTGCTGATTGAATAAAGCAGAATCAGAATGACTTCAAGAAGTTGAAGTGCTTAGCTATGGTCTCTCTCTTTGTCGTAGGATAGCTTGGAGAAGTTTTCTCATTTTAGTTATCTACCTTGCATAATCAGGTGAGACCGATCGTAACTCCGGTGCAATTCCGAACCAGTATTAGCAGATGCCTCTCCTGTGTTTACTCATCTACCTGTCCCAGTCCAACATAGCGAGTTAATCACTAATGTCTTCTCACCAGGCGTGGTCCTGGAGACGTACGGCAACGGCAACATCCCCATCAAACGCAAGGAGATCTACAAGGAGATCGAGGCGGCGGTGAAGAACAAGGTGCTCGTCGTGAACGTGACGCAGTGCATCAATGGTACTGTCATCGCGAAGCCGCTGTATGAGACTGGATTGGTGAGTAAACATAACATCACACAGTTTGGTGATCTATGTAACTACTTTTAATATTGCTAGAGTACATAGCAATGACTTTCTTGGAATTCTTTCGTTATAATCCCAAATTTTGCCTTTTGGTGTTGAGTGGGTTTGGACGCCCAAATGTAAGTAAAATAAAGCTGTTCCTCATAGTTTCGGATTGTGCACATCCCTTAATCTTGTTCCTTTCCTCATAAAAATATCACCCTATATACAACAATCGGTGATGGACATTGAGCTATTACTTTTTCTAAACTATTTTTGATTTTGGAATTAATTAGGGATATGTATAAATAAATATATATGTATACTGGGTGACTTTTTCAACTGCGCGTGAAAGGCTATATCCGAAACTATGAGGAATATCGAAAAACGTTGAAAGGAGTCTCGAGGCCGATTTTGACGAAAATTAAAACTGCTTCATTGGATTTTAGAAAATTCATACATTTTTTTGTTACTTTCATTCATGCTTACCAAAATGTAATTTCCCAGCTCCTGTTGGAATGTGGCGTAGTACCAGCATACGACATGACGGCCGAGGCGGCGTGGGCCAAGCTCTCCTACGTACTCACCAAGAAGGAACTTAGCTATGAGGAGAAAGTTCAAGTAAGTTTTAACATAGATCTACTCCGGAACTAAAAGCATTGCATCAAATCTCCTCTCCAATATTTTTCTGAGTTATTGCATAGCTTTTATCACGGGCTTTGATCGCGGCGACCGAATCTAGAAGTTCCGTAACGAAAATAAACCTAACACTGTCATTGTCACATTTGTCATGTTAACGTGAATGAATAAGAATTAAGTTTTTTTTCTTCACGTTTCACTTGATTGACGTGGCTGACCATAGCCTAATTAGTAGAGTAACTTCCCATAGAGCAACGATGGAATAATATGCTCTTTAAATATTCGCGGTAGGCGATATGTTTTTCTTGTTTTTTCATACATAAAATAAATAAATAATTATGATTGCAGTTGATAAAAATCCTATGCAATAGCTTTATCGCGGCAGTCCCTGAGTGCCACACGTATTTTTTTAACTAGATTGTCTCGATTCGATCATATAATGAATTCTGAACGCTCTAGCTGGAATTCTTATACCGTACCTTATACCGCAGAGAGCTTTGCTTAAAGCTGTTTTTCACCATTTTTTTTATTGTGATAAACTTATTAAATGTGTCCTCCCATCCAGCCAGGGCGATACGGGAAGGACTGAAGACTTGTACAGTCTAAAATACACGGTGATCCTTCAATAGCCCTTTACGTTCCTGACCTCTTCATTGGCAGTACTTGTTTCGGTGAGGACCATTGATGATTTCTACTCCCCCGTCCTGAGTGAAGCGAAGGGACTGACAAACTCATTACTTACTAATGGGGTCGCGGGACTGTCGAATTAGGAATCCGTGACCCTCGAACGTGAAGGGCTGTTGAAGAATCACAGTGTATTTTAGTCAGTACAAGTCGACAGTCTCTTTCGTCCCGCCCTGGGTGGTAGGACTCATTTGATAATTATATCATGGTAAAAAAAAGCATGACATAATCAGTATTAATGTTCCCACAGGTGGGACACAGACCCTTTTCCTATTAAAGGGAAAAGGGTATGCAACATTCAGTATGGACCTTGGCATCAATTTTTTTTTCTTTCGCCAGTGTTTAAATTTTGGGCACAATTAGACTACCACCTAAGAAGACCATAGAAAAAAAAAAGTTTCTAAACCGTAACACACCAGAGATATGACGGTTTTTATTTTGTTCTAATTAGGAGTTATTTTTTGTAGGAATCCATAGAACTATTGATTTACTCCTGATTAGAACAAAAATAAAATCCGTTACTTCTCTGGTTGGTTACGGTTTAGAATTTTTTTATTATTTTTTACGAAGTTCTTAGGTTGCGGTCTGCTAATGACCAACATTTCATTACTGGCGAAAGAAAAAAAGAAAATGATGCCAAAAAGTTGCATACCCCTTTACACATAATATAACATTAATAGAATTTTTTTGTTACAGTTGATGAAGACGAATATTCGAGGAGAGATGTTGTAACCACCTTACTACCTAGTTTATAAATAATATAATATTAGTTAACCTACTAAAATATTGATAATTATGTAATGTACGAGTATTATACCGTCGAATAAATTATTCATAAGGTTTTCTCAATGATTGCATTTTTTTTATCTAGCCAATCATTCGAAACCGCGTTTCTTCAATTTTAATAAATTTGAATTTATTAAATTTGAATTTATAGTAGTCTCATTTTTTATTTCATTTTCAGACGTTTCTTAATGTTAAAAAAAGCCGCATCCTCGCCTTAACTCGGTCCCAGAGGGCAACACTTCTAGGGAGTGTACAGTCACGAGCAAAAGTATGTGTACACTAAGCAGTATTCAAAAGCGATTTTCTGCTACCATATTGATTAAACTTTTGCCTTGCTTTTTCATTAGACTTATATTTTGAAAGCCATACTATTATGTAATAGGCTTTATTTCGAAGTGGAAACCAGTATTTCACGAGTAAATTGCGTTTGAATTTTTAAGTGTATACATGTTATTGCTTGTGGCAGCACTTGCCTCGCTCCTTTTGTGTCAAAGCTCGCGCTTTTTGCTTGAAAGTTCACTCCGCTCTACACCACATCTTGTCAGACATTCCCAGCCACAGAGATGGACCAAATAAGTTCCACCAGATTTCCAAACAAAAAATAACCTACTCCTTTTTTGAAGTCGGTAAAAAAAACAATAATTCAGATTGTTACACAGATTTTTTATTAAAAAATAATCATTTTAGCTTATATTCAATATCAGAAATAAATTTAGATACATTTATTGTGCAAATATATTAAAACAACTTACTTTTTCAAGACGTTGTACTTAAATAATAATAGCAACAACAGAAAATAACAAAATTTGGTACCAACAAAATTAAAATATTTCATTAATTGTAGGTACATAATAAAAATTACAAAATGTCAAATGTAAAATGCATTACTTGGATTAAGAAGACACACACATCACACGGAAAAACCGAATTCCCAAGTTAACTGAAGCTTAAAAATAAGCTTTGGTGGGATTCAGAAGCTAACATAATTATTAAAATATAACACAATAATAATCACAAAAACCCTTAAAAAGCTGAAAGAACGAAGATTCTTTTTTTTTTTTGGTCGAAATTGTCAAACAATTTGACTGCGAAAACAGATTCACGTTGAGACCGATTTTACTTTATCTTTTTTTTTCAACTGAATAATATCTCAAACACAATAAAGCGAAATTTGTACGTTTTACAAAATCTTATTAAATAACACACAAACAAGATTAACTACTGAAAAAGGCAGTGCCTTAAGAACACGTCTTAAATTGTCTTAAATTTAAGGCCAACATTCCTGTTCGCTAATATCGGTCGCGTACGACCGGTCGCGTATTTAAGTAAGAAACCGAGGAATTAACCCCTAAGCACGGCTGAAGTTTCGAACCTATCCTACTCTCTTACACTTACGGTCATAAGATAAGTAAGATAGTAGTACGAACTAAAAATTGATGACGGCATGATTCGACAGTTGTATCGAATCCTGATGTGTTGCCAGAAACTATGAATTCTTAACTAGGGAAGTACGGCTCACTTAAAAGTTTTGAGTTACTTTGGTCCGTATCTTCGATTGCGGACTAAGAGTGTAGGCCCCCTGAAGCGTAGTACGCGCCGCTGACGTCAGTGTCGCATATGGTGCTATACAGATCACAATGCATATTCGTACGCGCGACCGACCGACGTACGCGACCGACATAACCGTAACGGGAATTTAGACCTAAGTTCTACACAGTTGTACAAAATCTAAACTCTATAAGACATTTACCTGTAGTCATTCTATTGAAAAATATACATCTTCGGTTATAAACATGTATTTACGCTATGAGTACGTTTAAACGTTATGGGCTACATGTATGTACTAAATAGGCAATCGATATTAATCTATTACTCGTATAGGTATATTAAGTATATAGGTAAATATAGTCTCGAACCAATTAAATATATGCCACCTTTATTTTTACTTGGTAAAATCATCAATGTGTCATTTCAACCCGAGAGGTGCAGAAGGAACTTCGAAGCAAATCGACCGAAAAATCGACCCGTGTAAATGCCCCATTACAGGGACGTAATCAGAGCCGAAAAGGGGTGTTCAACGGGGCCTAGGCACAGGGCGCAGGCCCTGGAGGGCTAGACCAGGACCAGAATTGCCCAAACCAGGGCGCAGTTAAGCCTTTGTCAAACAGACAGGCGATAGCGAACCGAACCGAGTCCGAAGCGGTAACGAACCGATACGAGACGTCAAACTGGGTGCAGCGAACTGAGGCGTGGCAGTTGTATTAGCTCGCTTTTTATGAACGACGTCAAACAGACCAAATGCGCCTTCGCCACGTCTTCGCATCGGTTCGGTCACGCTATCGGATCGCTTTCGCTTTTCTATGTGACTGGATTCAAACAATTCCATACATCACAAATAAAAACGCCTCGCTTCGCATTCGCCACGCCTGTCTGTTTAACAAAGGCTTTAAAGAAGTTCGCACTGGGCGCATAGAAGTCTAGTTACTGCACTGCATATTACATACCAGAATTCAAAAGTGATTTTTAACTACCGTTTTGATAAAAGTTTTACGTTTTCAGGAACATAGTATATTGGATGCCATACTATTTATTACGGAATGGGTCTTATCTCAAAGTTGAAAGAGTACAATTTTGCTTAGTGCTTACATTTTATTGGTCGTGACTGTATATTGAAGTAGTTATTCGAATACTTGCATCGATTTGATCGGAAACGTCCCCAAACATTGAGGAAGAGAGGGTACGGAACATTTTGGCTCAGAACAACATAAAAGGAAAGAATGGCATCATGATTCTAAAAGTCACACAAAACTCCTATTTAAAAATGTCATTTTGACTAAACTTCAATGTCAAAATCACAGTAAACTTTATTTTCAAAACAATAAGGTTGCTGTCAGGTTGTTGACAATGATAAGTCTATCAAAATTAAAGTTATCTTTTTTTACTAGGAAATGAAAGAAAGGACATCATGATTTGGATTTAAAAATAGAATCAAACCTCGCGCTGTCTAATTGGTTGATTAAAGTCACAACAACCAATCAAATCATGAGATGTGAAAACACAGAAAAGCATTGAAATATGCGCTTTATATTTCGACATTAGGGTTGAATTCAACATGGCATGGCAGCTATGATGTGTGGACGGCGCATGATCGATGTGTCGTTTCAAATATTGAAAATTAAACCGTTATCCTGCAAGATATAAAGATCAAATTCCAATGATGAATTAGTACGAGTTCACCGATGCCATTTTTTTCCTTTTATATCGATCTGAGCTTACATTATTAATAATACAGTTGAAAAATAAATATTATTGCTTACAAAGACATAGGTAGGTTGTACCATGGAATATTGTGGTGATTGTGGTAACTCGTATGGCACTGATCTGCTGTGATGTGGTGGACAGCTGGCTTACTGATGGGATCCTAGCTTGCCTCGTTCAGGTGTTATCTTCTTTCTTCTGGAAGAGATATACATAAGATTTGTGAGTGAAATCGATTGATAGAGTGTTCAGAGTTCCAGACCAGTTTATAGGTTCAGAGTGTTTATTTCGGTCGCGGGACTCACGAATTACTGTGACCCCAGAACGTAAAGGGCTATTGAAGGACACCGTGGATTTTAGTCAGTACGAGTCTGACAGTCCCTCCCGCTCTGCCTTGGGCGTGGTAAAATCATTAAATGAGTCCTCATTTGATGATTTTACCACGTTAAAAAAAAAGGTACTATTTGCTCACATATTTACAAACGAGCTGTCGCCAGCTACTTCGCTCGCTATAACTCGAAAATTATCCAACGGGAAGATAAAATCGGGTTAAAAATGTGATGTTATTTCCTATTTTTGTTAATTTATTTATCGCTTTTATAATATTACTAGGATATTGTAACTAAATACAATTTTGGCAAATATTTTACCAAAATGATCCTATAACCCCTATCGTTTCTCACCTCAATGCTCGTCCCTCTCTCCGCTACTGAGCCTTGGCGGGCTCAAGCCTCTTGAAGACCGCGTTGAGGTCCAGCCCCGTGAGGGTCTTGACAGCGGGAGGCAGGCCGCCCACCAGGCGCGCCACCTCGCCGGTCACCCCGCCGTCGCCCACCAGCACGATCTCATCCGTCTTGCTGAGGGGAGCTGATACTTCGGCTGCGATCTGGGGGGAGATTGGAAGGGTCAAATAAGTTAGAGGTAATAAAACCGAAGAAGTCAAATTTCCCATCCAACAATATATTGAAAAACTAAAAAGAAATTTAAATAAACATGGTCAATAATCAGTTTAAAGTTGTTTATGATACTACAGATTATACAATTTGTTAAATGTGCTTTTACAGAGCAATGATTGATATTTTTGTATTTTATAAAATATCTTTAAGTAATTTGGAAATTACATTTTTTCACGTAAGTCTCATCATCTTTTTAGTTTTAAGTCTCCAAAGGTGCTTTCAATGAAGTAAAATTTAAGACCTTTTGAGATGGAGGTCTACTAACAGTGCTACAAAAGATTCGGAGAGAAAAAAGTAGCGAGTCACCTCGGTAGGAAGCAACACGATGTCTTTCAACTTTCAGACAGTAGACTTATCCAAAGACAGACCTAGACGAGCGTTGCTTAAAATTGCTCAAAGGCAAATTTTGCCAATCACCATCATCCAATCCAACCAACTATCGGACGGCTCTCTCTACCACTGAGTGCGCTGTTTGATTTTACTAAACCTGTTCCACCTCCTTTACATTTAAAGAAATATCAGAAAATATGTTTCTTAAAAAAGTAAGTCATACCTTAGGCAGGGCCTCGAGCACCAGCGCCATGATGGCGGCCTCTCCGTACTGCTTGTACACCTTTGCTTTAGCCAGCATGCGCTCGGCGTCAGCCTTGCCCACATCTCCCAGAGCAGCGGCTTCGGCCAGACCCAGCACCTTCATACGCTCAGCATCGGCCCTAGCTTCCTCCACGGTTTTAGTTCTGGAAAATATAAGTATTAAACCTGTAATCTTTGAAGGGTAATGCAGATGATGTAAGTACTTTATAGTACCCACTTTTCGCCAGTTATTTATTTTTAAACCCCATGCAATAGAGGGCGAGGAAGGAACTAAGAAATTCCTAATATCTACAAAAAACAATTTTTCTTAAAAATAAACTATCTCTTTTCCTAGTTCAGGAATCGAACCTGAGACCACATGCCTAGTAATTGCGCTTGCCATGTTAAGCCCGCGGCATCACCTACGTATTTTGTTAACCTATACCTTGGTGCAAGCAATGAATTGAAAAAGCGAATATACATTTTTTTTAACACGTATCGTGTAAAAAATCGAAGTATCATCGGAAAAGTCACTGGGAGTAGCTAGACAACGCTATAATGTTGCTCACCGGTTTCCTTCCGCGATGGTCTGAAGACGGTAGGCCTCCGCCTCGGCCGGCAGCCTCACCTGCGCGTTCAGCTCCTCCTCACGGCGCAAGATCTCCTGCAGTTCCACCTGTAATAAAAATGGAACAAACACTTAAAATTTTTGCTTGTATGAAGGTGAAAGAGGCGAAAGAAGTAGTTTTCGGAGTCCAGTCAGAGTATTTTCTACCTACCACAATGGCAATTTAATTTTTTGGGATAACCCCGCTACCATATTCCCAAAACCACTGCAACTCCTGGAAACTATCACCATACCGAGAAAATGAAGCTCGACGAACCTCGGAGGAACGAGTTACGAACTGTCTTAGATTCCGCAACGAAGTGAAGTAGTTTTTTTTTTATTTTTTTTTTATCGTGGTAATATCCTCAAATACGTTCTCCCACCCAGGGCAGAGCGGGAGTGACTGTCAGACTCGTACTAACTAAAATCCACGGTGTCCTTCAATAGCCCTTTTCGTTCCGGGGTCACGGTAATTCGTACAGTTCCGCGACTTCGGGAAGCGAAGTAGCACGAAGAACACTAAGTATTTCTTTTTAAATATTTCTTTGTTAATGTTGTGTGTACCTATGACATGTATCAATAAACGTTTTTTCTTTCTTCCTATTGCCACTAAACATAACAGGTTCACTAGCTCGCTCACTAATGTGGTGCGCGGTTCGATTCGTGGGTCAGGTATAAAGATTTATTAAGTTTTTCCATCAGGAATTTTCATAGCAGCCAAATAGCCTAATACTTCATATCTATATCATAGCCAAATGGCTACAGGTACAGTCAACAGCAAAAGTAGATGATCAAAATCAGAAGTTCAATACTAATGAACGGAGTTCGCGTCGGAACTGTGTGGCGTCGAAGTGATTCAAAAGTATGTGATTGTAAATACCAAACATTTACTACTAGTTCATCTACACAGTTCTGACGCGAACTCCGTTCATTAGTATTGAATTTTGATCATCTCCGATCAATAAAACCCGTTTCTACGTCGTCATACTACGCGACCACTCGACCAGGTCTGATGATTATAAACAGGAGTTGAGTCTTACCTGGATCTGCTTGCGTCTCTCAACGACCTCGATCTCAATCTCTTCGCTTCGTATCTTCTGCTTTATCTTCGCAGCTTGCAGTTCGTATGCCAGCGCAGCTTCCGCTTTCTACAACAAGCAAATAAACAATTTACTTCCAATATTCGGGGCTGCTACTGGATAATTCTGATCGAAAAATCTGATATCAGTTTTAGCTTACTCTCAGCAGTCGCGCTGATTTGGATCTGGAGTCTATATCGGAACGCAGTGGTTAACAAAATACAACGTGAAATTGAATATTTTTGTTGATTCAAATCAAATCAAATCATTTATTTTAACTAGGCCAATTACAGGAACTTTTGAATTGTCAGCAGACATAAAATAGTAAAAAATAGTTATGGTGCTACAGTCCCAGTCACAAGACATAAAAACTGTGAAAGTACCGTAGGTGCTCATTCCAAAGCGTAGGTATCTATGGAGAAGAATGAGTAAGAAACTCTATGGACATTCTTTTTCAATTGCCAAAATTATTTACAGAACGTTTGTTACATCATTCATCGTCAGATGGTACATTATGTGAGAACGTGGCAAGTTAATAATGTCCATAGTAAATATAAAAAAGACAATTCAAAAATAAAGTTACTGAATGTTTTTTATTTCTTTTTTGTAAAAATATTTAAAAATGTAAAATAAAAGTGAAAAGATGAATAAAGAAAATAGACCGTGGCAGCTAAGAGATGACCAGTCCCAGCTCACATCGCCATTCAGCTCAACCATTTTGAAGGGAACTAAATGATCCGACACACACGCCACCATCAGCGAGACTTTTGAGAGAATGACATTTGATTTGATTCCACTCCATAGCTGTGCGCACAATTAAATTGGTTTCAAAACACTTTGTATGTAAGGGTGGGATGTTCACCATATACTTATGGCGCACTGCAAGTTAATTATACATATTGGTGGTAAGTAAAGGGCAATTTCATTAAATCGATGTAGAGAAGGTCAGTACACACTCACCGCAGTGTTGACCTCCTGGTCGAACTGCGCCTTCTGCAACATGTACATGCGTGTGTTGTCCTCGATCTTCGTGTCCATGGCGTACTTCACGTCCATCGCGCTCCTCTCGCACTCTGCTTCCTGTCACAATATAAGGTTAAATTAACACTACATCTGTAGATTCTAAAGCTTTTATAATGCTGAACAGATGAAAAATTTGCAACAACCAAAGACGTTAGGCGATGGATAAAAAATACCGCAGTTATAAATAGACATAATTAATTTCAGCAGTAATTTCTGTCCAGTGGACAATGGTCCAACTTCTACTCAACGCCTTGTATTTGTCTTCGAATTATTCTCTTTTATTTACAAAAAACACTTTATTTTCATCCGATTTTAATTTAACTTGAAAAATTGTTTTTTTTTTCAGCTCACAAAAGTATTTTTATTGATTGGTGTGCTCACAATCTATCCATCGTACAAGAAAGGGGTTGAAAACTGTTGGCAATGCCGTCTCTGGCAGCCGGTGTCAAAGCGCTGTATCTAGGGCGTTGTAGTCTCCTAGTGTCGCCATAAGACATTATAATGAAGAGTTTTTTGTGAAAAGAAAAATTCGAGCGCGGACAAAATTAACAATAGATAAACTTAATCCAAGATTAAAACTTTATCGTGACCTTTACAGCTATTTGTAGATCTGTTTGTGGAAACTTGTAAATAAACCAAAGTAATTGTTTATGTATGTCATGAATGTTTAGACATTAGTTTGTAAGTTTTCCAAACAATAAATAAAATAGAAGCTCTCAATGTGGTCACAATAAATTAATTAAACAGTTCGTGGTAGCGACAGCCTGCGGGCGACAAATAATTGGTCACTTCAAGCGTGGGCATCGAATACAGTCTATTTGAACAGACTGAGAATGGTCATTACCAACCAAATGAGCTGAATTATTCACATTCAAGCGGTGTTCGCGAGATTTCGGCTCTCATGTTGTTGGCATACGATCATATTGTGATGAAAGACATCAAGACAGATTCATTGCATAATTTATTCACTTGCTTGGAAGTCAGACTGTTCTAAATGGTTAATTAGTTAGATTAAAAACTACTTTCAGAATTTGGTTCAGCAGTTGAAGTCTTACGTGAAATTGTAGAACTTCTTTAATTATATTAACGTACGGGTCAGTTCACAAAGAGACGCGACGTTGCGCGCACATTTCAATAGAGCGACTCAAAATCTAACCTTATTACTACACCGAAAGATACACATTTCCAACACCGTCGCATCGCGTGTCGGTGTTAACTGACCCTCTCTATCTATCTCGTTGGTTATTTGTTCGTAAAAGCAATTATAACTTGAATATGTGGTTTGGTCGACATAACATATAAGTTCTCTCTGGAACATCTTTTCCTTAGACAATTACAGGCGCAATATTATACACTCGCGAGCAAAAGTACGGAATCACTTATTTCGATTTTAATATTTTATACCAAATTCATTCAAACCCCGTCATTATTTAAGTAGCTATCCCGGATCAATTCCAAGTAACTGATTCTTTATTTTCCTTCTATCCATCTTACCCTGATCCCGGCATCTCGATTCGCCTGCGCAACTCCCACGTCGGCGTCTCTCTTGACGACCGCCGTCTGCGACTTGCCCAGACTGGAGAGGTACTCCACGTCATCGTACACGTCCTTGATCGTGAACGACAGGATCTCGATTCCCATGCGGCCCACGTCCGGTGCTGCCACCTCGCGAACAAGAGCTGCGAACTGATCTCTGTCCTTGTACACCTCTTCTACTGTAAGAGTTCCTGTAAGAGAAAGAGAGGGAGATGGTTACTTGCTGAAATCTATAAAAATATTATAAGCTAGAAATGGTGAATGAAAACTTTGTAAGGAAAAGGCACAGTGGCGAAGTTAGGCAGGGGCGAAGCGGACCCTTGCCCCCGGCCTCGCACCTGATCTGGCCTCGCCCTCGGCCTCGTGCCCACGGAAAATAAAATCATTCTTGACAACGGCGATCACAAGTTTTTTAACAGCCAGAGTCAGTACAATTTAACTTCTACTTAGAAATTAATATGACCTACATGTATACTTGTGGTGTCCTATGAGGAAACTGAAGATGCCTAAGAGGCTTCGCAAAACTGATGTCGGCGACGGTCACATTAAGGTCATATTTTACAACAATGGAGCCTCACACGAGCACGGATGCAAGTCATATTTTTGGTCCTGAAAGAAAAGGGCCTAGCAGATGCGTTTTGCCCCCTTCCTAAATTCGGTCGCGCTACGCCACTGAAAAGGCATATCATAGAGCAAAAAAAAATTACGTGACGCCAACAACCCAGTGCGTGTTGCTAGATGACACATGTCTCCGAATTTTTGGTTCTAGGACATGCCTGTTTCCTCACGATGTTTTCGTTCCCCGTTTAGAGAACAGTGGTGATGAAATAAATTACACGAAGCAATGCGGCTGGCTGGGTTCGAACCCACGATATACAACTTGTAGGTCAGGGCATCACTGGTATCACAGTATCACTGGTCCATCACTGCTCCTAGGTCTATGATCTAATTAAATGATTATAATAGATCGACCGATGCTGAAATTGAACTCTACCATTGTCAAGATCGCAGTTCTATTTCTAGACTATTCCGCATAGCATTGCATCTCCCAATCTATTGCTATTTAGTCTATCTTAGGCAATGATGTTATTGCTACTTCAAAGAACTAGTATTGTTTTTGCCAATTTATTTGGTCGTATGATTATTATGTGCATTCAACTGTGATGATACAGATTAGAGAAATGAGATTGAATGCACTCATCATCTGTCATATAGGCTATGGATGATGATTATTATGTTGATGAGAATCGGCCACTAAAAAAAGGACAATTGGCTATTTGACTGAAAAAATCTAATTCAATCTAAATAAATGTCCCACTCCTGGGCAAAGGCCTCCCTCCACTCCTTCCACCTTTCACGATACTGGGCGTCTTTCTTCCAGTTCGGACGAAACCTGTACAGTTCGTCCACAATTTCTTTTATGAAATTGTGTAGCCTTGTGTACAATAAAAGTGTGCGCTTCCAATTATAGGAGACCACATCATTCACTTATAATCTAGGTAAGGACATTAAAGACAAGCTAAAATAATTAAAATAAATCATAGAATATTTGTAATAGTCCTCTTTTAATCGAATCATCATCGACTCAATCAGCTGTCTAGTGAGTACTAGACAGGCTGATTCGATTAAAACTAAAAAATACTTAGCCCTACACAAGGCGGGCGAGTAATGGGCGACTCGCTGTCCGACCATGGACCATGCCCGGGTCGACGGCGCGTTATGTTCCATGCGCGCCTCAAGGAGTGTCAGCATAGTGACGGGGCCTGTAGAGGGCCAAAGCCTGCCGGGGTCGCGGGACTCACAAATTACCGTAATCCCGGTAAATAAAGGGCTAGTGAAGGACACCGTGGATTTTAGTCAGTACAAGTCTGACAGTCCCTCCCGCCCTGCCCTGGGTGGGAGGACTCATGTGATGATTTTACCACGAAAAAAACAAAAAGCCCTACACTAGGAATTTGTCATGTATTGTGGGTCTATTTACAAACATTTAAACTGGCATACATAAACACTCAGACCCAGAACAACTACTTTAAAATCATACAAATATTTGTTCGTAGCGGTAATCGAAGTCGCGACATGCAGTGCAGCGGTCAATCGCTCCGCCTCTCAGCCAACTGAGCCCTATAAATCCATAAAAGACTTATAAGTCCAATGCTCGTTCGTTACATTTGATTTGGGCGGTGGATTATGAATGGCCCACTTGTTATCACAGAGAGGAGGCCCGTGCCCCAACAGTGGGAACCATTTATGCTGATTAAGCTATAATCACTCACTTTTTCACGTTAAGCCATGTCAGACCAATGGTCAGCGCGACACCAGTCACTGGTATGAGTCCCATCCGTAGCATTTCCATAATCTACGGTTATTAATAATTGTATTATTAACACTCACTCACTATTCCACATTATTTTAATAATTATTAAAACTCACTCACACACTATTGCTTTTTTTTAAATATTATTTTTGTATACGGAAGACTAATACTGATATCGTTTTGGTTACTTTTTATTATTGTCTTTTTATGTATTTTTTTCTGTAATAAATAAATAATAATGAGGTGTTGGGAAAACTTTTGAACTTGAGCATAAGCTTTGTTATAGACACAATGAAATATTTATTATTATTATGAACGTGAAAGTTTGTTTGGAAGGATTGATGTTTCTTCCTCTTTCACGCAAAAACCACTGAACGGATTTGGTTGAAATTCGGTACACAGATAGTTTATAACCTGTTTTAACTTATAGGATAGTTTTTATCCCGATTTTATGTTCCCACGGGATAATTTTCGAGTTTTAGCGGGTGAAACCGCTAGCAAAAAGTAGTAGTTACATAAATGTCGTTATATAAAATATGTAATTATGTATTGATGAATATGTATCAGTATTTTATGGTTATGTTCGACCTTGAATGCACTTCCTAGTTCCCTTGTCTATTCTTTCACGTATAAAATATGCTAGGCATGCATACATTTTTTATTATACTTATCATATAAGTCACACATATAAATTTATTTTTATAAAAGTTTTGGAGTTTTATTCTGCTAAAGTCTCAAATTAAATTAATTGAACAAGCATTCAATAATTTGCGGACTAGTGTTTTAAACGATCACCGATTTGTTTTTTGTAGATAACTATTTGATAATATTTATAAGCAATTTATTTTAAATTAAATATTATACACACGTTCGGTACTTATATTTTCTTGGTTATTATTGATATTTTATTTATAATTTTCACACATAAATTACTTCACTTATACGTCGCGACCGACACAGATGCGAAAAAATACTGCTGTCTTGCCTCCCCCTACAAGTAACATGCTCGATTTACAACTAAAATAATTATAAATCTTATGGCAATGAAATAAAACACATAATTGCATGTAAGAGGTGTTTTATCGTTATTTACGTTGCGAATGATATAAATATGATAATGATAAGGATTGCTAGATACGTTAGATGTTGCGCAGACGCACACGGCTTATTTGATTAAGATTTCTGATTATAATAAAAAAAAAAATGAGTTACTCGGAATTTTCTTTCAGTTAATAGTTACACTTGATTGAATACACTAGATACGAGTAGTTAAAAATGCCCTAATTATTGAATTACACTATTTACTTTAATTATTCGTATCTATGAGACTTAAGTCCTGATTGATAGTATGGAGGTACGTCAGAATACATCACCATCACCAGTATTTTGTTTAATCACCTATTGTTGTCGGCTTTCAGTCAAACTGGCTGAATACCAGAGCAACTGACCTCCACAACCCACTTACTGGGTAAAACGATACCCAAGCCTGGTTATTAAACTTCTAATCTAAAATCACCATTTTAGAAGAGTTATATTATATACTAATATTTTATAGAAATTGAAAAATAAACCTTTTTGTAACGGATATTATCATATAATATCGTCTATTGATCAAGAGAGGCTACAGGCTATTTAAAATCACGCTGCGACCAATAGGAGCAGAGCAGCGATTGAAACAGCTAGGAGTATGAAATAAATTGTTATAAAATTCATAGGTATAGAGCAACAGTGTATAAGACGGGGACGCGAGGTATAATGGGGACATACGCTCTTTAGGCATACAGTTCCCCTACTTATTGGTTAAGGACATTTAATATTATGAATTCGAATTTGATCGCAATTATGATTATGATTCGCCTTCTGAACCTAAAACAAACTTTCCTTATATATTTGTAGAAGTAAAGTGAGACCCATAATGCCAACATAATAGGTACTAATGTTGTAATCGTGTCAAATTTTCTTATCATTAACTGCAGTGAGATACGACATTTTTATCGTTCCGCATAAACCGTATCTAATGCGTAGTGATAACGTAGAGCAATCCCCGAAAATGTCTCGCGAAATGGTCAATAAAAAATTAAAGGTGAAAAGCGGAGGAAACATTCTTATAGTAAAGCAAGTTATGTGCATAGGGGTTTTTTTTGCAAGAAATGGCCATCAGCCATTAACAATTTAAGGGAGGATTTTTGAAAAGTCCTTCCGTAGTGTTCCAGTTCGTTGCCTCCTCTCCCCCTTTTAAACGTGTTGCTTTGATAGATCAACGATGCATAGGTGTTAAAATGGATTTAGAAAATATAAGCAATTTTGAATATATTGCTGAAACGCATTAATCTCAATTAGGATAAAAAAACAGATAAACTTAATAATAATTTGGAAGACTAGTACAGACCGTAGCAAAAAGAGAGAAGATATATTTTTTTTAATAAGGCTAAGCTAACCAACGGCTAGGCAAAGGGCTCCCCCCATATCCTTCCACACAGAAAATATAAAACTCAGAATTGCCCATGACAATAACTTAGACAGAGACAAACGTAATAGAATGTTAAATTAGTGCGCTACACATATTTACATATATTTTGGCTAATTATACTAACTTCATTAGTACCAATATTACCGTGATAAATGTTAATTTAAGCAATGGTGTTATGAACAAACAAACAATGGAAAATAAAAATATCAAAGTACAGACGCCAACACAATAACCTACCTCAATCTGTCAAATTACTTAAATAGATATTCAACCTTATTACAATATTGGAAGGTTAATGTTCGATTGGTCAAATTTTACAGATTAGTTTAGGTTAATCTGCTGGTATCTCTACAATAGATGCAGCTTATCTGTCAATGTATTAAAACTGACAATTTTAATAAGCATGTGTAATAGATTTTTTTCAACTTTCTAACAATGTAAGAAGATTCATTTTTGGTAGAAAAAAAATTGCCATATTGGGGAATATTGATCGTCTGTACATAAAACGTTTAACTAGAGCTAGCGGAAGTCAAACCGGCTTCAAATCATATATGCTTGCTCTATTAAATATAATTGATCTCAATTACAAACGGCAAAAACGATAAGTGCTGGCAATTTGCAAATGACATTGACACATCAACAAGGCTATCCGTGAACTGATATCTAGGTACAATTAGGAAATCAGACAGTTTATTTACCCAATTTTCATAATGACGTCAGCAAAGAACAAAATACTTCAAGCCCAGTTAAGGAGGGTCGACGGCGCGTTGTGTTCCACGCGCGCCTCAAGGAGTGTCAGCATAGTGACGGGGCCTGTAGAGGGCCAAAGCCTGCCGGGGTCGCGGGACTCACAAATTACCGTAACCCCGGTACGTAAAGGGCTATTGAAGGACACCGTGGATTTTAGTCAGTACAAGTCTGACAGTCCCTCCCGCCCTGCCTTGGGTGGGAGGACTCATTTGATGATTTTACCACGAAAAAAAAGCCCAGTAAGGAATGCTCAAAAATGCTATAGAGAGAAATAGAACTTCTACTCGTATTATATCTTTTCGTGGACTGGGCTATATTGTATATTTGTGAAATTGACTTTTATAGGTAAATAATTTAAGTCAGAATTTATTATTACATCTAATTTAGTATTTTTTGAAATATCTGTATCAAACTTTTCTTAAAATATCTAATTAAAGTGTAAGTAATGACTCTACATATATTTTTACGGAGTCACGATATACTATGAACCACAGTAAAGGGATATTATAAATTGCATATCAAATAAATAATCGCCTATCAATACATACTCATCATTTTTACATCAAATAACTTACTTCACCACAAATAAACTAAATGTTTTACAAAACTCAAACTGCAGATAATTCGAAATTATACATCAATATGACATTACTTTTTTTCTCATAATGCAATACAGTTAAATTTATTTTTGTACAAAAATACTACATACATAGCATAAATACTAACTGCACAGCAGATTTTCCATATTTCATAGCAAAATAACTATCCCAGTCGCATATTAACCAGTAAGTACACGCTGGCACCCCGACTCGGGGTGGGTGGGTCGTTTAAAAAAAAAATTCGTGGTTATTTTTTTTTTAAACCACCCAGAAGTAGGAGCCCCGCGAAGCGGGGCTCCGTCGACATGCTGGGAAGCGTGGACGCCCCGCGAAAACAAGACCCGCTTTAATAGTTCAATAAATTACAATATTGTATCTAATTTTATTATATTTTTTTTGCTGATCTCATTATGTGGTAATTAATAAATAATAAGATGACTGTGACTAATAAAATGCTGTTTTATTTAGAAAAACTGCTGTAAATAATATAAAAATAGAAGCTATATTTAAAAGAAAAAGAGTTAACATGTATAATGTGCATTAAGATTTAGCTGTGCATTGATGAAAAAGCTTTTGCTTTAGGAAAAATCGCTGTACGCTGCAAAAATAAATTGTAGTGTGTTTAGTGATATTTTGAGTTGAATATTTTGCTGTGCAATCAGTAATTTTGATGGGAATTCGGAATCTTATTGCATAGAAAAAGGATATTTTTTGATTTGCGTTTAAATACTACCCCACAGTAAATCCATATTTTGACAGTTATAATGAAAACCCATGTCCGAAACTAGAATTACTGTCAACCAAGGAAAAATATAGACTCAGGAACTGCTACAAATAAATTCCAGATAGAAAAACCAAATAACAACTTGCCCGAACAAGGATTTGAATTCAGAACCTCGTGCTCTGCAGTAACTCTTGTGTCCACTACACCAATGAGGCAACTTAATGAACATAATTATATGTATAGTGGTATTGTGCCAAATTAGTAATCGTTATGCATGAAATTAGAAAAAAGTCGCATTGTAAAAGATGGCAACTTCACAAAGGTAGAACTCATACATTATACATTTGCAAACCCTTTTAACCACTTCCAACCCTCGGGAGTCAAGCTAGATAATGTTGCCACTTGAGAAAAAAATATATAGAGGCTTTGTTTTCATTCCGTTTTATCCGTTTGAAGGAGTAAATGGTTATGCCATCTCGTTCGGGTGAGATTAAAAAAGTTTGGATTATCTGCTCTCACACAGTTTTTGCTGTTTCAGACTATCTTAAAATTTTCTTTAACTGCATATGTAGTTAGATAGGATAACATGCTTTATTGTACGCCAAAATTGTTCCACAACTGTTTTACAATATTCCTAACTATATGGTTAAAATTGATTGTTAAAAGCGATATCTTCAAGACAATTTTTGGATGGACTGTACAAACTAGGTTGTTCATGAAACGGAAAATTATGTTTCTAACCTATTTGGTTACTAATACATAATCATCATTCTGTCTCTTTCTCTATTTTCAATTTAGGAACGCAGAATAACCTACTTTTTCTTTTTAACCGTCTTTTGTTAATTGACATTCCATGCTTAAAATGATCCTGTTTTTTTGGGGATCTCTATTAACAGTATTCACTCACCGAAAATGACCTTTGTCACTATTAACTTTAAGTTTATAACCCATTGTGCGTCCAAGCATAAACCATTATTGTAATCACATAGAACGTGACAAGACATAAAATTACGAGTTCATTTTCACACATGATAAACTTCACTTCATTTGCTATGCAAACTTATAACAACGTATTTAAGCAGATTTTCATTCAGCCGGGGTGAAATAATCCTCCATGTTAAATTCACAGCCTGATTAATTATAGTTATTTAATTTTCAATATGTATTTCAGAGATTTTCTGTGGCAGCGGAAGGCGAGTAAAATATTGAAGGCGAGTTTGGTGAGTTTCAGATAGAAAGAAAATTAGAATCTACAAGCTTATGTTAAATATTTAACCGTGCAGTTTAGTACTAACTTTAAAAATTGTATGGGTTGAGTGTCTTTTTCTCGAGTTAATTGTCTGTGTACTTAGATCATCATTCTTCTGCCGATATCCTTATCTATTTGGGGTCAGTGCAGCATACTTTTTTCCGCACTTCTCTGTTCGTCGTCAACTCATGAGACCTTTCTTTCTACATCATCTTTTACGTCTTTTCATTACTTCTTACTCCTCCACTATTCATTGTCAATTTTCCAGTAACCTCCTTAGATACATACAATTCTAGGTTCGTTCTTGGCAAAGTGGTATTGGGATTTTTCACCGGGAAATTCTTAATTTTTGAATGGTTAATGGTAATACGCTCGCCCTTTTCCCGTCGAGGATTAACAGTTGTGATGATGTTAAGTGCTTAAATGTTTAATGCTAATCATTATCGCCATCATCAGTCGGAAGACGTCCACTGCTGAACATAGGCCTCCCCTTAGACCGCCACGCCAAACGACATTACGCCAATTGCATCCATCGGTTGCCCGCGACTCTCACGATGTCGTCGATCCACCTAGTGGGAGGCCTGACTACGCTGCGTCTTCTGGTCCGTGGTCACTTGAGAACTTTTCTTCCCCATTGGTTATCAGTTCTACGAGCGATATGGCCTACCCACTGCCACTTCAGCTTGCAAATTTGATGTGTGTATAATCTATACATTTAATAAATCTGTAGAAGGGTCAATTCTGTACATTGAAAATATTGAAAAAATTAATAGCGGGGTGTGTTGCTGGATCGATACCAAACCCAAATATGAGATTAAAAAATTTTTTGTCCGTCTGTCTGTCTGGATATGCAGGCATCACGTGAAAAATAACGGTTCGATTTCGATGAAACTTGGTATAATTATACCTTATTATCCTGGGCATAAAATGGGATACTTTTTATGCTGGAAAAATACGTAGATAAAAAATCTACCATCCACGCGAAGACCGACATCTGTGCGGACGGAGTCGCGGGCGGAAGTTAGTGTTTAATAATAAGACAGTCAAAATGTGTATTTTACACATGTGTTGCAATAGTTCCGTCACAATGAACTAATACCTAGAAATAAATGGAGCAGTGTAGACTTCCGTGCTCCAAATGCATGTGATCTTGACATGAGGTTAATTCCTTCAAGTGGCCATAAAGCATAGAGCTGTAACGTTGTTCTACTTTTGAATACCTTGACATATTGGTCTCAAAATGCCATGATTACTGCGTCTTTGGATGATCATAATTTGTGACATAGGTACATTGTTTTAATTGGATTTTAAGTGCGGCATTGAGAAAATATTTTTTGTATATTGTTTTGCAGACTACTTGTCAGTGTCTCCATTGACATTTTTGTGATTTGCTACTAGAACAACTTATCAGGCTATCTAATAGATAGATAGATAGAATACACTTTATTGTACACCAAAATTGTTACAAAAAAGAAACGGTTTTACAATATTTCTTCTAATCCTATGGTTACAACGGCGGTCTTATCGCTAACAGCGATATCTTCCAGACAACCTTTACATGAAATATAAATCATACTCGTAAAAAATAATAACTAATACTACTGGTTCTAATTGAAAAAATATATGTGGAAGCAGCAGCTAGTAGAAGATAAACCTATCTCACTCGACAAATCGGCAGCAACTAAATGCAGTGCCTGTAAAACTGCGCCATTGGATTTTCAGCTTTCCATTCTGCGCAATAAATTCAATATCCATTTGTGCAATGTATTTAGGTATCACATACCGCAATAATCTATTGATAGTGCATATAGTATTTGTCATCTTTTATGATTCATGTATTTGTTCCAAACCTAGGCGATTTAAAACCCAATTGAATTCGTCCAGAAGTTAGTCGCAATTATTTAATGATATTATAAGTAATTATTTTGATACATTATGTCGATACTGTGCGAAAATATTTTGTTTTTCGCGCCATATTGGATTTGGTGACACGTCACCAAATACCCTATAACCAGCGGACAACTGAGACGCTTCTAACGACACCTCATTTGTCATGTAATGATAAGTAGTTTAGAAGTTATGAGGGAACAAACATACATACATACATACATACCGGTCAAAATTATAACCCTCCTTTTGGCTTTGCCGCAGTCGGATAAAACGGCTCAATTATTCTTTACTAGCTTTTGCCCGCGACTTCGTTCGCGTGGAATAGTGACTTCCAGCAGATTTTTGGTTTTACCCACATAGTTCCCGATCTCGCGGGATATTCTAGGGAACTCTTCAAAAATCAACATAATGAGCTCTGCGTTTGAATTTAAGAGATGTATACTCATTTAGGGCATTAAAGCCGTTTTGCCGATCGAAAAAGGCGAAAATGTTATTTTTCCCTTATTTTCTCATCATTCTACTGATTTGACATTTCAGTACAAAAGGAAAAAAGACTGTTTCTCCCTTGACAAATTTTCTATTATTTTAGGTTTTAGAGATTATGAAAGTTTCTTACACCAAGACATTTCTGTTTACCACGTTTTTAGTTTAGCCATCCTTTGCAAAAAATATAAAGGTTTTGTGGTTTCGACACTCTTGAGCACGCAACGTAGAGATGTCCATGGGAGAAACAGTCTTTTTCAAGATGTACCCCCGCAGCTTTTAGCGTTTGCCCTTGGGCTTTATTTATGGTCATTGCAAACGCAGTTTACAGCGGAAACTGAACTCTTTTGAATTGGAATGGCAAATCAGTTGGAATGATGGGAATACGGGGAATAATAAAAGTTTCGCCTTTTGCCATCCCAGTCATAATAACGGCTTTAATGACATTCCGTCCTAAATAGGTTATTTGTAACCGTATGCCGTTATATAGTCTTGGTGGATCTAGTTATATAGTTTCTCATAAGCATCACAGGAACACCAATTATACAACGGAACAATTTAAAATTTACGAAACACGACCAGTCCACATAAACTATCATACAACCGACAATAAGTACAATTTGGGTCCAACGCCATCTATCAATCCATAGTGACAACTCGTGTAACGATCGACACCATTGAACGATCACCGCCATCTATTGAGAGTTTAAGGAATTGTCTATACTCCGTTAGAGCATTTCATAAATTTTATTTTTTATTTTTATTTTTTTGTAATAAAAACTATCCTATGTCCTTTCTCAAGTTCCAAACTATGTCTGTACCAAATTTCACACAAATCGGTTCAGTAGTTTAGGCGTGAAGAAAAGACAGACAGACAGACAGACAGACAGACAGAAAGACAGACAGAGTTACTTTCGCATTTATAATATTAGTTAGGATTTTACGTCTCCGATCATGTGGGATGAGGTCATCTTTATTTTGCAAATGGCTTTACTAGTTCTTTGTATTTGATTAATAAAGTACATACTTGCAAAACTATTTTAAAGTTTATTTAATGCCAAAACCGGCTGCGGGATTGATTGGTGGCCAATTATAGAAACAAAAAGAATATTCTACGTTTCACAGTCCTTCTGAAATTATTCTACACATCTACTTACATAGTACAGTTTCTAAACAGTATTATAATGTTTACAAGAAATAGGGCACAGGTGCGCATGTATTCACCCAATTCTCAAGTAGTTTACGCAATGTTCATGTAGATTTATTCCAGACTAGCTTCAGCCAGCAGCTTTTGAAATCGGTCCAGTAGTTTCGGAGTATATTCAATACAAACAAACAATCAAATATTTCTTCTCTATAATATTAGTGTAGATTCCTTTAGTAGTACATTTTAAAAGCAGAGAGCCCTTTTAATTTCTATTGACTATGATTTATAAACTTTTTAACAATTTTACTCCCTTTAAAAAGTCCCTCTAAAAATATTGTAACTTTAATACACCTCCCTCTTATTTCAGGCTTGTAGACACAACATCAAAATTCTCAACGCACATAAAATTAATGACCATTAAATTAAAACGGTCATTTATTAAATGAACAGACCCAGGATCTACACACAGCGTTACAAAGATATTTTGGCGCTAAAATGGCTTTAATAAGGGAGTCGCTGTTGGTGAACATTTTGTGAAAACTACTTTTTGGAAGTCAGTAGCAAAACATTCAACGAAATTAAAACAAAGTCACCGATTTGAAATTGTAAAAAAAAAGAGATCATTTTCTCCGTTTGTTTTTTTTAAGCCGAATAATAAGTTAAGTCGGTTATTTTTTGAAAAACGCCGCCATGTTCGGCGGGCGTTAGTTCTATTTTTGCTCACGCGCCAAAAGAACTTTGTATACTCATTAAAGCCTCGATCACTTTAAAAAGCCATTGTTTTCCTTGACATTGGAATTAATTTCGCAAATGTAATCTAAACAATAGCATAAGTACGTGCTTCACATTGATCCTATATTTTAACGTACTTTAATTGAATACAAATGAGTTTTTAATTCAAGTTTCATGTTGTTGCAAAAATTGCGCCTCGGTTTTTTGAAGTTACGAAGTTAGTATTGAATATTTTTTGTAACTTGTGACGGTAAGTAGGTCATACTTTAGTGTACATCTAACACTATAAATGCCAAAAGTTGTACACTTTACCACAAAAACTACTAAACATATTTGGATAAAATTTGGTTCACAGATAGTTTGTTTCCTGGATGAACTCATAGAATAGTTTTTATACCAATTTTATGTTCCCGTGGAATAAATTTCGAGTTTTAGAAGGTGAAGCCGCCAGCAACAGCCTAGTATTACGAAAGCGAAACTTTAAATGTATGTTTGTTAATCACATCACAACGGCTGAACGTATCTTGATTGATTTTGACGCAGAGATAGCTTATAGACTGGAATAACACATAGGATAACGTTTAACCCGATACTATGTTTCAGTGGGATTCTTTTTGAAGTATACGCGGAAGAAACCGGTGGCAATAATTAGTTCTATATGTTCTTGAAGTAGATTTTACAGTACATTCTCATATTAAAACGCTGAATAGATTTGCAAATTTAACGTGGTTTGCATTTTACTGTTACAACTTTGAAAGCGCATGTAATTACTTGAACTAATTAATTAAAGTTTTATCCTCGCCAGAAATCATTTAAGAAAAACATTCTTACAAGATATAAAAGAAAATATTCTAATACCAGCTGCTCTGCGTAGCTTTATCACAGAGGTTTGAAATTATCCCGTGGGCACGTACTACTAGGATAATAAATATCCCACGTCCTGACCGATGTGATTGTTAAATATCCGTTTATCCATTTAGGCGTAAAGATAGGTATTTTATTTCGAATTTAAAATAATTAGCACGTATTTAAACTTTCTTCTCTGTATACTAGTATATTAGCAAATCTACCGTTAAATACGGAAATACTAATATGTAAGGACCTTGACACGTGCTCAGCATGCGTAATGTCAAGAGTACCAAACTAATCGCCTTTAAGACACACGCAACTTACGCCACGCCAAAATGCAACATTGCTCATACTTTGTTCTCACTCTAAGCGAGACAATTCGAGACAGGGTGAGTGCGAGATTGTATAGTAAAGCGAAGAACATCGTGACTAAAGAAGCATTGTTGAAAGAATGTCCCGGTAACATTTTACAGCCACGATGAAAAATAGTATACTGTACAGTCGCTGGCCAGCATTACTGGACTTTTTTTTTATCGTGGTAAAATCATCAAATGAGCCCTCCCACCCACGGCAGGGCGGGAGGGACTGTCAGACTCGTACTGACTAAAATCCACGGTGTCCTTCAATAGCCATTTACGTACCGGGGTCACGGTAATCCGTTAGTCCCGCGACCCCGGCAGGCTTTGGCCCTCTACAGGCCCCGTCAAGCATTACTTGACTTACCTCAACATTATTCGGCCTGTATTTAAGATGGGTCATATAATCATGGCCGACTGTACGTGCCGTTTCTAATAAAATATGATAACTTATCATGATATTTCTGAACTTTTAATTATTGATCGTTTTAAGTTCTAGTGATAGTATTGTTACCATGTCGGTTAAAACATTTCATTCGGTTTATAAATTAACATCTAGTGTGATTTACAACGGATTCTTTCAATACAAAAAGGGGAGACACTTATTACAAAAAATACTGTAAAAATAATATGCTTGAGCATAAATTGTCATTTGATTTTTTAACAAAGATGAATACGAACATTAGACGCAGAAATAAAGACAAAAGACTTCAACTTATGTCTGTCCTCGTTACATTTCCACACAATACGTATCTATTGTTTGAAGAGCCCGTAAATAAAGCCCTATTAATTAGACCCTTGACCCAGCCACCTAACGAAAAGCCTCTTAAGGTGTTTTTCAGGGCTCTCTTGAGTATTCGGCCCACGTTTGAAGTTCATTCATTAAATCTACTTACTGAGTTTTTTTACAGTGTGTAGAGCTCAGATTGTAACCCTATTTCAAATAACGTTGAAAAAAACACAGTATTTTACAAGGACTCTATAACTAAGTTACTGGGTAGCATTTAAGTACGACCGACTCACAATATAAATTGTCATTCAATATTATTATCGTAATTTAATACATTTTATTACAATTCATTTAATGATTCTGCTTAAGTCTCTGTTCGACATGAATACATTCATTAACATCTGTACAGACGTATAAAAGGATTGTTATGAAAGGGTTGTTAAAACCTCCATGAATATTCAACAAACTTGCTGCTCGCTGATAAAGTTGACTTAAATTGCAATGTTTTATCTGGAAATTGAATTTGCGGTTTCTTCTGGATTACGCTTACTCAACAATTGTAAATCAATATTAAAAAGTGTCTGTCATTTTGAAACGTTTGACAGATACAGATCAATCAAACACACCAACATGCTAGTAATTGAGTGGTCAAGCCATAGCTTTTGATAAAAATTAAACTGCCTACTTCATATAGTGAGACTAACAATTATTTTAGTATGTGGTGATTATGCACATAAATGCAAATATATCGTGCAAATTTTCATTTCATTTCAAACTATGAAGTTATATAGATAGCGTAACGTAAGCTTAATATGTCGCTCCTAAAGAAGCGAATCATTAGCCGCATACGATCTCGTCAAATGGCATGAATCAGTTAATTTACATTTATTACGACGGAGTAAAATAACGGCGTGTGTAGTTTGTACTCCGAGTTTGTATTACCTACTAAAACCTTACCGAGAAGAAAACAGATAGAAAATTAGTACCCATTTTCACCAACACTACACTTTTTTTAACGTGGTAAAATCATTAAATTGGAGAGAATTATTGAAGAGTTCCCTCGAATTCTCTAAGACACATCAGATCCTGACCTGATTACCATGGGAAATCCAAGTCGGTCCAGGCGTCGTCGAGAAATCATACAACATAGATAAAAAAAAAGATTCCGACGAAATTATTAACCTCCTTCTTTTTTCGAAGTCGATTAATAAAATCTAAGTCGTTTTGAACAGAAAAATAGTTCGTTATTATGAAAAAGCTAATAAACACCACATTTCCAAGAACCATGACAAAGGATATTAATATTGTTAAAGCCTGAACTTTACGTATTCATTTCAGACGTTACACCAGCAATTTTCATAATAGACCTGAAAAAGGTCTACTTTTAATGTTGGGCGCGAAAGGTTTTGCGGGCTTAAGGACATTTATTATCCCTACAAAAGCTACACTTTGGGAGATTAATTAAGTTAGTACTACCTCTTAAAGGGACACTGAAATATTTTAGTAATTATGTAAAGTATTAAATAAGAAATTTGGGCCGTTTAATTCCTTTTCAAATTAACAATATAAATATGTTTAGTAATTTGTTCACAGTTGTTTTTAGAGGAAAAAAAAACGAAAAATATGTTACACTTTGCAAAACACATACGAATTTCATGTTGTTCCACACGACACGGGTTTTTTTTTAAATATTTTTTTTCGTACGTTTGTAACATTTATGTCAGTTGTATACTATATCTTTTATACTTATATACCTTATCAACTACATGCGTCAATTAGAAAAACGTCTAGGTATATCTTTGACACCTCACACTGATTACACATATTATAGAAACCCGAGTAAGTACCTAATGAAAGTACTCAGTATCAATATTTCAGCCCAACGACTCGGAAGAGACAAGATGTCTCTTGTGAATAAAAAGGTCAGAGTAATTTATGATTCAAGTCCCTCCCACTGACAAGATATCGTTTAAAATTTTATGAAGCTGTGATCTGGAAAATAACTCTCAGTTTTTAAGTATTATAATATCGCACCTTTGCTTTAAAGACTAAGACAGAGGTATGGCTACAGTACACCATAATATTTTCGCCTCATCAATACAAATGTAATAGGCGACCATTGTCACCAAGAGTCTCTAATCTGCTATTGAGACATAGTCGTGACTTTGAGTCAGATTAATAAATTTTATTGAAAATTAATTTGGACATAGTATTTTTTTTACTAAACTTCGTAGCTGTATAATTCAAATTTCCAAAGAAACACGTGAATTAAAACTTTAACATCAGGAATTATTTTCTTCATCTTTGGTAATTTTACCAAATAGTCAAACGACACAACAAAAGATAAAATCACTTTTTTTTTATCGTGGTAAAATCATCAATGGGTCCTCCCACCCAGGGCAGAGCGGGAGGGACTGTCAGACTCGTACTGACTAAAATCCACGGTGTCCTTCTATAGCCCTTAATGTGCCGGGGTCACGGTAATTCGTGAGTCCCGCGACCGAGATAAAATCACTTTGAGTACATTAGATAAGCCGCCCGGAACACCCAAACAAAATTCTCTCACTTTCATACGCAACATAATGTAAGTACATAAAAGAACACTATCCCAGGCGCACAATAATATATTAAATTACAGTAAGTAACGCTATGGCGGGAGAACATCTGGCGACGTTCCTAGGGAAATAAAATGTACGTACAACATTACCTAGCAAGTCTGTTCATTGACACGTTTTTTAATTATGATGACAGCTATATAAGCTAGACAATGATGGTGAAGAAATAATGACCTAGTTTCATGAATGTAAAGTGCATTTGGTTTGGTTAATTAGTCCTATCTACGTAGAGAAGAAAACTGCAAAAAGAAAAGAATCATCCGGCTCGAAGGACCATGTAGAAAACTTGGAAGATCGCTTAATGATACTGATGCTTATGACAAATTAATATTATTCAGACCAAAGGAGCACACGGTAATCTTCTTAAATACCTAATACTTATTTTTGAAATGAGGTCAAAATACACTAATGAGCATTAGTGTAACTGTATGGTTTCACCGAACAGGGTAAACATTTTCCCGGCAATAGAAATAAAATGTGGAGAAGGTCATATAACTATCCCTCTCCATCTTTTTAGTAAGATATGTTAAAAGAAAAATCTTCTAATATCTTAACGGTTTGATTCCAAATTCGAAATACGACTTTTATAAAGTGACCTATAACAAAGCTTTGAAAACAGCCATTAACATAGTACCAACATCAACAACGCCTTGTTCTCGTTTACCTCTTTAACCTAATTTCTTATAACGTATTTCATTCAAAAACGAGTCTTAGCACTAGTATAATTACGGTCCCAATTAGTGAAATGTGTTTTGGTATAAGGTTTTAATACACGAACGCCTTCGCGTTGTATAAAGGCGGTAGAGTGCAAGGGCAGCGTGACCCGCCGCTCGCGACGGCCGCGGCGGGACTGAGGTCTCGGAGATTCCGTACCTCGTCTATCCTCCGGAGAATTCGGATACAATCCTATCGTTAATGTCAGTCGAATACTTCCTTAAAGATTTACAGCTGTGTTGTTTCCAAGGGTTTATTGGTGGAAAATTGTATTGCAGTTTTCAATCAATCAATCAATTTGTTCTATTTTAAGCGTTAATACGTACAGGTAGGATGTGGCTGTGATTTTCTTGGTGATACGGAAATGAAATGCCGCCAAGGCGTCCCTTAAAGCTGACGATTTAGCATTTAGAAGCATTTATTTAATTTATAAGTTAATAAACAAAAAAAAAAATATGTAAATATGTAAGTGAAAAAATTATTAATTTATACTACAAGTGACAAAGAACGAATGAACGAATTATACACAATGAATATAGTACATGTTGAAGGCATTATACACAGAAGATTTAACGACATAAATACATATTTTAATTTTCCAAAGCTGTGGCAAAAATATTCGAAAATCCAACCAGCCTAATGTAGATTTGAAAGCAAACAAAAAAACGATTATCAATCTATGCCTTTAATCAAATAGAAAATCTCATAAAAAAACATAAATGCAAATAAATCACGTAGGTAGTAACGTTAAATATTATCATTTCGGTAATAAAAACGAGCACAAGCAAACAGATTTAATTGATTTTCCTCCTCCATACAGGATATTAATATTGATGGACGATACCACAATGTAATAATCGGGCTGTATAGGAGAATGCTACCGAGGCCCACTTCGGCGCATAGACGCGAATTACATTAATACCAAATAACACTTCGATTGACTGATAACAGTGCGATTGTAATATTCAGAAGGGAACTGTTTACCGATTCCATACAAAGATTCCACGATTCATGATTCCATGCAATACAAAGGGCTGTCTTTGTCTAGGTATCGGCCGTTTTGGAGGGAAATTCTAGCTAAATGTAAAAAAAAAACATACACAGAGCGACGGTATTTTCAATATTCTTCATCAAACCAAGATTACAACTAATTATTGTACTACAACCTTGTTCGTATTGTTGTGTATCAATGTATGATAATGCACTATATTCGCGACTACAAAAACATCCGTTCCCACAAAAAATGTCTAAATGAGTGTAGAAACTAAGAAAGTATTTTACGAATCCAGATAAAAAACTAATTATACATATAATATTAGTTGTTCTGATATGTAGAAAAAAAATCGCCTTTAAAAATATATATTTCCATTCCATTGCGTTAAAAAAACCCGACTACGAAAAAATTTTGCACTGAAAAGTATAAAACAAGAACAAGCCGTGGTCGTATGCCACCTGCGGTTGTTTTACTCAATCTTGATTGGCTAGGTGGCATACGACCACGGCTTGTTCTTGTTTTATACTTTTCAGTGCAAAATTTTTTCGTAGTCGGGTTTTAGTTATTTTTAACTTATTTTTTATTTACACTATTTTGGGGTTATATTATTTGAAGTAAGTAACTTTTGTTATATGTATAGTTTCAGAGTTGTGAATTTAAGATTTATCATTTGATACCCATGTTGACACTGTTAGAAACAGAAAATTAGTTAGTAAAAGCTATATAATGTATATATATTTCAAATGTGCTCATCAAGCCCTTTAATTTGATACCCATATCGATACTGTGCAAAATTTTTTTTTTTTTCGGTAACGACTTCTCATCCCCTAGAGGGCGCCATATTGGATTTGGTGACACGTCACCTACCCTATAACCAGCGGACGACTGAGACGCTTCTAACAAGATCTCATTTGTCATGTAATGATAAGTAGTTTAGTAGTTATGAGGGAACAAACAAACATACATACATACATACATACACACATACATACATACAAACATACATACCGGTCAAAATCATAACCCTCCTTTTGGCTTTGCCGTAGTCGGGTAATAAATACTACATGGCACGAGCATTCCAATAGTTTGTGACTAAAGAGAATTTATTTCTGAGTTTATTTGAAACTGGCCGTATCCTTCGAAAAACTATTCGCGATGCCAATTAAACAGAAAATGACAAGTTTTTATTTTTCTTTTATGGGTTTTCGGGCGTTTTCTGTCAAAGTTTTCCACGACAGTTAGCCAGTCTTTTTATAAATGAATTGTTTTCGGTCCTTCATAATGCTGCATACATACTTTTTTAATAAGAGCAACGTTCGTACTTTATCCGAAAAACCTAAAATGAATATAAATCCGAAAAACATAAAAATAAAATATAGTTTCATTTTGAAAACTCCTTTACGATTCGTCTATGACAGGAGTTTCCATAGACAATCTGTTAATAGGCTGAATAATCTTGGATATCGGGCGTGCCATGAGGCATGAGGGAGCTAATTAGTCGCAATCTCTGTACCCCGGTTTCTAGCCGTTTATTACTATAATCCAGATATTGTAGGTCATAACAGAGCCTATTGTGCTTTAATACTTAATTAAACTACTGGGACTTGAGACTCCATTAATCGTCTTCTGTAATGTAAGTAGTACCTAGGAGACTGTAGTTCCCAGGAGTTTGCCTGGTTGGTCTAGTGGTCGCAAGTTCTGATATTGAAAAAGTAGTCTTAGTTACGATTTCCATCACAAAGGTTATATGCGACGGCGTACATTCGGCCACAGTTCGCCTTACGGACGGCAAGTAAAAGGTAGCTCGCCGTTCGATCAAGGACTAGATCCGATTCAAGGAGATCTGTCAGCACAGTGACGGGGGCCTCGCCATCGGTTTATGGTGTCAAACGCCTGTCGGGGTTTTTAGTTTTAGCAGAAGTCTGATAGTCCCTTCCGCTCCGCCCAGAGTGTGCGGACTCTTTTGGTGATACCCCACCTAAAAAAATGCCTACGTTGTCCCGGTCAGGTCGAGACTTTTTAGAGTTTTACATAAGTTTTTTTTTTTCATTAGCCGTACGCAGAATGCTTTTGTATTCAGTTGATGGCAAAGGCTCGTCCCATATGCCCCATTTTAGGTTCATGAGATATAGAAGACTGTAACTGTAACATAACTGTCAAAATGCGAATGGCTGTGCCGTATCCCTCGGGAATTACAGGCGACATATTATGTAGATAAAGTATGATAAAAAATACGAAGCGAAGATTGAAAAACCCACGTTCTCACTTCGTTTGCCAAAATTTGCATTTTTAATTCACGTACCTACGCGTTTTTTTATAAAATAGTACAGTGAAAATACGAGCTTCGTTTTAATTTCAGCTGATGAAATTAAAAAAAGCATACTTGAAGCGGTTCTCTGCATCTGTGGCGAATATATTGCTGTCCATCTACTCAAAACAAGACAGACGGATTTATTTGAATGTTCGTAGAGTAAGTTTAGTTGATGGATGTTTAAAAAGAGAGAAGTCAATTCTGGTTATGATACACTAGTTTTTTTTTTTTATTCATTCGCTATTTGTTATCTTCTAGTCGAAAATTCTTATGGTCGTTGGGGAATGTAAGAAGCGTCCCGTAATTGAAACAAAAACGGAATCGGAAAGATTATCTTTTACACTCTTCTTTTTCTTTTTAGCGTGGTAAAATCATCAAATCAGTCCTCCCACCCACGGCAGAGCGGGAGGGACTGTCAGACTCGTACTGACAAATTTGTAAGTCCCGCGACCCCGGAGTCCCACGACCCTGGATCTTTAACACCGTAACTTAAAAAATGTATTAAATATTAATATACATACAAACTTCTTGGACACTTATTACTTAGATAATAATTTAAAGTTGGATACACAAAGTAGGTTTTTTGTTTAAAGTATTAACTGGCTATATATACTAAGTATTACTGGCAGTTAGGAAACAAATTCTAATTTCAAAAATAATAAAACGTATTACGATCCCATCAATAGTGTCATTGACCCAACAAACTGCAAACATACATCGCTAAACAGTCTCTATACTTTTAACTTAAATCGTAATAGTGTTGGATTCGCACAATTTCTTATTAGAAACTCTTTTTACGTCCGCCGGACAGTATCCATTGTTAAGCGGGAAATTGCGTATCTTTGTAGTAACAGCGACTATCATCGTGTCCCATTTCCAGCCAGCTCCACATTTATGGTCCTCGTTATATGGTTATACGATATTATTGTGCTTAGAAATTCTAACATTGAACGCGATTAATACGTCTAATCAACGTTTAAGAACTGTCAGAGTCGAATTGGTGCTGAATATTGACAAAACGACCGATTTTGAACTAGTTTAGAACGTGTTGATTGCGTTTAGCTAATTTCGTTGGCCTTAATAGTATCGTTACTTTTGTTTTTAAAATTAGAATAAACATTTTATTTGTATTCACTTTACAGAGTAAAAAAATAAAAAATTAAATTAGCAGAATAAAATTAACGTTTCAAAACACTTTCGAAATAGCATCTATAGCGGTAATTGTTTTAAGGTCTTTCATAATACCAACTGTTAAAAAGAATGTTTATGATCTGTGATTTCAGACAAATGTCGAAACCAATGCCGAAAATCGGAAAAAAGCGCGGGAAACCTGAACTTGGCGGACGTGATTTTTTGGCTCTGTTTAAATTTTTTGTTAGATATTGGATTAGATTAAGTTTTTGTATATATTTCATCTTTTTATTTAGTCTTATTGTAGTAGTTTTAGTGTTTTTTCAATATTTGGTAAGTTTTTTAAATATTTTATATTAGTTTTAAGAATGGAGCCTCCGGATGACCCCGGAGGAACAACTCCATTAGAAATAGGTCACTATGTGACTATTTCAAACAATGAAACCAGTGTTGACACTGATTGCTCGATATCACTATCATCTAACAACAATAATTCAAAACGTAAAAGGGTTTCTGCTCGGCCGACTATCTGCAAACATTGCAACAAAAAAAGACGTAAAAATGGCGGGAAACGTCACAATGATTGCGATTGTGGCGAGGTGGAAAAAATGATTACTATAACGGACACAAATAGTAATAGGGCATCTGATCCTACCCTTGCTTCTGGCTCTGTTGATCTGAGTGGGTTGTCTCAGCGTCCAGCTTCAGTTGCTCGGCTTTTATTCAATTCCTCCGATGCGGCTCCATTTTTGGTTCATGTTCAGCGGGAGCAAACAACCTCTAATGAGAACACATTTTTAAACCCAATCTCTTTTGGACGATTTTTAAAAAGGAATTCTTTTAATAATATAGTCAATGGAAGTTTAAAGAAAATAGGACGTAACAGGCTGGTTCTTGCTTTTTCCAATTTCAACGATGCGAATTTATTTATATCCAGTAAGTTGTTGGAAAAGGAATGTTATAAGGCTTTTGTTCCGACATTTTCTGTCACTCGCATGGGTGTCGTCAGAGGCGTACCCATAGAGTGGACAGATGATGAAATCATCGAAAATATCTCTGTGCCAATTGGTTGTGGCAAAATATTAAAGTTAAGAAGAATAAAGAGAAAAACAATTTTTGAAGAAAAACCTTTATTAAAAAACACAGAAACGGTTATTTTAACTTTTGATGGCCAGATCCTTCCGAAGCGTGTTTACATGTGTTACACAGCACTTTCTGTCGACTTGTATATTTATCCAACAATTCAATGCTACAACTGCTGCAGATATGGACATGTCAAAAACCAGTGCAGGTCTAAACCACGCTGTTTTAAGTGTGGTGAAGGTCATTCTGGGGATGGGTGCACTATCTCTGATGACAATTTATCTTGTTGCCTTTGTAAAGGTTTTCATGAGGCTACGAGTAAGAAATGTTTAGAACATGAACGGCAAAAAAATATTAAGGAATCAATGGCCAAATCATGTATTTCATATGCTGAAGCTTCAAAGCTACATCCCACAATTTCTAAAATATCATATGCTGATGCCTTGCTTTCCTCTCCTACAACTTCAAGCCATATTAATGCTTCTGTTCCTCCTGATTACTCTCCATCTAAACAAAATAAAATATCATATAAAAAAACAGTTTTCACTAAACCTCGCTCCCCACCCCAGTTTTCTAAAGGCTATGATCAGCAATTTCATCATGACATTGCTAGAAATGTACCACAACCAAAGGATGGCTGTGCCCTCATTCCTAAAGATGACCTGTCTGCTTTAACTGTAAGCGAATTAATCATCGCCTTAATTAAATCATTAACTCAATCACATCACCTCTCACCGTCCATCGCTGCCACTGTCTTGAATGCAGTTACTGAATCAAATAATAATAATCATGGACAACAAAGTCTTGCAATGGAATTGTCGAAGTGCAATCAATAAAAAATCGGAAATTATACATATTGTAAATAAATATAAACCTTTTGTTTTTGCTCTTCAAGAGACATGGCTTAAACCAGGGTCTTTGTTAAAGATCCCTGGTTATGCATGTCTCAGAGAAGACCGCTCTGATGGGTATGGCGGTGTTGCTCTACTCATCAAACATCATCACTCATTTTCATTTTTCACAATCCCACCTCATAATAATGATTTTTCTGTTATTGCAGCAGTTGTAGATAATATTTGTTTTGTTTCTGTATATATTCCTCGTCCATCAGTTGCAATTTTTAATGAAATTGTAAATATTTTTTCAATTCTTCCTAAACCATTTATAGTTTTAGGTGATTTTAATTCCCAACATGAAGTCTGGGGAAGTTCGTCAACAAATAGCTATGGTAGCACCTTACTTGACATTTTAGATAATCTCAATCTTTGTTTATTAAATACTGGGTCCCCAACTCGACGCACTTCTCCACATGAAGGTGCTAGTGCACCTGATTTGTCAATATGCACTGACAAATTAGCTTCGCGTTTGACCTGGGAAGTTATGCTTTCCTCTTACGGGAGTGACCACTTTCCTATAATTTTATCATTTCCCTACAGTCAAAAACCTTATTCTAAGAGCGCTCCACGGCTTAAGTACAAACTGGGGGATGTTGATTGGCATAATTTTAAGGAGCACTTAGATAACATAATTTCTGTTCTTCCTGAAATTAAATTAGGTAATGAACAGTTCTGTGCCGATGCCTTATCTGAAGCCATGGTAAAAACTGCAGATAAACTTTTTCCCTTTAAAAAGATACGAAATAAAATTCCATCTCCGCCATGGTGGGACAAAGATTGCACAGATGCAATAAAAAAAAGGAAACAGTGTGAACTAAACTATTTTATAAATTCTACCGAAGAAAATTTTAATATTCTGAGCGTCTCAATTTCAGAAACAAAAAAATTATTTAAAAAAAAGAAATTTGATAGCTGGAGATCATTCTGCCTCTCTATTTCCCCTAATGTTCAACCGTCTGTGGTTTGGCGTAATATAAGAAGGTTCAGATCAGCGTTTTCAGATTCATCTAGCGCATTCCTGCCACCTCAGTTAGTAAATAGTTTTTTAGATAAATTAGCTCCCTCATATGTCCCGGAAAATATTACTTCATATTCTGTACCCCTTTCGACAGTAGATTCTCTTAGTGATTTTAATACTCCATTTAGTTTAGAAGAGCTTAAAGGTGTTGTACGTTACAGTAAAGACTCCGCTCCCGGCGCAGATGGTATTCCTTATTCATTTCTGGCAAACATGAGTGACACATCTCTTTTGTATTTTTTAAAACTAGTTAATAACATTATGATATCTGGAAACATTCCGCTTTCTTGGAAAGCTCAAGATATTATACCAATACTCAAACCCAACAAATGTCCATCTAATAGCACTTCTTACCGTCCAATTGCTCTATCATCGGTTTTGTTAAAAATCACAGAACATTTAGTTAAAAATAGGTTAGAATGGTATTTAGAAAACAGGAGATTACTCAGTGAGAGTCAATTTGGTTTTAGACGAGGTAAAAGTACCATAGATAGTTTAAGCATCTTTGTCACTGATATAAGATTAGCATTTTCTTCGAATCAATCCATAATTTCTGCTTTTCTTGACATAACCTCTGCTTATGATAATGTTGTAATATCAACATTAAAATATAAACTGGAACAATTAAATGTCCCCATTTTACTCACAAACTTCATTCTAAATATATTATCTGAGAGGTATATTAATCTTACACTTCAGGACTCTAGGTGTGAATCTAGACTCGTGTGGAAAGGTCTTCCTCAAGGATCAGTTCTTAGCCCTATATTATATGACATTTACACTTACGATCTTGAGAGCTCTTTAAACAATGAAGTAAAAGTGCTTCAGTACGCTGATGATCTTCTTTTATATTGCCCTCACAGCTCTGTTCAAACGGCTTGCAATACAATGACATCGGGTCTTAGCCTTTTAAAAAAATGGATGGACAGTAATGGTCTTGAGCTATCTACTTCTAAAAGTACAGTTGTACTTTTTACTAGGACGCGCCTTTCACCTCCTGTTTCTGTATACTATGATGATAATTTAATTCCTGTAAAATCTTCGGTAAAATTTTTAGGAGTGTTTTTGGATAGTAAACTAACTGGGATTCCACACTGTGAGTATATAACGGCAAGATGTGAACAAAGACTGAACATATTAAAATGTTTATCGGGGGTCTGGTGGGGTGCTCACCCCTATTCATTAAAATTAATATATAACGCAATAGTTAGAAGTGTGCTTGACTATGGCACATTTTTATTGGAACCTGGAAACTCAGCCGTTTTTAAAAAATTGGATAGAATTCAGTCTAAAGCACTGCGAATAGTGGCCGGAGCTATGAAATCAAGTCCAATAAATGCTTTACAGGTTGAAACTGTAGATCCTCCTCTTTCACTTCGACGTCAGTATCTTTCTGACAAATTTCTATTCCG
Source organism: Agrotis puta (assembly GCA_943136025.2). Taxonomy (NCBI): domain Eukaryota; kingdom Metazoa; phylum Arthropoda; class Insecta; order Lepidoptera; family Noctuidae; genus Agrotis; species Agrotis puta. The sequence goes on from OW964187.2 coordinate 10,720,902, forward strand.
TTCATTTCAATTTTCTAATCATCCTTTACGTGTAAAACTACAGTCTCTTCTAGACGAAACCAATTCTTCTCGTTATTGGTCTAATAAATCTCTTCCTTGTCTTGTTGTAAGCTATAAAAAGTTTATAGCTTTGCAAGCTCCAATTTACCAGTCGCTAACATTTCCTCTCTTCAATCATTCTTATGAATCATTGGTGTTTACTCCGGATGTTATCCTGAACTTAGGAATTAATAAAAATGATAATTTTGTAAAAGAATCATTTAACTTTTCCAAAGGCTTGCGATGGGAGAATTGGCATCATATTTATACAGACGCGTCTAAGCACTCTTCTTTAGGTAATGTTGGAGTTGGGGTTTTTCACTCACAATATAATATAGTACAAAAAATAAAGCTTCCTCCTGAATCATCAGTATTTACTGGTGAATGTTTTGGATTGTTCAAAGCCATAGAGTATATATACATCATGAAATTGGAAAAAACAATAATATTTACAGACGCTCTAAGTGCATTACAGGCTATTGAAAGAAATCCTTTTAAATCTAAACCAATATTTCCCATAGTTCTTTTTATTAGAGGTCTTTTATATAAATGCTTTAAATTAGGTCTTCAAATTTCTCTCGCCTGGATACCTGGTCATAGTAGGATCACAGGAAATGTAAGAGCCGATCATCTGGCTAATGACGCTGTAGACTGTGGTGATTTGTACCCCTATATTAACTTTTGTCACGACTTAGCGAATCTGCCAATGAACTTTCTTTGGGATGCCTGGAGCAAGTTGTGGGCGGATAGCAGCACTATCAAAGGAAAATATTATTCTCAAATACAAACATATATTCCCAAAAAGCCATGGTTTTTTAAATTGAACCTTGGTAAGGTTGCTACCAGCTGCCTTATTCGAATGAGGTTGGGGCATAATTGCTCCAGAGTCCACCTTGCCCGATTGCAGATCGTTGCCAGTGACCTTTGCGAATGTGGTGATGTTGGCGATTTAAATCACATATTTTTTTCCTGTCCTCTTCTTAGTCACGATTCCTTTATAACTAGCTTACTTTCTTATAATATTGCTTTTCCTACCTCCATCTCTGTTTTACTAGCTTCTAATGATTCCATTATTTACATGTATTTATCATCATTCATCTCTCTCAATAACATACGCATATAATAGTTTCTAGGTTATGTCTATTGTAACAATCCTGTCCAATATCCGTCCAAATTCCGAATCCTAAATTTTTATATTTTTCTACCAAGTTTCCTCGTTTTTGTATGTGGCATTGCGCAAATAGCGACTTGCCAAAAAAAAAAAAAAAAAAAAAAAAAAAAAAAAAAAAAAAAAAAATGCCGAAAATCTACAACAATTATTGTCATTGGACATTCCCACGTATTTTCGAATAATACTGAAAGTACTTTGGATAAAGTAGACCTCAATCAATGTCATTGTATGAGCTTACTGTGTTCGCCCAACGATATGAATTCCAACATATTTCCATTGTTGAGTATCGTTTTTGTAACCGTCTAATCGACTCTTAAGGCGGGCACGTAAAATCCTTTTCTTCTTTCCAATTTTTCGCAATTAATATAACAATAACGTGGTACCTATTATCTTTATTATTTATTTTAATTTTATTTTCCTAATTGTAATTTATAGTTGATAAGATACTAACACAGTTACAAGTATTTTTTTATTATAGAATGTTTAAAAATGTAACTAGCCAAGATAACAAAAAAATAAATAAAGAATAACAATCATACTCATCACGTTTTTAGTTATTTTGCCAAGACAAGAATTACAATCCAGTTTACTTTGTCACTAAATATAGACATGGTATGTGTTCTTTAAAAATACTTTCCATTCACGATTTTTTAAAATAAATCTGTGTCGTGTGTTGTGGTGACACTTTTGATAAAAAAAGCATTGGAAAAAAAAGGACTGCGATTGTTTGTATCGGAAAATCATTTTTTACCCGAATTTTTTACACGCTTCAGCGGATTGAAAAAGATGGCTGAGGCTGAGTTTGATAGGACACATCACATTTGAGCAAACAAATTTGTTGAAGACTTTTTAAATAGTTGCTTTAGAATATCTTGTTATCCGATTTAATGATAAGTTAACTCAATAAAACAGATTAAAAATAAAAGTTTTTCATATTACAGGTTTTACGAAAAAATAAAACTCATGAACTATGAAAAATCTGTGTTTTAGGCGTAAATAATATTAGATTCTATCTACCCTTTCCTATTTAAAATATCAATCCATTGGGGTGGTTCCTCACGTTAGGTACATTCTTAGTCGTATTTATGTTACGCGAGTACAGTCACTGACAGGTCCCCTCCGCTAGTGCCCGATACATAAGGGCCTTTTATTTATGTCATGCCACTATTAAATAGGCCACCTATATCAGTTTCTAATAATAACGCGAAAGCTTTACAATCTACTGTGCTTCATAGCCCTATATAAGAATATGTACTAAAGATAGGCAGAGCAACTGTGCAATTCAGCAACATTCATTTTGTCTTCGTTGCCCAGAAGACGAATTTGTTCAACACTTCTGGAACCATTTACTACGAATTTCCCGCTTTTCGAGAGAGTCCGATAGTACATAATTCTGATTAACAATAATTGGGGTGCTGAAGTCTCTTAAAAGGTTGTTTAACTATCTGTCATATAACAAAACGACACGCAAAACTCAAGCATTACTTAAAAGTAGTTTTAACCAATCAAATGGCTTGTTTCTCGTTTAAGTAATTTTTGAGTCATGAGTGACTTCTGTGATACGGGTCTAAAAATAGCCGCAATAATATTATTTGACACAAGATTCGAAAATCTAATCGAAACTCCCTATCAATAAACGGATTATGAATAAATCACTCCGAAAGACAGACTTTATCTGAAAATTGCTTTCAATTTTATTCCACATTTTATTTTAGAACTTCGTCATTTGAAAGATGGTGACGCGAATCTCAGTAACATATTCCATTTGACGATAAAACTTTGTGGTGCTCTTCATCTACTTGCGTTTGACAAGATATTAATGGTTTCTGTAAGTAGGTCAAGTATCCATGTATAAAAAGGGACCCTCTACGACCATAAACGAGAATCGAAAGAATGCAAAACATAGTGTATAATACAGTTTGAGACCAGTTTTTGTATTTGGTTTTGAATAATGTTGTACATTTTGATGTGTGCCCCGGGCCTTACGAAGTGCTTTTTGAAAATGGAATAGTTATTTTGTTGTTGTCTTGTTTTAACAACCTAAGAAATAGATATTCTTTTTTTTTGGTGTCGCAATACACGAACTTTTTATAATAATGTTTCTAATTTGAACTTGCCTCATTTTAGTGAAAAGAAGTCCTGACATCCCGAATAGCTTACCATAGATCACTTTAACTTTTTAATAACAAAGTGTCAGCCGCAAGGATTAAGGTGGAGTATTAAAACGTGTCCATCCGATGACTACATAAATGAGGTCACGTTTATGAGATGTCGCTCTCCCAACATGACGAGAGCTTTTACTGAAGATTTGGCGCTTAATTTCCTACGAATGAAACGTCTACAGTTTAGACTAGTGAAGGCTGTGAAGGGGTCAAAAGGCCAAGACAATAATGTAGGTACAGTTTTATCAAAACTATTTTTTCCTAGGCAGTTGCAATAACAAGGATAAAAATAACTGTAATTTTGATTATGACAGCTTCGGCTTGCTATTTTTTGCTGTTACCACACAGCAAAAAATAGCAACTTTAACGAAAAATGAATAAATATCACTACGATTTTAGCAGTGAAGAGAGCTGAGAGCTAAAATAACTGAAAGGATTTGTAGGTACTGGGTCAAAGTTCGGCATTTCCAATTCTTTTGTGTTGTTTCCAGCCAGGATTCGGACATATGCACAATACCTTTTTCGAATTTCGAACACGTTCAAGCAGTCATGGCCGCCTCGTAAATGTGACACAAAGACTCAATCGATCATGGATGAATAAAAATTCCAGTGAAGGACCGAATTTAAGTCATTTTGAAAGGCAAAATGCAAAAAGCCGTGTAAAATGTGCCGCGTTTTCCAACTGGCAGCAGATGGCTTTACATTATAAACTCAAGTCCTTTTTCATTCAAGTTTGTTCGAAATAAAATTCTGAATTGGGTTTTAAATGTTCGACACTGGTCTTACCCTTTTTTTTAAAGGAGGTGTACGCCAAAAAGTTTTAGGTTCCAAAACTTAAAAAGGAGACGTTGAAAAAAGTTTTGCTTGATACATAATACTGTGTGAACGTCACTTTTGTGTGAATGATGGCTTTTAATATCTTTGATAAGCAAATATTATAGTTACGCTGCCTCAAGTTACGAAAAATTCCAGAAAAAGGTATGGAAGTGTATAAATGAAATACGGAATTTGACCTAACATCATTTAACTGATGAAAACAGTTCTTTTTAATTAATTATTGCATTCCCTTATCAATTTTTAGTGCACTACAGAGCCATTTCACTATTTCTTATTTCCATACCGTACGTAACATTGCTAAATTAATTAAAACTTGTAAATATTTGACAGCTATTAGCGACGTTGCCAACTTTCAGAATATGCGCTCCTAAAACCTTCGACAGCGGCAAGAAAGGGTCGACATTTTTCTTGGCGCCTTTTTTTCGAAAATACGATTATAATATACGTTATTATTTTCTCACTAACGGGAAAGTTCAACAAATACTCTTTCTCATAATTCTTACACTAATAATTAAATTTTACTGAATTTTCAGCCATTTAAAAAGAAGAAAAAGATGCTCTCATTTAATTCCATTTTGAAGTGAAAACTTCTTTAGCGGCGTTGAGCACTTTTCTGTAATGGGTATAAAATCTTAAACTCGCGTCAGGACACGTGACCCTGACCGAAAAAGCGTAGGACGGCGCAGGGCGCTTGCGTGAATGTTCGTGTGACGTTGCTAGGTAACATTGTTTATAAAAGATGTACGTCACATTGGAAAATTATTGAAATAAAAAGTCAACCATTTTTGCGAGTTTTACTAAAATCTGTTCACAAGATATTTCCAACAATTACTATTCAAGTTTTCACTTCTGCCGGCACTCCCAGAGTGCAACCCGTCGTTTTTTTTTAAAGAATTTTCCACAATTAACCTCTATGTTTACCAAGAATACTTTTTTTTTATTTGTACAGGTCGCTTACAAGAAAACTTGGTAGAAAATTGATCATGATTTAGGATACTGAAGAACACTTTTAATAATCATATCCAGCCTTTAAAAGCTAACGTCTTTTTTAAGACAGAAGTGCCATCTTTAACTGACTGGCGAAAAAGATATGGGTGTGACATAATGGCTGTATGGGCAATTTCAGAAGGGGGGCCCTTAACTTGATTGAATAAGTCGTATCGTCTTATAAGCGCGTATTCAGCAGATTTGTGATGACATTCTGTTGAATATGAGGGTTCTTTTATATTTGATCCAAAGATATTATATTTGCCCAAATTGTGTAATAACTTGCGAAGAATAGGTAAAGTATCTGCTGAAGTCATATGTACTCACAAAAACTGCGTAGGGGAACAGTGTATAAGACGAGGACGCGAGGTATAATGGGGACATACACTCTTTAGGTATACAGAACACAAGACTAACGTAGCGCAAGCGCCAACAGGACGTCATTTGCAAGCGGCTATTAACAAATGGCGTACTGTTGGCGCTTGCGCTACGTTTGTATTGTGTTAAGTTTGCCTTAAGTGTATGATTTCCCATCATACCTCGCGACCCGTCTTATACACTGTTCCCCTACATAAGTACCTGTTCTGAAGGAAGGAAGCTTCGAAAAGGAAATTATTTTTTAAGATTTATGAGAAGAAATGGACGTCCTCAGGCCTCAGGTAAGGTGGAGCGACCTTCGCAAGATGGCCGGAACCAGCTGGATGAGAGTACCCGGTGATCGAGTGAAATGGCGTGCCATTGGAGAGGCGTTATGTCCAGCAGTGGACTGCTATAGAATGATGATGATGAGACGAAGTTCGTGGAGTAATTGGGTAGTTTTTTTTTTTTTAAAAAAACCTTTCCCCAAATAGGTACTGGTAATGTAGTAAAATATTCATATTTCTTTGTATTTATGTATGTGCAAATATCATAATTTTATTAGCAATGCAAATTACCTGGTATTATGGCAAAAAATTACTAAGGTCTTCGAAACCTACAAATTCAATGTCAAACATTAAATGTATATTCGCAAATATAAACATCGGTAAGTATGCAAAGTAAAGTTAAACGTATCCGCGACGAGAACAATCGCTTTACGGTTGGATCCACTCGATTAAACATATAGTAACGACCTGAGAGTAATGAATGAATGACTGGGATGGATTAACTATCACTCTCGATCTATGACAGTTAGTTTAGATCAGCCTTTGAGCAGCTGTCAAAATCACAATAATATGTATGCTTCAGTAATAAGGATGTTATCCTTGACAGTTTTTCGAAATATTTTTTTTATTTTCGCTAGAATAAGGTTGCCGCACACAGGGAAGAGTGGAAAGTTATGGCGGAGACCTTTGCCCAGCAGTGGGACAACACAGGTTGAAAAAAAAAAAAAAAAACGACGGGTTGCACTCTAGGAGTGCCGGCAGAAGTGAAAACTTGATTATTAACGTTGAGCATGTTTGATATTTTGGAATGGTTAGGGAATAATTTTGCACCAATTGCTTTATCAGTATAAAAGTACTATCATTTATGTGGTAGAATACAATATTCATTTATTGCGCTATCGTACACGGTCGAGGTCGACCTCGACCTCGACCTCAACCTCGATTCGTGGCACGCTGTAACATAGACGAAGATTCGCGCAAGCGCCCTGCGCCGCCTAAACGAAACAGTAGGCCCAGGCATACATTTTCGCCGCGCCGTAGAGAGGTGGGGATAGCTGTCTACTCTCCATCGGTCCTACGCTTTTTCGATCAGGGTCACGTGTCCTGACGCGAGTTTATCCGTCCTACGCTTTTTCGATCAGGGTCACGTGTCCTGACGCGAGTTTAAGATTTTATACCCATTACAGAAAAAGTGCTCAACGCCGCTAAAGAAGTTTTCACTTCAAAAAAAGAAAAAAAAGGTTGTTTTTGGGTTACTTACATCGACAGTCTGACAAAACAACAGTGGTCTTTATTGTCGTTATCATGCTGTCAAAGGTAAAGACATCCAGCAGTTTAAAAAGAGAAGGAGCGAAAACGGTCTTCTTTTTAGCATACATTTAAATTCCATTTGAGTTCCATCCAAGCGTTATTCTTTTTTCAAATTCAAAATGGCTTTTAAAAGGAGTTAGGTATGAAAAAATATGATCATTTCATCAGAAAGGCAGCTGATATGATATGGAACCTCTTTTGTATGTGGACAGCATACAAATCTCGTTGATGTATGAGCTAACCCCTGGCCCTTGTTTGGTTCGTACATGAATTATTTCGTGATGAATGTTTTTTAATCAACAGGGCTAGGAAAGGTACGGTCAGGGTGTAGTGTAGTATATGATGTAGATGACAAAATGTTTGGACCAAAAAAAAATATTCTAATGACAACTCTATGCTGCCTACATTTTTCCTTTTTTTTCTGGCTTTAGATTATTAAATATTCCACAACTATCACACAACGCCGTCTAGTCCCAAGCTAAGCAGAGCTTGTGTTATGGGTACTACACAACTGATAAACATACTTATATATTTTCTAAATACATACATATTATAGATAAATTACGCCCAGACACAGAACAAATGATCGTGCTCATCACACAAACATTTGTCCCGGGTGGGAATCGAACCCACGACCTCCGGCATAGCAGTCAGGGTCACTAGCCACTAGACCAACAGGCCTGTGGTCTAGTGGTTAGTTTGTGGTCTAAAAGTCTAGATCTTTTGTAGGTGTAATAGACATCGATTGATGATGACGACATCATAGCAAAAAAAAAGAAAATCGTACAGCATCCGAGAGCAATCCCCGCTCCATTTGTTCTACTTATCATTAGTCGAACGTTGGTCTTGAAGCAAAAAGTATCATTAGTCTAGAACTAATACATGAAGTAATATGAGTAGAGTATTTTATATTACGCCTGTCAAGGCCAGACCAAATAAGTTAGGAAATAACTAGTCACCTTGCAGCTAGCTAGATTGGTCACGTAACATTATAAAAATGCGAAAGTGAGTTGGTTTGTTATGCTGTCACGCCTAAATTGCTGAAACGATTTTGATGAGTTTTGGATCCTACAATGATAGATAGCGGCTACCGTTTTGCACATAACTTGAAGGAGAAAACTTTAAAGGGGGACTTTGTGTCGGATTTTTCCCAAAAGCCAAGCTGCTGGTAAACTTTGGACTCTTTATAATTTTCTAAAGCTTTCACAACATTTTTTTTATAAAATGCATTTCGATAGCAATTTTCAAGGAATTTTCCTCACCACACGTTCTTAAAATACTATAAATATGTCAAATTATGTATTCACGAGAAACATAGATAACAAAGTAAATAAGTATTTATGGAGTTTATAATAGGGCTTTAAATGAATATATAAAGCTGGTATATAAATCAGGATAAGTTTCAGTAAACCCTCGTTAAACAAGTAGTTAAGGTTATCGAACGAGGTTAAACTTGAGGATTCATTACAATAATACGTCATTTTAATAAAAAAAAAATATTAGTCCGAAATATACATTATAAAAATATTGGACCCGTATTTTTTCTTTTGTTACGTAAACCAAAATAGACGAAGATACAACGCTTTTAAAAATCACAGAACGTCACTCGGTCGGTACAATTTTACAAGCGTTATGACGTCACAAGCCCCCACTCTCGAATTTGGAAGCGTTTTATCTTAGTCAATATTCATTGATTTAAAAAAAAAACAAAAAATTTATTGAAGTAAGAAAAATTTATCTAAGTTGAATCAATAATTTATTTTTTATGAAAAACCAATCAAATTGCTGCGTTCAAAAAAAAAGAACCACTGAAGTACGTCAAGAATTTCTCTCCATTTTCTTTTTACTGTGTCAACTAGGAACTGAACGGAACGGGAAACGAGGACGTAAAGTGCAACGTGTGCCCCAGCCCTTGCCTCGTCCATTACGACATCGAGTACGAGCATCGAATGTGACCCGTATTCGATTTAGTACCTCTCGAAGTCGCGGTCACCGTGTCCCAGTTGCTTGACGTAACGTTAAAGTTTTGCAGTAATTGTCAACAATTTATTAAAAGGTAAGGTTAATAGGTAGACTTAATTATTTTAGGGCTGATTTTTCAAGTCAGATAACTTTTATCTGAGAATAAAAATGGCGGTTAGACAGCTTATGTATAGAAAATATGTCAAACCGCTATTTTCATTCCTCAGATAAAAGTTTGTATTGAAAAATCAGCCCTTAATTAAGTATTTTTTTAATTGAATAACCTTTCCTTTTATTTTTATGTTCATGACATTGTCAATATAACTCGATAAATTTCAGTAAAATCGTAAAACTTGCATCAAGGTCGCTCCGGCCCTTGAGTCAAGTTCACGGTTGTGACGTCAGAAGTACAGATAATACGTCAAAATAAGGAGGTCAGTTTTCGTCAGCCGGTTTCCAGAGAGTTCGATTGCGTCAGATTTGTTTGCCCTGCCCTTTTCACATGACGAAGTGTACTACGTGCTTGGTCGTTATTGCATTTTGATGCTACGGGCAATGGAACTTTTTTTCATGGTTAACCATCATTCTTTTTTTAAATCATGTGGTCATCATTGGCGACGATTATCAAAGGAGGAGGATAAAAAGAGGAAATTAGATAAGTATCTACATATAAAAAAAATACGTTTCCTAAAAAATCATTCATAATCATATAAACTCACATAAACAAACACCCAGACCCGGAATAACGACTTGCGAATCATACATATTATACTTGTTCCATGCGGGGATCGAACCCGCGACACGCAGTGTAGCAGTCGATCGGTCAGCCACTGCGCCAAAGGTGATTAGTATTGTATCAAGAATTTCCGAGGGGAACTACTGTACGTAATGCAGCATTTAATTTAATTATATTAGGAACTAGAACTGTACTGTAATGTACAAAAATTAAATCGCATCAGATTCGTTCATGAATGATTTACTTAAGTTTTACAATATAAAAGCATTATATTCCAAAATGATTTGCAAACCAATCAAGTTTTTAAATTGCTGATACAAAATAAACTTTAGTTTTGATGCACAATACCGAAACAAAGCAGCAACAATTAGTTCCAGGCCTCGCCTGCCAGCGCGGGAATATTCCCGCCATTTATGAAACACACGGCCATTTTGTTTATTGTTCAAACTTCGAACAAAATTGTTCCAGTAAAACTATTTGAAATGCTCTCAACGCTATTTATTGAATAACTGCTTACATGTACTGTTACATGAGTGTTTCAGTGATCAAATAATACTGTTAAGAAAGTGCTTTTGGAAAAGATTTTTCTCTGGAAACGGAATTGAAAATCAAAGATGGCAGCATTTTTTTCCGATTATGGCAACGCGCTCGCGAAAGTGTTATTATTATCTTTTTTAGTTTTATAAGTAGGTATTAAATATCCAGTCGGCCAGTGTTATTTTTGATTTGAATACATACTAAGTATCTAATAATGTCCAACGACCATAGATATTCGTTTTTGATATAGGTGAACTGAATCAACCGTTAGAAGATAATAAAACATCATCATCTTCCTGCCCTTATCCCATTTTACTTGTGGTCGGCGCAACACGTTTTTTTCTTCCATTCTCCTCTATCAAACGTCACAGTATCATTAACTCCTCTTTCTTCCATATCATTCCTTCCATACAGAAGAAGATAATGAAACATAACTATATTAATTAAAAAAAAAACAATGTTACTTCAGCAAAAAAGAAGCAACTTATTTCTTAGTAAGCATGTTGCAAGTTATTGTAAAACAATAATGCAATCTGGACTTTCCAGAAATACGAAACATGAAACATTGATAAGGAAGGGAAACCCACATAAAATTAAGTTCATTGTACGTTGAAGTGTATATTACAAATTAATATCCCAACGAGTGTTGTGCTCGATGCAATTATAAAGTCAATTTATATCTTATAAATAATTTTGTTTGATAAAATTATTGTGTATCCGTCTCCGTTCCAGAAATAGATAGAGTAGTAAGTTTCACTTTGTCTGTGGACTCTATACCTTTTTCAATAGTAAACAAAGTCGTTTAACTTGTCTGCACGCACATAACTTTCGAATGACTGTACCAAATTGGATTGTTGTAAAAAAATATGTGTAAACAAAAAATATGCACTAGACTACATATCATTTTCTGATACTATAACATACCAATTAATACCAAGTACCAATTTCAAGCATTTCTTCCTAACCAATGGTTCTGGTTTTTGATATTTCGACAACCCGTAATTATTTGGATAGCCGCAAGTAAGGTAAGCTGGTATTAAAGCATTATTTTTCAATAATTGTCTTGGTTTATTATACGTACCAGAAAAATATCTAACTATCCTATTTAATTAGGGCTGCCCCATACTACGACGAAATTATCAATATCACATTAACCCTATCGATATGCTATTTTAAAATAATAATCAACGCTCTTAGTCAGCGTCAACTTCAATAAAATTGATAAACCTAATTATTTGTTTAAAAATAATTAACTGACGTAAACATGTGGTTAACTCTGCGGTAGATCATTGGGTATTTTATTATGAAAAGCCAAGTAGTTTACAATGAGTTGATGTTACTGTAATTATTTATTGTTAATACAAATAATACCTACGAGTAACAGGTAAAATATGGCCGTATTACGAAGATTTAATGCATGAATGAGTTATAAAAACAAGGAAAATAAACTGACTACGTAGCAGTTACGAATAAAACTTACATGTTAGTTACCTCTTTTGGTGTAAGGGCAACAAAAACAAACACAACGAACATTCTGAGAAAAATAGATTCATAAAACCGCCGATTCATAATAAATAGGAATATAAGCACAAATATGCAAAATAAACAACACCTTGGAGTTTCAATATCTTTGGATTTTCTACGAAGTTATTTGAAATATTTGATTCAATTCATCGAAATTCTATTCGATGAATTTCTCTTGAGTTATTCGACACATTGTTGGATCAAAAAGTACCCAAGAAGCAAATCAAGCAGAATAGGCGCGAAAGTTACAGGCTTCGAAACAGCAATTTATTGGCAAGTCAGCCATTCGTTCATAAAGACGAGTTAAGAAAACCGTTAGGGATCAACAACCTATTGTACCTGCACCTTTTATACATTCACTTGCAAGTAAAAGCCTCACATATATATCACTAGCTGTTGCCAGCGGTATCACCCGCTATGAAATTTATCCCATGGGATTATGGATGATCTATAAAATCGGGATAAAAACTATCCTATATATTAATCCAGGTTATAAACCATCTGTATACTAAGTTTCACCCAAATCTGTTCAGTAGTTTTCGCGTGAAAGAGTAACAAACATCCATCCATAGAAACGAACTTTCACGTTTATAATATTAGTAAGATAATAGCGGACGCCGCTTACACTTCAGACAACAATGACTGATGATGGAAGCGGTTTGACCAACAAAATATACTCAGAGTAACGTTTTTCATCAAGAATCTCTCAGTAGCAGTCACGAAGTCTACACTTGTACCAGTTTTGAAAGCTATAGCCTCGCATTTCATTACATGGGACCATCATCTGACTACAACGCCACCATACTGCCAATTTTGACGTGTCTGAGCTGTCAAATTTTAATAAAAACACCTGGCATTCTCAAGGTAAAATTGTGCTATTCCAAAATTAAAATACCGTTTAAAATACGAATAAACACCGGATCTATCTATTTTATTTTATTTTATGAAGTCTTTTACTTGAGATCATAGGTCCTCATTGGCGTTTTAAAGGCTGGTGATATGTTGATGTATTATTAGGCTCTCCGAGATTCCGAGGCGTTATGTATGTCTTTAAAATGGTTAAGAATAGTTCGCATCGTTTAATAAGTAGCCTAACAAGGAATGAGAGACTACTAAAACATTATTACAAGTCCAATATCCAAATTGGATTACATTGGAAAAGTAGCAGTTCACGTAATTTAACTCGCTCAAAATAGCCCAAAGCGTAATGTGATTTACGGTATAAGCTCTATCTCAGCTAGAACGCAGCTACACTAGCTGGCATACTAGAATCTATGCTCTCTCGATATAAACCGGACTTTAAATTGAGCCCACCCCTAGTGGGGAAGCGAGAGGTCAATAAACGATTCATGCCTGGTCTTTGACATTACAAAGGCTCAAGATCGGTTTAAAATGCCCATAGTTCTGTCTTCCCTTTTAAATATTTCAAAAAGAGAATCAAATATTTAAAGGAAAGGGAAACTGGCACAAAATAATAATTTTATTCGTCGGACAAAATGATTAATGTCTTTTTCAAACAAAAGGGTTCTGATTTTCAGCTGGCAAAGGAATCTTTAATATGAAGTCCGACGTTTATGTTATTATACGAACCTTTTTGGTGCAAAAAAAGTTTTTGTTTCATGTTGGATAAATAGAACTACGTAACATTATTGTATATAAAAACACAATAATTTACAGTTTTAGTAACTACTCCCCTTAAACCGTTTAAGAAAAACTTAAATACTCATACAACTTTATGAAATAAGCTTACCTCGTAACAACAGCTAAAGTAGCGCCAACAGTGAAACCAAGATTAAAGACGCTCATCCATAGCAAAGACATGGCTACTTCTTGTAGTCAGAAAAACTTCGATATCGATACCTAAGGGCACTTCACAACTGTTTCGTTCATTACTTAAACACAGCACTTCACTGATCTATTCCAATTTCGAATCAAATTAAGAATAGATTATGATTTGACTTGTCTATGGGCGTAATTGAGAGTTGATGTTCTTTTATAAAAAACGGAATTTATTTTTTAAACTATAATTTATCTGATGCTGGTTGTTTGGTTTACCGATGAAAGTTAACAGTTTGGTTTATCGGGTAGCGAGTTCAAAAGCGAGTGAACGAATGGCTCGCTTGTGCTGTCCTTTAGGGTCGACTCACACCAAAAGAGCGGCGAAGGGCAACGAAGCGGAGCGCAGTTTCAGTGTCATATGAATTTAAACTTTATTTTCATTACTATAATACTCATTCTTACTATCGCACTCATACTCGAAAGAGTCGCGGGAATGCCCGCGGATCCGCGGGCATTCCCGCGACTCGTTCGAGTTTCTCATGCGATAATAAATGTTATTTTAATGGAAATAAAGTTAAAATTCATATGACACTGAAACTGCGCTCCGCTTCGTTGCCCTTCGCCGCTCTTTTGGTGTGAGTCGACCCTTACAATATAAACCGGAGATTGCCCCCCGCACTCCCCTGTTGTAAACTTCGCGGTTATTTTACTCTATGGTGCAATTCCTTGCAACAGGCAAAATTAGAACTGAGATGTATTTTAGCGCACTTTGTTTCTCTTAACTATGTTTATTTTGTTGGCTTTGCTTTCTATCTAATATATTGCTTCACTATTTTAGATATTTTACTTGAACACTGTTGAACACTCGGTTGAATTTATTTTGTTAGGTGCAAATCAGACCAAATTAGTTTGTGCATTAGTTAACAAAACAAATACATTAGGTAAGCAATTAATTAATGAGAATTAACGTGGTTAATTACCTAAAAAAACTAACGCCTTGAGATTAATTTCAAGATTTTTGGCCATAATAACAAGATACCATTACGCCGGCAACCGTTTATGGTTCAAGCAGATGTGTACCTTATAATAAACTGAAATTTGGCCTGATAACAGAGATTTCGAAATTTAATGCGATCGGGGCGAGCCTACAACCATAAACCGGGAATTCCCGGGAATCGAACCTAGGATCTCCTGTTGCGTCAACTAGACCAACGAGGTAGTGACCACGAATTTTATATTTTTCAATTTGTTGGTTTTTTGTTGCTTTTTCTACATCTGTAAATAAGGGCGAGTTGTTAAAAATCTTTCAATCTATCTAGCCTTTTTCCAACTATGTTGGAGTCGAACCGAATGCAGTTGAATATCAGTATTAACGTAGAGCCACTGCCTATTTGACATCCACAATCCAATAACTGAGTAATACCATACCCTTTGGTAAGACAGCTTGTCAGAATTTCGGTCTTTTTTTTTGCGTGGTAAAATCATCAAATGAGTCCTCCCATCCAGGGCAGGAAGGGAGGGACTGTCAGACCTGTACTGACTAAAATCCACATTGTCCTTCAATAAACCTTTACGTTCCGGTTACCTGATAAGACAGTTTCGCGACCCCGGCAGGCTTTAGCTCTCTAAAGGACAGGCCTGTTGGTCTAGTGGTTAGTGACCCTAACTGCTATGCCGGAGGTCGTGGATTCGATTCCCACCTAGGACAAATGTTTGTGTGATGAG
This sequence comes from Agrotis puta, assembly GCA_943136025.2. Classification (NCBI taxonomy): domain Eukaryota; kingdom Metazoa; phylum Arthropoda; class Insecta; order Lepidoptera; family Noctuidae; genus Agrotis; species Agrotis puta. Next base: position 10,736,316 of record OW964187.2, read on the forward strand.
CACGATCATTTGTTCTGTGTCTGGGTGTAATTTATCTATAATATGTATGTATTTAGAAATATATAAATATGTTTATCAGTTGTCTAGTACCCATAACACAAGCTCTGCTTAGCTTGGGACTAGATGGCGTTGTGTGATAGTTGTGGAATATAAAAAAAGGGGGCACCGTCATATTGCGGACAGTATTTTGAGGAACAACGACTGTCAAATAAATGATAGCAGAGACCAAACGATTTGATAGATGGTCACTCATTAACAGATCAACCTCGGTAAGCGTAGCTTTACCTTGAAGATCGACCCGTCTGGCTGATGTTCATTACCCTAGGCTCTGACCTTGCCCACTGCTGAAGTAAAAAGTAATAGAGACTGGATCTCTTAATACATATTGAAAGTCTAACCTAGCTTTAATATATATGAAGGTCGTCGTAATTTACGTCATCGATACTTGAGTATTAGATTTGATAGAGTGTCCAAAAATGGAGTGTTAAGTGTTGATGTTTTTATGTATGAGTAAGTTTCTTCATTCCACGATTCAAGTCTTCTCTTCGACTTGTATTCCTGTGCAATTTCGTGCATGGTCATTAAATAATTGCAAATGGGAAATCTCAACAGATTGCTTCCTATTTATTTTTGATCCAAAGCAAAGTCATTACTTAATCTTATCCTGATGGTGTAGAGTTAGACAAATTCAAATAATCGTTGAATTTAGAAAACACCCGTAGACTAATCTTCTCTGAGGCATTATATTACAATCGTTAGCTTAGTCAAACAATTCAATATCGTTCATATTTGTCTTTCAAAAATTGCCCTCCTCCTATCCTCTTTAATTATTTTTCTTCTTTTCGATTTCACTTTCATTCAGACACGTGCCCGTTTCGTTATTATTGGACCACCAAAATTACAAGCTGGAAAAGTAAGGACTAAGTAATAGTAAGTACTAAATACCTAACTAAGTATAAAGTAAATGTTAGTAAGCTTGGTTCTCACGGCTACTTTTACTAGCGTTCTCTAAGCATAAGATTGATTATTTTGCCAATAAAAGTCTGACAGTATTCCACTCAGGGAAAACACAATGAAACAGAGACAATAGTTAGCTAGGTATGTTAATTTTATTGTCAAAAAATATTTTTGTCGCGTCATTTTTGTGGGTTTGTCTATGGTAATCAGAGCGGCAACTACTAAATGACATTTTTTTTAAATATCTTTAGTGTCCGCTCCGCTACACACATCGTCCGTTTCATTCGGTATTCCCACCACAAAAAAATATATATTTCCGTTACGAATTACCGTGACCCCGGAACGTAAAGGGCTATTGAAGGACACCGTGGATTTTAATCAGTACAAGTCTGACAGCCTCCCGCTCTGCCCTGTGTGGGAGGACTCATTTGATGATTTTATCACGATAAAAAAGTGTCTTTACAAGTGAAATACTAATTAAAAACAAATCGCAAGTGGCAGGGGAAGGAAAAATGGCGGCGTTTTCCTTGATAGCTGTGGTTTGCCAGCCGGGCTGCACTTTCAAACGATAAAATGGCTTCGGGAATTACCAAGGTAATGATATTATCGCTTCATCGTCTTGCAGTGTGCTATTTCTGCGCTGCGTTTATAAATGGAGTTATTTGTAAGAGTTTTTGAGGAAAATTGTAAATTGAGATCTGATTGTTTGTAAAAACAATGTTATTTAAGTTACCTACTAAGTACTAAAAAACTTATTTAACGACTCAAAATATGTATTTTTTTTTTTTTTTTTTATCGTGGTAAAATCATCAAATGAGTCCTCCCACCCAGGGCAGGGCGGGAGGGACTGTCAGACTTGTACTGACTAAAATCCACGGTGTCCTTCAGTAGCCCTTTACGTACCGGGGTCACGGTAATCTGTGAGTCCCGCGACCCCGGAAAATATGTATATTAAAAACTAATATTCTGCCCGCAACTAATATTATTATGATCCTTTGACTTGACATTTCCAAAAATCTTGAAACACGTATTTTATCAATTTTGGTGGAAACTCTACTACTTTTTTTACGTGGTAAAATCATCACATGAGTCCTCCCACCTAGGGCAGAGCGGGAGGGACTGTCAGACTCGTACTGATTAAAATCCACGGTGTCCTTCAATAGCCCTTTACGTACCGAGGTAACGGTAATTCGTGAATCCCGCGACCCCGGATAACTCTACTACTTACTACAACTATTCGCAGTTTCAGATAAATCGGATGGAATTTCCCCAAATCCGTTCTTAGTGCTCATATTTATGAACGTTTGTGAGAAACGATACAGGTGCATTACGTTACACAGAGTAGAAGATTTCAGAGCCAATCTTTATTTTCTGAGATATGTATATTGCTAGTATTAGAGCTGGTAGCCACCAGCCGCCGCTATACGTAATGATGTAAGCAACATAATGGCAGGATAATGGCAAAATAAACAGCGAGAGTCCGCGCCACCACTCATGACCTTTTGACGCGTTGGTAGTGTCTATGTCATTACAATAAATTGCATTAAAAAAAAACGACGGGTTGCACTCTGGGAGTGCCGGCAGAAGTAAAAACTTGAATAGTAATAAACACACACGAACATTCGCGCAAGCGCCCTGCGCCGTCTTACGAATTTTCGATCAGGTCACGTGTCATTCCAAAAAAAGTGCACAACGCCGCTAAAGAAGTTGTCACTTCAAAAATATAGTACCACGAATTTTGCGCAAATCTTGAGTGGTGGCGCGGACTCTACATCCCGTTTCATAAACTAGCATTACAAAAGTGTCGTTTCACCATTATTATTTTCATTTTCATACATTGCGTCTCGTGAAATGCTGTATTACTTTGCATAACAAATCTAGAACAGCATACACTGCGATTTATGCAGGTACTCATACATAGTTTTCCCAAATCCCTGAATACATCAATGGAAGACCGAAGATGTTTCGTACGCTAGCTCTGTCGTATTATACTCCTGTCTCGTGTCGAGGTTCCCCGAACACAGCCGAATAACTTCGGGTCGATTACGAAATAATAGTATCAGGGAAACAATAGTTAGGTAATGTGATGAAGAAAAGGTATGACCACAGCATCGATAAAATGCAAATCTGACTAGTCCGTCAATCAAACATAATAAACTAGATTTTTATTTTAATCAATGTGCATCGACAAAGATTAATTATAACGCATCAAAACTCGGGAGTTGATGACGTCAAAACCATAAAAAAATATAACTAGAATTGACGTATTGGGAGTTTTAAAAGCGTCTTGTCTTCGTCTATTTTATTAGCCTTAGTGACAAAAGAAAAAATATGGGTCAAATCATTTTTGATAAACTAACTTACGGACGAATTACATTTTTTCAGTCATCTTGTGTATTTTAATATTAATTTGAAAGGACGTAGATATTTTTGTTTACTTGTGGGCACCGACAGGTGGTATCTATATTAGATAGACTTATTTGTCTTGTTTTTAACACTTGTGTGTTTACTGATATATTTGAGAACAAGTGGCGTGAAGGTAAAGGTCACAAACTCATAATAGTCCAGTTCTGGGCGGACTGTATTGCCATACGGACGCTAAACGGCATGCATGACTGGTTTTTCTGGGAATCTGGCCCTTTTAGTAGACAATGAGAAATTAAAAAAACCCGGCCAAATGCGAAGCGGACTCACACTTCTTAAATATTTATTGTATTCTGTATTTTAGTACTTACTGTTAAAAGCGGCAACAGAAATACATCATCTGTGAAAATTTCAACTGTCTATCTATCACGGCTTATGAGATACAGCCTGGTGATAGACGGACAGACAGACAGACACACGGACAGCGGAGTCTTAGTATCAGGGTGCCGTTTTAACCTTAAGTATTAGAAGGCCAAAGCCTGCCGGAGTCGCGGGGCTGTCTTGTCTTTACAGGTAACCGTGGAACCAGAACGTAAAGGGCTATTGAAGGACACCTTGGATTTTAATCAGTACAAGACTGTCCCTCCCGTCTTGCCCTGGGTGGACTCATTTGATGATTTTACCACGTAAAAAAAACGGTATTCTAAAAAGGCTTCGCTACATGTTATTAAACACAGTTAGTAACTTTTTTTTTGTGGTAAAATCATCAAATGAGTCCTCCCGCCCAGGGCAGGGCGGGAGGAACTGTCAGACTTGTACTGACTAAAATCCACGGTGTCCTTCAATAGCCCTTTACGTACCGGGGTTACAGTAATTTGCGAGTCCCGCGGCCCCGGACAGTTAGTAACTTATGAAAAAACATTCCACAGAATCATTAACAAGATTACCTACTATTTGGCTATCGTAAGAGTGAGGTACCAACTTATTAACATCACAAAGGCCGAACAACGAACCTCTTTAACAGGTACTCGATCACAGTACAGTTATAACGATGTTACTTTTCTTTTCATTGCAGTTTTAGTGGCGAAGCGTCTTGGGGTCTACGTGACCCCATGCACGTCTGCAGTAGGTACAGACAGCAGGAAAAGTGATTGTTAAGTTTTAATTAGAGCGAAGCCAGACAAGCGTACATTTTTGAGTTGTGAGTCGCGTAATTTAGTATTCATTATACTAGCGACCCGCCCCGGCTCTGTACGGGTGCAGTCTCTACTATATTATGCATGTTACATACATAGATCGCGAGACTTACGAATACCGTGACCCAGGAACGTAAAGGGCTTTTGAAGGACACCGTGGATTTTAGTTAGTACAAGTCTAACAGTCCCCCCTGCCTTGCCCTGGGTGGGAGGACTCATTTGATGATTAACCACGCTAATAAAAAATGTTACATAAGTACATAATTATAAACCTCCTCTTGAGTCACTCTATTTATTAAAAACCTTATCAAAATCCATATATAGGGACTGACAGACAGCGGATAGCGACTTTGTTTTAAACTATGTAGAGAAAATGATTGCATCGAGAAAGACTTGTATAAAACCGACCGAAATTACGCGACTCACAACTCGAAAATTTACGTTCGTCTGTGTTCAGCCTAATGGTGCAATACTAAGGATGAAATTTGGTTGTTATGAACTGGCATGAAATAATAGTGTAATGATTGTATTATGTGTAATGTGGAGAGATGATTTCATTTTGATGAACTAGTTATGACATGGGCAGATGATTTCATTGTCGGTGTGGCATTTACTAGAATTACAGTTTTTTGTTGTACTAGTAACTATTGTGTATTGAAAACTACTGCGGCTTTGTCACAAACAATGTTTTTCAGGAGAGCAGTTTAAAGTTTCAAATTGCAAACTTACGAATATTTTAACCGTGCAGAAATAACGGAACCATCTCCCGTGTTATAAACTTTTTGAAAAAATGATTTTATTTAAAGTTATTTAAGAAAATCAAGTTTCGCAATACTGCTAACCGTACAATCGGTCACTGACTGCAAGATACAGAGAATTTTCACAGGAAAGAAGACATCCAGTTCGAGTGACTCACGCGCAGATCCCAACGCTCTGGTTTTACCACTTTTTACAAACACCGCAGTACTTTCAAAAAAGTATTTTTTTATTCACAACGTTTTTTACGAAAGTTATAGACTTAATTTCTTTATCGATTGCATTTATTTTTTTAATATTTACGATGTTAGTAGCCAACTGGAAACCCACAACATTATTATCAATAGCTGTTTTTCCCGATGAGTAGGTCAAAGGTTGTATCAATGATGGCATTGATGCGCTGCGTGCCTCAAGTTCGATTCCCGCACGGATGAAATATTTTTCAAGCAGTTGTTACGGTTCTGGCTGTTTGTGTGTGTAAGTTTTTATGTTTGTAATATGCATATTACAAACATAAAAACTATGTCGTTGGTGCAACCAACGACATAGGCAACATTCTGAGTGAGAAGAAGTTTATAAAAAAAACAATTATAATTTCACGACACGGTTGGCGCAGTGGCTGAGCGATCGACTGCTAAATAGCGTGTCGCGGATTCGATCCCCGCACAGAACAATAGTTATTTGTTATGCAAGGCTGCAAAGTTTTTTGGCGCGAGTACTTGAATTGAAAACTGAGAAAATGAAGGATCCTAGAAATAAACCGCGAGCGAAGCGAGCTTTTCAAACATAGAATCCTGAGCGTAGCGAAGTTTTCAAAGGTACGAGACACAGAATAACTTTGCTACCGAGCACAATACACAACTTTTCACCTCACTACAGCGAGGAAATGCCAACCGGGACCGACTCACCTGTCAGTGTCAGTGGCGGAACCTTACCTCCACTCTCAAGGCAAGATCTTGGTCACATTGTTAGCCCTTTTCATTATACCTAGTCTTTGCTTTTCCTGTTATGTACTTACCTGTTTAAGAAATAATAAAATCGTAGTATTTGATGGATGGAACAAAGTGGAGGAAGAGTATACTTAGCTGTGGGTGGAACAGAACTGCGGATGATGATACTATTTTTTTAAATTTTGTTTTAAAGTAAATTGTTGCCCTTCACTTGGATTTTCTCCAGTATCTTGGGTAATTTACAAACATTTTAACTACATTCCACAAACGCCCGGACTCACAATAACTTGTAGAACATAGAAATATTTGCTCTGTGCAGGAACCGAACCAGCGACAGGCAGCGCAGCAGTCCAATCGCTCAGCCACTGAGCCAACCGTGTCGTCTTTTGTATTTTGTTGTAGATTCGACTCTAAATGGACAGTATGTACGAGTATGTAGCTGGTGTTTTTTTTCGGTATTCTTACCTAAATGCCATCAATATTGCATAGAAAATATGTAGGTTATGATTAGATCAAGTAAATTATCATTTGGCTAACGTTTTCAAAATTGAATTGTTAGAATTTTAATCCAATCCAACCAGATGCAGCGGAATTTCAGAATTTTACATGGAGCGACTGCCGTTCTGACCTCTACAATTCATTTCGTTCTGGGCAATTTAATAACCAATGGTAAGACTAGTTGTCAGCAAATCAAATACAACAGAATATAAAATGACGACCTTAATCTATAAACGTTAACGTACTCATCAACAAATTAAACCTGTAGTTAATTGATGGTTATCGACACTGTTACACCAACGCCCTATCTTGGACCCAATGTCAACCACGTAGCAGAACGAAAGTATGCTTTTTTTATCGTGGTAAAATCATCAAATGAGTCCTCCCACCCAGGGCAGGGCGAGGGATTGTCAGACTTGTACTGACTAAAATCCACGGTGTCCTTCAATAGCCCTTTACGTACCGGGGTCACGGTAATCCGTTAGTCCCGCGACCCCGGCAGGCTTTGGCCCTCTACAGGCTCCGTCACTATGCTGACACTCTTTGAGGCGCGCGTGGAACACAACGCGCCGTTGACCCGGGCATGGTCCATGGTCGGACAGCGAGTCGCCCATTACTCGCCGCCCGCATGTCCGCGCCTACGGTGGCCGGAGATCGTCTTGCGACGTCCGTCGCCGTGGGCGTCTACCACTGCGGCTGTGGTGGAGGGAGGACGCTGTCCTCCTTCGCGAGCATGACTGCTTCGCAGAAGGAGGCGACCGCTTCCCACTCCGTCTCGCCTCGCAGCATGGCCTCGACCAATGCTGGGCGCGAGAGGTCAACGAAAGTATGCTAGAAGCATTTTACGTACAAGAAGAGATTGACGCCAATATTGGTTATAATTCTGCCCAGCCCGTTACCAACTACGTTGGGTAAGCTCCCAGTCTTACCGGATGCAGCACGATTGGCGCAGATACTAAGCATTGGAATACTGCGCAGCGTGTCGCAGGTTCGATCCCTGCACGGAACAAATATTTGTATGATCCACAAGTAGTTGTAGCAGGGACTAAGGGCTTCCAAGTAATTTAACATCTGAGGTATGGATGAAACCCAATATGTCCTGAATAACCACTCAATCACAGATCGACCTAGGTAAACCCTAGGTAAACCCTCGCCTTGAACTTGAAGATAGACCCATGAAACTGTTTTATCTTAGCGAGCTCCTCGAGTTACATTGACACCATATTCTTGGAAAGGCAATCTCGCTGAGTCATTGGTAAGACGAATCAGATGAAATTGATTCAAAGGAATTACTGTCAGCGATAAGTGCGAACTGTCGTAATGCTGATATCAGAAGTTTCAGTCGACTGAACAAATCACGTGGGTTTTCTTTCTCGTTTCATTACATTTTCACATGGCAAAGATAAAATTATGATGATCGTGGGGTCCTTTTATTTATCTTTTTTCTTACTAATCTTTCTAAAATTATAGATGCGAAAGTTTGTTTGTGTGTGTTTATTACTCTTTCAAGCAGAAACTGGGTTAACCCATAGTATAGTTTTTCTGGAGCGGTATTGGCCCAATGGTATCGATCCCAACTTACGAGTTGTAGGTCGTGGGTTCGAACCACGGCAGGCGCATTACTTTGTTTATTTCATCAACACTGCTCTCAAAACGGTGAAGGAAAACATCGTGAGGAAGCCGGCATGTCCTAAGACCAAAAATTCGAAGTCATGTAACAACTACCAACCCGCACTGGGCCCGCGTGGTGGATTATGACCCACTCCCTCTCACAGAGAGGAGGCCTGTGTCCCAGCAGTGGGAACATAATAGACTGATGGTGATGATGATAGTTTTTGTTATAGTATGGTGGAATATTTTTTGGGGTTGTAGCGGGCGAGGCTGCTGGAAACAACTTGTTTTTCAATAATTCCGTAAGCGAACGTAAATTCAATCTCTAAGACTTCGTCAAGTTTGTCGCGGGACTCACGAACTACCGTGACCCCGGAACGTAAAAGGCTATTGGATTTTATAGTCAGTACGAGTCTGACAGTCCCTCCCGCTCTGCCCTGGGTGGGAGGACTCATTTGATGATTTTACCACGCTAAAAAAAAAGACTTCGTTGAGTAACACTTAAGGCAGTTTATCGCAAAAAAAAAACAGTTGGCGCGTGAAAGATGCCAAAATCCATTAGCGTCGTAGTTTTTGCTTTACTTTTGATTCATTTTACGTTAGAAGTTTCAATTCGAGTTACAGACGCCAAACGAAAGACAAAAAATACTAGTAAGTGTAGCGTCTGATATCGGTTTTACAGCAAAGCGATCTTGAAGATTGGATACTTATTGGAAATTCTTTTGAAGTTTCTGAGGCGTAATTGATTCATCCAATAGAATCCTCGGGTAATTGAAATATTCGCATTTTATATTCTGGAAAGTGTTTACAAATGATTATCATGAAATTAAAATATGAGGGAAGCTAGGCTAGAGCGAAAAGGGACTATCAGATTCTTACGAGTACTGACTAAATCCACCCTATCCCTTCAGCTGCCCTTTGCGAAAGCGAGAGTAATTCCAGAGTGGGAACAAGATAGCGCTAAACGACTTGTATAGCACTGTCTCTTTCCGACACTGGAATTACAATCACTTTAAAAAAAAAAGATGTCATGGTAGGACACCAGGGGCCGTATTATGGCATCTTAAAACTAGGCTTGTTCCAGTGCGTGAACGAGGTGGCGCTAGACGACTTGTATAGCTCTGTCTCTTTCACTCACTGGAACAAGCCTGGTTTAAATACGTTATAATACGGCTGCAGGTTACATTTACAGACGGTCCTACGTCACTATATTAGTAGGTAATACATGTAATTTATGGGAGGGAGCCGCCCAAAACATCTTTATTGGTTCCAGAAAACGTCAGTTTGAGCCCTATTCCTATAAAAATACATGCTAATATAGGTTTTGAATTAGGGCAGCTTTTAAAAGGTGAGGACGAGGACTGAAAAGAGTGAAAGCTAATGGCTGAATTGCGTTTTTATGAAGTCCCAAGTGTTACAACTACACAAAACAGTAAGCATATTAATTGACACATCTGTGACACCGTCGATCCAATTAATTAGCAAAAAAAGGGCTAGGCGTGTCATTCAAGGTCTATTTAATCGAACTGTGCTACAGCCGTAACTACCTACAGGGTATATAGATTTGTTAGGTTATAGTACTCCAGCACATCAACCTAGTCTAATCTATCAAAATTCTTTTTATAATAGATTTTCAACTTTATCACAAAATGAAAAGGGGATTCAATTGGGAAAATTGAGCCGTCTCTACTGTTTCAAGATGAAAAGTCTAAGCATATTAGGATAGGAATCGTAAATCTTAATGTAGTTCTAGCTCTTATGAGGCGGTTTATAGTCCACTAGCGCCGCTAATTCCGCCGCTAAAATTTGTAACAAAAACGACCGTTTATGTTTTCAATGCACGATTTAGCTAAACAGCTATATTTCAAGTGTTGACAAGGTGTTATAAAATAACGTTATTGCCTTTTCCACAGTAATAATAGAACATATTTTGTATTTTTGATTCTATTTACGAGTTATGACATTTTTTCGATTGGCGGCGCTAGTGGACTGTAAGAGGCCTCTTAAGGGAAATCAGTTCAGCCGGTAAGGCATAAAACAGACGTTCCCCTCGCATTAATAATATGATTGTCGCATATATTGTGAGTTCTAGATAACCGGATGAGGAAGTATCAAGAAAGTAAGGTTCGTCAAAGTCAAAGTCAAATCATTTATTTCAATTAGGCCATCAAAGAAGCACTTTCAAACGTCAAGTAACAGTACCGAAGTTCCGGTCACCTGTTGTGATTGTGACTGATGATTATACGCAGCTGCTCAAGGAAATATGGGTCAAGTCACGTTTGTTCTGTAGCGGTTAACCAGCTGTTGAATTATAGCGATATCAAATTAAAGATTTTACTGCTTCCGTCCACACCTAAAAGTTGAATAAATCCTATAAAAAGTATTTGCCCCTCAATTAAAATAAAAAAAAAATAAAAAAATCAGAACGTATATAATACCTAGCGACATCTAGATCCTCAATTATAAAAGAGTACTTACACACAATACCAATAGATGTCGCTCTTAACACTAGTACCTCCCACAATCAAAAGATGGCGTTGTTCTCAACAATTAAAATATCACTTACCAAGGATGGCTCTGAGATGTCCCTCCAGGGTTTGAAGTATCGTCATCTTGATGTCATCGACGGGCTTGCCCAGGAACTGCTCGCAGGCAGTTGTGAGAAGTTCGTCTTCATTCATGATCTTGCATTGTGCTGCACCAGTGATGGAGAGGGGTACGCCCTGTGCTGTTTCTACGTATTCGCAGACTGGATTGAGGGTCATGACCTAAGAAAATTGTGTTTTTATTAAATAATATGAATAATTTCTTCTTAGATTTTACACAGTCAACTTGAATTTTTCAATTTTCAAAAATCGAATTGAATTTTTCAAGATGATAGTCGCCTACAACAATATCATTACCTATTCATGAAAATAGGTAATGATATTGATATTGTAGTAGGTAACTATCATCTACAAAAAAGTAAGTTAAACCCACTATGATTTGTTTTTTATTTAATTTTGAAGAAAGCTTGAAGAAATTTTGAACATGCCATTCGAAGTCTGGGATACTTTTAAAGACATAAATATAAGCCCTATGCTTTTGGCAAGGTTGAAAATCTATTAAATGATTTTGACAGATTGGGATGGCTTGGTGTACTGGTATCTGTGCATTCTGTAGTTATATTATTATATTATCGTCGCTTGTTTTTAGTTTGTGCAACAATAGTTCAACTGCTAACTGTGGAGGCTTTAAATGGCTGATCGTTGATCTTCTCATTATTTACTTTTGTTTTGTTAGCTGTAAGCCACCCAAATACAATAAAATAAAATAAAATTATCTCTGTTTGGGATCAATACAATTGACGTACATAGGTAGGTACGTGTAGAAGTTTTTTCGTTGAAACATGGTAAGATTTTTGTGACGTAGTTTCAGGATTCACAAATGCAAAACAAAAATGATAGCAAATTGGTAATAATTGTAGGTAACTCTCTTCTAGACCAACTGAGAAATACTAATGAGTAACTAATCGATCGCGGGACTTACGAATTACCGTGACCCCGGTACGTAAAGGGCTATTGAAGGACACCGTGGATTTTAGTCAGTACGAGTCTGACAGTCCCTCCCGCTCTGCCCTGGGTAGGACTCGATTTTACCACGTAAAAAAAAGTGAGTAACTAATCGTTTAAAATTCTCCCATTTATTCTTTGTTGCAGCCCTATCTCAACAATCCACCATTTATATAAAACTACTCTTTACTGAATGGTTCCTACCTCTAGAGATATCCTCTGCACATCGGTGACCCACCACCACGCCCACGCCCAGCCTCCCACGATCGTACGCTTTTTCTGGGAGCCGAAGCACCCGCCTGTGAACAACAAAAAAAAAAATCATTAAATAAGAGCTACAAACGCGTATTATAAGGCTGAAATTAAAATTTCAGGATCAACCACTCTGGCAGGGCTGCGGGCACTTTTGAAAGTTACCGTGGCCTTGAAATGTAAAAAGCAATTGAAAGAACAGGGTGTTTTGGTCAGTGTGAGTCTGACACTCCTTTCCGCTCCGTTGGAGAAATCATTTAATGATGAAATCCCAAAAAACAACTACGAGTCGCACTCGGGCACAGAGAGTTTCGTACCAGTTAGTAGTTTTAAAAGTTGTCAATCTACAGTTGGGCGAGCGTTTGCATTATTTTTGTATGAAACGAAATAAACACAAGACTAACGTAGCGCAAGCGCCAATAGGACATTAACAAATGGAGTCCTGTTGGCGCTAAGTTTACCTAAGTGTTTATGTCCCCCATTATACCTCGCTTGCCCGTCTTATACACTGTTCCCCTACAAAAACGCTTGCTCGCAGCTTATAGACTTGTGTATTCTCAGATACAGATCTGAGTGTGTATTACAATAATAATTATAAATACAAATTAGTGTTCAAACGCGATCAAAAAATCCTTTAGTTTCTATGTTTATCTTGGACTGTAATATCTAAACAACCCTTTAAAATTTCAGAACCAGTTCTATGACTAATATCGCCATACTACATTCTAAGGCCGATGAAAAGGAAAGTATTCCCATTCCACGTTACATACGACCTACTGCAGAGGTAATCACGAGCGCAGCGAGGGACCCACAGGCGTAGAGGGCGGTAACCTCAGGGAGAGTGACTCGCACTAGCTCAGGTCCTCACGTAGTCGTAGTGGAAACTGGTTTGTCCTCCCGTTCTACAGCGATACCGTTATGTGTTGGTCCTTTATGTATCTACGCTTTCTATTTTTATAATTAGGTGTACACAACTCCTTAGAGCTTATGGTGTATCTTCCATAGTTCCATACTAAAATTATAAAGAGCTATTTGTTTGTAGGCGGTAATCTCCGAAACTATTGAACAATAACTTAAACTTATTTTGCCAGGTAGATCAACAGAAACACCAGAAACTAGCTTCCTACATTTTGTTTCTGAATTCTTAATTACAGTTTTCCATGAATACGCAATATATTGTATCGGAAAAAAAATACCTACGTGTTCCTCCGATATTCATCAGTACGACTGCAAATAATTACCTGGTCATTGACAGCTGCGAAATCATTCTTACATTACCAATGTCAGATTGATTCTATAGGTCTTTGACATTACCCTACCCTATCTACTTATAGGTTAGCTTCGATTTTGACCACACGCCATAAGGATTAGAATTTAGAGCAACATTTGCCCATTTACCTACACGCAACTTGCAACTCGTCATCTGCCTTTTCCTAACTATCTTAGGGGTCAGCTTTCAATTGAACCGGATGCAGATGAATATCAGTATTTTATATAAGCGACTGCCTATGGTCTCTACAATCCAGTAAGTCGGTAAAACAATACCTTCGATTCCCTCTGCTACGACTGGTTGTGAGATTTTCGAGTTTCTGATTAAGGGAGCTTCCCCATGATAATGCGACGCAATTCGACCTATTCCAACTACAAGTGAAAATCATCCTTACCACTACGACATAGGACGGTTGGCTACGGGTAGATGAAAAACAAAACACGCTCGCATCGACGACATCAAGTCAATCAAATTGCATCATTATATCGTCGCAGCAAGGACGATTTTAATTTTTAGTTAGTAGAAATTGCAAATCAAATCGCACGAATCGCGTCATGGGAAAGGTCCCTAACAGTAACGTCTGTCAAAGATCAACGAATGACAGCCGGGACCAACAGCTTTACGTGCTTTCCGAGGCACGGAGACTCGAAACTGGCTGTGATAGATGGTCATTGGTCAGCCATCCACTACGGACCTCGGTTAACGCGAAACTTGAAGATCACCCTGTGCGGGTGATATTTACGTCACAGTAACAGTCCAACCTCCAAAGACCGCGAAATCCGATCAATTAACAACTTTACAATCATCTGAACGACAAATATGATAAGTAAGTTCTCGAATGGTAAGTAAATGTTGAGACCAAATTCACTTTCAACGGTAATAGCGGTATGGACCGTCACTTTGCACTGTAACAACTCCTGCGCACCGAGTTAGATTATGACACTCTGACACAAAGGGTAATGTGACATCATCTTTTTTGGTAGGTTTTTTTTGTCGGTCTTAAATTGAGGACTCAGTTATTTGAATATGGCGATAAATGCTGAACATAATTTAAATCTAACTGTAAAAATAATACAGTAAATAATTAAACTAATTCAAGGCTTATTTAAAAGCCATTACATGCCTATGGGATATGATTACCGAGTCGAAATCGAATGGCCGTTCGCCGGTCATTCTTCAGAATTTAAAATCTGAAACAAACCTTATTTCAATAAGAGTAAAGGTCAATATGGTGCAACAACAATGAAAGGACAGTACGTGGTCGGACGCTCGTCCTGTCTCGACTATTGTCGACGTCCGATACGTCACGCGCGCACTGCCGAAGAAAGTGTTGCGACCTACAAACGTGACAAAGAACACAGCCTACACTTACTGTTTGTGTTTTTTTTTTCCTTCTAGAACAATTCTTTTGAATATTATCGGCTTCTGAATTGGATATTTTTATTAAAACGTTGCCACACTCTAGAAATTTCTTCCTGTACCGTGGGTGCGTTTACAAACATAGAAACTCACATACACAAATACAAACAAATATTAATTACGTGCAAGAATCGAACCCACGACACACTGCGCAGCAGTCAAGACGCTCAGCCACTGCGCTAAACGTGCCGTCAAGTTTAAAATTGATGATGATGATACTTAGGGCCTGTCGTTTGATCAGTAATTAAATACTGCTGAGCAACCTGTGCTCGATTCCTAGGTCAGGTAAATTGTTATTGAGAATTTTCATCAGGAATTCTTCAGCAGCAGCTACAGCCTAGATTTGGACCCCGGTTAATGGCAAAAGGTTTGCTCCCTGGACTTGAATATAAGGGTGCCTTCCACCAGAGATGTGCTATGGAACTATGCTGCGAGAATGTAAGCTGAGCTACGAAACTATGTGACCGTTTCCACTGATGCTAAGCTATGTAGCGGTGCGAGTAAAGATGTGCTATGAAGATGCGCCGCCGCAAAGTAACTGGGCGAAGAAGATACGCAGCTCGAGCTAAGCGATGTATCGATAGTAGGGCAGACGACCCATAGCAGGCATCCATAGCACGCATCCTTCCATATAAAATACATAACTTAGTTGAATCCGTTTCCACCAGTGCTATGCTATGTGCATCAATGAATATGATTGGTAGATATCAAACGCATCCATAGTAACGTAGCATAGCACATCTCTAGTAAAAAAGCAGCCTCACTGGCGAATTATGGGTACTATTAGGTAGGTACACTTCTACCTAACCCTTCGGCAATTACAGACACAGCGTATTTAAAAAAAAATCCCATCCTTTTTTTTTACGTGGTATAATCATCACATGAGTCCTCCCACCCAGGGCAGAGCGGGACTGGACTGTCAGACTCGTACTGACTAAAATCCACGGTGTCCTTAGCCCTTTACGTACCGAGGTCACGGTAATTCGTGAGTCCCGCGACCAAATCTCCCATACCTGCTTAGAAGTTTTTAATCGAGAGTCATTAACCTCTCTATAGCATAAACATTGATGACGTCATCACCTAAAAGGTAATTATGGAGGCTTTCTAGCTGACACAAATGAATCATGTGAATATTATGAAAACGAAAGTAGGGGAAAGATTCATAGATTGACAGGCCTGTTGGTCTAGTAGTTAGTGACCCTGATTGCTATGCCGGAGGTCGTGGGTTCGATTCCCACCCAGGACAAATGTTTGTGTGATGAGCACGATCATTTGTTCTGTGTCTGGGTGTAATTTATCTATAACATGTATGTATTTAGAAATATATAAGTATGTTTATCAGTTGTCTAGTACCCATAACACAAGCTCTGCTTAGCTTGGGACTAGATGGCGTTGTGTGATAGTTGTGAAATATTTATTTATATTTATTTATTTATAAATACATTGCAACATACCTACGTCCGTATTACTTCGAAACCGGGATTCCCGTCATACAAGTTATTTTGTACGCTTGAATCATTCATGAATTACATCCAGAATAATTTTAATTACTACGTATAAGTTCATCGATTATATTAAAATTTTAAAAAGAAATTCCAACGCGTAAAAAAAATGTTGAGGACTTTGAAACAGCTGAACCGACTTTGGTAATACATCGCTAGAAAACATGCCTTGAAAAAAATACTTTTTAAATCGGTTCACCCAATGATATTGATAAGTAGCATATGATAAACCTTTATAAAAACATTATATAGAAAGATCCAGAAAGTTCCCCTATCTATGTATCTGTAAGGCTTTTCACAACCACAGGTAAGATGCACTTGACTGAAAGTGTATGTTACAACACAATCAAATACATCAAAATGACGTCACAACAAATACAATCAAATATTCCCCCCTTTCTCCCTCCATTTCATTACTATCCAATACGCGACTTGCGCGGGAGTTGATCCACAACACTCGAAGAAAGTGCCCGTCACTGTCTCTTACCTACCCGGTAACACGGAACATCGCAAGAACAAAACATTACTTCACAATTTCGGAAAACCGAAACCAACCAAGTGTGTTAAAGTGATTTCTATGAATTATAACGTGATGAGTGAAGTGCGCAAACGCAGGGAAAGTGTTCAGGAATCTGTGATATTGTACTACAGCGTTCGTAATGGATGTTAAAACGAAGTGTTCAATATAATTCGGTGCGACCGTGAAGCTTTCTTGTTTATTATGTTTTGTTGTGAAAGTGTAGACTGAACGTAAGTGGCTTTTAAGTTATTATAACGTAAACATTGGTTTTTCATTGTTACAGGTTTGTATGTGACTGTACTGCTTAACATGTCGTATGTAATGGTTTCTTTTGATTATTCAGACGTGGTTAGAGTTTTAAATTACTCTACGGACCCGCCTCGACTTTGCACCGTTTTTTACAAAAACCTGGTAGATTTTCCGGAAACATTCTTACATACAAACCTGTTCCCGGAAATAACGAACATAAAAAAAATCATCCATTTTGGTACAGTCGTTCGGAAGTTATCCGCGAACAGAGAGACTTCAGCGACTTTGTTTCATGTTATCTTCACTAATATTTTACAGAGGACAATTTTGATTGTTTGTTTGTATTGAATAGGCTCCGAAACTACTGGACCTATTACAAAAAATTGAAAGCTAGAAAGCTGCTTTAGTCCCGAGTGACATGTGCAATAAGGGGGAGGGAGGAAGATGGACGAAAACGCGGGCAGAAGCTAGTGTAAATATAAAGAAGAGGATTTTTCCCATGGCCATAATTACAGCGGGTCTAATAAGGACCCATTAAGCAATATTCTTAATGATTCATTCATTCAAACTCACAATCTATTCCTCTATTATTCATTCACGAAATTAAAAATTAAGAATATTGCTAAGAAGCCGTTTTAGACCCGCAGAACACTGCAGTAACATAAACCTCAAAAAGATTGAGGTATACTAGAGAATTACTTTAGTTTGAAATTCAGTTTCAGCTGTATAGATTCAGAAGTCTTTCGGGGTCGCGGGGCTAACGAATTACCCTGAACCCGGTACGTAAAGGGCTATTGAAGGACACCGTGGACTTTAGTCAGTACAAGTCTGACAGTCCCCCCCGCCCTGCCTTGGGTGGGAGGACTCATTTGATGATTTGACCACGATAAAAAAAAAAACTGATATGCAGCTGAATTCAGTTCAACTAAAAGCCGACCCCAACATAGTTAAGAAGAGGCTGGACAGATGATGATTTTGTTCAACTAATCTGTATGAAATACACAATCGAAAGACCATTGATCGATTTCTTTATTAGTAGAACCTTGACTTTGGCCATTGTTTGCTTACTTGACGTACTCTCGGTCTACCAAGATGTCATGCACTAAAGAAAAGTAGGTTACAGCTTTTAAGATCCTTGGTTGATAAATCTCTCTTTGGACTGTCTCCTTCAGTGAAGATAAACCTTAGTTTTATAAGACTCTAGAGTTTTGTGGCGTAACAAACGATGAATGGTTAACTACCCTTGGTTGACAGGTAGAGAATACCTCAGGCATTAAGTCCGCCTATGTACGTTTTGTGTTGCATGGAGGGTCAAATAAATAAAAAATATGGTTGATACACCACTGGAGTTTGATAAAAAAAAAACGACGGGTTGCACTCTGGGAGTGCCGGCAGAAGTGAAAACTTGAATAGTAATAAACACACACGAACATTCGCGCAAGCGCCCTGCGCCGTCTTACGAATTTTCGATCAGGTCACGTGTCCTGACGCGAATTTAACATTTTTTACCCATTCCAAAAAAAGTGCACAACGCCGCTAAAGAAGTTTTCACTTCAAAAAATGTTTCTTATGATGAGCATGCCCAGAGCAGATTGTGCGCAATGGCAGTGTGTCGTGATTTCCAGCTCGGGACTGTTCATTTATTGGAAAGGATCTGACATTCACACACACATCCGTACCAGGGTCTTTTACACAGAGGAGATTCGTATTCCCGCAGTTACAACGATTGGTTGGTACGGTTGAATAATTAAAAGATTTACCAAATATTTAAACTGTTAATCAAATAACTCGCCCTAAATCATGATAAAACTAATTGATGATCAAGCAGTAGCTTATTCCAATACCCATTACTTAACACTTCTAGCATGACAAGACTTTAATCAATATTCCAGTAGCTTCTGAATATAATTACATTTAATTACGCAACAGTTTAGCTGCCAAAAGGGAACTGTTACATAACAGCAATGGATGTATTTTCTCCGGAACTCTTTAATATTCTGGAGGCAGCGGACAGCATTCGAAGTTTAAACTCACTTGGCCTTGCTTCAATGACATTTTAGTGCACTTTCTAACAAAGTATGAATTTTTGAAGATGTTTTTGAAGTGAAAACTTCTTTAGCGGCGTTGTGCACTTTTTTTGGAATGGGTAAAAAATGTTAAACTCGCGTCAGGACACGTGACCTGATCGAAAATTCGTAAGACGGCGCAGGGCGCTTGCGCGAATGTTCGTGTGTGTTTATTACCTACTATTGAAGTTTTCGCTTTTGCCGCCACTCCCAGAGTGCAACCCGGCGTTTTTTTTGTAAAGTTTTATGTATTTTACGTAATAACGCCTGCGTCGCGTTTTCGTAAAGATTTTTGAGAAAAAGAAAAATTCTGCTACGAATGAGACACGAACCCGCGTTATCTGGATAAGGTGTTTGGAGTACTTAAACAGTAGACGTTCGAGTCCCACTCGCAGCTGGATTTTTCTTTTCTCAAAGATTTTTTTTGAATGGTCCACACAGTTGTGTTCATGTTTAGGTGGCCTAACATAACGTCTTATAGCGTGAGTAGTTAGGCTGTGGGAAAGAGACAGAGCTATACAAGTCATCTAACGCCATCTCGTTCCCTGAGCTATGCTATCTGACATTGTGGAGCTGCTGCCCTTTTTTTTACGAGGTAAAATCATCTTATGAGTCCTCCCACCCAGGGCAGAGTGAGAGAGACTGTCAGACTCGTACTGACTAAAATCCACGGTGTCCTTCAATAGCCCTTTACGTACCGTGGTCACGGTATTTCGTGAGTCCCACGACCCCGGGCTTTGGCCCTCTACAGGGGGCCCCGTCACTATGCTGACACTCCTTGTGGCGCGCGTGGAACACAACGCGCCGTGAGCTGCTGCCCTTTTGGTAAAATACTGTCATGTCTTATTTGAGTTTTAACTCCATTCTTTTTTCGTATATTATATAGTGAAATTGGCAATGCAGAGTTTAAATACCGTCCCCTTACCGCACTCAGTTTTTTTATTGATGAGAAACTGCGTAGGTTTTCTTCATTTTTAAATATTGGTTGTACTTACTTCTTTCTGTACATAGTGAATTTTTTATCGAGTTCGATAATTCATCTTTGAAAATACCTATTTAGTTTTGGCTAAATTTGCAATACCAGAGAAGGATGGTGCCGTAGACAAAACTATCCCAAAAAAAAACATCTTAACGCTAAACGTGTTTAAAATATATAATGTTTATTACATTTTCATAAGTTAATTTCCACACCAATTAATACTAATTACATAGTGCTCTATTCTGTACTTAAATAATCCGATACTTCCTGAAAAGTTATAGTGAAGATAGATTCCAATTACGTAAACGAGATCTAACATTCAATGATTTTATGACTAGGAAGCCATGTTTATTCATTCTCATAACAGTAACGAAAGGTTTTAAACACGAAAAGTCAATCATAAACACAGAAGAGCAAAACTGCAATGTCATAAAATGTTTGTTTACTTTGTACCCGATTGTACATCCTATAATTTCTACATGTTAACTTACTTATGCCATCGATTATTATTAAAGATGTGTTTAAGCTAAATGAACCGCTGCTTTCAACTTTAAACTTAAATCGCCTTGACATAAAGTTAAAAATCTCTCGTTTATCAAACCGTGCTAATTGGAAGCGCCTTACAGAAATGTGATAGTTAATCCAATTTTCGTGAGAATCAATGAATCAAATAGGCGGAACTTGTTACATGTGAGATGAAAGTGAAGGAAAACCTGAGTCTGTGACGTCAGCAAGTGGTTGAACAAGTTATGTGCATGGGACACGGAAGGTGGAGCGTGCACAGTGGCTTCAAGTTACTCTAATTATTGAGTTAATGAAATCAAACCGTAACATTTAGGTTTTAAGTTGATTATTGCTTGTAAGAGAAGTTAAGGCGTCAAAGTTCGTGCGTTTTTGTCGAAATCAAATTATGAAATGGCGTACCTAATAATACCCATGGCGTCAAAATAGTGTTTTTTTTTTAAATTATTTATGGAGAATGGTAATGGTTTTTTGTTTGACAATACTATCAAAGCTAATTAAAAAATTGAAGCTTCTGCCTCAACAGACATTCGCACAACAAGATCGAAAATGAACGTGTATTTTCTTCTTCTACTATAATTAAATGCGACTGTTTGTATGGATGGATAGATGTTTGTTACTTTTTTAAGGAAAAACTACTAAACTGTTTTGAATGAAATTAGAAAATCGCCGAAGTCCGTAGGCGAAGCCACAGTCATAAGCTAGTTTTCTTTACTTATATTGCTCAAAATGGCTCACTAGTAAAGTGAACATGGAATGTCTTATTCACAGCATCCCAATTGATGTCGAGATATACGATCAAACAAACAAAAAAACTTGTAAACTAATGGTGTACGTTACTCCAGCAAGAAAGTATCTCCTAGAGTTATATGAGTAGAACGTATAGTTTGTGCCTTATCTGCTGTAAATGTGCCTCCACATAAAAAATGTGTGCCCCCTGACGTTTCGAAAAAAAATGGAAAAAACGATTCTTGCTGGGGTAACGTTTTTCTAGCAGGAAAATTCTAAACGAATGATCGGAGAGAGAAAAACTGTGCATGGCCAGATAGCTTATATGTGTGCCAAAATGTGCCCCCAAAAATAAAATCTGTGCCCCTTCAGATTTTCGAGATATTGCATTTCCTGCTGGAGTAACGTTTTGATGAATAGTATATCTCTAAAACCATTGCATGTGCCTCTGTAGAATAAACATACGCGAGTAGCTCTTAATGTGTGCCCGTTTGTGCCCCAATTAGATTTAAGAAAATATTTATAGTTTTCAAGTTATCGCGGTTTTATGAAAACCCGAAAAAACATCGCAGCGCCTAAATGAGACAAGGCATAACTTCGCTGAAAACTGTATTCGGTCCTTCTTGACGCTAATAATAACCATACAAAGTTTCAAAAATGTTCATGCATGCGTTTTTGAATAATCTTGCTAAAAGTAAAAACGATGGTGTCATAACTTTGACGGCAAAATACAAGGGACTCGCACAATCCCAGATGTGTAGGTGTAAACCAAAATCATGTGCCTTTAGTAAAAAATATATGGTGAAAATATTGAGCTTCAAATGTTACGCATTAAGTAAATATAAACAAAAAACCAAAATATGTAAACAACGGCTGGTTATCCGACCAAATCTGAATGACTACTAAAAAGCGACGGATTCATACATATCGATGACCTTCTTTACTTTACTCACTAACCGGTTCACACTTGTTGTGCCTGAGTACACTGAAGTAGAAAAGTAATAACTAATAAAATAAAGTTATTACACATGATTAAGTACATTTATAAGAGCCATTTTCAAATAAAATGTACATGTGACTAACATGCTCAAAATCGTGACCAAACTGTTTTGTGACATACCTGTATTTTTATACTAATGTAAGTCACATTTATTGTAAAGCAGAGTTTACATGTAACTATGTCCTACTGCTCAAATTGAGCAGGGTCCGGCAGGGAGCTAAAATGCAGGTTTAATGATCAAATTCAGCATTTATAATTAATATATTTATAATAATATATTATAAATTATAATTATTATTAATATAATATATTAATAATATAATTTCAAATTTTATATATTTTTTTTACACAATATTATTCATAAACTTAATATTGATCTGTGATTTGATGCAATAATTACTTTAAGAATTAAAATTAAGGGAATAAAAATAATAATTTCCACATCAACAAGCTGTTTCATTTATATAGTCACAAGGTGCATTTAATATATTATTTAATTAGCCCTCAAAACTTTTGAACGCGACTGTGCGGACAACAGCTTAGGTATAATACGTCCAATAAAGAAGGTCATCGATATGTATGAATCCGTCGCTTTTTAGTAGTCATTCAGATTTGGTCGGATAACCAGCCGTTGTTTACATATTTTGGTTTTTTGTTTATATTTACTTAATGCGTAACATTTGAAGCTCAATATTTTCACCATATATTTTTTACTAAAGGCACATGATTTTGGTTTACACCTACACATCTGGGATTGTGCCAGTTCCTTGTATTTTGCCGTCAAAGTTATGACACCATCGTTTTTACTTTTAGCAAGATTATTCAAAAACGCATGCATGAACATTTTTGAAACTTTGTATGGTTATTATTAGCGTCAAGAAGGACCGAATACAGTTTTCAGCGAAGTTATGCCTTGTCTCATTTAGGCGCTGCGATGTTTTTTCGGGTTTTCATAAAACCGCGATAACTTGAAAACTATAAATATTTTCTAAAATCTAATTGGGGCACAAAGGGGCACACATTAAGAGCTACTCGCGTATGTTTATTCTACAGGGGCACATGCAATGGTTTTAGAGATATACTATTCATCAAAACGTTACTCCAGCAGGAAATGCAATATCTCGAAAATCTGAAGGGGCACAGATTTTATTTTTGGGGGCACATTTTGGCACACATATAAGCTATCTGGCCATACACAGTTTTTCTCTATCCGATCATTCGTTTAGAATTTTCCTGCTAGAAAAACGTTACCCCAGCAAGAATCGTTTTTTCCATTTTTTTTCGAAACGTCAGGGGGCACACATTTTTTATGTGGGGGCACATTTACAGCAGATAAGGCACAAACTATACGTTCTACTCATATAACTCTAGGAGATACTTTCTTGCTGGAGTAACGTACACAAACTAATGATGTAAGTAATTAGTGATGCTTGGACGATCACACTTTTTGTGGACTATGGCAGATTTCTACATAATCATTATTCTTTGCGCACTTACACGATTTGTATGATTTTAGGAGAACGTATTTTCAGGTTTTTATTCATTATTTTATCATATCAATTTCTTTCCGCTAACAACGTATAGGTGGATGAAATGTGTTTGGATGAAAAAAAGCGGGAGATCGTGCCCTTTGGCGCTCCTTATAAATTGTTTATTTTTTTTTCATTTTCATCGCAAATCTGCAAAATCCGAATTTTTCGAAAATTTCGTTTTAGAAAACCTTGTGTGAAATAAAAGGTCATTTTGTAAAACTTCAGCAACACTACTGAACCACTGTCCCGGAAGGCGCACGCGCCGTTCTCGCGGTAACGGTACTCCACGACTCATCAGCTGTTAGCCAAGTGACACTGTTTACAACAACTAGAACTGCAGTTGAATGGGTTACAACTGGAAAGTTTTTGAACGTTTCTTAAAGATAAGATTTTCCAGAGTAACCCGTGTTGGTTTATATTTGGCGATAGACTCGCGTTTGACCACTATCTCGCCTGATAGTAAGCGATGATGTGGACGACGGTGAAACACGATTGCCTAGATGTAACCTATACACTCTTCACTTAAAGATCCCAAGGTTGTAGCTATCAGAAAACATTCCAGCAGGAAGTTCCACTCCGTGGCTGTGAGCACAATAAAAGTAGTGTGTTATACGTACTGGAAGGATGTCCACCATGTAACGAAGGCGCATTGCCGTACGTCTTGTAGTCCGATAATGAAGAGGGCAAAGCGCAATCAAGTTGTGCAGTTACATCGCACAGTCTCCGAAACGTAACCGATAAAAAACCGACAGGCTGGCAACTCGGTGTCAATATTCAAGGCTCTGGACCTTTGAATCGACCAGAGCATCGTTACCAATAAGCCTCTTGATCCTCAATTCGTTGGAATCTTTTAAACTACATCCGGCAGTAACGTCTGTACTTCTTTTGCAGGTGAGAAGATGAGTGCGATAGTGAACGCGGCAGCCGATGTACTGTCGGGCACGGCCATCGCCGCCGCCGGATCACAGGTAATTAAGCTACTTCTATGATATTCTGTATAATACTATATCCAGGCTGTATTCTACACGCGGGCATGCGGGCGACGATTAATGGACGACTCGCTGTCCGACTGTGGACCATGCCCGGGTCGACGGCGTGTTGTGTTCCACGCGCCTCAAAGAGTGTCAACACAATAAGAGGGCCAAAGACTGCCGGGGTCGCGAGACTAACGAATACCGTTACCCCGGTACGTAAAGGGCTATTGAAGGACACCGTGGATTTTAGTCAGTACAAGTCTGACAGTCCCTCCGGCTCTGCCCTGGGTGAGAGGACTCATTTGATGATTTTATCACGCAAAAAAAAGGTTGTATTCTACAACGATCTAGTCGCTGAAACAGAGATAGTGTTGCAACACATCGCTGTTAGCTCTACTGCTTCAGCAAAAAAAATAGAATATTCCATTTTATAAATTTTATTGCAATGCATTTTGTGATGTTATTAAAGTGGCCTTTTAGACCCGCGGGTTCGGTTTTTTTTTAAGTTTGTATCTTTCGTTGCCTTAGTATATGTCCTAAGGCTAGTATGCCTATGTGTAGTAACTAGTACTATACTAGTGTGTAAGTGATACCATCGGTCTTATATGACGTCGCGTTCCATCCGACTGGCATGCCTTACAGCGCCTGCACGCGATTCTAGTCACTTCCGTCTTCCGGAATTGAACAGCCGGCGTTAATATGCATCTGTTACACTCTTATCTTTATAAGAACATATTTTTTTTTTAAATGAATCCGAGGGTCGCGGGTTCTAATCCTGCACGCGGTTCGAGTTTTTCTTTCCAAAGAAAATCATTAAAAATGAATTAATTCATGTAAAAATGTATGTGCAAATGCATGCCGGGTTCGCGGCACTATCATATATTTTGTAGTACTAGTCCTTGTTTTTTATTATACCGAACCATTATATCGAACCATTCCAACATTCATGCAATCTATCCAGCATTCCATTGGTGTTTTCTCCACATTAATACTCAAAATTTAGAAATTTGACTACATCAACTGTTCCTAACATTACAGGTGGCCTGGTTCATCCCGATGCTGGTGGCAGCGATAGCCTACTACAACATCGACAACGAGGGCAGACCAGAAGACATCGGCGACAACAACGTCCTGCCCGAGTACGATTTCATCATCATTGGAGCCGGTTCAGCTGGTTAGTGGGTATAAGAACCTCCATGTTTACCAAAACCCACCCTAATTTTTATAGCACTAATGGTCATATTCGTATAAAATACCACGGACGTTGAGGGTAAACCTGTAGAAATCGAAGGCACCAAAATGGTGCACGACTTTGTTGGAGCTGATTCTGCTGTGTATAAGAATCTCCATTTCTACCATATCGACTCTAATTCTTATAGAGTTAATGTTCATATTCGTATGAAACGCCATGGACCTTGAGGACAGGCCTGCAGACATCGAAAACCACAATATGATGCCCGACTTTGACTACTTCAGGTGCCATATGTGAAATAATGATCTGGCATTTTATTCCGCTTAGGGCAACAACGGATCGTTCTAGTTCTGAGACTTTAAATTTTTAAATAAAATGCTAGATTACAAACTATTCCACATATGGCACCTAAGTACAATATTGACAGGTGATAATCCCTTAGGTGCCATTAGCTCAGTTTCCATTTCAGCGGGTGCCTAATGTGGAATACCTCCATATATGCATAGACTGATATTTTTTTCAACTGTTTTCAGGGGCAGTGGTAACCAACCGGTTATCAGAAGTCAGCAATTGGAGGATCCTCCTATTGGAAGCCGGCGGAGATGAGACGGAGATATCGGACGTGCCTCTTCTGGCTGGATATCTTCAGCTCAGCAAGCTGGACTGGCAATATAAGACTGAGCCTTCGGGAACTTTCTGTTTAGGTAAATAAATCTTACATTTTACTTTAACTAATCTTGACAGTATGTATAGATGGATGTGTGTTTGATTCTCTTTTACGCAAAAACTACAGAACAGGATTTGAATATCTGGTATACAGCTAGTTTATAACCTAAATTAACACAGGACACTTTAAACCCCGGTATAATGTAACCGCAGGATTACCAAACTTTACGTGAACAACACCTCGGGTATAAGCTAGTATCTTATTTAATTTGGTACTTATATTGTGTGGAAGAACAAGGCTTGACAGACTACATCTTTTTTCTTTTTTCTTTTAAAGAACGTTGCCCCTGTCTAGGAATTCTGCTGTTTCGTGGGTGCCTTTACAAAAAGATAAATTCACATATACAAATACATCATAACATCATAAATGGTATTTATCTATCTGTGTAATGCTAGCTTATTTATATTCTTTTAAAATCTGTTACAGCAATGGAAGGTGGTAGATGCAACTGGCCACGCGGCAAAGTCCTCGGAGGCAGTTCAGTGCTCAACTACATGCTGTATCTGCGTGGTAACAGGAGAGACTACGACTCCTGGGAGGCGCTGGGCAACAAAGGCTGGGGCTACAACGACGTGCTCTACTACTTCAAGAAGTCAGAAGACAACAAGAACCCTTCCCTAGCTCACACACCATACCACAGCACTGGAGGATATCTTAGCGTCTCCGAAGCGCCATACAACACTCCACTCGTCAAAGCTTTCATCGATGGGGGCCTAGAATTAGGATACATGAACAGAGATATAAATGGAGAGAATCAAACAGGTTTCATGCAGGCACAAGGGACTACCCGACGCGGCGCCCGCTGTTCAACCTCCAAAGCATTCTTAAGATCAGCTAAAGATCGCCCCAACTTACACATATCCATGTTCTCACACGTAACCAAGGTGATGATAGACCCCAGAACGAAAGTCGCATTTGGTGTGGAATTTGTGAGAAACAAGAAGATTTATCGTATCAGAGCACGAAAGGAAGTCATTCTATCAGCTGGAACTATAAATTCTGCTCAGTTGTTGATGCTTTCTGGAATAGGCCCTGCAGAAGAACTTCATAAACACCAAATACCTCTGATACAAAATCTAAAAGTCGGACGAAACTTACAGGACCATATCGGGTTGGGCGGTTTTGCTTTTATGGTTAACCAGCCAATATCTATCGTAGAACAACGTCTCTATACTGCTGGTCCACTTATGGAGTACGCAATGTTAGGAGAAGGTCCTTTGACTATTATGGGAGGCGTCGAAGGCTTAGCTTATGTTAACACTAAATATGTGAACAGATCAGACGATTACCCAGACATAGAGTTCCATTTCATTTCTGGGTCAACTAATTCTGATGGTGGAGAGCAGATCTACAAGATGCACGGACTGACAGACACGTTTTATGATGCTGTGTTCCGACCTATCAACAATATGGATGTCTGGAGTATCATTCCTATGTTGCTCAGACCGCGGAGCAAAGGTTTCATACAACTACGAAGTGCAAACCCTTACGATTACCCGTATATTTATCCAAACTATCTAGCAGACGAATTGGATGTCAAAACTTTAGTAGAAGGAGTGAAAATTGCTGTAGAACTCTCCAAGACAAGGGCATTCAAGAAATATGGCTCAACTTTGAACAAACACGTGTTTCCTGCCTGTGTGAGTATCCCAAGGTACTCAGACGCATACTGGGAGTGTATGATCAGACAGTATACTTGCACAATTTATCACCCTGTTGGAACTGCTAAGATGGGGCCGTACTGGGACCCTGAAGCAGTTGTAGACAACCAGCTGAGGGTGTATGGAGTGAAAGGTCTACGTGTCATAGATGGAAGTATCATGCCGAATATAGTGAGTGGTAACACCAATGCTCCTATTATCATGATAGGAGAGAAAGGCAGCGACATGATAAAAGAATTTTGGTTGAAACGACGAAGTTCCAGATATTACATTTAATTGACGTACAAAACGAAAGTATTATTCAGTATTAAGAGGGCGTGCATTTTGTGGTATGTGTTGTAAATATTTCCTAATATTGTGAATTTATTTATTTCCTATTTATTGGCGGCGATTGTAAATTATTTAGTTATTAAGGATAGTGTTCATAGATAATAAATTGATCTAATAATACACGTTGTTTGCTCTGATGTCATCATTTCTAGGTCGGCGACCCGCGGTGGTATAATACTTCATTGTCGCATATTTGCTGACACTAATACATTATTGTGGTACAATGCACTACATGTAGAGTTAATCAAGTATAGTACAGGTAACTTAGTCAAGTATTTTATTACACTATGATTGTATTAGTTGTTTCTACTTCAATTATTACGATGTCGCAGAAGACTCGCTTGAGTAATGTTGCACAAATAACGGGTTATGTAATAGATACACAGTCATATCTCTAATGGAAATACAAACATCACAACATTAATATACTTAATAGTAAATGTAGAAGTAAAACCTACTGGTATAAAACGAACTGTAATCCTAGATGTGATAAGCATAGGCTCCTGTAGTAATCTGTGCGTTTAGTGCATATGTTTGATTTTGGCACCAAACCTACTGCCACCAAATGGGCTACAATCCGAACACTACAGTCTGCTAGTGAGAAATTCCCAATAAAAACCCAATAACACGATCTGTGTTAAGAATCGAACCCAAAACTTACTCAATCATTTTATCACAATATATTTATATTATTTGAATAATAATATTTGCATTGAAAGACAATTCTTTACTCTATGCAATAAAATTACAAGTGTGACACATACTGATTGACCTGATGTAAACAATAACTTGCTTAATTTGCTGAATCAGTTGCCATTCAAATTGACTGCATATCAGTGTCGGATCAGCAGCGGTGCGCTTAGTATGGAACCATGTCGACCCACAACCCAACGACACTCAGGGGGCTCCTGTCTAATACAAGGATTACCTTCACGTTGCTACCAGGACTTGGCATCATGATCATCCTCCGAATGGCCATACATTTATACAGACCCGATATTGAAGACGCCGAGAACCGAGTCAGAGACCATCCTTTCGAACAACTCTACGATTGCTACGACTTCATTATAATTGGTGCGGGATCTGCTGGTGCAGTGCTAGCCAATCGACTATCAGAGAATCCTAATTGGAAAGTGCTATTGTTAGAAGCGGGACAGGACGAAAATGTTCTATCAGAAGTGCCAGTTGTATTCCCTGTACTGCAAACATCTTCTATCGACTGGCAATTCTTGACAGAACCCAGTGACGGCTACTGTTTGAGTATGGTGGAGAGGAAGTGTAAGTGGCCTCGCGGTAAAGTGCTCGGTGGTTCCAGTGTGTTGAACGCTATGCTGTATATACGAGGGAATAAGCGCGACTACGATAACTGGGAGAGTATGGGCAACGAAGGCTGGGGATACGAGAGTGTGCTACCATACTTTAAGAAATCTGAAGATATAAGGATACCTGAACAACTGGATGATCCCTTCCATGGAACTGGAGGACCTTTAACTGTGGAACATTTCGCTTTCGAGCAGCCGATAACAAGGAAGATATTGGAAGCTGGAGAACAAATGGGATACAGCATACGAGATGTGAATGGAGAGTATCAGACTGGCTTCACGCGCTCCCAAGCGACAGTACGTGACGGTCTCCGGTGCAGCACAGCTAAAGCATTTCTACGACCTGCATCCAAACGAGAGAATCTTCATGTAAGTGTGCATTCGTTAGTAGAAAAAATATTGATAGACGAACAAAAAACTGCATATGGTGTAAAGTTTAAGAAACACGGACAAGAAAGAATCGTGAAGGCAAGTAAGGAGGTAATTTTATCTGCTGGCACGATACAATCTCCACAATTGCTGATGTTATCTGGGATAGGCGACGCTGAACACTTGAAAGAACTTGGAATATACCCGATAGTCAATCTGCCTGGAGTTGGACAAAATTTGCAGGACCACGTAGCGATGGGTGGCCACTCGTTCCTCTTTGACAACCCCTATGACAACGGAACAGATTATTGTTTTAATATAAACTCTGTAATGTCAATCGGAGGTCTCATAGACTTTAGCGTTCACAAGACTGGTCCACTGTACAGTATGATGGAAGCTGAGGCGATGGCGTTCATCAACACAAAGTACCAGGACCCGAGCGAAGATTATCCGGATATACAGTTGTTTATAGCTCCTACAGCCGACAATTTGGATGGGGGATTGTTTGGCAAACGGGCAAATGGATTGGACGATGTCACTTATGCGGAGTTATACGAGGAGATACTGTATGACTCGTCGTTCTCAATTGTGCCTTTGCTACTGAGGCCGAGGAGCCGCGGCTACTTGAAACTACGAGACGCGAACCCCTACTCGCCACCACTGATTTATCCTAACTACTTCACTGATCCACATGACGTGGAAATAATCGTAAGTATTATCAATGTGCGTTAGTAAATAAAAAACAAATCTTCAAATCATTATTGTTGTCATAACATAACATAATTATGTTGTAATGAGCTGATAAACTTTTAAAATATACACAAAATGACAAGTAGTTTATATTGAGCAGAAGATATTTTTTTATTGGCTTGTTATCATTTTTTATAAAATGCTTATGTAAAAAAAAATGGCGTTATTACTGTCATTGGGTCACCGAAAATAAAACGGTGTAAGTAGTTACCTACTTTAAAATGTATGTTATCAAATATTATTATGTAATTGTGAAAAGTACCTATTTGCGATTTCAGAGGGCCTAGATTATTGGTGATCGATAGACGAAAACGCTATGTAGTCTTTAACAGATTTTTCACCTTTATACTCATGAGCATAAAGTTGAAAATCTATTATAGACTAGAGCGATTTTGCCGCGCCATGGGGAAAAGCCAATTATTCATAAAAATACTTACGTATAAATGTTTCCAGGTGGAAGGGGCCCGTATAGTTCAGGAGTTAGTGAACCAACCAGCGTTACGTGAGTTAAACGCTCGACCGAACCCTCGACGGAACCCAGGCTGTACAGCTTACGAGCTGATGTCAGCCGAGCACCTGGAGTGCCAGGCCAGGCACCACTCGCTAACCATATACCATCCTGTAGGCACGTGCGCCATGGGACCTCCGGAAGATCCGGGTGCCGTTGTAGACTCCAGATTAAAGGTAAGAATATTCTTTGACTGTATATGTCGGATATACTGATACTGCTCGCCTTCATCATCCATCGTGGCAGATTTCGTAGATGGTGGGACGAGCTGGACAAGACTAACGACCAGTGGTCCACCAAAAGACCTTTTTTTTTTTTTTTTTTTTTTTATCGTGGTAAAATCATCAAATGAGTCCTCCCACCCAGGGCAGGGCGGGAGGGACTGTCAGACTTGTACTGACTAAAATCCACGGTGTCCTTCAATAGCCCTTTACGTACTAGGGTCACGGTAATCCCTTGGTCCCGCGACCCCAGCAGGCTTTGGCCCTCTACAGGCCCCGTCACTATGCTGACACTCTTTGAGGCGCGCGTGGAACACAACGCGCCGTCGACCCGGGCATGGTCCATGGTCGGACAGTGAGTCGCCCATTACTCGCTGCCCGCATGCCCGCGCCTACGGTGGCCGGGGATCGTCCTGCGACGTCCGACGCCGTGGGCGTCTACCACTGCGGCTGGGGTGGAGGGAGGACGCTGTCCTCTCCCTCAGGCGGCCCGCCTCCTCCTTCACGAGCATGACTGCTTCGCAGAAGGAGGCGACCGCTTCCCACTCCGTCTCGCCCCGCAGCATGGCCTCGACCAATGCCGGGCGCGAGAGGTCTCCGCCTATCGCCGTCGTGAGGACACGGCGGTTCTCTGCCCAAGCGGGGCAGTCCTGCACCGTATGCTCCACCGTGTCCTCCGGACGATCCTCGCAGTGGTGACACCCAGGCGTTTCTTCCCTCCCTATCAGACACAGGAACCTCCCGAAACTTCCGTGTCCGGTGAGGACCTGCGTCATGCGGTAGGTCAGGACGCCGTGACGCCTATCCAGCCACTCCTCAAAGAGGGGTCTTACCGCCGCGATTGCGGCGTGCCCGGACCTCGGTTGCGACAGTCGCTCCCTCCATACTACCCTCACCAAAAGACCTACCGTAAGTATGACCAGGGATATGGTGAGTCTGCAGTGACTATGGCCCTAGATCAAGAAAAAATGGAGACAGGTTATTGGCCAGCAGTGGGACATACAGATAATTTTAAAGAACTGATGACAATGCTATCATAAGATGACACAAATTAATGAGGAAATACATTGAACGCATCAAGAATTACATCGTGCTATCTCAACGGGGCAAACGATGTATTTCAATTATATTGCATAAACACAGGCCTTTTTACACCGATTCATATTAATACTGCTTTGAATTCACCTATTCATATTTACTTCTTTATATTTTATTAGTGACTTTATTAACTACTTTTCACCCTACGATAGTCTATATTCAATTACTGATATGTTGAACTCTTTCCTTTCTAGGTATACGGAATCAAAAGCCTTCGAGTGATCGACGGTAGTGTTATACCAACAATACCCAGCGGTAACACTAACGCACCCATCATCATGATCGCCGAGAAAGCTGCGGACATGATCAAAGAAGACTGGAATAACTTCCTAAATGCAGAAAATGTATGCCCTCTAGAAGAACTTAGGTACTATCAAAAGTCTAAGGCTACGGAAGACGAAGAGCCAACTAAAGTACAACTAAATTCTACTCCAGACTTGTTCAACGAAACTACGTGTCTATTCCCGCTACTAGATAGCAAAATTGCCGTCAATCCTTTTAAAAACAATGAAGACAAAAATTCTGATTCCAAAAAAGATAATAAGCTGCCCGAAGTACCAAGCGCGGTGAATACATTTAAACAAGTTCCAAAAGTAGTATCAAGGAAGAATCATTTGCAACCTGATTACAACCTCCCAAAGAGGAAATTCAATAGTCCGGGTCAAAATCGTTTACGGAATTATCTGTACGGCTCTCCGGACATACGGGACCAAAATCAGTACTACAGGCAAAATTATGGACAAATACATAATCCACTTTACCCATATCCAAAATTAGGACGTCAGAGGCCTTTGATAAAGAACATATTTGCAAATCAGGAGCCAAGACCATTGGTTTATAAAGCAAAAGATCCGTTTTACTATGAGACCGGCGAGGTTATCTCCCCTAGAGGGCAGAAGAAATGCAAGATTTGGTTATACAACGACGGTGTAAAGTATGAAGTTGTGCTGTAGCTGTACAGATTCCTACCATGAATTACCTATTTTTTTCTAGCTAGATTTAAGTAGTATGTAGATTAAACCAAGTGACATAGGATAGGGCTCTATAAATTATAAGTTTTGAAGTGCATAGAAGAATAAATTTTTCTAAAGCCTTTTCAGTATGACTGTCTTTGTTTTATTGAATTTATTATTACCTTTAGCTTGAAACTTAAACTTCTCTATTCGTTTTATGCATCTTATTGCGTCTTAAGCATCGTAAAATACTTGCAAAGTGTGTTTTATAACGTAGAGGTAGAATATTTTTGAAAAATCAAGTCTTATTACTCAAAAAACGGTAAAGATGAAGAAAATCAGTCAACAATGATGTCTTCTATAACCTCCCAAAGGATCTAGATTCACTTATCCAGTAACCCTGTATAAGGTGATTATTTTCCCTGGAATGTAATCCAGGTTTGCCTATCCCCTTTTCAGAAAAGATCTTGGATGCAGATAGATACTATATAGTATTTTAAATGGAACCACTGCCTATCAGACTTACAAATTTTTCACAACTGTAGAAAAGGAAACTTTTATTCCATTCGCCATGTCTATGACCTACCCAGATGTTGAGTAGACACATTTTAACCTAATTTAATACACATTACGATACATTATATTATCTTATGAGTCCTCCCACACAGGGCAGAGTGGGAGGGACTGTCAGACTCGTACAGTTCCGCGACTAAGATACATTATACGACCAAGATAAATCTATTGTTTCTTAACTAAAAAACACTATAAGATACATTATATAATGTTTTTAGTTAAGAAACAATAGATTTAGACGTAACGACTCTTTTAATTGGTCATTAGTTAATTGCTCGGCAGATAATTTGTCAATTTTTATCGGCACACAAAATTATAACCTTTTAATGGTTTAAATTAGGTTCAAAGTTTATCATTATGGTATCTGCATTATGTGCTCTCTCGCCCCATTAGGGCTCATTCCCAATAAGAGTTTTTAAACTGGTTTCATAAGGCGGCAGGTTGATATAGACGCAAAACCATCAAATCAACGGTTATCCTTCAATAGCCCTTTACGTTAAAGGGTCACGGTTACCTGATGAGACAGTCCCGCAACCCCAGACAGTCCCGCAACCCCAGACAGTCCCGCAACCCCAGACAGTCCCGCAACCCCAGACAGTCCCGCAACCCCAGACAGTCCCGCAACCCCAGACAGTCCCGCAACCCCAGACAGTTCCGCAACCCCAGACAGTCCCGCGACCCCTAGAGGCGCACCTTGACGGCTGGTCCGTGGCACTAGATAAGAGCACTTGGTAGGATATGGGGAGGCCATTACCCAACAGTGGGACAATTACGGCATAAAAAAACTGGTTACCAGCACTAAGACTGAGCCGCTTCGGCCGCGAATGGAACCAGAGTTTTGGAACTCTGGTTCCATACGCGGCCGAAGTGGACTGAGCATGCACCGTGCACTTTAAAACACGCGCTGTAGTTGACGTTTTGCCTTTTGTTTTATACCACTAGGGTGTAAGACGGGGACGCGAGGTATAATGGAGACTACATACTCTTTAGGCATACTTAACACAACACTAACGTAGCGCAAGCGCCATCAGGACGTCATTTGCAAGCGGCCATTAACAAATGGCGTCCTGTTGGCGCTTGCGTTACGTTAGTATTGTGTCCCCTATGTACTGGGCTCTTTGGTCGTTTCATCCCGCTCTGGCGGGACTCGTGGGTCCAAACGACCTTATGGGTTTTTGAATTGGCCAATCCGATCGCGTGTTCAAAAATCACGATCAAAATGTGGCAAGGTTTTACATTATTTTTTTCTACAATTTATATTATGAAACTATGAGTTCGCAACAGCGAAATTATACACATCGGGCTAGACTTTGATTTGTGGACCTATAAATTATTATTACAACCTAAAAAAATAGTCATTATATGCTAATTTTAACTCAATTTATACCGCGGGAGTAATAAATAATAATATTATGTACTTGACATCGTGACTTGTGATTCGTGAGTCACAATCATCATCTGCCTAGCCTTTTCCCAACTATATTGGGGTCAGCTTCCAGTCGAACCAGATATAGGACTAGTTGTCAGACTTTTTAGAGCTTCTGACTACTACTGTCAAAGATCTACAAATGACAGCCAGGACCAACGGCTTTCCGTGCTTTCCGAGGTATGGAGGAAACTCGCTATGACAGATGGTCACCCATCCACAGATCAACCTCGGCAAGCACAGCTTAACCCGCAAGATCGGCCTGTGCGGCTGTAATTATTATTTTATTGTTACAATCAATTGCGTTCTAATCATTTTATAATGGTTATGTTGAAGTCCATTCATATTTTTATACAAAGAAAAACTATAAGCTAAGATGAAACTGTTAACTGAGGTAGCTGCTCGGTCATGAAGGTCCCTAAGAAAATCGAATTATGACCATATTAAGCTTATTTTCTTACAGTCATTAAAAACAAACAGGTTCACCTTCGCATAAACATACATATCGAACGGCAAAGATCTTAATCTTGACGGATTCAAACGATTTATTGTCAAAATAGGTCATGATCCAAAGTTGATTGTACATGAACGCCCGGTTCGGAAATGGTTTGGCGAAACGTACTCCTTTTTCATGGCTGAACTCTTTCTGGTTGGAAATGTGGTTTCTATTCACACCAAGAAATAGTTGTCGTCTGATTCCTAGAGCGAGCTCATTTTCCGAGTAATTTCTACTCTACTCTTTGAAACACTTATAACAGTTTTCTCTTGCGAGGTATAGGTAATAATTCATTTATTGTTCCTCTCCGCTCTCGGCGGAAACCGGACTTTAGCGAAAACGTGTTTCATCTTACTACAAAAAGTTAAGCATCTGTTGACGACTTGTTTAACAAAAGAGTAACTGCAAAATTACCCTTGTATCAACGTCAATTGTTGTTTTGCAGTTGACACACTTTATAAATGTTCAACATTTTTTAAGTAAGACGAGTTATGTTTAGCAGAGTTTAATCATCGTTCAGAAGACTTTAAAGAATCCAAAAGTATGCGTATGTACGTAGCCTAAACCCCAAACTATGTAGACCTGATAAAACTTACATAAAAACCAAAGGTTACAAATTATGATATTGATACAATAACATAATTGCAATTATCTTTTGGTGACGTATATTTATGCCTAATACTCTTCATATTTATATGTGGAACAGATTCCTGGATAGCCATACTGTCAGATCTCCTGGAACTGTCAGCATCATATACTGATACAGGTGCTGAAGAAGAGAGGTAAGTTAATTGTTTAATTAATACATCATTTTCTATAAAGAATTTCCTAGACGAATATAATCGAGCGCCCAAACAAAGGTGATCTTGCTTAATGCCATCCGTCTAAAAGGCAGATATAATCTAAATTGAAACACAATTCTAAGATGGGAAGACAACCTAAGTTGGGAGGCTGATTTACTTTTATTTGTTACTTTTGTTAACCAATTTCTACAATTGACCAGAAGTTTTACAGCCTGACATGGCCAGTCGAATGCCTTCCTTTCTGATACTTTCTTAAACTGAACTTTAAACATATTTCCGTTAATTCTAGCTTGACCTTTTTAGAGTACATTATTTCCAAAGCCCCACTATCCATAAACTCATGCATTTATTGTTCAAACACAGTCATGTCCCTAATTAATTGTTTCATTTTATCTGTTGTGTAAAATAGGAGTGTTTTTATCAACTAAATCTTTATTGGGCATTTATTGTGCCTGATAGAACTGACAACCAGTTATCGACAAACTCTCATATTTGTTAACACCTCTCTTGTCTCATGAACCTATGGTGTAAGGAAATTGTTTAACTATTGTGTCTGCTTCACCATCTTCGGCAGTTCTTGTTTCATCCTGTTTTCTACGTGAGTCTGAACTAGGTTTTACTTGCGAGCTGCTGAATGTTTTTATTGGTTTTGCTCTTGGCCAATCCAGCACCAGAGATAACGACGGAATAAGCTTTAACAGAAGAAACGTACCAGTTTCTTCTGTCTGCGCACCGACGAAACACAGTAGAAATAATTGGACTCTAACGTTATTTGTAAATTGACGTTCAAAAATTGCTAATTATTTGGCATAAATTACTTTGGATTTAAACATAATGTCCTCCACCCATTGTGTCTACTTCTTGGACATGAATTGTTCAATAACTTTATTATTTTCTTCCAACAGTTCAAGATGTCGTGGGCCTGCGATCCGGCGTTGACCGCCAACATCGTGAACAGCTACCAGACTGCTGGTCCGCTGTTCATGCAGTCGCTGCAGACCTTCTTTGCAGCGCAGTGCGCACTGGTCGGAGACCACCTCTGGCCTGCTGATGCTACCCAGAAAGTGCTTGAAGGTAACTTACGGAGCTTTATATGAGTAACCATACGAATTTTGAATCTAGTCGCTTGTCGTGTACACAAAAAGTTATACTATTTCATTAAGCTGTTCTTCTAAACTGAGTAATGGATTATGATTAGATTTTCACCATTGGTTATCAATTTAATTACGGGAGATCTCTGAGCATATTATATTTTCTTTATTTAACTATTCATTTTTAAATTAAAAACATGTATGTTTTTAAATGATTTCAAAAACTGTGCGAACGACGCAAGGGCAGGTTAAGTCGTCTGTATTTAAAATTTTGTTTTTGATTCCTTTCAAGTTTAAAACGTAGTTTGTACCATGTCATAATTTGTGATTGCGATATCGACAGTATTAAGTCTTTATTTCGTTCCCAGTCAATTTGATTACTTGTTTTTGAACTTATAACCTTAATTAGCATTATCATTATCTAATTAAGGTAATGATTATGCGAATTACCTACTTCTTCTCTGAATTGTTTCATTATAATAACGTCCACTTTAGGTAATTTCTCACTGATATTAGTTCATTTAATTTTGTTTATCAATCGAG
This sequence comes from Agrotis puta, assembly GCA_943136025.2. Classification (NCBI taxonomy): domain Eukaryota; kingdom Metazoa; phylum Arthropoda; class Insecta; order Lepidoptera; family Noctuidae; genus Agrotis; species Agrotis puta. The sequence continues at coordinate 10,775,276 of OW964187.2, forward strand.
ATAAATATCCCAGGATATGGACATCTAAATTATTCATATGATATCAGAGTTGCAGAGCTTACCTATATAAATACTCTTTTTTTTTGGTGGTAAAATAATGAAATAAATATGGAAGGACCGCCCTGGTTGGAGTGGAAAGGACTATCAGACTTTTACAGACTAAAAATCCACTCTGTTCCTTCGATTGTTCTTTCCATTCCAGGGTCACGGTTACGACTCACTGTTTACTCTTCTACTTAAACTCGAAAAAATCAAAGATATGACAAAATGAGATAGATAATCCAGCATACAATGTCTGTTCCAGATCCCTACTACGATTTCATAGTGGTGGGAGCAGGATCTGCAGGTTCGGCTATAGCCAATCGATTGAGTGAGGTGCCAGAATGGAAAGTCCTGCTTGTAGAAGCTGGCGGCAACCCTACCCTGAACACCGAGGTGAATATAAAACTGTTCAGCAAACTGTACGCCCCGTCTTTCCAGCACTCAAAGTGACGGTTTGGAACCAAATTCGAGGGTTCCAAAAATATGTAGAACTGAGCGTTGAGTTCTCGTTGGGTGGTCTGCCAACCAAGCGAGTTTTGTCTCGTGGGTTTACGGCCTATAATCCTAAAAGTGTTTTTTCTGTATTATATTGTAATCTCACGAAGAACTTTAATATCGCGATTCATATTTTTGACTTTTAATTCTTCGTTTATTCCATAATTAATGACACTACTATTATTTTTGTTTTAGAATGTATACACTGTAAACTATAAATTGTCAACGTAATTACAGATCCCCCATCTTTTCTACAACAACATGCGCAGTCCCCAAGATTGGGCCTACAAGACTCAACCCCAGGAAGGCGCCTGCCGCAGTTACACAGCAAAGGGTTGCGCCTGGCCGCGTGGTAAGGCTCTCGGAGGCAGCAGCAGTATCAACTTCATGTTCTACGTTAGAGGCAACAGGGCCGACTTCGACGAATGGGCAGCCGACGGTTGCACAGGATGGAGCTACGAAGATGTTCTTCCATACTTCAGGAAGAGCGAGAAATTCACTGGCATTTTCAACGAACAGAACCAAAAGTATCACAACTGGGAAGGCAACCTCAATGTAGCTGTCGACAAACAGTCCCACGACTTTGAACACATGATCATCAACGCCGCCGTCGAACTTGGACTCAAGAACAACAGCGACATCAACGGCGAGAGCCAAATGGGAGTCATGACGTCACAGACTACCACCAAAAACGGACACCGATTCAGTACTGCTCGTGCCTTCTTGAACCCAATCAAGGACAGGAAGAACTTCCACGTCATCAAGCACGCCCAAGCTACCAAGGTTTTGTTCGTGCCTGGAACTAACATCGTGAGCGGTGTCATGCTCCACAAAGAAGGAAAAGATATCGTCGTCAACGTAAGGAAAGAGCTGATCCTGTCGGCTGGTGCCCTTAACTCACCGCATATCTTGTTGCTGTCTGGTATTGGACCCAGGAAGCATTTGGAAGACATGAAAATCGAAGTTAAGGCTGATCTGCCAGTCGGAGAGAACTTGCAAGATCACTTGTACGTTCCTACTTTCTACACAAAGCCTGGTCCCAGAGACTACTACACAATCAACAAAATCGCAAGTGACTTTGCACAATATATCTTAGAAGGAACAGGCCCATTGATCAACACTAGCCCCCACCGAGTCATCAGTTTCGTTAATACAACTGACCCAGAGTCATACGCCTCGGACATGCAGTTCCATTACTTCGTACTGCCCCCTGGTTCGTACAACTTGATCGACATTTTCCAGAAGCACGGAATAAACGATGAGGCTTACACCAAGTTCAACAAAATGAACGAAGACAACTACGTGCTGGTGATCTACAATACCCTGCTGAAGCCAAAGTCTGCTGGTAAGATCCTTCTGAACAGCAAGAACCCGCTGGAAGCTCCTTTGTTCTTCGCTGACTACTACAAGGACCCTGAAGATATGGCGACTGTTATCAGAGCGCTGAAGCAACACACTCTGAGACTTGGAGATACTAAGGCCTTTAAGCAGGCTGGTTTCAAATTGGACTGGTTGGAAATCGACGCATGCAAGAAGTTCGACAAGAACTCCGACGCTTACTTGGACTGCATCTCTAGGGAGTTGACCTTCTCTCTGTACCACCCGACTAGTACCGCCAAGATGGGTCCCGACGGTGACAAGAGCGCGGTTGTTGACCTGGAGCTTAGAGTACGAGGAGTGAAGGGATTGAGAGTGATCGACGCCAGTATCATGCCCTCTGTAATAAGAGGCAACACCAACGCGCCCTCCATCATGATCGGTGAGAAGGGAGCTGACCTGATCAAGAAATTCTGGTTGAACAAACGCGACGAATTATAAGTTATGTCATTAATTAGATGTAATCATTTATTTTTCTTCTTAAATTCCTTACAATCGCAGCTACACTTCAGTATAAATTAGAATATCTTATGTTACAGTTAAAATAATATACGATTGTTATGGTGTTTTCAGAAATATAAATATTACAGTATTTATAACCACGTTGGTTTCATTTATCTGAATTTTAGAAATGATTATGGTTGAAAGAAATACAAACTTAAGTAGGTAATACTCGTATTACAAACGCGAATGAGAGTTTGTTAAACACTTTTTCATGCCTTAATTACAGAAATGATCATTTTGAAATTTTCCCTAAAGTTTTCAGCACCTGTAGCAAGGCACCGTAGAAAAGGGTTTTGTGAAAAACAGTTTTGTCTTTTCTTGGTAGAATAGAGATAGAAAACTAAATTAACGCGAGCAAAAGCGAGTTAAAAATATATGTTGACAACACTGACTCCAACAGTTGTTATTTTATTATTTCTGTTTTGTATTCCATGAACACAAGTTTAAAGATTAAGGCCCACTTGCACCACACATCACTAAACGGGTTTAGCGCTAAACTGCCTTAGAATATCACTGTATCCCTGTCAAATTGTTAGAAGTTGACAGAGACAGAACGATGTTTTAAATCAGTTTAGCGCCAAACCTGTTTAGTGGTTTGTGGTGCTAGTGGGCCTTAATCTTGGTTCATGCGATAAAGTTGACTTCGACTTCGACTGACGATCTTACTTGCAAAAGATATTTTTCTTATAAAGGTTGTTGAATTCAATATGACGGCGTAAGCGATGGCTGAGCGATAGCGCCGTCGGCATTAGGGTTCGGTGGTACCGGGTTCATGACGAAAAGTTAAAATAATAGTTTCGGTTTCGGTACACAAAAATCACTGTTTATTATTTAACACAAATTTACATTAAATAAAACTAACAAATAATCTCCACAAAATGGGCAAACCGACAGTTTCGTTCTGAAGGAGTGACTTGGTTGGAGTTCGGAACAAAAGTGATCTCGGCACAATCCCCACTCTCCAAAACGACTCTGTCCACGTGCCGCCATTAAAACAACATCTGACGTCACGGCGTTTACCCCTACTACAATAATCAAATCAGCAACTTGATGTTTAAAAGTTATCGCTTTCTCCGACACGGCCAGCCTGACAAGTTACACGTCCTCGTGAGTACCTGTAACCAAACGGTCAAATTTGGAGCAACAGTACAGCTCGGTCAACCTGACCACATCTTTAAGAAAACGCATAACTCGAAAATAACAGTTGTCAAACAAAAGGTTCCTCTAAGTCTCAATCATATTTACTCAGCAACTAAATCAACTTCGATCACATACAACGCTCATGGCCCAGCTGCCGCAGCAGCTAGTGACACTTATGCCACCCATATCGTCATCACCTCATGTGATACGACCACACACATCACATAGAGTCTGCGACTCCCAGGTCAGTACAAGACCAAAACAACAATAGTCTCCATTGAGACCCAGGTCCCCGCCGTACCACCAGCTGCCCATCGCCCCCTGAACAGCTCACAAGTGAGCTGCAGTTACGACTACAGACTAGTGCGTACGGTGCGACCAAATAGCCATGGTATGTGTCTACTACTCGGTGGAGGTACTTTCATCACCATCCTCTACGTTTAACTCATTAGGAACATTACTTAGAGGCATCTTTCGTATACGATCGTGAGCGTACTTGTAGGTTCTATTACCATTCAAAGATTTTAAAAGATAACGATCACCGTCAAGTACTTCTACAACTTTAAACGGTCCCTTATATTTGGGGTCTAATTTAGTCTGATTCCGTTCTTCATTTTGAATTAAAACCAAATCACCAACATCAAATTTTACCAACTTAGCTTTACCTTTATCAAATCTAGACTTTTCATAATTTGCACTTTTGTCAATATTTATTACCGCTTGCTCTCTCGTCTCGTCAAGGTTAATCTCCATTTCGGTATCGTCTAACGTTAAAAGATTTAGGGGTCTAGCTACGCGGCCTATTAAAAGTTCGAGAGGGCTTGCTTTTATGACACGGTGGACAGAACAATTTAATGCAAGTTGAACGTCTTCTAGAGCGTCTTGCCAAGATCGATCGGATGTCTCTACCGAAGTCAACATGCCTTTGAGTGTACTCATAATCCTTTCGACTTGCCCGTTAGCGCGGCTTGATCCCGTCGCAATCAAGTGCAAATTTATGCCGTGAGACTCGCAAAAATCTTTAAAATCTTTGCTGGCGAAGCATCGACCTTGGTCAGCAATAACGCGAGTGGGTGCTCCAAACAACGATACACTAGACTTTAGAGCTTTAATTGCGCTAGCTGAATCGATTCGAAGAGTGTGATACAAGAGAACAAATTTAGTGAAAGCATCAATTAAAACTATGACGTACTCTTTAGAATCGTTTTTACCACTAAGCTTGCCGGTTATATCAACGTGAACTGTATGCCAGGGGACACTAATTTTGGGGATCGGATGAAGTTCGGCCTGTATACGCCCGGAATGAGATTTAGACACTTTGCAGGTTATACATCCATCGGTAAACTTACGAACATACTTAGCCATATGTTCGAACCAGTAGTGTTCGTATACCCTTTCAAGTGTCTTTTCCCAACCCAGATGCATAAGTGACTCGTGCACATGGTTAATAACAGACCATCTGAAAGCACGTGGGACTATAGGGAGGCAGCGAGTACGATTGTTACGTTGTACTTTGCGATGCAATACACCCGAACGCAATTCGTAAGTCCTGGCAACGTCCGGTGGAAACTGACTTTCTTTAAGTTTGGTGACCAACGATTGAATCTCCTGATCACGCAATTGTTCGGCTAATAACCAATTTTGTGATAAAGTAGCAATATCAACACGTTTCTGCTCGATTTTTTGCATACCTGTTTGCTCAGAAGTACTACTCAATGGATTACGGGAAAGAAAATCGACATGAGCCATACGACGACCTTCGCGATAAAAGATTTGAAAGTCAAATGCTTGAAGGAAAGCCCACCAACGATGAACACGTGGTGTAATATCAATTTTGTTTCTCGAAGCCTTCAGTGAATTACAATCGGTAATAACTTCAAAATATCGCCCTTGTAAATAATGACGAAAGTGTTTTATTGCGTTTACTACGGCCAGAGTCTCCAGCTCATATGAGTGGTATTTTGACTCGGCTTTCGAGGTGCGTTTACTAAAGTACTCGACAACTAAAAGTTCACTATTTACTTTTTGAAAAAGAATAGCGCCATACCCATCAGCACTTGCATCAGTATGCAATTCTATTGGGTGCTCAGGGTTAAAAATAATTAAGACAGGCTTAGTAGTTAAAATTGAAATAATTCGTTGTCGTATCTGCTCGTGTTCTAATTTCCAAATGAATTTCTTACTAGTCGTCAATAAAAACAGAGGGGACATAATTTGAGAGAAACCTTTAACAAACTTACGAAAGTATGAGGCAAGGCCAATGAATTGTCTGAGCTGATGAATATTGTCAGGGGGAGGTAGTTTAGTTAGAGCTTCAATCTTTCTGGGATTCGGCCTCAGCTCGCCAGCTGTGATCTCATAGCCTAAAAACTCTACATGACGTTTTAAAAATGAACACTTTGAAATATTAAGGGAAAATCCGGCTTTAGTCAGTGCTTCTAAAACTTCGCGCAGCCTAGTGATACCTTCCTCCTCAGATACTGACGGTATGAGGATGTCATCAATGTATAAGACCACGTAAGAGAAAGCCAAGTCACCAAGGGCATTTGACACCGATCTTTGGAAAACACTCGGTGCGTTTCGAAGACCAAACGGCATAGCCAAGTATTCAAACTGCCCATCAGGCGTAATAAAGGCAGTACGTTCGATACTATCGGGATCCCGAATTGGAATTTGATGAAAGCCACTTGCGCAGTCTAGACAGGAGTAAAAATTCGCGCCTGATAACCTAGCCACTTGATCTGCTATAAGAGGCAATGGAAATCGGTCAGGGATAGTATTAGAATTTAGTTCCCGATAATCTACTACCATACGATCAGAACCGTCACGTTTCTTAACCAAAAGAATAGGACTTGCAAAAGGGGACTGACTAGGCCGAATGATATTAGCGTCTAATAATTCCTTAACCTTAGATCGCACTACTTGCCTTTCGTCTGGGCTGAGTCGGTAAGGTCGACGATAAACAGTACGGTTCGGGTCTTGAAGCCTAATTTTCAGTTCACCAGAAGTAACACGTGTACGGGGTAACCCGTTAATAAAAGCATGGGAATATTCACTCAACAACGATATCAAAGGTACACTATTTTGCATATCGGTATCGACATCATTAAAACAAAGTAACCGATTATTTTCATAACTACAAACCGCTACACTTTTTTGTTTAGAAATTATTAAGGAAGAGCTGGTCATGTTAATTGTAAAACCTAATTTTAAAATTTCGCGTCCGATCATCACACTATATTTCAAATAATTATCGGGTAGAACATGAAATAAAATCGGTAAACAATGACTGTTAATAAAAACGTCGCAAAGAATTTGTTCGGTACAGTCTACATTAGCACAACCAATACCTTTTATACGAACTATCGAATAAACATGTTGACCTTTGAAGTAACGGCTAATAGATTGTTTGACAAGAGAGCATTCGGCACCGGAATCAAAATAAAAATAGTACGACTCACCGGATTGTTCCAATTGCCCGCAAACACCTGCTATTTCGCAGCTATCGACGCGTCGCTCCGCCGTTGCGTTGGCAGCGCTGCCCGCCGACGATGACGCGCCACCCGCACTGCCGCGTTGGCAGTTCGTAGAGATGTGTCCGGCTTCTCCACAACGGAAACACGTTACTCTCTTGCTGGAACCCGATGAAGTCGCCACAGGTGTAGTTTTCTGGACGTTAGTTCCAGCAGGCTGCGTAAACTTCGAACGACAGTTCACCGCTTTGTGTCCCGGTTTTCCGCATTTATGGCACGTGAACATAGTGGAAGTTTGTGGCTTAAAACGCTTTGCATCAGTGGCGCCATCACCGGTACTGCGATCGAACTTCCGCTTCAGACTTGCACTCGCCTTAATCTCCTGCAGTAACTTGTTGCGTGACGTTATTTCGCTAGTAAAAGCCAAGCGATTAAGCCGAGAGTCGAACTGCGAGACATGAGCGAGCACATACGACGTGGCTATTTCTTCATGGCCTCGATTCTTCCATCGAGCCAACAGGGTAGTCATTAGGCGGCTGGCGTACGCTGCGAGACATTCGCCCTCCTTCGGCCGGCCGTTGTGGATGTTAACAAGCGATGCAGCAAGAGTTTCAGTGGATGCATAACGCGCAAGGAATAAGTCGCGGAAATGCTGCCACGTCATGCCTGCATGCGAAATTTGCGACAGCCACGATGACGCATTACCTTTTAGGGCTTTGCTTAGAGCTATAATAAGCGATGCACCCTCCAGTGGACGTTCGTCGAGGCAAATATCGATAGTATCGCACCAAGCACGTGGATCGGTATCTGGTAGCTCCGGATTAATTTCTGGCAGCGTGATCTGAGGTGCCACTGTTGGTGTCCTGATGGCTTCGATCAGCTGCATCATGTTCTTCTGCTGCATCTCGAACATAGCACGCCAGTGGGAATCGAGTCCAGATCCCACTTCTGATGACGGCGTAAGCGATGGCTGAGCGATAGCGCCGTCGGCATTAGGGTTCGGTGGTACCGGGTTCATGACGAAAAGTTAAAATAATAGTTTCGGTTTCGGTACACAAAAATCACTGTTTATTATTTAACACAAATTTACATTAAATAAAACTAACAAATAATCTCCACAAAATGGGCAAACCGACAGTTTCGTTCTGAAGGAGTGACTTGGTTGGAGTTCGGAACAAAAGTGATCTCGGCACAATCCCCACTCTCCAAAACGACTCTGTCCACGTGCCGCCATTAAAACAACATCTGACGTCACGGCGTTTACCCCTACTACAATAATCAAATCAGCAACTTGATGTTTAAAAGTTATCGCTTTCTCCGACAAATATATTACAATGCAAGGCAAACGCGAAATTAAAATATTATATATTACAATGCAGATGCGAAATATACAGTGAACTAGTAGATTTAAAGATTGACCGTCTTATTACAAAAAAGTTAAGCAAAAGGTAGTAAAAAAAAGTTAAAGTTCAGATAGGAAGTCGTTCCATGTAAAGCAATAGTCTTTATATTAAGTATTTACCTGGCTAAACTGGAAGCCAACAAGATTAGGCAAATGATGATGATTGCATCTGACCAGATTTATTATGCAACTAGGACGGTCGCACTGCAAATGCACAATACCCACTGCACACTTGAGTACCTGCGAGTACTTGCGTAAATATTTACATGCGCTAAAAACAAAGTTATATAGCGCACTTGCTTTATTTATATACTTAAAACAAGCGTACAATTTAACTTTATGTTTCTGTATCTTTTGGTTGTCATGGGTCTTAGTCAAAATGGGTGAAACTATTTGCAACATTTTAAACCCCGAAACTTTTTTTGGGCATGGTCCATGATCGAACGGCGAGTCACCGACCGCATGCCCGCCCCAACGGTGGCCGGAATAGCCTCGCGTTGTCCGATGCTGTGGGCGTCGACTGCTTCCCGTTCTATTTCGCTCCGCAGCATGGCCTCGACCAATGCCGGACGCGTGAGGTCGCCGCCTATCGCCTCGGTGAGGACATACACCGTATGTTCCATCGGGTCGTCCGGGCGATCCTCGCAGAGGTGACGCCCAGGCGTTTCTTCCTTCACAATCAGTCACCTCGCGAAACACCGTGAGAACGACGTCATCAGCTCTGCAGCCACTCCTCAAAGAGGGGTCTTACAGCCGCGATTGCGGCGTGTCCAACCCCGAAAACATGGGACCCAGCTTAAAAGTTTTTTCGAAAATCTTCCACCTCTCCCTGGTGAACGGCTTATTGTGAAAAAATTGATGACGGTCACTACTTTCAACTGATATTTTTCTAATAGCATATGAACGACTTAATTCAGTGAAAACATTTTTGTTATAAAACTAATCATGTTTTAAGAAATTAAGCGTCACAAAGTTCTAGGGCAGTGGGCTGATCATGTCTTCCACAGAACCGACGAAAGATGGAGTAGGAAGGTACTCGAATAGAGATCGCACATAGAATAACGTAGGATGGAACGATGTTCTGAAGAAGAAGGTAGCTGGTAGTAGCTGCAAAAGGGGAGATCGTGGACTGCGGCGCTATCTGATAGACCCATGTCCAGCCGTGGACTGTAATAGGCGGACATGATGAATGAACGAAAAATAACCTAGTTTTTCAAGCTGCTGTTGTATTTGGTGTTATGTAAGGATAGTTTCTTTGTATGGGAAAGAAAATATCTCAACAGTAGAAGTTGGTTACGTTACAATAGACACAACGATGTCTGAGATCAATGTAAACAGGTATATAGGTAGGTTTAAATGAATACCAGGAGTTTAATATTATGACTTCATTCCAAAATTACAACTGACTAAGTCTCATGAGAAGAGAAACAAAAGAATAATTTAGAATTATTTAATAATTAATTAAGAATATCTGCTTTTTAGCTCCTTTTTCAGGATTTCGCCAACGATTCCACTTATTATACTAATATATTAAACATTTTTGTTCGTTATCAGACATATATAACAATTTCGTATTCACTTTTTCCCACCATTTCAGAGAATAACTTTTTTTTAGGTTAGTAAAATCATCGAATGTGTTCTCCCACCCTGCCTGAAGCGGAAAGGTCTGTCCGATTCGTACTCACTAAAATCCACCGTATTTCTTCAATTGCCCTTTACGTTCCAGGTTCACGGTTACTTGTTTAGACAATTGCGAGAAGCCAGGACGCGTTTGGCTCAGATTGTTTGAGGCACGCGTGGAACACGATGCGCCGTCGCTCGCCTCGGGCATGGTGACGGCGAGCTATCCATGACTCGCCGTTCACAAGTTGTTGTAATGCTGCGGGTCATGACAAATGATTTATTATCCAACGTCAACTTGTATTATTTAATTCGAGGCGATAACAGTAACTGATATAAGGTTCCCGCACACGAAGATCATTTTGGAAACAACATCAGATCACACCCACATAATGCATTGTCATCGGAATCTAACATTTTTAAATAATACGTATTAATCGCAAAATGTACAACACAAATGATAAGACTAGCTTCTACCCGCGACTTCGTACGTGTGATGTTTTGTCCGTAACCTCTCCGGTAGACCGGAGCGTGTATGGCTTTTTTATGTATTTTTTTATCGTGGTAAAATCATCAAATGAGTCCTCCCACCCAGGGTACGGCAGGAGAGACTGTCAGACTTGTACTGACTAAAATTTACGGTGTCCTTCAATAGCCCTTATCGATCCGATAGATACAGATAGTTCATGCGATATGCTAAAATCGTTGTGTTTGTTTTCTAAAATGTAATGCATCTTTAATGGCACTTCATCCAATCAACACGATCAAACAAAACAAGAATCACTCAAGTCCGAACACTTCCATTTAGTTATCTCAGTATAAGGTATTTATAGGCTACAGAACGAAAACGAAATAAGCTAAAAATAACTAAACCCCGACTACGAAAAAATCGCGCACAGAAAAGTATAAAACAACAACAATATTCATCACATGACCGATATTTTTTGAAATTATAAACTTTCGTAACAGAGAAAAATTATAACATCTTTTTATGCCTTACATATTTCTCTTAGCAGAAAGAATACCTGATAAACCAAGCACTAACCAACTCACTAGGCGATAAACAAAAATATATATAAATATGTGATCGTTTTTAATGCAGTCGAGTATTTTTTTCAAAAAAATTGTGTGTAATAGTACTTAAATTATTACCGTCTTACAACAAAAAAGTTAAACACCGGTTGAACACTTGTGTAAAAAAACTGTCAGTCAACTGCAAAATGGCATTTTACGTTGATATAAAGGTCGTTTTGCAATTGCACATGTAACTTATTGGGGTACGAGGGTTACTATTAACAGAATTTTTTTAAAGAAATCTTGGGTTTTAAAGACGAATAAAATATAACGACATTATTATCTTTGTCGAAATCGATCCAGCCGTCAGAAAGATGCGAGTCAATACAGTTTAGAAACAAATACAAGAAAAGCTCAGAATCATAATTCTTTGGCATTCGAATAAAATGTGTAGGTTTATAAAAAGAAGAATCTTTACTTTTATTATAATTATTGTATAGATAAAGAAAACAGCTTAGTAACGACGCGTAGAGATCAGTTTGTTTATATGTATCAGGGAGTATATAAATACATATATTATCTACCTATAGATGACTTCGAGTGAGTGAAGTGCGTGCCAGCAGTTCTCGGTCTGTGGTCGTCGAGACCGCTATGCACTTACGCCCGTAACAGTTACAGTGTAACTAGACCATTATATATTTGTTTGTAAAAAAATACCGGTAAGATATTTTTTTGATTAAGTTTGTTTTATAGTACAGTAAACAATCAGGAGTTAGTGATTTAAATAAGCAAAGGTTTAGAAAACATAATTATTGTGTTAAAATGTGAGGTTGTTCGAAATGACAGTGATTTTTTTTTTATATTTATTTACGTTCATCAATCAACTGTGTTATAAATCACTATGATTTTACATCACATATCACTATTATAGTGATATCTCTTCTTGGTCTAAAAGTGTGTTTCATTTCGGAATTCATTAGATGTTTTGACCCAGTCAACTTTCTCCAATAATTGTTTCAACATGCTATGATGAGAATCACCGACTTTCTTTTGATTACAGTGTTCAAAATGACTTAGACAAGAAATAAACTAATAAATAATTATTGTGTGACCAAATAAACATTAAAATATCATTCACTATGAGTATTTTTGATAATTATTTATTTATTTTCATACAGGTAATTGTGTATCCAATAAATTTTTAAATAAGTATTCATTTCATTTATTTATATATATATTTTTTTTAAATACTTGTAATGCTTTTGCAGTATTATATGTATAAACAATTAGTGTATATATATATAATAGATAGATAGTGGCAAGATTCTAATTCCCATCGATTACATAGGCATATTTAACAATTTACACACATAACAAAAGTAGAATGGCGATAAAAACCTGTGTATTCCCACAGTAACCCGGTGTTTACATATTTAGTTAAATGTATTGACATAAAGGCACATAGTACACCGTTATCTAATTAAAATAAATATTTACTTAAAACTATTATCTCTTTGTCAAGGTTACTTACTACGTTACTTACTTCTTAATGAACACTTAATTACGTTTTAATCTGTTAAAACAGAGACGTTGTTTAAAGGCCAGCATGGGGAAATCCGAATATACATACTTTCTTATAAAACTAAAGCTCTTTTTTGATGTTAACATTTTTTGCATATTTCTTTTTTTGGTCAACTGAGAGTTGTCCATACCTAACATGAAGGCAAAACCTTGTAATAACCACTTTTTATAAAAAAATATGCGGACAGAGGAGTATGAAAGATACAGTTAAAGTTAATGTGAGGAAGGAGTGCAGAAACATAATCTTTTAAAGTAAATTAAAAAATAAATAAACGTTGCACAATTTTTTTTCTTGTGGTAGAATCCACAAATGAGTTTTCTCCTTGGACAATGCGGCAAGCGAGTAATTCAAACACCGTACGTGGGGGGTTGCATAACAAAAAAAAAATCTCTTCATAATATTATTATTCATCTTTTCACTTATTTTTTACATTTTTAAATAAATAATTTTACACAAAAACATTTACTTAAAAATATTAAAAATAGCAGTCCACCAGCACCGGGAACAGGGTCCGGACTACCGGCGGTCAGGGCTCCTGAGAGAGGAACTTCCTAACAATACGCGCCGTGTCCAGGAGTACTGCCTTCTAAATCAAGCGCTTGATTCAGCTACCCAGCGAGAGCCTCCTCAGGTGTTGGTCGAGGCTCTTGGCAAATAAATCATTGGCAGACACGACTATCACGGCACAATAACTGCTGTATTGACGTCCCACATGTTAACAACCTCGCGAGCCAGATAAAGATACTTGATTTGTTTATGTTTTGCTGCTTTCACGAGTTATTATTGTTACTAAGGCTGTTCGTACACAACGCGACGCAGTCTCAATTGCTTACAACTTTGGTATCAACAATAATAACTACCAATGAAAATACCATGATCAAGATTTGAACACTTCTTAAACTGAGTATGGCCACCTGTCAAAATTCTACTCAACTAACTCATATTTAATTGGCAAATTCCAGGTGAAGATGTGGGCCTGTGATCCAGCCACGACGTCGATGATCCTGGACAGCTACCAGGTGGCCGGGCCGCTGTTCGTGCAGACGCTGCAAAGCATCTTTGCGGCTCACTGCGCACTCGTAGGGGACCATCTTTGGCCTGATGATGCTACGAACGCTGTCCTCCAAGGTAACGGTTTTATTGGAGATTTTTTTGTATGTTCTACGAATATTTGTTTCTAGTCTGGATGTTTGTAGGGTAAAACTAGGTAATACGCCCTAGTTGACAAAATACCCCGTAATTGTAGCTCTCAAAACTACACGAGAGTGTGGTCAATGTTGGCGTATAAGAGCCGAAGCCCAGATGCGTCCTGACGGAGAATGAATGAAAAAGATGTTGCCCCAATCCCCAGCAACATGGGGCAAAGGACAGGAAAATGATGATTGACGGATAATGACGACCATTTTTTGTCAAGAAAACCAATGTGATTTGTTTTTAATAATATGCATTATGAAGGTCAAAATCAACATTAAACTACCTACACATAATTAAATGAAATTGCAATAAAACAAAAAACGTAGTGGTAATTTTGAAAATATAAAGTACAAGTATATGATGAAGTAAAATGTTAAGTAGACTGTTCTAAGGACAAAATTATATTGAATACCTGAAACAACATTAAGGCCCACTTGCACCACAAACCACTAAACAGGTTTAGCGCTAGACTGATTTCAAACATCGTCCTGTCTCTGTCAACTTCAAACAATTTGACAGGGATACAGTGATATTCACAGAAATCTTAATAATAAGGTAATAGAAATGCTATAGTACTACATTTTACAGCGGGACGAGTGTCGCCGGGTCACAGCTACCACCACATAAACAAACAATAGATACACAATAACGCCTACATATGCACTTTGCATTGCTGCAACAAAACCAAACCTTTTTGCGATGACATTACGCAACATTTTCTAAAAACGTATAATCTCAGGTCACGTGACTCCTGCAGCCAATAAAAAACGTGTGCGAAAAGCAGAAAATGATATCGCGCGCTCACTCTCACGTAGGAATAGTGCAGTGCAAGTGCAAACTACTACGAGCTCATGTCGATAAATTATAATTTTCCGTTGAGTGTTAATCCCCAAGGAATCTAGCAACAATAGATAACTAATTTTATTGAAAGGGATTCAATAAAACAATAAGTGTAAGTAGATACATTTAGTTTATAATATAGTTAAATCTCAAAGGCTCTCCAATACTTCACCTTATGGAAAAAAAAGCAATGACCAAATAGGACGGACTATGTACGAACTTAGATAAAAGTGGGGAGGTAGCTAGTGTAGTGGTGGACTACAAATACTTAATAAACTAAACTAATTTAACATAATTGAAATTAAAATATAAACTAAAATAACATAATTGAAATTGTTTAAGTTTTATATAAAAAACAATACATAAATATGTAAGAATATTAATTATATACTATAAATAAATATAAATACATACCTAATATGGGTCACATTGAACAATGATTAAGCAAATAATTTGTAAAAATGAAAAAGTATGGGACTTCTACATTATTTTGATTTTGAAAACTGAAAATACATCTCATATTTAAACATTTAACATAAAACCATAATGTTTTCCAATTTGGTAAAACTAAGAATCAAACTGAACGCAATTAATTTATCGATACAGAATAGTAGTGGCACGTCACTAAATTGCGGCCAACTCATGCGGCTTGTACCAAGAATTGTTTATTGCGCCGCGAGAATGCGAGTCCGCATGACTATAATTCCATTGCTGCTTTTAGCAGTTGTAATAGTAGACATGGACAAGCTTAAGCATTGATGGTTATTGAATTGACAAAAAAAAGTTTTTCGTGATAAATCGTTGTAGCGGTGGTAAAAATATTTGATTTGTTTATATTTACTAAAAACGACAATATTTCAAAAATTAAGTACTTACATATGAAATGTTATTCCTTTATATGTTAAGTTACAAGTTTTGGACGAGTTTCCGCAGTTGGATACGCTGCAAAACACCATGTTTACCTCTCCGCGTCTCAAATAACACAAGTAACCGCAACAAACGCTCTTCGTAAACTTGTGCCCTACGATCAAAGAGAATTAAAACCACTTGAGAGCTCATAGAGCGATTTCGCCTAGGCACACGATTCACCAGTGCGGGCCGGGGACCGGGGGATTGCGTCTTCCCCCGTTCCTCGGCCCGCGGTAGTTGTGATTGGTTGATGCAACAATGTCAGCAAGAATAGTGATAACAAGTAAATCCAGCAACAATAATATTGATATCGATAAAATCGATGGCAATTAAGTCTTCTTTTGCTTTTTTCAATGTTGATTTGTATGTAGAGAAGTAAATGAAGATTAAACGAAAATAATAATAAACTAAACAAACGGCGTCGGTCCTTTAAAGCTTCAAAGCAATCAGGGGCCGTTCAAGTATTACGTAAGCACTATGGGGGGGTGGGGGGTCTTTGCTTTGCTTATTTTGGATGACATGGGGGGTAGGGGAGTCTAGATGATGATTACGTAATCGGTAGTTATTTACTTTTTTACACGAATGGCAACCCTCACATTGTCTTTGGTTGAAAACGAAACGCATTTTCGGGGATTCTCGCAAATAATGCATATGTAAATAATACATAAATTGAAAAATGTTTACGTAAGCATGGGGGGAAGGGGGTAAGTGCTTTGCTTACTTTTGCTGACAAGACGGACGGGGGGGTAAATAATTGTAATAAATCTGCTTACGTAATACTTGAACGGCCCCTCAGCTGTGAAATGCCTTGAACAAATGACGCTATAATATTTTGGAAACCAATTTTCCCTGTTAGTGGCATTAATCCACTTTTCTTTAACTTCCGGAATATTTGGAAATCTAAAATGTAAACGTAAAAAATAACATTATTTTTTATTTACCATTAGAAATTATCGATTAAATAATTTATCAACAATGTTTTAAGTTGTCACATCACTTCAGCACACAGCACAAAGTACTTATGGGTAGAAAGAGATAGACTTATCTAATATTCTAGTGAAAGTAAAGGACTTTTCAAAAGACATCAACGCGGTATCCCAAAAGACATCAACGCGTAATCCTTTTTTCGTAACCAACCAGTTTAGCTTGAGCCCTCTTATTACCAATAATGTAAATAAATATAAACATATTTTACTTACCGATGAAAACTTATACCATCTTTTTTATAACTAGATGTTTTAGATGATTTCCCGCACCATTTAATTGCACAGGTACTCATTTTTGCTTCGGTTTTATTCGATAAATGTTTTTTTAGGTTCCAAAATTAAGGAATGTGCACAGATCCAACAACTGGTCAGTACTAAAACATTCATTCGTATCGGGATCTCATATAAGTGCTATTCCATTGATGTGTCGTGAGCCTGAGTCGCCCGTATGAGCGGTCAAGTGGTTATATTGCCTACGATACACATGCGTGGCGACAAGGTCACGCGTCTATGCGACTTCTATTGCCTTATTATTAAGATTTCTGTGGTGATATTCTATGGCAGTTTAGCGCTAAACCCATTTAATGATGTGTAGTGCAAGTGGGCCTCAGTGTAAGAATAAACAAAATAAGTAATTTATTATACCACGAAAGTACAAATATATTTCATTTAAAAACATTCAACGTTTTATTATAGTACTTGTACAGAAAGGCCAAGGAAAACAGGCCGGTAATTATTTAAATCGGTTATACAATGAACTGCACTTTGAGAAAAAAAAATTATACACTTCGGTAAAATGATCAGTGACACCAAGGAGAGTATTAAAAAAAAATCACCATCGTTAGAATTGATATTATCATTTTTACAAGCTTTTATTTAACTTGCAATGTTTGTATGTTTGTTTAGATCAAATCTTGCAAGTCAAATTAGAATCACTTCTAATTACTCAATCGATCTGAAACTTGGTATTAATATGGAACCCCGATGACAATGCAATAATATGGTGACAGCGACCTGGTGGTGCAGCCAGGATCGTCTGCTCACGAGAGAACTCCTCAATGGTTAATAGTACACAACTAAAACTTTAAATATATATGGAAACCCGGTAACAATGCAATAATATGATGATAACAACCTGTTGGTGCAGCCAGGGACATCTGCTTATGAGTGATGTATAATATAAAAGCTTGTCGCGAGATTTGCTCGTCACAAACAAAACAAACAAATAATTCAACGACAAAATGTATGTATCATATACTTTACACAGGTAAATCTCGCGACAAGCTTTTATATTATACTTAAGTTATATGTTTGACTAGCACTTTGCCCGCGACTTCGTCCGCGTGGGTTACGTACTTTCCTAATTCCCCCTTTTAACCCCCTTAAAGGTTAAATTTCCAAAAATCCCTTCTTAGTGCTCCCCTACATTATAATAGGAAGCCGTGTGCAATATTTCACATTCCTAGCCCCAGTAGTTTCGGCTGTACGTTGATATGTCAGTCAGTCAGTTCTCCTTTTATATATATAGATTTAATTTAAGGTTTATTTAGACAAAAACTCAGAGAGTTGTCAAGGAATAGAAATTCTTCTACTCGTACATTACTTTTCAGATTGTCAGTCTTATTGACAATTAAATCTAGTGACGGACTTTTTTTTTCATTTCAGCGTCGCAATTTACATTTGAAAACTTGAATAATAATAAACACACACGAACATTCGCGCAAGCGCCCTGCGCCGTCTTACGAATTTTCGATCAGGTCACGTGTCCTGACGCGAGTTTAAAATTTTTTGCCCATTCCAAAAAAAGTTTTCACTTCAAAAACTTTAACATGTACATATAATGTTTAGGTTGTATAACAGTTAGGTTATAATCAAAGGATTAATAAATATTTGTATTAGCAACCTAATTCACTAAGAACACGAGAATTGAAAAAAGGACGAAATTTAGATTTATGTATTTTTGCCCCGGCATTTAAAATGTCAACAAATAGAAAAATTATAATAAAAAACATTATTTTTTATTTCTACAGGGTGTCTTATGAAACCTGTGCCAGGGAAGGGCAGGTGAAGAAACATCACTAATAATAAATTAAAACTAAAACCACGTATAATAATAAAAAAAAAAAAAAAACTTTAATTTCGCGGATGGACCACCAAACTATACTAGACCTTTTTTAGATTTTATAGAAGATTAAAATGATATATAAAGTAAAATGATAGATATATTAAGTAGGTACGCCTCTGTTTATAAAAGCAGAGTAAAAAACCCAAAACCCTATGCAACATGAATACAACATACGGTTAATAAATATCAACAAAGCAGATAGTAAGTCTGGTCATGTCTTTAATATATTATCTTTGTACATTTCAGATCCGAACTACGATTTTATAGTGGTTGGAGCAGGGTCTGCAGGTGCAGTGGTCGCAAATAGATTGAGTGAAGTGCCGGAGTGGAAGGTTCTATTAGTAGAAGCAGGAGGGAACCCTACGTTAGATACCGAAGTGAGTAGCAATCGCAAAGCTAAAATGAAGAAACAATTAACTGATGATGACTTTAAACCAGGCACATTTTTATAAAACTGTAGATTTTCTCTTGATACATTTCATTATATAACTTTTATTAAAGACCGAAATACCCTAGTTAATGCATATAAATATTCCAAAATAATTATATTTCACGTCGAATGTTTCAGATTCCACAATTATTCTACAACAGTATGAACACTCCAGTCGACTGGGGATACAAAACACAGCCACAAGATGCTTGTAGAGGCTACAAGAGTAAAGGTTGTTCCTGGCCTCGAGGTAAAGTGTTGGGCGGCTCTAGCAGTATAAACGGCATGTTTTACGTGCGAGCCAACAAGGCTGACTACGATGAATGGGCAGCCAACGGAAACAACGGCTGGAGTTACGACGAAGTCTTACCCTTCTTTCTAAAAAGTGAAAATTTCACCGGAGAATATACTGAAGAAAGAAGCAAATATCACGGTCGAGATGGTCCACTACATATTATCGAACCGTCAGAGCTCAATTTCTTTGAAGAGACAGTTATTAAGGCAGCGGTTGAACTTGGACTAACCAAATCGTCAGATATTAATGGTCGTAGTCAAATGGGAATTATAGCAACCCATTCTAATATCAAAGATAATTTTAGACATAGTACAGCACGAGCATTTTTGACTCCAATTAGAGATAGAAAGAATTTTCACGTGATTAAAAATGGTCTGGTTACCAAAGTTTTATTCAAACCTGGCACAAAGACAGTTACCGGTGTCCAGATCCACAAAGATGGAAAGGATATAATTGTAAACGCAAAGAAAGAAGTAATAGTATCAGGCGGTTCCATAAACTCACCACAAATTTTAATGTTATCAGGCATTGGACCAAAAAAGCATTTACAGGATATGAACATTGAAGTTGTTGCTGATCTGCCTGTAGGTGAAAACTTACAGGATCACGTATTTACTCCGACGTACTATACAATGCCAGGTGATACTGAAGTGACTTCCATAAAGAACATAGCGGGCGCATTCGCGGAGTACTTTTTGAACCAATCTGGAATATTCAAGGATACTACTCCGCACAGAGTCATCAGTTTCATTAACACTACACATCCAGATTCATCTATCCCAGATGTGCAGCATCATTATCTTGTGTTACCTCCTGGTGTGTCTGGAATGCTCGATGTTTATGAGTTGCACGGTCTGAATGACGATGTTTATCAACAATTTCAAAATATGAACAAGGACAATTTTGTGATAATAGTGTACACTGTATTACTGCATCCAAAGTCAAAAGGTAAAATTTTGCTGAATAGCAAAAACCCTTTCGAATACCCTCTAATATACGCAAACTACTTCAAGGAGCCGGAAGATGTGGAAACTGTTCTCAAGGCAATGAGGCAACATGGTTTGAGACTAGGCGAAACAGAAACATTTAAGAAAGCAGGATTAAAATTGAATTGGATAGATCCCGAAGCATGCAAGAGTTTTGAAAAAGTAAGCGATGAACACCTGGAGTGTATAGCGAGAGAGCTTACATTTTCGCTGTACCATCCTACAAGCACCGTGAAGATGGGACCCAAGAGTGACCCAACATCGGTGGTAGACCCAGAGCTAAAGGTGCACGGTGTGGAAGGGTTACGAGTGATTGATGCAAGTATAATGCCCTTCGTGGTTAGAGGAAACACTAACGCCCCAGCTATTATGATTGGTGAGAAAGGAGCCGACATGATCAAGCAACGGTGGTCACACCAACACAGTGAACTATAAATGCGTGTACAAGATAAGTTTTGCAAAAGAATCTGCAATAAATTGTGATAAATGAAATAATACTAGGTTATTAAAGAATAAAGATAAAATTGTACAGAAATTTTGTGTATCTGTGTAGTTATTTATTTATCTCCCTAATCAATTATGTTGTTTCCATTGATTCTGTGATATAAGGAATTTTGAGTATTGTCAAAGAGGATTCTTTACTGAATAATGATTTTGTATTGGTTTAAGATCTAACTATCATGATAAATATAGATAAACTTTTTATTTTATAGTACCAGTACAGTACTATAAAATACAAAGTTTATCAATAGGTTTTTTTCAGATAAATCAAAGTTAAATAGTGACACAATATTATCAATAGTCGTTAAATTGTGCCCTTGAATTATTTATTAACAATCGTTAAAGACTTACGTTATTACTAGTTGTGAATAAACTTTTCATCATGAAGTACCTGGCCAGCTCAACGTAATTATATTATTGGCTATAAAACAAAACACAGACACACATTGGCAGTCTTTACTACGAGTATTAGTCAGAAGACTGACAACCAGTCTTACCCTGGTATCGTATTACCTAGTTACTGGGTTGTGGAGTTCCGATAAGCGCTCGCTCCATGTAAAATACTGATATTCAGCTGCATCTAGTTCGACTGGAAGCTGATCCAATACAGTTGGGAAAAGGCTAGGCAGACGATGATGCTATAAAACAAAACACAGTGACCAAATCTATTTTCACTTGGGCTTAACAAACTGCTACGTACCGGCTACATCTAGGTTTAGCTCTGGCTAGAAGTAGGTGTGCCCCACTTTATTAGACGTAACAGATATCATTATGATCAGGTCATACCCACATTAATACAATAACATCAGAAATTGATTGTTCCCTAGAAATAACGTTCATCGCAAAATACAACAGATTATACCAAAATGCTGAGCCTGAACGATCTCCTTTGCGATCGTTCAGGCTGGAAGGTGCAAAAACATTTTTCGTGCCTATTGTATTTCACATAGCAAAACGTATGTACCGGATAAATCAAGCTGAAACCAACTCGCAAGGCGATAAACACTATCTGAAACTGTAGGTTACGGTTTTAAAAACAATCTTTACATAATTTTATTGTTGCAGATAAGAAAAAAGCTAAGTAATGACAGATATATTATGATGTTTATGTGTATCAGGTGGAATTTAAAGATAAAATTTATATAACTTCAGATTGATTCAAGTGAGGAAGTGCATACTAGCAGTTGTCGTTGGTGAGTGAACGGCGCGAAACAGTTGCAGTGAAAATAGAAAACAATACAAACACATTTAAATAACTTTTGAAAGAGAATAATTACCGGTGAGATACTTTTTGATATTTTCTTGTATGTTCTTAATATTTTTTCAATAATAAAATGAATTCTAATAATGATTGAAACGAGCTTTGGTTTAGAAGGGGCACCAATTTACCTGGTAGGCAAACTGAGGTAAGTGTGAAAAGTCTCGTCAAAGTTGTACAAAAGGATATTTTCTATGAAGTTTTTTATAAAATTTATAGCAGCAGTATATTACATAAAAATATAATTTAAAAACTGTTTTCAAATCTGCAAGCAATATCCTTTTTAAATTAGTAATAACACACAATATAATTTTTCTTGGAAGAAATGCTCTAAATCTTACTCTGAAAGTTCGGAACCGCCAGAAAAAAAAACACAATATTTCCATAAGTTCGAAATCTAACGTCATTTTCTCTGTTATATGAAGCAAAAGCATAAAAAGACGTGTTTATACATATAAGAACAACTCCTTAACAATAAAATAAAACCAAAAACATGGACAATTTTTGACACTTCGGAAATGTATTTTTAATCAGGTCTTGTACTAGCGCGTTCCACAGTGCGCTAGTCCAACTCGCGCATGGCCATTAATAATATTTTTCAAATTTCTAACAAAACAAAAATAATGGCCCAACCTACTGGTGGTTAGGGATCCAGAGACAGGAACCTCCTCACAATACAAGTGGTATTGAGGTGCACTGTCTTTTAAATTGAAATAATTAAAAAAGTGGAATAATTGTTTACTTAAAAATAATTAAGTACGAGTATCTCAAAGCCAAGGTTATCAACGAACAATTGATTACGTTTTTATCTAGAAGTATATTAATTGCGGGATGGATGCCGTGACGTTTGACAGGGGAGACAGAAAGAAGAAAACGAGTTGCTCCTTTCCCAAGTATGAAGAATGGCATAAGGGCAGGAAGATAACGATGATGTTTATAAAAACAAAAACCTACTTATAATTTAAGCGTCCAATTCCAGGTGAAGATGTGGGCCTGTGATCAGGCAACAACGTCGATGATCCTGGACAGCTACCAGGTGGCAGGGCCGCTATTCGTGCAGACGCTGCAGAGCATCTTCGCGGCACACTGCGCACTCGTAGGGGACCATCTTTGGCCTGATGATGTTACGAATCTTGTCCTTGAAGGTATTTTGGTACATAATATCATGAATGTAATCCCCGAAGGGTGAGAGAGGTGTACCTTATAGTACAGGTATTCAACGAATGCCCAAAACAAGGTATAGAGGGAAGTGAACATATCAAAAGTTCCGTCCCTTAAGCGGCGGCCAACTTTTATTCTGTTCGTAATTGCTATGTCGTCGCTAAAACGCAACTTTTCCAAGATTAAGCGAAAAACTAATAATGAATCCTTTAAACCATCCCTCACAGCTCACAGGCCTTTTGACCTTTTTGTTGACTGAGCTAACCAACATTTCGCCATACATATTTGAGATCAGATTTCACGTGACACCCTGTCATCATCATCATCATCTCAGCCATAGGACGTCCACTGTTGAACATAGGCCTCCCCTTTAGATCTCCACATATACCGGTTGGAAGCGACCTGCATCCAGCGTCTTCCGGCGACCTTTATAAGGTCGTCTGTCCACCTTGTTGGTGGACGTCCTACGCTGCGCTTGCTAGTCCTTGGTCTCCACTCTAGTACTTTTCGACCCCATCGGCCATCTGCTCTGCGAGCAATATGGCCTGCCCATTGCCACTTCAGATTGCTAATCCGGTGGGCTATGTCGGTGACTTTAGTTCGTCTACGGATCTCCTCATTTCGGATTCGATCACGTAGAGAAACACCGAGCATAGCTCTCTCCATAGCTCGTTGAGCGACTTTGAGCTTTGAGATGAGGCCGATAGTGAAAGACCACGTTTCGGTGCCGTACGTCATCACTGGTAACACACATTGGTCGAAGACTTTCGTCTTGAGGCACTTAAGTATGTCGGACGAAAAAACATTGCGTAGTTTCCCGAACGCTGCCCAACCGAGTTGGATTCGGCGGTTGACCTCTTTCTCGAAGTTGGACCTACCTAATTGGACTACTTGTCCTAAGTAGATATATGAGTCAACAACTTCGAGTACCGAGTTTCCAACAGAGACTGGGGTGGGCACAACATTGGCATTTGACATAATTTTCGTCTTGTCCATGTTCATTTTCAAGCCCACCCGTTGTGAAACTCGGCACCCTGTATAGAAGATCAAATGGCCTTACATACAAATTACAATATAGTACAGCTTTTTTTTAAGCGAAGCATTAAAACTCAAAATAATAGTCCAAATGAATAAGATGATGAGATGCGACGAGACGAATGAGAGGTCAATAAATATCAACAAATCAGCAGCTGAAAGCAGATGTTAGGTCTGGTCAAGTCTATAATTTAAAAACTTTGTACATTTCAGATCCGAACTACGATTTTATAGTGGTTGGAGCAGGGTCTGCAGGTGCAGTGGTCGCAAATAGATTGAGTGAAGTGCCGGACTGGAAGGTGCTATTAGTAGAAGCAGGAGGGAACCCTACTTTAGATACCGAAGTGAGTAGCAATGGCAAAGCTAAAAGGAGGTAGGAGGTAATCACCAGAATTAGTTTTCAAATTCAATTTTATTTTCTGTTAAGTAGCTATATTACTAAGTGCTACAGACTATAAATTATATTTATCAAGCATATTAGCCAAGCTATTAAAGTTTTTGTCTAGCAAATAGGAAAAATTAAAAGCGAGGTCGAGGGTCAAAATATCACGCAAACTGACTTAGATTAAGACCAAAAAACCCTACTTAATGTTAATGCTTCTAAAAATCAATCCACAATAAAAAAAATACAAAATATAATGAATATTTCAGATTCCACAACAATTCCACAATAGTATGAACACTCCAATCGACTGGGGATACAAAACACAGCCACAAGATGCTTGTAGAAGTTACAAGAGTAAAGGCTGTTCCTGGCCTCGAGGTAAAGTGTTGGGCGGCTGTAGCAGTATAAACGCCATGTTTTACGTGCGAGCCAACAAGGCTGACTACGATGAATGGGCAGCCAACGGAAACTACGGCTGGAGTTACGACGAAGTCTTACCCTACTTTCTGAAAAGTGAAAATTTCACCGGAGAACATACTGAAGAAAGAAGCAAATATCACGGTCGAGATGGTCCATTACATATTATCGAACCGTCAGAGCTCAATTTCTTTGAAGAAACAGTTATTAAGGCAGCGGTTGAACTTGGACTAACCAAATCATCAGATATTAATGGTCATAGTCAAATGGGAGTCACAGCGAGCCATACTAATATCAAAGATAATTTTAGACATAGTACAGCAAGAGCATTCTTGACTCCAATTAAAAATAGAAAGAATTTTCACGTCATTAAGAATGGACTGGTTACCAAAGTTTTATTCAAGCCTGGCACAAAGACAGTGACCGGTGTCCAGATCCACAAAGATGGAAAGGATATAATTGTAAACGCAAAGAAAGAAGTAATAGTATCAGGCGGTTCCATTAACTCACCACAAATTTTAATGTTATCAGGCATTGGACCAAAAAAGCATTTACAAGATATGAACATTGAAGTTGTAGCTGACCTCCCTGTAGGTGAAAACTTACAGGACCACGTATTTGCTCCGGTATACTACACAATGCCAGGCGATACTGAAGTGACTTCCATAAAGAACATCGCGGGCGCATTCGCGGAGTACTTTTTGAACCGATCTGGGATATTCAAGGATACTACTCCTCACAGAGTCATCAGTTTCATAAACACTACACATCCTGATTCATCTATCCCAGATGTGCAGCATCATCATCTTGTGTTACCTCCTGGTGTGTCTGGATTGCTCGATGTTTATGAGTTGCACGGTCTGAGTGACGAGGTTAATCAACTATTTCGAAACATGAACAAGGACAATTTTGTGATAGTAGTGTTCAATTTAGTACTACACCCGAAGTCGAAAGGTAAAATTGTGCTGAACAGCAAAAGTCCTTTCGAACACCCTCTGATATACCCAAATTACTTCAAGGAGCCGGAAGATTTGGCAACTATTTTAAGATCGATGAAGCAGCATACCTTGAGATTAGGCGAAACAGAAACATTTAAGAAAGCAGGATTAAAATTGAATTGGCTAGATCTCGAAGCATGCAAGAGTTTTGAAAAAGCTAGCGATGAACACCTGGAGTGTATAGCGAGAGAGCTTACATTTTCGCTGTACCATCCTACAAGCACCGCGAAGATGGGCCCCAAGAGTGACCCAACATCAGTGGTAGACCCAGAGCTAAAGGTGCACGGTGTGGAAGGGTTACGAGTGATTGATGCAAGTATAATGCCCTTCGTAGTTAGAGGAAACACTCATGCCCCAGTCATTATGATCGGTGAAAAAGGCGCCGAGATGATCAAGCAAACGTGGTTACAAGAAAGTGGTCACAGCGAGCTTTAATACTTAAGATTAGTACAATAATCGTTTTGAATTTGTAATAAATTATGATAAATAAAAGTAAGTTATTCAAATATAATGATAAAAAGTTTTGTAATTTTTAAGTTTGGTTTTTATTGTAAATATTGTGCACAATATATAAAGAATACATAAAATTGTACAGACATAATGTGTATCTAGTAGTTGTAATATAGTAATGACCTAAGGTATCCTTATTGGGCATTTTCAAAGTGTTCAGTGTTCCACCACGTGCTAACGGTCCTTTAATTTCATTGATCGGCTGTCAAATTTAATGACTGCTCCATGGGTCCGTTACATTGGTAACAGACGTTTAGTACTGTCAAGATAACAAGTTTGTTTTTTTATTTTAAAACTATATGGAGGTTTTTACTGATGGCCAGTACGCAGTAGCTAAAGGATCACGGCGACCTCACCTTCCGCCTGACGCAGGTTCTAACTGGATACTGTTGTTACTGTTAGAGTGGTGGTGGCAACCGAGTATCTGATGCATGGACACTCGGGTATCACCACTGCGTGGACAAGGTGGAGGCGAAAGGTGGTACTTATTCAGGCCATGTTATGGAGCGGCGGGTAATGGAAAGCAGTCACTTCTTTCTGAGAAGTGAAGTTAGTGAAGGAGGAAGTGGAATGGGTGAGGGAGGAAACAATCATCCAGGTCACACCGTCTCCACGTCGCGTCGGAGATCGCGGGTAATTTCTAGCCACCGTAGGCACGGGTTTGTGGGGTTTTGTAATGGGTTACCCGTACGATCAAAGACTTTGCCCTAGTCGATGGCACATGCGCTTCATCGTCACGCGCGCTTCTAAGAGCTGGCAGAAAACTCACGGAGTTCCTACAAAACTAAATGCCTGCTACGATCGCGGGACTATCTAAACTGGATATCGCGGCCATGGAACGCAAAGGAAGACCGACAGAACAGCGTGATTTTTAGTCAGTACGAGTCTGATATTCCCTTCTGCTCCACCCAGGAAGTAACGAAATATATTATTATAACACGAAAACGACCACTCCAGACGTATTTAAAATATAAACTCCTTACACAACGAAATAAACAACCTCAAACTTATTTTAATTTTTTCTTTTAATTAGCTGTATTATTGACATATTATCCAGCGAAACGGAAAAGTAGTTCAGTCGTCTATTGCATCGTTGAGTTTTTCATCTTTTTGTTTTAGTTGATTTATAATGTGATTGAATGGTTTTGTGTGTCATTCAAATAATGATGGATCTAGCAATGGTCTGTTAAATGGTCACCATGGGACACATAACATTATAACAGCGCTGTTAATTTTAAAAGCACATTAGCTAATGTCTGGTTGCACAGAGTTTGGTGAAATTGGGTCTAAGTTGGCCAACAGAGAAAAATCCAAATGCGAAAGAGATAAGGTAAAACTCCCTTAGGATTTTTAAATCTTTTTTATATGAACATTTTTTTTTGTCAATTGTGGTTTGTCTACGAGTACAATGAGTGAAAGAGACCAAATCTTTGTCAGTTCAATATTTTTTTCATACAAATTGTGTGTACGAAAACTTATTGATTCTTACCGCAAAACTAATGTCAACGTTACGAACGTAGGTTACAGTAGTTTGAAATTGTTTCAATAGATGGCGCAAACGTCACCGAAAGACGTTTTACAATGGAATGTAACATTCACTGGGCAGGACTAAAGTTGCGGCTAATACCAGCTTAGTTTGTTCGAGTCCTGTTAGCAGTCAAATTTTTCTTTAAGCATAAAAAGGTTAAACCGTATATTTTATTATTAATATTTGAAATATATTTATAAATAAATAACTACCCAATAGGAACGATGACAGCAAACAAAAAATTCAAATTCTTGTTGTTTTTTTTATTATATTTGTCAATTTTTTAAAAATTTGTTCTTTTTTTATCTAATGAATAAATAAATAAATATAAATATTCCACAACTATCACACAACGCCATCTAGTCCCAAGTTAAGCAGAGCTTGTGTTATGGGTACTAGACAACTGATAAACATACTTATATATTTCTAAATACATACATATTATAAATAAATTACACCCAGACACAGAACAAATGATCGTGCTCATCACACAAACATTTGTCCTGGGTGGGAATCGAACCCACGACCTCCGGCATAGCAGTCAGGGCCACTAACCACTAGACCAACAGGCCTGTCAAACCAATATTAGACAAAGATGTAACGCTTCTGAACTCGGGAATGCTCGTGACTTCAGAACTATGAATAGTGATATCTTGGAATTATGTAGATATTGTGAATTTTGGAAGCGTCGTATCTTCATCAATTTTACGTAGCAAAAGGAAACATATGGTCTTAACATTTTTGTTACTGTAATTGACGTATTAAGCCGATTTTTTTCATTTGGCTATTATGATACTCAATCTGTCTGCGAAGTCACACTTTTTTTTTATCGTGGTAAAATCATCAAATGAGTCCTCCCACCCAGGGCAGAGCGGGAGGGACTGTCAGACTCGTACTGACTAAAATCCACGGTGTCCTTCAATACCCCTTTACATTCCGGGGTCACGGTAATTCGTACAGTCCCGCGACCCTGCGAAGTCACACTAGCTAGACCTTGCACACTTGCCTTGTTACTAGAATTTCTCACATAACATAGATAAGTGTATAATATATTATCAAGTATCATTTTACCGTGTCATTAACTTAATGACTTTCATATACCTGAGTATTGTATACCATAAACCTCGTTTATGATATTAATTTACTTTCCTGATTGGATTAGTCGCGATCACAAGTGTCCAGTGCCGGACCTAGGGGAGGGCAAGCGGGTCACGTGCCCCATGCGCCAGCTCTTGGGTGCGCCAAAATCATAAAACTCGTCTAGCATTTAGTACATGTTGTTGTAACCCAGTTGATTTTCAAATAAATCCTAAATTAATTTATGAACGTGTGCATAGTGTACGTGAAGATTATGTAAATATATGATAATGTGCTGTCTCTAGAAACTAGGGATTACATGAGCGGGACAGTAGCTAGGGCGCGCAGGACTGTATTTTCAGAAACACTATGGTCGGTGAGGCCTAGTCACTATATTATTTTGACAGTAAGTTTGAAATGCTGAAGAGGGGAGCCACTATCAAGTTTTGCCCCGTTTTTGAATCGGGGCTACAACTGTCTGAAGCAAAGTCCTTCAACATTGTATTCATAACCCTTTAACATATTGCATAATATAAATAATAATATACATTGATTATATATCAAAATGGTTTATTTGATTTAGTTGTTATGATACGAGTAGGTATTTAATTAGGTAGAGTCCCACAGATAAGATAAAAAAGATAACATTGAAATAATAAGTGCTTTATCTAAATATTTTACTGATGACATAATACGTACTACCCATCCATCATAACTATACAAACATGATCTCCCGTTCCCTCAATTGAAAAAAAAAAACCTTTCATTGATAAATCATTGTCCCACATTAGGGTTTTTTTGAATCGCGGTTGAGTTTACGAATGTTTACACTCACCTATACAGCCGGACCTATATTAACATTTTTTTTTGTTGTGACATCTCTATTCTTTTCACCTTATCGCTAATTAAAAATTATTTATTTATTTCACAGCAACACGCGATTTGCTTCTAGCAACACGATGCAATGTCCAATCCAAGTTTTTGCTCAGAAGTTTTTGGTATAATATTTCACAGAGTTTCATTGTTTGGTGGTCGCGGGACTTACGAATTACCGTGACCCCAGACCGTAAAGGGCTATTGAAGAACATCGTGGATTTTAGTCAGTACAAGTCTGACAGTCCGTCCTGGCTTGCCCTGGGTTGGGAGATTAACGATATTTTTATAATAATTCTAATATTGCAAACAGTAACTAATAAAATGATCATCACATTCGATACCAAGCACCCCACGCTTTTTCACTTTATTTGAATTTTTGTTAATATCTTAATATTTATTTTTATCTTATTCTAAATTAATTATGATAAGTATTTGATTG
Source organism: Agrotis puta (assembly GCA_943136025.2). Lineage (NCBI taxonomy): Eukaryota > Metazoa > Arthropoda > Insecta > Lepidoptera > Noctuidae > Agrotis > Agrotis puta. The sequence continues at coordinate 10,805,875 of OW964187.2, forward strand.
TTGGATTTTATATTGCAGTAACACAAACTCTCTTATACTTAAAAAATATTTTCCACTTTTTATTTCTATTGCTATTAAAGCGTGTTTTATAGTTTTTTAAACTATATTTTTTTAATAATGGGTGTGATCAACAATCTGTTTGTCTGTGTGTATGTCCGGGATAAACTCAAAAAGTACTGCATGGATTTACTTGAAATTTGGCACGAATATTATTAAGAAGTCGGGTCAACACATAGTTTATATATTATAACGCTATCACCTACGGGAAACGAGCAGTGAACCTTTATTTCTTCAACGTATTCACGCAGACGACGTCGCGGGCAGCAGCTAGTCAACAATATTGTGACGTTTTTGAACACCTTATGCTATGTGAAAATACTGTGGTAATTATACTGGAACAATAAGATGGCCGGCGTTAGTACGGTCAAGCGCCGAAAGACACTTGTAGAAGTGTAATAGCAAAACCCAGCCGGACTCATTGCTCAGATATTTTTGACAGCGTTGTTTTTCTGATGTGGCAGGATTTTTAGGAGGTTCCTTTCTCTGGAGCTCTGATTGCCGGCTAGCTTGGACCATGTTCCTGGTCGGTTACTATTATTGATATTTTTAAATGTATTTTATCACTATCACTTCATAGTATAAAGCAAAGTCGATTCCCGCTGTCTGTCTATCTGTCCCTATGTATGCTTAGATCTTTAAAACTACGCAACAGATTTTGGTGCAGTTTTTTTTAATATATATAATATAAACCTCACCTCAACCTTCCCCTTCATCATCACTCCCGTATAGTGAGTGATTCAAGAGGAGGGTTTATATGTATAATACATGCGTAATATAGTAGAATTGTACCCGGGCGGATCGCTAGTTTTTTTTTTAAATTTTATAAATTATTAATAATTATGTAATGTAAAGACAGTGCATTAGGTAATTAAACAGGACCAGCGATGTCCACCTTGTGCACACATTTCTTAATGTCCAAAATGATAAGTACGCAATCTTAATTGCGCGATGATTAAGCTCGTTAACGAAATAACTATGCATACTATCTAGCTATGTTTAATATATTGAGAAATAAGTTACTTTAAAGTTTCGATGTCAAAGGTTTCTGACGATACGATCTACAGATGTTAATGTAAGTGCTATTAGTAATGTTTTTGAACAGTCATACTATAATTACAAGCAAATGGAATTTTTATAAACAACAAATTCGATCTTTTGGAACACAAAACATAGAAAAATTGTTAACGTAATTTATAATTACTGTTATAAAAATGATAACTGACATCAATGAATGAGATTTATCGTGCAGTCATCTCGTGAGAATAAAATTTTCTGTTTCTAAATACTGATAATCATTTTCCGCCGTGGCAACAAAATTGTGATGATGTAGCTATCTGATTAAGCATCTCATTACATGCCAAAAGTATTATAAATAATTAATCTACTTGATGACAAATATGTACATCAATAATGATTTATCAAATGATATCTTTTTAACTTATAAAATGTTTTTTTTTTTTTTGTGAAATAATATTTGATTCGAACGACGTGTGTAATAAATAATCTGTGGTAAAAATAAATAAGTTAAAAATAACTAAACCCCGACTACGAAAAAAATCGCGCACTGAAAAGTATAAAACAAGAACAATATTCATTTGACCGATGTCTTTAAGTAATAGCCGTAGTCGTATGCCACCTAGCCAATAAAGATTGTGTGAAACAACCGCAGGTGGCACATCACCACGGCTATTACTTAAAGTTTATAATTGGTAAAAATATCGGTCAAATGAATATTGTTCTTGTTTTACACTTTTCAGTGCGCGATTTTTTCGTACAATAAGAAGTTTAGAAGTTATGAGGAAACAGCCATAACCCTCATTTTGGCTTAGCCGTAGTCGGGTAATAAAACATGTTTTTTATTTGTTACAAAGATTTCAACGAGTTCGTCAAGGCTCCAGTTGAGTCAGTTCTAAGCACCACGTCATAAGTTCGGCAGTGCACATCAATCTGATGTCACATGTCCCATGTTGTTTTTTCTCAATATCAGCTAAACGAGACTATGGCAAAGCTGTTGCAACCATACTCATGTCTCACCATGGCCACTGCAGTTTGTTTTTTTAAATCAATTTACAGCGTAGCAAAAGGATAAACCTATAATCGATAAAGACCATTCTTATAGGAGATCAACCACGGGTACGGGAGATATTATATTACCCAAGACTGTGTGTGTGCAGGATTAGGTGCACTCTCTGTTCTCTCACTCCGACAGGCTGATGGAACGGATATCCGACGCGACCAGAGAGACATCAAGTGTAATCGAGGCCATACACGTTAGGGTTTGCATTATGGCTTTAACATTGCATGCATAACCGACCGCACGCATAACCGACACATGGACTGATAAACTGTACAGTTTTACCACAATCACGCTAGGACATTCCTGTTGGTTATGCATGCAAGGTTAAAACCATCATGCAAATTAACGTGTATGGCCGCCCTAAGAAGACCAACGGCTTAACGTGCTTTCCGAGGCAAGATGTTATACCCCCAACTTATTAGAAAAGGCCTACCAGCACTTTTATCCGACTGGGAATCGAAATCAAGACCCCATGATAAGTAGCCTTGCTTGCGACCTCGTGACAAACAGGACAGCCACACATTTGAGCTGCAACTATAAGAGGAAGAATGTTCAAGAAATTGTACGATAAAAAGCCATGATGGTCCCATGCGCAGACGCATTAACAAACACAACGCGTCGTTGCCAAAACAGACGAGTCAAGGTTACTAGCGAGTCTTCACTGTTGGGTGCGATTGTGAAAATACACTGTTACTTTATTACTTCAACTGTTGCAAACGTTCTATGTTTTGTTTGTTTATGCATCCGTAACTGTGATTTAAATTTTCCTATATTGTGTAACTAATAACTTTTGACAGCGGCTTCGTCCGTATGTACGTATCTTAAAAATTACGAGAACGTAATACCGGAATAAAAAGTATTATATGTATGTTAGTCCAGGTTATAAACTACCTGTGCACCGAAAATATTCGTGTGAAAAAGTAACAAACATCCATCAATACATCCATCCATATTGTTATTTGCCGTGCATGGCTTTGAAATGCTCTCTCAATCGCTGGCTTATTCTATATTATATATATATATATATATATATCTTATTCTAGGAAGATATAAAGTGCGAAGTTCAACTTACTAAGCCACTGTGCCATCAACTATCGCTTTTAACTTTTATTAGGTTAAAAGCCAAGTAATTCTGCCTTACAGGTTGTTTTATTTTACTATCACCAGTTCATCACTGATTAGATTGAAATTACTAACTTATCACGGACTTTATTATAGCATATGTAACTTGAAATAGGTAAAATGTACTAGGTAAAGATTCTCCTTTAACGATTATTAGACTACAACCGAACCAAACTTTTAAATTAAATTAAGCATGTCGACAGCAGTAAGTAATTGAAAATGTAATCAGTCCGCCACTTACAGTTTCGAAAAATCCGACTATGTATGTGTAAATTGTAATCTAAAAAAACGTCGAAACAACAAAATAGTTCAAATAAATTTCGCACCCACTGAACACCTACATTAAAAAGACATCGTATTTGTATTATACAGGTGTTTAATTATTTTCTTTTTGATTTTTCGTAATATTGACTTTTGTATCTCAAATGTGTACGAACACAAAAATCATTGGGTCTTGCTTACTGTATCGTACAAACAAAATATCTTCTGAATATTCGAGTATATCCTAGTAATTCATACTAGATCTGCAACACTCAGATCAGAGTCCATTCGTTCCATTTGATTGAGTCCGTTCCTGAGCAAAGTACCTATCTATTTCCTATTCTCATATTGATTTGATCTGTCCATATCTGTATGTGGATCGTTCATATATCAATAACTATATACTTTCCTTTCGTTTCATTGAACGCAACGACTCTCAGTTAGACCATTGTATAATCTCGAAAATAACACAATCGATTTGGCGGATTCAAGTGTGCTGTCGGCTTTGTTCAACTTGGTACCAGGTTGGATAAAGTTGATGGGTTTTTCTATAACCTCAACAGCTATGCATTTTTACCCGGTTGATATCAAAAGGCTTGCCCACTATTAAGTATCAGATTTTACCACAACTGGCCTATGTTGTTGTTCTACGAATTGGTACACCGACGCTTTTTTGGGGTGCTAAAATCATCAAAGAAGTCCTTTTGCCCTGGTTAAACTGAAAGTCCACCTTGTTTTTTCGCTTGCCCTTTGCGAATCGCGAGTAGACCTATGAACCCTTCAAAGACTGCAGGCGTGTTGGTATGTCATGTAGAACAATGGTACATTTGCATTACTACGCACGGGTCGCGATCCCGCGACACTTAGCAGTAGGTCAACACGAATAAGTCATTCCACCCATAGGTCACAGTCCATAAAAATACCATACATTGGTAGATTATGTAAATCATAGAATATTTAATTTTTTAACGTATTAGCACAGATAATCACACGCCCGCCGATTATAAGACTTAGCGTCGGCCAAACGTTTAGAGGTGTTTCAATAGAATTACATTATAATAAATTAAAGGCCACTAATTCTGCTTGCACTGAAACGTGGATGACAGCACAGATTTGTACTGAATATTTAGTATTGTTTTTTTCCGAAACGGCTCGACCTATTTAGATGTGGTCGTGAAATACGCTCAGCGGGCACGGGTCAGCTAGTATCCATAAATACATTTAAAAAGTTTTTTTAATAATTAGCAAGTTTTTTTTTTAAAATTTTATAGAAAAACAATCAATCTGTTTTATTGTTTTATATTCTAAATCCATATTTTTAAAAGAAGAATCTAAAAAGAAGAAGAAATCATAATAATTATAATCTACCGTGGTAAAATAGCTTTCGATTTTGCTCTAATGGGAATAGATTTAAATTATAATTTCATTCCCGGTTGATCTATATGTCTTAATTTTGATAACTTTGTATTCCCGATTAAATAAATAAATAAATATTCCACAACTATCACACAACGCCATCTAGTCCCAAGCTAAGCAGAGCTTGTGTTATGGGTACTAGACAACTGATAAACATACTTACATATTTCTAAATACATACATATTATAGATAAATTACACAATACAATTACACAATTACAAGATTGATCGGGAATAAAAAGTTGCTCTTAACTTAGGTGCTCTGGAAATAATTGCTCACACGGGAATACCTGATTCCAACAGTAAATTGTTGCCATTTGGCTACGATACCCTTAAAACAATAACATATTAAAAATCTCCCTGTCCCACATTGTGTTACATCAGAGACCCACCGCTAGCAGCAAGGGTCAACCTTGAAGATGCGCCGTGGATCATAAACTTGCAACACCATCAACCTTTTCACGCAACGTCTGTTAGTGTTGCCATATTTCATTGAATTATTTGTTTTTTAATGGCACTGGTATTCATTATTGTAGTCACTACGCGGATTAAGCTAGCATTGTATGAACAGATCATTTTTTTATGAAATCTGAGGTAATTTTTATTGCGTATGATTTGTTTATATTGTAAAACATGATTAATGCTATTGATTATGATATATCGATGGCCTTTCTATTTCTCAGCACGTCTACAATTCTAACGAGAGGATGAATGCTCTGGGTGGAGCGGAAGGGACTGTCAAACTCCTACTGATGTAAACTTCAAAATCCGTAAATGTTGCCATATGTCGCCTAAATACCAAAGTCAGTCATCGGAGACTTGCGTCGCCTTGTGTACGAAGGGACGTTTATAGATTGTTTGACATTTTTTGGGTTCAGTTTGTGGGTGGGATCCACTTGCTAACAGTCCACCCCGGAAAACGGCACCACAGGCTCCCTTAACCTGCGGTGACGGCTGAGGCCTCACCAGGGACACCGGGCTTGCGACTACCATCCTGCCTGTCGGAGACCGACGTCAAACAGTTTTTATTCTGATCCGTCGGTGCGCACGCGCTTCAGTTCCTTCTGAGTGACCTCACTCCATCTAAGGTCTCTCATCTTTGCTTCTGAGCTAGATTGAGGCCAAAGAAGTTATGCAGTTTAGTGACTGTAGCGACGTACAGTAATGTTAGTACGTTATAGAGTAATAGATAATAACTGTAATCTATACATTTGATTCAGAGTTATGAAACATTAAAACACACATTTCGCAAACGTTGTGAAGCTCGATAATGTTTCAATAAATAATAAACCAAAACATTGTGGCTGTACTTTTATTTTAGAGTGTTCTGTGTATTTTTCATTGTACAAGAGTACAGAACAACTGTTATAAGTATAATCAACATTTTAACGACTTCGATAAAACATCGTGTACCCGATGGTTCCATATTGTTAGATATTAACAACTATCTGTAGTAGAATATTAATGACTGCATGACGCACAATATAGTTCAGTCATTTCGTAATACCAAAATTAAAGGCAAAACGAATCAATTAAAACCTAATTACTAATAATAACGTCAAATGCATACATTTTTTTATAAACATTGCTGTGTACTGATGCAAGTGTAGGAAAGGGAGTTTCCTACAATTGCAGCAGTATACAACAATGTCTATAATTGTAATAATTAATTCAGGGGTGATTGAACGATTACCAAACTAAAAGAAACGGTCACTTAGCAATATTCCCAATGATTGACTTCGCGAATTTCTAGCAAACGTCATTGGCCATTCTTCTATCATTCACACACGAAGTGAATCTTTTGGTATATTGCTAAGTGGCTGTTTTAGACCCGCAGAAGGAATGCTCCAACAGCTCTTTCCTCGTCATCATCTGCCTGCCTTTTCCCAACCATATTGGGGTCGGCTTCCAGTCGAACCAGATGCAGCTGAATATCAGTATTCTACATGGAAAGACTGCCTATCGGACCTCCACAATCCAGTAACTGGGTAATACGATACCCATCATATGATTGCTTGCCAGACTTATGAGCTTCTGACTAACAGTAATGACTGTCAAAGATCTACAAATGACTTCCAAACAGTTCTAACAAACACTGATCTACTGACCTACTAATCAACCAAAGCAATAAAACCCGATGAATTCCAAGAAAATGATTCAAATGATGAACATAATTTTTGAAAAGTGATCAGAAATAATGAAACTACATAAAATCACTCAGCAAAAATTTAAATAATGTTACAGAGAACAGAATTATAGCCAATGAAGCTACCTCAGAATACTACAAGTCGTTTTAAGCACAGTAATGTTCAACATCGAATCTTTTCCTCATAAAAGCCATTTCGTAACATCAATATCGAAGGCAGCAATACCTGCGCGGGCGCCGACAACACCCGACGCATGCGCCTGCCATCACGTATACCACCGCTTGTTAGATTTGCAACTTAACTCTGACGACACTTACTCTCCTCTCTATTTCTGTTTTTATAGTAACTTCTTACGTTGCGGCGTGTTTGGTAAAAGTTACATCAAAAGGCAAAAGGTAATTAAATTATTCTAACAGCCTACGCGAACACCCTACTTTCAATTAGTCTACCTTGAAATACAGATCCTGTTATAGACTAATTACCAACTAGTATACTATAAAATCGTTAACTATGATCGCGTGTTTCCAATCTATTTGAGACATAATAACGTTTGGCCTTTACTTTTTACGCTGAAAGTGTATTATTCGAAGTTATTTTATTTGGCGGTAATGTCAACCAAGTTGTTGTTATAGCATACTGGAGTTCATTCAGATTGTAATTGTATGTTCTCAATAATTCAGTTGTTTGTTATATAATTATTTTTATACTGGTTTCGACTTCCATTATATTTTTACTGAGATCTACTGCAGTAGTATCTTTATAGTCTGTGTCATTTATCAATATGTCACAATTTTTTCTACCATTCCTTTTGCTATTTTTTTCTATCTAATCCATAAGCACCTGTATCAAGCAATAAGAGATTTAATGTTGCAGTCCAATTATCTATTTATTGACATGATAGAAAATGGAGTATGATACGAATATAAATGTGTGAGCTGTGAGGCATACACTTGATACTTAAATTAATAAAATGGAGTAAATGAGTGTGACGGCTGGTTTTATTAGCAAATAAAGTACTACACCAACCCCGCAATTACAGGTAGGTCAGTAAGATGATGATAACCTGTCAGGTGATCATATCATATAACAAGTCATATATCTACCATAAACGCTACACGCATACGCATACACTATATTGGGGTTATATGTATAGTTTTTGAGTTGTCAATTTAAGATTTATCATTTGATACCCATATTGACACTATTAGAAACAGCAAATTAGCTAGTAAAAGCTATATAATGTACATATATTTCAAATGTGCTCATCAAGCCCTTTTGATACCCATGTCGATACTGTGCGATTTCTTTTTTCGGTTACGACTTTACATCCCCTAGACTGCGCCATATTGGATTTGGTGACAAGTCACCTACCCTCTAACCAGCGGCCGACTGATACGTTTCTAACGACATCTCATTTGTTATGTAATGATAAGAAATTTAAAAGTTATGAGGAAACAAACAAACATACCATACATACATACATACATACATACAAACATACATACATACAAACATACATACATACAAACATACATACCGGTCAAAATCATAACCCTCCTTTTGGCTTTGCCTTAGTCGGGATAAAAAAACAAAGGTACTTTTGGTGTTGCCATGTCTAAGATCAGGTTTTTCTTTACCATAGACATATTTCTTTCATACTGAGCAATACCTTCAAGGTTCCTATCGCTGGTCGAATCAATTTATGGTTTCAAATGAGAATAAGTGTCGTCATTTCTATTAGCTTGCTCAACTCTCGTTTGAAAATGTGATCGGAAATTAGCGCGTAAGACGTGATTGAGACAACGTAGTCTGGTAGTTTAATATATCGAATCTAATTTACATATAATTTTGAAAAAGTTAAGTAATTTAGAATGTTCCGAATTTTTACAAATATTTCCTGTGTGTGTTTTACGTTCTCGTAAGCTTTCAGTAACACATATTATTTTGTAAACATCCCTACTTTTACATTTCTTTCTATATTCGATATCGCTGTTAAAATGTCCGGTAGTGTAAACAAAGGTTCTTTTTTTGTTACCTGGTAGAATCATCAAATGAGTCGTCCCACGCAGGGCGGAGGCGAAAGACTATGAGATGGGTGCGACTGTCACAAACTGAGGTTCTGTGAGTGATCGATTCTAATAAATACCTATTCACCTACTCGTCTTCTAGTTTCATTTTTCATTTTACCTACTTACTTTTTAGACAGTCAGTCGCCTAGTGATCTTTCTTTTTTTTGTCCTAAACGTCATCATAATATTTGGCACCAACGTCCTTTACACTATCTAAAGGTACCGTCATAATCACCGTCCTAATCTATCGTCCTAAATCAGAATTAGCCTATTAACATTGACCGTAGGTTCGCAACCAGTTGGTTGTGCAACCAGCGTAGGCGCAGGCGTTGTGCAGCCGACGCGCGCGCAGTCCGTCAGTGAATGGGAAAGCACATGGTGTCGTGATCAGTGAACCTCTCGTAACAGTGTTGTGTCTTGTTTTTTCAGGTATTCTTGCATTACTATCTATTCTCGCGATTTCTAGAGCAAAATCTTGCGGTTTCATTTGTGTTCATAATAAGTATCAAAGTGATTTGTGTGTCCATATAGTACTCCTGGAGTCCCCAAAGGGTTAGGTAAAAGTGCACCTAGTATAAATTTGTCCCTGTGGGACACCGAAAATTGTACGGCAATTTTGAAGAAACCAGGTTTGCATGTAAAGTTATGTTGTTACTAGACATTAGACGATCATTTGAATGGTAATGAGAGTAATTACGTAAATCATACTGTCTTAAAATAATTACATGCTTTAGTCATGGTCAAATATGGTGTGTGGTTGCGGAACATTATGAAATTCCTACACTCTAATATAAATTGCGAAAATCCAATAGAACTTATGTGTCATATAAATGAATCTATTTTCGACGACAATCTTAACGAATTCAGCCAAAAATTTAGCGACGTGATTGGCAAAAAAAAACATGATACACAAGAAACAGTATTAAGAGTCTCATTGTTTTTGGAACACCACCACATTTACACTACATCAAAATAATGATGTTTAAACTCACTGTTATTCCGTCGTAAGTTTCTATTGCAGAAAACAAAACTTTTATAAAACCTACTAGCTGTTCCCTGCCACGCTTCGCTGTGGCACAAAAAAAAACAGTTTTTTCGCGGTCGCGGATATGTGACTGATGCAAAAAATAGATATTTAACAATCCTTGATGCGGATTATACATCATGATAAAATTTCAGCTCAATCGGTGCAGAACTTTTTGAGTTTTTGAAGCGTACACAAACCAACATAACATTTTTTTACATATAGATTACTTATGACCTTTCTCTAGGTGATGATCAATATGTATTTTACGTTCACTCTTTAGATCTTGCTTTTACTAAATCTATTTGCTTAAATTATTCTCTTGCTTAGAAGGCATGAAGACTATCTGACAGTGTATTTTTATGACCTGCGAGATACAACATAATTGTCGTGTAGTAAGTGCCATTGACCTTTGTTAATTAACAGATTTATGATTAACTTCATCACGCATGTCTTATACTAGCTATGGCTCACCGGGCATGCGGGCAGCGAGTAATGGGCGACTCGCTGTCCGACCATGGACCATGCCCGGGTCGACGGCGCGTTGTGTTCCACGCGAGCCTCAAAGAGTGTCAGCATAGTGACGGGGCCTGTAGAGGGCCAAAGCCTGCTGGGGTCGCGGGACCAAGGGATTACCGTGACCCTAGAACGTAAAGGGCTATTGAAGGACACCGTGGATTTTAGTCAGTACAAGTCTGACAGTCCCTCCCGCCCTGCCCTGGGTGGGAGGACTCATTTGATGATTTTACCACGATAAAAAAAAAAAACTATGTCTCACCGTCTCACCTGGAGTTTCTCTTATTGTTTGGGTCCTAAGAGCAGTATGGTGCTAAAAGCGGCATTCTCTTACGGGAAAATTAAGAGCTATCAATTCCGTCTTCAATTTCACGATCATTATCATCATTTTTTCAAATCTGTCTTGTAATACCAGAAATTAGCTCGTTCAAACAAACTCTTCGGCTTTATTACATTCAGTATAGATATAATGAGCATGTGATTCAAGTCAGGGCTACTCTCATGTGTCTATACCTTATTAGACCTTTACATTAATGACTGCCCAATCATTGTCCTTCTCAATAATTCGTGAGAACATATTGTGATTCACCAAAATGGCCTGTCCGTTGTTTCGTAAGATCCGTTCATCTCTGTTTATCATTTTGCCGGTGTGCATTACCATATTAGTGCTTTTGCTAAATCTTAGGATCTGTCTCCTAAACAAATCTAACGGAATTGGGGTCAAGATCTGTTTGAAATCAAGGCTACTTCGTAAGCTATCCTGAGTCACATTCTTAAGGCAAATAGTTTACGTAAATTGTGCTCTAACCTAACAATGACTTATCTCCTAATTTATTGTAAGCAGTGACTGTAACTGTACGTATATTGTTTTTTTTTTTCGTGGAAATATCATGAAATTAGTTCTCCCGTCCTGGATGGAGTTGGAAGGTACTGTCAGACTAGTGATACATAGGTTACCTGTTAAGACGGTCACGCGATCACGTTTATTAATATCTGGACCTAATCCATTAAACTAACAAGTTCATTGGCTTCTGTATATCATTTATTTATCCTACTATAGCTGACCTATGGAACTATTTATGATTTGGACAATTCATGATATCCGATATTGATTCTAGCCAATAACAATTGATTTAAAGTTTGTACCGAAAAATGTTAGAAAAACAAAAAAAACACTCAAAGAATGTCAGCATAGTGACGGGGCCTGTAGAGGGCCAAAGCCTACCGGGGTCGCGGGACTGTACGAATTTCCGTGAACCCGGAACGTAAAGGGCTACTGAAGGACACGGTGGATTTTAGTCAGTACGAAGGGGGAGGACTCATTTGATGATTTTACCACGATAAAAAAGGGGTAGCCAGCCAACCGGGGTAGACATTTCACCCCCTCTTTCTCGGGTATCCCAATCGGATATTCAGCGGTTGTGTTAAGGTGTGTTCCAGCTACTTGTAGGTGTTTTGTAATTCTTACTGCATGTTACTGGGTCAAACGCGTTTACCTAATACGTCCTTGATAACAAAATATTTTGACACGAGATTTGAATACGCTGGTCATTCCCCGTTTTGTATTCGTTTGCAAAATTGAATTAAAATTAGTTTGTAATTTTTTTTTATTTGTGCTGATCAGTATTACAATTAAGATATATATTGTAAATAATTCAAATAGCCTAGATGTTTATTCAACTGGTTATTTAATATGCATTTACAATATCTAAATAATTGTATAATCTAGATCAGTGGCTTTCAACCTTTTGACCTATGCGCCTCACACAAGTTTCTGCTATAGTATCTGGTCCATTAAATAAAAGCAACATTGCCCCACACTAGGAATTTCTCCTGTTTCGTGGGTACAATTATACAAATTACACTTACAGGCAGACAAAGCTTATTTTGCACACTGGTTATTAAAGATAAAATATTTATTTAAGTAAAACATATGTATAAAAAGGTGTTAAATACAAACTATGGCACAAACATGTTTAGCTAGGATAAAAACATAGCATACAACATTTTAAAGTTTTGTGAAGATTAGAGCAACCATTCACATTTTAAAAGCATCAAATTTATTTTTATCCAAAAATTCCTTTAAACTATAAAAAGCTTCATGTAACCGTTTATAAAACTTAATTTTAAACAATCTCAAATTCAAAGTTTTGAAATGCCTGGGTATTTTGTTATAAATACAGGTATCCTGTATACGGGTATCGGTATCTTGTTATATTATTTTACTTGTACACAATTTAAATTTTGCAGCTTTCAGCGCGCTAGTTACCCCTGATCTAGACGCACGTGCGATTCAGGATACATTTTGAAGACCTCTTCTTTTAATTATAGAATTATGACATTATGATCTAATTGAGATAGTTACGTAGGTCTTTCTTTGATTTTTAACAGTTCGAACTTAATGTGAAACCGATTAGCAAACATTTTATGAAAAAGTAAATAATAAAATGTAACTAAAGCCAAGCCCACACTGATGAAGTAAGGCAGTTCCGTCTAACTGAAATAAAACGCACAGTAACAACCCAATAAAACAACAGAACCTATAAGTCTTCCAATTTTAAAATTAAAGATAGGGCATTATATTCCGTTCACATTAATTTCACCTCAACCCGCAAAAGGTAATGATTGTTTTACTATTATTACCTTTTGCGGGTTGAGGTGAAATTGAGACGAAATCTTTAAAGTAATTTATAATTAGAATTCATGGTCATCCAATCGCACCTAATTTATAAGTGGCACTACTAATTGGCATGCACAAATACGTTTTTTAGGTTAATTCAATTGGTTATATTTTACTCACGTCCCACCTCATTGTCCCACGATCATTATTTTTTATGGTTATACTCTGAATTTATCCCACGTCCATGCTACAACGACTACCCCAAATCAAATTCCAAGCAGTGTTTAAACTTGGGCCTTCTCCACTCTATGTGAACGTACCCTTACTTGCAAATAGCGTAACATTTCGGATATTACAGTCGTAACATGTTCTACTTCCTTCTCATTACACAATACATTAACAGTTCTTAAAACTAATTATTTCACATTAAGCTTTATTAATAAGTCTCATTTTGCGATACCCTAGTCATTATTCCTTTATATGATGTCTTCCTAATAAATAACTGCGATTGCGAAAAACGAATGATGCTATTAGATTGTTGCATTAAAGAAATCGTCTTTTATCACTTTTGCTATTAATGTGATCGACAGATTACTGGTGATAGCATAGACTTTAGTTTATACTGTATAGGTAACAATTTTGTATGTCAACAATGTTATGAAATACTAGAAAAATACGAGTACGTTAATAATCTCTAGGGCACCCGAACCAGGTTTTTGATACTCAACAGAAGAAGCTATTCAGTCTGAAAATAATTGTCATTTGTGACCACCTTATTTCCAGACTGAAGTAGATTCAACACTCAAAGAAACAATTCTAAAAACTAAAAATACTGTTATTTATTCAAAGTCACTATCGTTGCAGTCGTACTGTTACAATAGTTTACATAACTCGACCTAAATACCAGACGTCTGACAGCTGGCACGTCCACAGCAACACTGCGACGAGTTAAGAAAGCCGATGCAAATACGAATGCGCCGTGTGCGGTGCATCGATCAGAGAAAGTGTTGCGCGGGAGTCGATTAGTTGCTTTATCTCTGAAATTTGAGATCAAGTCTTAAATATTAATATTGACGCTTGCGTCGCGCGAGGAAAGCAAAAATTTGTACCGAAATGTTTTTATTTACTGAAAGATTTGTAGTCACAAGTTAGGATTTCAAAATTCATTGGCTAAGATCCTGATTTGTTAACTTCTAATCTAGTCATACAACCTCTCACACAGTTCATCCATAGTTTCGATATTAAAACACAAACACGGTTATAAAAAATTTCGATGTCGTCAGCAAGAGTTATGAATACCTTACCTAGCCTAACCTTAGCTTTTTCCATTCGTTCTACCACTTCAATGATACTTTAGAGACACATGATGTTATCCCTTACTCGTAAAGTGTGACATTACATCAGTGTTTCACCGTTTTCGCAAAATGTCTGTTAAACATGTGTGCCTTTTTTTTTTTTTTTTTTTTTTTTTATCGTGGTAAAATCATCAAATGAGTCCTCCCACCCAGGGCAGGGCGGGAGGGACTGTCAGACTTGTACTGACTAAAATCCACGGTGTCCTTCACTAGCCCTTTACGTACCGGGGTCACGGTAATCCCTTGGTCCCGCGACCCCAGCAGGCTTTGGCCCTCTACAGGCCCCGTCACTATGCTGACACTCTTTGAGGCGCGCGTGGAACACAACGCGCCGTCGACCCGGGCATGGTCCATGGTCGGACAGCGAGTCGCCCATTACTCGCCGCCCGCATGCCCGCGCCTACGGTGGCCGGAGATCGTCTCGCGACGTCCGACGCCGTGGGCGTCTACCACTGCGGCTGGGGTGGAGGGAGGACGCTGTCCTCTCCCTCAGGCGGCCCGCCTCCTCCTTCACGAGCATGACTGCTTCGCAGAAGGAGGCGACCGCTTCCCACTCCGTCTCGCCCCGCAGCATGGCCTCGACCAGTGCCGGGCGCGAGAGGTCTCCGCCTATCGCCGTCGTGAGGACACGGCGAAACACGTGTGCCTACAGACAAATTTGGAAATAGAACAGCGCTCTGTAAAGTTGGATTACCACAGTGCGTGACATTGCGTGTTAGACGCGGACTAGCACGCATCGAACGACACATGGGAAAAGTATCGACTGTGGCAGACACATTCGTCAAATAAAATGATGTGTGGCTGTCCATAGTCGCGCGACCGTCCGCAAAATCACGCACCGTGGGAATCCAGCTTAATAAAACACAGTTAATTTATCTAACCTTATCAGTAAATCTACTTAAACCCACATTACCGTTGGACGTAATATTGCCTGTCCTAAGCTACAAAATTACACCAAGCTATAGTATTTGCACCGGACTCACAAGGATAGTTTTATCTAAAATCTGCACTATGCTACAACACACTCAAAACAAGTCTCTCGTAAACAAAGTTATGCAGGTATCAAAATGGAGACACAAGACGACGGACTAAGTTGAAATACGAACTACCAACTGCAATTGACATAGTCTAAATTCTTGCTAAAGCATTCTATGGACCTCAGAGAGAGGACGCTATGTTTTAGTTACAGTAGGATATAGTAGTGTTACATAGAAATGAAGTAGTAACCATCCAGGAACACTTCTCATAATAAAAATGCAGTAAGTGTGCCGTGGAACCGCGATGGTCTCAGTCAATATGATCGGTGTGGCAATTATTCACCAAGGTGGTATGCTTGGCCCGGTTCTCACCGTATACGGATCGACTATAAAAGTCACGATGATGATTAATTATTTTTTCTGGCGTAAATTCTATTTCCTACATACGTTATAAGAACTACTTAGGTATTTGTTCGATATATTTTACACTTTTAAGAATAGATTTTGTAAAGTAATATAACTACAAGCTTATTAGTTAAAATTCAGCAGTAAGTAAATACTGTTGATCATTCTTGCGTAGAAAGGTTAATTGTAATGAACTATCGAATGTTTTTGATAATATTATACAAGCCTCAAGTGTTTTTTTTTTTATAAAATAAAACATGTCATATCGCTCATTGATTGCTTATTCATTCAGATGAGCTCGCAAAATGACGGAGGCGATACAAACAGTGACCGTGTCAATGAAGCAGAAAAAAAACTTCAAACGCAAACAATTAACACTGATAATTGAAAAAGTAAACGCAAAAACATGTGTAAAGAAGACACGGCACGCTTATGGGGAGACATTGCGTAGCCTTGCATAATATTCTCACTTACGTAAACAGCTTCGACCACTGCCATCCTTACTTCGTACACTATATCCGTACACACAATGGACCAACTTGACACTCCATCTTCGATTTGTCCAGCAAGATTTTTAGCGACAGAACATCAAGTCTGTAATTACCGAACACGTGTACCTATTCCTATAATCACATTTGGGCAGCTAATTTTAGTCCCACGAAATATAGGCGAGTCTAATGCCATCAACCGAGCTCAAATCCGAGGTCTAAGGCTGCTATTGGTAAATGTAACGAAAAACCCCAATATTTTGCTGATTTATGAATCAATCTTTGGATCTAAACAGTTACTCGCGATCACTAATGGGTTTATTTATTAATTGATGTCCCACTGCTGGGCAATGGCCTCCCCAATATCCTTCCAAGTACTCTTTTCAAGCGCCACCTTTTACCAGCCATTGCGAACCATCTCGCCACCTCCTTTTGGGCCGGTGCCGTCCATCTTCAGGCATCCATATCTTGGATATTTTTCAATAACTATAAATCAATGTATGTTTAAAGAAACATCTTCAAGGAAGGACCCCACTTCATGTATGGCCCCTGTGACCTCCATTAAGCCTTCATTGGAAAAACTGGTTGTAAACTCAAGTGTCGTTTTGCAATGGTGGGAATTTTGTGCGGTCACGTTGAATCATTTAACAGGATATGAGCAAAGTGTTTAGAGAGTACTGGCTATCTTTGAAGGAGGCCTTCACCTGTATAATTAACAGATAATTAAATAATACAGTATCCAAACAGCAACTAAACAAAAAGATAAATAAAACAAATGTAAAATCTAAAAAAATGTGTGTTACTAACACATAATAGTTAGAAAGATAAAACATTACTTAACTTTTTTTCTATTTGTAGTCTGCACCGAATTATAAGGATTAATTTTACGAGTATTGTTATCTAAAATGCTTTGAAAATAATTATTCCAAAGAATTTAAAACAAAGAGGGAATTACACGTTCACATAACTGTCTCGAGATAAAAAATCAAAGAAATTAGCTGAATGAATTAGTTAAGTAGATAGTAGAAAAACTTAAATCACTTCTTAATAACAACCAATTACATAAGCCTACTTTTACATCTCCTGCTCCAAATGTTACGCCAAAATTGATATTAACGAGTGCAAAACTCTTTACTTCCGAGAAACCAAAAAAGCGATCCAGTTTCGAAAGTCCCGTACAACGCACCCTGCCCTTCTTTCATATAACAGCCTATAATTAAGTCTGATGTAATGAATTATGTAAAAAGTCTCGCTTTTCTTTACTTTGAGATACATATTGCTGGTAATAAACCTATTAACAACTTATTTATTGAGTCGATTGCTTTGTGAATATGAATGCTGTTGCTCGCGTCTTCTCTAACCAAAAAAACAAAACGAGCGAGTCTTGCAGTAGTCATAGCATAGCATATGATGTGTAACATCTGACATCTCACCTTAACGGAGCTTTATTTTTGGCTTTGCCTTCAACTTTGACGGAAGAGATGCTACCATCTATCAGCTTATTTGAGCAGAGCGCAAGGTCAATTCAAATAGCGTTTTTTTATCTTGGTAAAGTCCTCAAATGAGTCCTCCCGCCCAGGGCGAGACAGGAGGGACTGTACGACTCGTACTGACTGGAATCCACGGTGATCCTTCAATAGCCCTTTACGTTTCAGGGTCACGGTTACCTAATGAGACAGTCACGCGACCCCGGCAGGCGAATTCAAATACCGTGCGCTTCCGCATGTCCTATTTAATTTGACCAATCCTGTTAACCTCTACACAATTCCATTGCATTTCACCAAATCACTCCTACTAGCGCTTGATAGTAAAGACGAACGGAACATACGTTCATACAAAAATACAAAAATTCGCAATTATTATAATATTGGTAGTGCTAACCTTAGCAATGTCCTGTAATAAATAAGCTCAAGACAATGACCGACACAATTTGAGTCGAAAACCTAACAACGTGTATCATTAAAGTTGTATTACCGCTAGGATGTTAGACTGTTTCCGCTCCCCATTATTTATGTGAAGCAATCATATCAGGACTTATGAATATCATTCATCAGCTGTATCAAAGATTTTTGTTCCAGACTGCACACCACAACAAAAAAATTATGCTGGTGCTCAAATAGGAATAGCTTAGGTGCTTATAACATGGGTACTCTAAAATCAGCGCTCAAACTCGAACTCGAACTCAAACTTTGGGAACTTGCATATATTGCGCTAGTGTTAGTAGGATTATATTTATTTCTCTTATTCATTTTTGAAAATTTGTGGTCATTTGGTAACTGTCTCTAACTTTCGAGGTGTGTGTAGGTCATAGGTTAACACCACTGGTTTCAAAACAAGGAAAACATTGTGAGAACATCAGGCTGCCAGAACCAAGAATGTTAAGATTAACCAACCTGAACTAGGCCCTGTGGGGGATAACAGACTATTTCTTATAATAAAAGGCCTTTGTCCCAGCAGCGGAAACATTTTAGACTGATATTATATTCCGTTTGTAGTTGTCAAATGAAACATGTTACACCTGCCTATTTCAACATAGATACGAACACAAAATTACGAATTCATCCATAATTTACAAATGTCTCCATTTTACAATTTACGACTAAAGAATTTTCCTGCCTTTTTTACAGATGCCGATGAAGCAACACTGAGTAACAATGGGAGTGGTATCCGTGGTCACAGCGGCCACCAAGGCGGCTCTCGCAATCGGTGGCATCAGCAAACTGACCTTCATCCCAGTCATGTTAGCAACAATGGCTTACTTCAACTACGAGATCCTAGATCCTGAACAGAGGCCTTTCAATCAGAAGAATCTGCGAGAGAAATATGACTTTATCATAGTTGGGGGAGGTTCAGCAGGATCTGTCCTGGCTAATAGGCTATCGGAAGTCGAAGGCTGGAATGTCCTGCTACTTGAAGCAGGTGGACATGAAACAGACATCAGTGATGTACCGTTACTGTCTCTGTATTTACATAAGAGTAAATTGGACTGGAAGTATCGGTAAGTGAACGGTGGCTATACGTAATTTCATTTTTGGTAACGTAATACGTAATGCCACTTGTTACCCGGAACTTTTTTGATCTGAAATCAGGTTATATCGACTACCTTTGTCGTGTATAATTTTAAAAGTGGTCCTAATGAATGGAATACCTTTAAATGAAGATTGAACTACTATTTTTAATTCTACCTTTATTCATAAATGCTAATTTCTATTTTCGATGTATTTTCCAGAACCCAACCCCAAGACTCTGCTTGCCAAGCTATGATTGACAAACGTTGCTCCTGGACCAAAGGAAAAGTGTTGGGAGGCTCATCTGTCCTGAATACGATGCTGTACATCAGAGGAAACAAACGAGATTTCGACCAATGGGAGTCCTTTGGCAACACTGGCTGGGGCTATGAAGATGTCCTACCATACTTCAAGAAGTCACAAGATCAACGAAATCCGTACTTAGCTAAGGATACTCGACATCACTCGACAGGTAATATTATAATTGTAAACATTCTAGGGTTTCAAGGAACGCCGAAAGAGAATTATTCCTCAAGTCATCGTAGTGGTGGTAAGAAGCCTGAGGTTTAAGTTAATAGAAGAGTAACATAATATATATACTATACTAGTAACATATAGTCTTGAAGATTTCCAGCACTGAACCGAAAAATAATCAAAGCTTATGTGTTCATGTTTAAATGTTAATGAGGTTATTTTCTACTTTCAGGAGGATACCTGACTGTCCAAGATTCGCCTTTCAACACACCCATAGGAGCAGCCTTAATACAAGCAGGCGAAGAGATGGGATACGACTTTATTGACGTCAACGGAGCTCAACAAACTGGCTACGCATGGTACCAATTCACCATGCGAAGGGGCACCAGATGTTCCACTGCGAAAGCTTTCTTGAGACCAGTCAGGTTACGCCAGAACGTTCATATTGCTCTTTTCTCACACGTCACTAAAGTACTCATTGATAAGGAAACAAAGAGAGCTTACGGAATCGAATTTATCAGAGACGGACAAAAGCAGGTTGTCTATGCTACACGAGAAGTAATACTGTCAGCTGGTTCCATAGCTTCACCACAACTACTCATGCTGTCCGGCATTGGACCTGCGAACCATTTACAAGAAGTCGGAATCGATGTGATCCATGATTCTCCTGGAGTCGGGAAAAACTTGCAAGATCACATAGCAGTTGGTGGTATTATATTCCGCATAGATCATCCTATCAGTTTAGTAATGAATCGACTTGTTAATATTAATTCGGCTCTGAGATACGCTATTACTGAAGATGGACCGTTAACATCAAGTATTGGTTTAGAAGTTGTTGCTTTTATAAACACAAAATATGCAAATGCTACTGATGACTGGCCTGATATCGAGTTTATGATGACATCAGCATCCACTCCATCAGACGGAGGCACGCAAGTCAGGAAGGCACACAGTCTCACTGATGACTTCTATAATGAAGTATTTGCCGAAGTGAACAATGAAGACGTGTTTGGTATCTTTCCTATGATGCTACGACCAAAGAGTCGAGGATTTGTCAAACTTAAATCAAATAATCCTTTGGACTACCCGATTATGGTACACAACTACTTGACGCATCCTGATGATGTTGGCGTTTTGAGAGAAGGTGTAAAGGCTGCTCTAGCTGTAGGGGAAACACAAGCCATGAAGAGATTAGGAGCCAGGTACCACAGCAAGCCGTTACCTAACTGCAAGCATCTACCACCATACACGGACGAATATTGGGACTGTTACATTAGGCAGTACACCATGACAATTTACCACGTGTCGTGTACAGCTAAAATGGGACCTTCTAGTGATCCTATGGCGGTCGTAGACCCTCGTTTACGTGTATATGGTATAGAAGGCCTTCGTGTAATCGACGCGAGTATAATGCCTACTATTACAAACGGCAATATCAACGCTCCAGTAATAATGATTGCTGAGAAAGCAGCCGACATGATCAAGGAAGATTGGCAAACAGAGACCAAGCCAATCAAAAACCGAAGATCTCGCCGCTCAGCTAAATGTACTATGTTAGAATACCTGGGGCTGAAGAGTGAGAGAACGAAGAGATACTGCAGGACTGAGAGATGATAGTGATACAAAGAATAGACAAATTATAAGCCATATTTTAGAATTAATATTGTACAATTGACTATACCAAAAGGTTACAGCAGTATAAGCTAGAAGAGGCAAAGCAATAGTAATTATATTTATAGAAAGAGAAATCAAGATAGTTCTGCACTATTCCTAATATTTATAAGTGAGGGAGAGAGTTATGATTATACTTATGAGTTATGGTAATCATTATACTCTTAATTAGATTAATAAGTAATGTACAATTTGTACCTCATTGTTAAGTCGAGGTTACCGTAGAAATTTCTAGTCTTTATCGACAGTAATATTAAATAGAAATAGTATTTTAGCTTAACCAGACCAAGATGGCATCACAATTATATAAAATACTCGAAGGAGGTTTTGTTACAAAAGTTTACACGCATGCTTAAAATTATTCATTAAATTAAAGGGGCACCCACTTTAATTGTAAAATTTGTATGTGTTGCAAAGTCTTGTAAAATTTAGAGATTTAAGTCACTGTTTAATACATCCGTTTCATTAAATTAGAATATTATCGTTATTATATGTTTTATTCATATTTCCATGCTAAAACTTTTTTAACTTTTAGGGTTCCGTAGCCAATGGCGGTCTTATCGCTCCTAGCGATATCTTCCAGACCAACCTTTGGCAAGTCTGTACGAATGAAAAATTAGTAATAACCTATTATATGAACATTACTACAGGATCAAAATATTGTCACGAAAAAATTAAGACAGTTAATTCCACCCTTCTCTAACCACAATAGCACCGTAACCACAAAGATTAAAGTGAGCTAAGAAGTAACCATTTCAACAGATTACGACATTTGAACATCTACAAATATTAGTAGAACTAGCGACACGACCCGGCTCCGCACGGGTGTCATCTCTACTAAATTATGCATGTTGAATACATATAAACCTTCCTCTTGAATCACTCTATGCATTAAAAAAACGGTATCAAAATCCGTTGCGTAGTTTTAAAGTTATAAGCATACATAAGGACAGACAGCGGGAAGCGACTTTGTTTTATACTATGTAGTGATGTAATGATGTCGGTTGTGCCGATTCGTGCCTTTAGAGATAGTATTTTTACACTTAAGTAAGAGAAAAGCTCAATTTCTGCAAGCGCTTCCTTAACATGAGGATTGAAATATATTGCCTGTTTTGTAAAACACTGTAAAGGTGTTTCACCTTAGATCACATCTTTCATGAAGTGAAATAGTGGTCAAACGCAAGCAGTTTGGGAGGGAATGAAACTAAAAGAAGGATCGCACGAGGAAAAGAAATGACACTCTTCGTTCAAACTCTAGCATTAGGTACAAGGCCACCAGGTCAACCTACCCAAATCTGTCAAAATTTACTAATCAAACATTAACCTTCTACTATTGTTATAAGGTTGAAAATCTATTAAAGAAATTTGACAGATTGAGGTAGGTTGATGTGCTGGCGTCTGTACTTCAAAATAGCTTACGAAATAAAATATTAAGTTTGTAATCAAAGTGCAAAAAAAACTAAAATAAGATACCTACTGAATGTAATTATCACCTATTTAAAAATTACAAACAAAATGTTATCAAGACAAGATTCCAATTTCAATTCCCCACACAATACTGAAGCAAGCAACGCCCTCTACTGTTTTTTCGATGAACTTCTCTCTCGAACGTTCGTAATCAACATTTATTTAACAAGTTATTAGTTTAGCAAGTTGACCGGTTAGTTCAATGAGTTAAGTTTAGATGGCGCTGCAGTTAATTTAAGACTTTAAAATAGTCTCGAGTAACAGAAAACCAATGACAATGCTGCACAACTAGTATAACATCAGGATCTAGAAATGAAAAGATTAGAAAAACTGATTTTTTTCACACCAACTAGATTATCCAAACTAATATTATAAATGCGAAAGTAACTCTGTCTGTCTGTCTGTCTGTCTGTCTTTTCTTCACGCCTAAACTACTGAACCAATTTGTGTGAAATTTGGTACAGATATAGTTTGGAACTTGAGAAAGGACAAAGGATAGTTATTGTAACTTGATAGTTTTTATTACAAAAAATAAAATAAAAAAACAAGAATCTGCCGGAAGTCACTATTCCACGCGAACGAAGTCGCTGGCAAAAGCTAGTAAACAATAATCTACAGAAGGTAAAATGTGTCATTGAACGAAATGGAACTCGAAAGTAAATGTAATCTCATAATAAATTTGAAACATCTCAATATCAGATTCTTAAACTAAGTAATCACATAGTGAAACTCAAAAAAAAAAGAAATTATAACTGTGAGCTTTCTTTTCGAAAAAGTTCTAACGGGTTATTTATTTTAACAGCAATCTAAATAAAATAATTATAGCACGGAAGAATGGGTCAGAGCCCATTCGTACCCTAAAATTCGTCCCCCAGCATAAAAGTTGTGGATTCGGCCCCTATATAGGTGCCCATTGGTCTCCTGGTAGGGGACCAGTTAATATTTTAATAAAAAATATTATTTTTAAGGTACCCATTCGTACCCTCTAATGTATATACAATATAAGTTAAAGATTCGGCACCTATTCAGGTGCCTATCGGTCCCCTGAGATAAAATTAGCTATATTTTACATAAGAAACGGTTAACATAGTACACTTGTGAACAGTTTATTAACGGAATTAATTTAATAAATCATAACAGATCATTGAAAAAAGAGCTTTGATCAATGATAATCCGTCATGATAATAATATAACCTGTCGATAGGCTTACGATGTAATATTGTCTCTCTCCGAATGGCCTGTTAAAAAAAAACAGGTTATAAAATAGATACTTAAGGTGTTTTGTTTGTATGTTGTGGCTGCCTCGGTGACATATTGGTTCTTGAAAGTGACTGCGAATACGAGACTGGTCAATGTGTTTTTGGTCTTTTATTAAATGAAGTTCGTCTAACGAAATAAACAGTACTGTTAATATTAAGCTTATGTTTAACTTACGACCAGACAAAGTAACAATTAACAGACAAAAATAGTAAATGATCATCAAAATTAAACCCGCATTTTAAATGTAAATTTACAGCCAAAGTTTTAACATCTCGCTATCCTATCTAAGCAAAATTACTCCAAATAAATCATTGTTAACCCAAAAGTAGTAAATGATCACCAAAACTAAAACATCATTTTAACGTAAAATTATAACCTAAATGTTTACATCTTGCTATCCTATTTAAGTAAACTGACTCCAAATAAATCATTGTTAACCCAAAAATAGTTAATGAACACCAAATTATTGGGTACGTATCAAAATCCCGAATTTTAAAATACCGATGTACAAAATCCCGAAAATTGCACTAATGAGCAGAGTATAAGGAGCTCACATTGGCAGTAGCATGTCGACGGAGCCCCGCTTTGCGGGGCTCCTACTTCTGGGTGGTTTAAAGAAAAATAACCACGAAGAGGATGGCGGGGTCTTTCAGACCCCGCCATCCTCTTCTAACCTAAGTTGGCCGAGTCGGGGTGCCAGCAAGTCCCGAGCTGTATTTCCAGTCGCTCAACAGCGCAATTAATTTGCTCGTTTAGATTTGGTGATCATTTACTACATTTGGTGTTCGATTACAAATTGAAGTGCAGTCGTGTCTAAAATAGCTAGTGCTATTGTAATTATGGACTTTATTTTTCTTGTGTTAAGTATATATATTTGGTAAAAGAATTAAGGGTATCAAAGTATTTTATGGTGGTCATTATATTTAATCCCTCACACACACACAGTTTTATTTTACTGCATAAACATATTATAGTTATCATATATTTTGCTAAATATTTACAAATGTACAAGAAACTAAAAGTTCATTAATTATTTTGAAGATTGGCTTAATTGAGAAAGCCTAGAGGCATTTTATTAAACTTAATCTTATTTGAAATAAACATGATATCTAACAAATTACTATATTTTTTTATTTTACCCTTTTCTGCGCGACTGTACCAGGACTACCAAGCTGCAGTATATACATATACATGTACTTGTATTAGAAGAATGAATAAAAATAAATATTCTTCAGGGGACGAATGGGCCCCTCAAAAGTTCCAGGGTACGAGTGGGCACAGGGTGCGAATCTTAGGGTACGAATGGGCTCTGACCCGAATTTACATATTGTGCACAATTGAATCCGGATAACTCTCCAACAAAATCGGTCCTAAGGTACAAGTACACTTTACAAGACATGTGCCTGATTAAATTTACTTTTGGAAACTTACATAACTTGTCGCAGGGGTCCAAGAGGCCTTTTTTATCGTGGTAAAATCATCAAATGAGTCCTCCGACCCAAAGCAGAGTAGGAGGGACTGTCCGACTTTTACTACTGACTAAAATCTACGGTGTCCTTTAATAGCCCTTTACGTTCTGGGGTCACGAGAGCCCGTTGTCCCACGAACCCGGTTCCTAGACACCTCGAGTGAGGCCCGCGAATTGCCACGCCACCTTGGAACCTTAAAAAGGTGTCTGGGACAGACTGGATGCGGAGGGCGGAGGACAGGGTGATGACCAATGACAATATAACCACTTGACCGCTCATACGGGCGACTCAGGCTCACGACACATCAATGGAATAGCACTTATATGAGATCCCGATACGAATGAATGTTTTAGTACTGACCAGTTGTTGGATCTGTGCACATTCCTTAATTTTGGAACCTAAAAAAACATTTATCTAATAAAACCGAAGCAAAAATGAGTACCTGTGCAATTAAATGGTGCGGGAAATCATCTAAAACATCTAGTTATAAAAAAGATAGTATAAGTTTTCATCGGTAAGTAAAATATGTTTATATTTATTTACATTATTGGTAATAAGAGGGCTCAAGCTAAACTGGTTGGTTACGAAAAAAGGATTACGCGTTGATGTCTTTTGGGATACCGCGTTGATGTCTTTTGAAAAGTCCTTTACTTTCACTAGAATATTAGATAAGTCTATCTCTTTCTATCCATAAGTACTTTGTGCTGTGTGCTGAAGTGATGTGAAAACTTAAAACATTGTTGATAAATTATTTAATCGATAATTTCTAATGGTAAATAAAAAATAATGTTATTTTTTACGTTTACATTTTAGATTTCCAAATATTCCGGAAGTTAAAGAAAAGTGGATTAATGCCACTAACAGGGAAAATTGGTTTCCAAAATATTATAGCGTCATTTGTTCAAGGCATTTCACAGCTGAGGGGCCGTTCAAGTATTACGTAAGCAGATTTATTACAATTACTTACCCCCCCGTCCCCCTTGTCAGCAAAAGTAAGCAAAGCACTTACCCCCTCCCCCCATGCTTACGTAAACATTTTTCAATTTATGTATTATTTACATATGCATTATTTGCGAGAATCCCCGAAAATGCGTTTCGTTTTCAACCAAAGACAATGTGAGGGTTGACATTCGTGTAAAAAAGTAAATAACTACCGATGACGTTATCATCATCTAGACTCCCCTACCCCCCATGTCATCCAAAATAAGCAAAGCAAAGACCCCCCCCACCCCCCCATAGTGCTTACGTAATACTTGAACGGCCCCTGATTGCTTTGAAGCTTTAAAGGACCGACGCCGTTTGTTTAGTTTATTATTATTTTCGTTTAATCTTCATTTACTTCTCTACATACAAATCAACATTGAAAAAAGCAAAAGAAGACTTAATTGCCATCGATTTTATCGATATCGATATTATTGTTGCTGGATTTACTTGTTATCACTATTCTTACTGACATTGTTGCATCAACCAATCACAACTACCGCGGGCCGAGGAACGGGGGAAGACGCAATCCCCCGGTCCCCGGCCCGCACTGGTGAATCGTGTGCCTAGGCGAAATCGCTCTATGAGCTCTCAAGTGGTTTTAATTCTCTTTGGTGATGACTATGTCCAGCAGTGGACCAGTGGACTACGATAGGCCGAGTTGATTGAGACTCTTGAGGTCTTGTGAAAACGAACGAATGAACGAATTTAACTGTATTATTCAAGTAGACATTTCAAACATTGCTAATGGTCTTAATAATGGTATGTACACATAAGTGTACTAGCCTATTTACCAGGGTAATAAAAATGTCTAAATTTGCATATTAAGCGGAGCAGATCTAGTCGTCTACTGTGATTCCGTAACGAGAGATAACCGGTACAAATGTCTCGGTACATTACTATCACAACTATGGAGTTGTAATAGTTTTGTACCGAGTTTGTTCTGTACCATATACGGTGTACACCGTGTACCTGGCGTGGTGATATTTACCACGGGACGAAAATCAAAACAAAAAAGTATGGAGTACCTACTGAAAAAATTCAAAAGAGATATAACTCGTTTCTCTAGGAGCTGTTTTTTTATCTTTTTTTTTTTCTTTTGACATGTCACGTGTCTGTAACTAGCCTACTTAAAATAACTACTTCGATTTTTGATTTCGGTTACTTTGTAGAGTTGGTCTCACACGAGCGAGTTGAGCATCGTTAGCATAACGCATCAACATGTAAGAAAATAACGTTGTCCACAAACAAAACGACGGTATAGATTCCAAGTCGTAAAGAACAATGAGAACGCTGTTGGATAAGCAATGCTCCGCTCACTAATTCAAGTTGAGATTGCATCATCACACTAAAGTCTCTTAAGACGTTTGAAAATTCAACCGTTGACATTTTCCAGAAAAGACGAGAAGAGTCGAACAGTTAATTCCGGGAAACAGAGTACATAGTAACTCTACTAAGTAACAGTAAAGTGTGCTGTTACGTCTTAGACATTTGACTGCAATGGCCGTCATTTAAAGCACCGGGAACTGGGTAGTATTATTTTATGACTGACATCGTTAAAATATTTGAAAACGGAAAGGAAACGACTAATTTGATGATGGTTTTTAGGGATGGTATTGCAAAAGAAGAGATGCACCAAATTAATATAGATGAGCTGGATGACTAAGACATTTACGTACGTCCATACCGTACCATCTTCTCCATAACAAACATTGTGAACGATCATCTTCATGATTTCTAGACCTTAAAACCGTAGAGATATGCCTCACTTATTTTATCTCATTAGGTTTCCACAGTTAGACATTGGTGTATTTTGTTTAGTTGAACAACTTCCTCATCAATGCCATTCCTCTTTTCATCTACTCTTTGTATGCCTATTGGATTAATGAAAACCTGATGAGCAAAAATCTGTAGACATTTGTGACGTGTTTACCAAAATATGCCACCAAAGTTTATTTATTTAAGTATAAGAAATTGCAGAAACTTTATACAAAGACTTATTACTTGGGATTTTTCTGCAAGTCTGCCTTAGGATAGGATGATGCAAAATTGACTCGAGAGTAGACTTTCGAGAGGATTAGCATCATATTTATTATTAGATCTATGATCAACAATTACTTGATTAAAGCAAGATAAGTAACACCTTATTGTTATCAATATCAGCAGAAAAACATCGATAGGCCATTGAAAACAATCCAATAGTCGATGACGCAATGCCCAGGCGCACAAAGCAAACACAACAACAATGAGGCGGCGTTGTGCGCTGTCATCGTGCGAGTCCGGTAATGTTACGGGGACAGTTGCGCAAGCGTGATACCCATTATGCGCCGGATCACACTTACACATCAACTACTTACCGGTTTATGCGCCTTCAATGTGGACTTGGGCAATAAAGAAATTGGCACTACTACTACAAACGATGAAATGACAGGCTCACTTTCATTATAATGTTGCTGTAGTAACTACAATATGTACTGCAGTACACATTGCCAGAAATATCTGGCACAAAGTATTTCAATTCGACATTCCTGCATCGCGTTGTTATTAAAGACTACCAGAACCAACATCTGTCAGAAGATCCTCCCTTTTCAATGAGATATCAAGGAACTTGACGCCTGTTCCCCATTTTCCTAACAACACAATGGACAAACGATGTGAAAAACGTACTATTTTGGATATTTTGATGATCCGTTTATATTTCGTGTGATTTGGCATAATTTGGACCAGAATTTTTTTAGAAACATAGGAGCATTAGAACTGTACTTTTAATTTTAACGAGACATTGCTGTTGCAACTTAATTTTCTTTTGGAGACTATACTGTCTCAACTCCAACCTCACAGTGGTCACCCTAAACTTGCAAGTCAAATCGGAAATAATCTTCAAGTAACAATGATGTTGTATTGTCGGCGTACTGATGGCCTGACCTCAGGTCGTGTCGGAAGTTGCTCGCTAAATGGGTTACCTTAAGGCTCATTTTACAGTGCCACGCAATGGAATGGATGCGAATTTTCTTTCAATGCTTTATGAAGTTTGTTGTTATTTTGTTGTGCGTTCAATCTTGATAGCTTCGGAAATTGGAGTTTGGCGCAAACTTAAGCAGGTCTAACCAACCAATGGTTGAAGTATAGGCTGTGAATGATGATGACTGCGAGAAATCTCGAGAATGCGCGAGAATATCCAAGACACGCGGCTTTTTTTTTCTAGTATATGTGTAGTTGTTCATATCTATCGCAGAACCGACGAAAGGTGGAGTAGGAAGGTTCTCGAATGGAGACCGCGCGTAGGTAAACATAGTGGTCCCCGGTAAGATGGATCGATGACCTGAAGAAGGTAGGTGGCAGTGGTTTGATGAAAAAAGCGGGAGATCGTGCACTATGGCACTCCTTGAGGAAGCCTCTGTCCAACAGTGGACTGCAAAAGGCTGAAATGCCGATGATAATGTTTGTGCCAGTCGTTCCATGGGATATCGTATGACCCAGTACTAACTGTTCTGAAGGAGAGATAAGCAGTTGTTCCATGTAAAATGCATTTGGTTAGACTGGGAAGCCGACCCCAAGATAGCTGAGAAAATGCTATGCAGATGATGATCTAGTTTGTATGTTATACAATTAACAGGTTACTTTGCTTTAAATTTCGTAACAAAAAGTTCCTTTCTGCGTGAGTATGCTCTAGATTAAATATTTGTTTACAACAAAAATGACGAACGAATTAAATTAAGATGTCGATCATAAAACTGTCAAGGATTTTTTGGTTATGTCATCTTGAGTTAAATCTAATTAAGACATTAATAAGGCTCAATTTATATTGAAGTGATTTTTTGTATCGAAAAATAAACTATAAATCAACAGCGTAGTGTGCAACTGCGATAACTTCCGAGGATGCGCGAGAATTCAATTTACGGAAAATGCGCGGCATGTGTTTCGGCTCGTTTCTAGCAAATTTTTCAAACCACACCACAAAGTATACCTACTTAACTTTATATTAATCGTGTAGTGTATGAAGTAGATAAGAGAATTCTCTAGAATACGCAACAATCCTTCAGAAAACTCGGGACTGTCTTTTCGGTCGTAGTCCATATATCACAAAACCTTTTAAAACTTGTAGGTATACTTTGTTAAAGACTGTTACAAAAAGTCCTTCCCAGCGTCACCATTGTATATTGAGCCTTACCAAACTAGTAACTATTGCAAGAAGAATAATAAATGCGTATGCTCTAGATTTCTTACATATTTACATCAAAATGACGATGCTTTGGCCGTAAAATTGTCAAGGATTATTACCGTTATGTCATCTGAAGTTAAGTCTGATGAAGACAAATGAATAAATTATGAAATGGTAGTCATTTTTATTAACGGAACCAAAGCATAACGAACTTTATGTTAATTTTAATTCTCTAAAATACGCGAGAATTTCCTGGAATAAGCGATAGTCTCCTAGAATACGCAGGAATTCCCTGGAAACGCGAGAATTGTCCGGAAAACGCGCGTTTTTGGCTTGTTTTTCATCTGTTACGTTGCCGTTGCACAATGCTTTAAATTTTCTTTATTAAAATACCTTGGTATTCTTTCCTGTCTTACTTTTTCAACTGACCCTTATTAATATTTTTTTCCAAGAAAAGGAAGAATGAATACGTGTGCTCTAGATTTTATACTTGTTTACATAAAAATGGCGACCGCTTGAAATTAAGACGTTTTGATTGTTGTCAAAGATTTTTGATTACTACAGTTATGTCACCATAAGTTAAATCGAATGAAGACATAAACATACAAACAGATTATAAATAAGTTATACTTCCGTTTATTTAGCAAGATGTTTGTAAATAATTTAATGACTACTAGGAATGATTTGCCAAATAAGCGGTCATTATTACTTCATATTTGAATGTTTCTTCTTCTAAATTAAGAACAGTGTCGACAGAACAGTTTTAATGGCATTTTTTGATAAAGGAAGAAGGAACAATAGCACTTTTGTTTTAAGAAAAATGAATAAGACACGTACTCGTATGTCTGTACAAGGATCTTTTAGCGCGTGGCTAAAAATGGGAACTACACACCGCCATCTGTCCACAACATTCCACATTTTTTTTTATAAATGTTGGTAGTCTTTCTTTTTCGCGTAAATTAAACTGCCTATGGTAACTCCACATGCCTCTGACATCGCTTTGGGACTTATACTGATTATATTGTGCTTCACAGATGTCAGTGATATCCTTTTTTTTAACGTGGTAAAATCATCAAATGAGTCCTCCCACCCAGGGCAGAGCGGGGGGAACTGTCAGACTCGTACTGACTAAAATCCACGGTGTCCTTCAATAGCCTTTAAGTTTCGGGGTCACGGTAATTCGTAAGTCCCGCGCTTTGGCCCTGTCACTGTGCTGACACTCTTTGAGGCGCGCGTGGAACGCAACGAAAATGCGAAAAATGACACATTGGTACGGTATGTCCGGGATAGCCGCTGCCACGAATTTTGCGGTGAGCGGGGCGGTGGCGGCGGCGCTGGTGTGTCAGGATTTGATGCATAAGATCAAATGGACCTGCCCTCAAAAACAGCGAAGCGGTCGAGAAATTGCCCGCGCCGACATCGCTCGCTCTCCGCAAAATTCGAGGCAGAGGCCTTAGCCAACGTCATTCGATCGCTAAATGATCTTTGTAGCACTGTAATTGGTACAAATATCGCGAAACTTTCGTTCGAGTTAGATAAGGTGTTATCAGCTCACGCTAGATCCTATCAAGACATATTTATGTTAATTGATAGTAAAACAGGCGAAATCGTTAAAGAAACTAAGTGTTCACATAATACTGGATCAACTTAGTTGCTGTATTAATAACACTGAGTAATGGGGAAGTGATTACTACATTATAGATCTCTCTAGACTTTGTGTTAACGCACTAAGGTGGGGTACTAAATGAAGAGAAAATTCTAGAAGGCCTACTTGATACAAACCACTGATTCTATTGGCTAACAAAATGCATAGAATATTCTCCAAAATCAAGGACTAACATGGAACCCGAAGTCAGATCAAATGTATTGAATATACACTAAGATTTATGTCAAAAGATATAATAGAAACTAGAGAATCTGCCCTATTGCTGCAGTATCTACCTATACCTACTTAAAGGAGCATAGCGTCTTAGGTTAGCTTTTACATTGCAAAACTTGGTTGAGCAAACTGCTGGGATCAAATATGACGATCTTGGACGAATCGAAGATCAACCAGAGTCTAATAACGCCCAAAATCTCAAAACAAAATCGAATCCGAATTTTATAATCTGAGTCTTAACGATAGGTACGCTATCGACTCGGATTGGCGAAGGTCGTTGATTGTTTACAGACAAAGATCAGAATCAAGATTGCGTTACATTATTGATTTCTGACGTTTGGTATTCTCGTACAAAAATATACTTCTGAATTTTATAGTTTTTCCCGGTCCGTGGGGTCGCCAATCTAAGTGAATTTCTGTGATGGCAGTAAACGGCCGAGTTTTACTTTCACTCGGTCGCGGCTAGATCTGCGCCGGCGCATCAACGTGCCGCCTCGCTGCGACGAATATTGTACAATTGGTACAGTACCTGGAAATAAAAAAAAGTATTTGTTAATTATGTTGCCTAGGAAAATTGTCAGGAATCGAGTTGAATTTGGACTATTTCGTTTGGACGTGCGGTCCAACAGTGGAGTGACGTTGTCTTATGATGATGATGAAGTCAGAAAGAAAGATACAAAGAAAAACAATGATGGAAATGAAGATGTGGTCTCTTCCCTCAGTAGAAATACACGGAGCTGTAATGATGGAGCCGAAAATGTGAACGCGTTTATATTTTACGAATTTTATTAAACGAAGCTGTTGAAAAACTAGATATTATGCATATTTCAGCATTATGACAATTTAGAAATGACTTTGATCTAAAATTTTGAGATACATTAATTAATTTTTTCAATTGTCTGGCCTGTTGGTCTAGTGGTTAGTGACCCTGACTGCTATGCCGAAGGTCGTGGGTTCGATTCCCACCCAGGACAAATGTTTGTATGATGAGCACGATCATTTGTTCTGTGTCTGGGTGTTATTTATCTATAATATGTATGTATTTAGAAATATATAAGTATGTTTATCAGTTGTCTAGTACCCATAACACAAGCTCTGCTTAGCTTGGGACTAGATGGCGTTGTGTGATAGTTGTGGAATATTTAATTATGTGTAAGGAGTGGAATTCCATGCTGGAGTCTGTAGGTCGTAATATCTACAAACTTGGTATCTTTTAGTCAAGAAAGAATAGGTTTCTTCTAAGCAAGCTTCACCGTCGACCACATCATTGCTTCTTATCAGGCGAGATGATGGTCAAACGTAAGTATATCATAAAAAAAATATAATAATCAAAAGACCGACATTACCAATCAAAATGGCTTCAATTACTACAAATGCATCATTCGTCGTTCGTCAGTGACAGTGCCTCGTCTACGGACTGTTCCACTCACTGAACACCATGTAACTCTTCAGTTTTTTGTTTGTTATCGTTATTTACACAGACATTAATAACTATCTTACTGGACATGCTGTTTTTATCATTTACATAGAGTGCTATGAGAAGTACGGAACCTAAAATTAAAGCACTTATTAGGGCATGAGATCAAATTAGTTAAATAACTTTAGATTCGTTGTTGTGTGATTAGATGTTTTGAGCATTTTCTATGGTTTTTTTTTTCATTTTGTAGTAATCAGAATTTAACTCTAGAGTCCACGCCTCGACTGAAATCCTTTTGACGCGGCGCTAGTGTCTATGACATTACATCAAATTGCACTAAAAATTTGTAGTAGAAGGTACCACGCATTATTCGCCATTCCTTTCATTCGTTCCACATTTAAAGTAAATGTATATTTTGTTCTCAAACGCGTTTAATAAACTGTTGTTAACTACAGTTCAAAATTCAAAAAGTTTTAGAATGTTTATTAGGTACATTCAATTAATTTAACACGTTCATTTTGATCTCGAAATATTATCAACGCCATTATTCGCTTAGGTAAATTTTAATTAAATATTCATGAATTATGAATGAAAATCATTTGAATTAAACATTAGATCAACTTTTGAACCAAATGCATTATCTCTAGATATGTTACGCAAAATTTAACATTATTAAGTATCTTGTAAATCAATCAGTTGTTAATTTCTATGAAACGATTAAACAGCAGATATATCTTAATCAGGCTACAAGAAGACTGATAAATCCTACTAATAATATTATAAACGTGAAAGTTTGTAAGAATGAATGGATGTTAGTTACTCTTTCACGCAAAAACTACGGCATGGATTTGGATGAAATTTGGTACACAAATAGTTTATGACCTGGATTAACTATCCCGATTTTATTGCTTGGCTACTAGTTACTAGTTTACTATACTATCAACTGATATAATCACAGCACGACACGACATAAATTAATAGAAACATCATAATAAACTATGTAGCGGGAGGCAAGAGTGAATAAAATCGGGGTGCCTAAAAAGGCCAGTTTAGCAGAATCACAATAAGATAACATTATAAATTGCGAACATATTAAAATTCGTAATACGGTCGCATACATACTAAGATTATAGATTGTCCAGATTCCTAGGAGGTTACTGAGAGTTGAAGCCAAAAACACGGTAGAAAAATTACCCCCGTCGTCGTTCGTTTCCTACGTTAAACAAGTGAATATTTCCAAGGAAAACATTTAACGGTGGCGCTTACTCACACATTTGTAAAAAAAAACGACGGGTTGCACTCTGGGAGTGCCGGCAGAAGTGAAAACTTGAATAGTAATAAACACACAGGAACATTCGCACAAGCGCCGTCTTACGAATTTTCGCGTTGTCCTGAAGCGAGTTTAACATTTTTTACCCATTCCAAAAAAAGTGCACAACGCCGTTAAAGAAGTTTTCACTTCAAAAGTGTATTTACAAAAAACGTGACATTTTGTTTCGAACACGGTATCTGGACATTTTATAATCTCGCTATCCGATCATGTACCATGCCCGGGTCAACGGCGCGTCGCGCTCCACGCGCGCATCAGAGAGCTGTCAGCACAATGACGAGATCCCTCAAAGGGCCTGTCGGGGTCGCGAGACTAACGAGCTACCGTGACCCCAGCCCCGGACCCCGGGCTATTGAAGAACACTCTGGATTTTAGTCAGTACAAGCCTGACAAACCCTCCTGCCCTGTTTTAAGTGGGAGGAGCCATTTGATGATTTTACCACGCTAAAAAAAAACGTAAATATTTAATATTATCTGTCGTCTGTCAATCATTGTCATTTTTATAGACAAATGTTTATATATGTGCATCCTTTAGATGACAGATGCACAAAATTAACAATTATTTTATTAGGAATATAGTAAGTAATATAGTCTCGTTAATTCAGCATAATTTTTTATACTTATCTCAATTTGTTTGTGATTATTTTTGAATGAAGTTTGAATGAACACATTGTAATATTATTATCATTTATTTATACAAAAATCAGGTTAATTATCTTAATAACTAAATATGTCAACATAGTTTCTTTACACTTTGCTATCAATTTCTTTCAAGAATAATTATTATTAAGATATTGCATAGCTTTTATCGCGGGCTTTGAGCGCGGTGACCGAATCAAAAAAATCCGTAACGATAGTAAACCTAACACTGCCACATCTGTCATGTCAAAGTGAATGAATAAAATTTGAATGAATGGTTTTTTTGAAGTGAAAACTTCTTTAGCGACGTTGTGCACTTTTTTTGGAATGGGTAAAAAATGTTAAACTCGCGTCAGGACACGTGACCTGATCGAAAATTCGTAAGACGGCGCAGGGCGCTTGCGCGAATGTTCGTGTGTGTTTATTACTATTTAAGTTTTCACTTCTGCCGGCACTCCCAGATGCACTCTGGGAGTGCCGGCAGCCGTCGTTTTTTTCTTGTAAGTAACTTCTCATAGAGCAACGATGGGATGATATTCTCGTTAAATATTCGCGGCAGGCGATATTATTTTCTTTTTTTCATAAATAGAATAAATAAATAATTATAATTGCATAACTTGATAAAATATGCTATGCAATAGCTTTACCGCGGCAGTCCCAGAGTGCCACGCGTATTTTTTTATGCCCTGCCACCTGCCATGCGATGTTATCTTTGCACCACCCTTGGTTGCATGATGTTTATATAAATAAATATATTCAATAACACACAATATAGTAAACTATACAGCATAAGGTTGGTATACATAGTTGGCCTGCTGGTCTAGTGGTTAGTGACCCTGACTGCTATGCCGGAAGTCGTGGGTTCGATTCCCACCCAGGACAAATGTTTGTGTGATGAGCACGATCATTTGTTCTGTGTCTGGGTGTAATTTATCTATAATATGTATGTATTTAGAAAATATATAAGTATGTTTATCAGTTGTCTAGTACCCATAACACAAGCTCTGCTTAGCTTGGGACTAGATGGCGTTGTGTGATAGTTGTGGAATATTTATTTATTTATTAAAGATAGTTGTTGAGGAAATAAAAATCATCTGCGAGTGGGATACACAGTATAATATTTCTCTTCTTTGAACAAAATGAATTGACAAATAATTTACCTTTAATACTAAACAGAATTTCATCTAACAATAAGTACGTTTACTGCGAGCGAAAGTGAAAATGCTTTAAGCGACATGGCTCAAGCATTTGAGAAAAGCCGGTTGAACATTGAGCATTACATTTGCAGCTCATTTCCGCATCTTGCTTATTACGAAGTTCCGTTTCTTTTTTTATTTGACGAGGAACTACCGTTGAGCAAATCTTTAGGTACCTAGTATGACAGCAACATAATTATTTATATTGTAAGGTGGGCCCTACACGTTCAAATATATTGTTTATTTTTTGTTTTGATCAACCATTATTTTGTACTTAGATATTTTTAAGATTACGAGTATTCCATCTATGACAAATATTCAGATAATAGGCACTAATTTGATTCAATCATTGCACAATCTTTAATACTTACTCGGAACGGTCAAAAAGTTTGCTTAAATTGTAATGATTTACATTAAAAATGAACGTGTATGACCCGCTTAAGGATCTATTAAAACAAGTAAAAATACTTTTTTTAAACAAAGAGGTTTCATAACATATTTAAAACAAAACACTAGCTGATTTCGTCAAAAAATCTTATTAAAAGCCATTTAAAATGTATAAAAAGTAAACGAAAAAAATACTGTAATGGCATCCCAAATTGTTTTGACCGATAACAGCCAGTATAATAATGAACGAGATCAAAAAGGTTGCATTACTATTTTACCTTCTTTTATTTTATCGGGTATTTCATTATCTGTAGGTATCTGTAAATAATGTCTGAATTAAAAATAACTGTAGTCCGCGCCATACTGACGGCCTGCAGAAAATTCGTAGTACCTACTACATTTTTTAAATACAATTTGATGTAATGACATAGACACTAGCGCCGCGTCCAAAGGACTAGTCGTGGCGCGGACTTTAAAGCGTCTTCAGCTATTTAACAATTTTAGAGAAATAATAAGTTTTATCTTAATAAAATTGCAATGCTCTTAGATAACTGAAACATTATCTACA
The DNA here is from genome assembly GCA_943136025.2 of Agrotis puta. Lineage (NCBI taxonomy): Eukaryota > Metazoa > Arthropoda > Insecta > Lepidoptera > Noctuidae > Agrotis > Agrotis puta. Next base: position 10,844,320 of record OW964187.2, read on the forward strand.
TGAGAATAAATAAATATTGTACAAAATCAATAATGGAACGCAATCAAGCTACGCACAAGTTAAAAGCCATAGACAGTTATAGCTTCCCCGTTTTCACAACCACATCGACCCAATACTCTGAGCGAGACCCGACCGCAATGAGCACCAAAATTTTACATTGTGCAGACATTATTCATCACCATCATCAGCTGGAAGATGTCCACAGCTGGACAAAGATTTGCCCCTTTTTTATCGTGGTAAAATCATCAAATGAAGGACTCATTTGATGATTTTACCCAGAGCGGGACAGGAGGAACTGTCGGGGTCATACTGACCGATATCCACAGTGTTCTTTCTATAGAACTTTACGTTCCAGGGTTACAGTTCCGACAGTCCCGCAACCCCGGGGGACAATAGGGCCTCTATGGGGACCCCGTCATATAGATTTGTCCCTTAGACCGCCACGCCGAACGACAATGCGCCACTTACACGCAACGATTGTCCGCGAATCTCACGATGTCGTCGGTCCACCTAGAGGGAGGCCTGCCTACGTTGCGTCCTCCGGTTCGTGGTCGCTACTGTAGAATTTGTTCTTCTCCATCGTTATCAGTTCTACGAGCGATGACTAGATTCTGATGGCTAGATGATTAGATTCTGTTGTGGCAAGACCTTCTTGAATCGTCGTCTTAACCGCACAATCAATGTGGTAGTGAATCACCACTTAAACAGTTACATAATCGAATAATTCGTTTACAAATCGGTTACTTCATATTATTGCAATTACTTCCTGTGGTCCTTCCTCATCCGAAATCCGGGACATAATTAATGCAGTCATATACATCATAATCAGAATGCACTTACAACATCGGTCAAGCTTTTAATTTAGATGACTTGGCATTTTCATCATAATTAAATGACTATTTATTTCTGGCATCTTTTAATGTAAGTAATTTTTTTAATGGGACTTGGCAGGTAATGTCTAATACATATCTAGATCCCACGGCACACTACAACACTTAAAACAATATACTATAACATTGCCCCACAGGCCCACACTAGGAATTTCTCTTGTATAGTAGGTACGTTTACAAACATAGAAACTCACTAACACTCAGGCCTGAAATAACTATTTACTTGCAGATCATACAAATATTTGTTCCGTGCGTGGGTCAAACCCGGGAGACGTTGGGCAGCATTCGATCTCTCAGTCAGTGCACCAACCATGCTTTGAAGAGAAAACGGAGCATACACACGATAAAACATACACACATTCACATTTATAAGATTAATAGGGGAACATAAGACGGGGACGCGGGGTATAATGGGGACATACACTCTTTAGGCATACTTAACACAACACTAACGTAGCGCAAGCGCCATCAGGACTTCATTTGCAAGCGGCTATTAACAAATGGCGTCCTATTGGCGCTTGCGCTACGTTATTATTGTGTTAAGTTTGCCTTAAGTGTGTGATTACCCATCATACCTCGCGTCCCCGTCTTATACACTGTTCCCCTAGGTATGGGTCAAAAAGTGGCAATAAAGCATCATGGAAGACGCTGATGGAAGAAAGGCTATATAAATACGTCTCTCTACTTTAGAGTACCGGACTGCTTCTCCTTAACACAGGTTTTTATAACCTAGCTAGGAGAGCAGTGATCACACATTTGTAAAAATTGTTAAAATTTGGTAAAACTGTATCAAAACCTGTTCTAATCATATGTTTTGAGTAAATAAATGTTAAAAAATAAAAAAGACGCGACGTCACAAAAAAGACTTGATCACGACACTGCCAAGTGAAAAGAAAGGAGGCCTTTGGGCCAGCAGTGGGACACCATGGACTGTTATAATGATTCATAAATAATTTAAATTGTATATCCGAAGATCGAAAATTATATCGAGTTGGTCCTATAATACAAACGAGGTACAAGATAGTAGACAAAAACCGTGAGACTTTGCTCAAGTAAATTGGAGTCGACTTCGAGTCGACCCAGATGCAGCATAATACTTGTATTTTTCATGAAGCGATCATAAAACCCGGTAACTCCATGACATTCAAATATTAATTTTTTCCTGCTTGTGTGCATATAAGCATCAGGGCGGGAAGGTGTGACCGCATCCCACTTATGTGCATTTTTATGAGGGTAGGACTGCATCCTGCATCCAGGCCTGGATTTTTGTCTTGCGGAATTAAAACTAGATATTTTCCCTAACATTAAATGGGTAATACGATACCTCTTGGTAAGACTTTTTTTTTACGTGGTAAAATCATCTTATGAGTCCTCCCAGGGCAGAGCGGGAGGGACTGTCAGACTCGTACTGACTAAAATCCGCGGTATCCTTCAATAGCCCTTTACGTTCCGGGGTCACGGTAATTCGTACAGTCCCGCGACCCCGGCAGGCTTTGGCCTTCTAGAGGGGGGCTCCGTCACTCTGCTGACACTCTTTGAGGCGCGCGTGGAATACAACGCGCCGTCGAACCGGGCATGGTTCATGGTCGGACAGCGAGTTGCCCATTACTCGCTGCCCGCAAGCCCGCGCCTATGGTGGCCGGAGATCGTCTGGCGACGTCGGTCGCCGTGGGCGTCTACCACTGCGACCTCTTGGTAATACTGGAATAATAGTCAAACTTTTAAACTTCTAACTAACGTAAATATCGACTATACAGGGTGGCCAAAAAGTCGTGGATCAAACGAAACAGGGAGATAAAGGAGGTAATTTCCAACAAAAAATCTTTCCCCAGCATGGCCATAACTTCATTGCACGAAAAGATATTAATTATTTTAGTTTTTTTAATGAAACTACCGAGTTTTTTTACAATTTAATCAGTAAAAAATTAAATTGATTAAAAACAATAAAACAAAAGGTGTTGTATTATGAGTCGATAATGTATCAATACTACAAAAATTGTATTGCAGCTCTTGGTATCAAACTTAACGAGCAATGATATTTTTTCCGTAAATTTTGAAGCGTTACAAAAAATTACTTCTCACTTTAAGAGCACCATTTGAAAAAAAATGTATTACGGAAAAGTGACCTTGTATTAAAAAAACTTGCTGGTTTAATGCTGATTCAAGTGAGATACAACACTTTACTCTTTGATCTTTAGTTTTGGATTTATGGTCGTTTTTTCGTATCAAGGTGCAAACTTCATTAAGTTAGCCTTTTTTTTAAATTTATTAGTTTATCATAAACTGCTAGTTTTTTGTACGTTGGAACGCTAGAACTGTTCTTGTCACAATTAGGGTTTATGAAATGGACAGACACTGTTTCACACTAACCATTTAATCGTTTGTCAAAAAGTATCTTCCTTCAGATAACGATTTTTTTGAAGTGAAAACTTCTTTAGCGGCGTTGAGCACTTTTTCTGTAATGGGTATAAAATCTTAAACTCGCGTCAGGACACGTGACCTGATCGAAAAAGCGTAGGACGTCAGGACACGTGACCTGATCGAAAAAGCGTAGGACGGCGCAGGGCGCTTGCGTGAATGTTCGTGTGACTTTATTACTTTTAAAGAAGTTTGAAAATGGTCAGAGGTAGAAACTTTGAACATTTAATGTAAAAAATTGTATTTTAATAAAAATTACTAAGTCATAATCGTTCTTTTATTTCATGATGGCTTCTGAAATTACTACCTAGTATGTATGAGAAAAAATCTTTTTTTCCTTAAATTTACCATTTTGTTAAATTTGCACCTTGATACGAAAAAACGACCATAAATCCAAAACTAAAGATCAAAGAGTAAAGTGTTGTATCTCACTTGAATCAGCATTAAACCAGCAAGTTTTTTTAATACAAGGTCACTTTTCCGTAATACATTTTTTTTTCAAATGGTGCTCTTAAAGTGAGAAGTAATTTTTTGTAACGCTTCAAAATTTACGGAAAAAAATCATTGCTCGTTAAGTTTGATACCAAGAGCTGCAATACAATTTTTGTAGTATTGATACATTATCGACTCATAACACAACACCTTTTGTTTTATTGTTTTTAATCAATTTAATTTTTTACTGATTAAATTGTAAAAAAACTCGGTAGTTTCATTGAAAAACTAAAAAAATTCATATCTTTTCGTGCAATGAAGTTATGGCCATGCTGGGGAAAGATTTTTTGTTGGAAATTACCTCCTTTATCTCCCTGTTTCGTTTGATCCACGACTTTTTGGCCACCCTGTATATCAAAAATCTACAAATGACAGCCAATGGCTTAATTAACAAATGGAAATTTTAAAACGTAAATACAAACCGAAACCATATTACTATCTACTAATTAACAAGACGGTCAATTATCAATGAAGAAGACCTGGAAAGCTATTCTGTAAACTAAGCGCCACGGCAGCGCCGAAACTACGATCTATAATTTACAAGCTCGTCGTCGATCTCGTTGTAGAGTTTATTAGAGAATAGCGTCGCATATCATGCTAAGTGCCCGTAGCAGCCGTTCTCACGCAACGCATCATGTGTAGTATGCAATATACAAGAAATGATACACATCTTTATATGTATACTAGTACGCACATCAAGATCAATTTCAAGCAAAATTATATATCGCACTTTCTATTGGACTCCTGTTTTATAACAGGAAATATTGCGATAAACGCCATTATTGGAGATAGCGCATTAAGTATACCGAACGCTAACAATGTTGTGTTGGTGTACTGATTCGAATAAGTCTAAGGCTTTTGAGCCTTTGGGCTCATTTTTTGGCTTATCACGTAACCGTGACCCCGGAACGTAAAGGGCTATTTAAGGATACGTTAGTTTACGTTTACTTTACGTAAATTTAACGTATTTCTCAGTCATATTATTTAAATTTCTCCATATAAATTTTAACTGTATCAAATATCATTCTGCATTTGCTGAAATTTTGAAAAATCGGTGCACATGTTTTTTTTTCACGTATGTAGATGATGACTTTTTTTTAACGTGGTAAAATCATCAAATGAGTCCTGCCACCCAGGGTAGAGGGGGAGGGACTGTCAGACTCGTACTGACTAAAATCCACGATGTCCTTCAATAGCCCTTTAAGTACCGGGGTCACGGTAAATTATAAGACCCGCGACCCCGACAGGCTATGTAGATGATGACTGGCAACTTAAACCGCAGATCACAGCTGTCTAGCCGCTTTCTGCCTCTTCAAGATATATTGTCTTCCGCGCCAAATACTAAAGCGGGGAATTCACGTCTTATATATATGCCCGCGGGCAAGTCTGCAGACAAGACATGCCCGCCGAACCTCACAACTATAGGTCTTAGGAATGTTTGCTAGGTGGACTGTCGTAGTCAGTCTGGCATTCTTGCCCGTTGCTTGTCCACGCGATCTCATGTTAAGGGCCTACATCTGCTATGGTGTAAAACAGTGACTTTATAAAGAAAAGTACTCCTTAACGATTAGGGATACGGTTTTGAAAAAAAATATACTTATCACTGTTTCATGTACTTTATTTCTTGCACAGACCATGCAACAAACTGATGAGTCTGTGTACTGTATTGTGGTGTACAAACATTTGGCAACAATATTTATAAATTAGGAGCCTTCTGAATATTTATAATTATAATTATGAATATACTAGCTGTTGCCAGTGGTTTCACCCGCTATAACTCGATAATTATCCCAAGGGTACGTGAACTACTCGCGGGACTTACGAATTACCGTGACCCCGGTACGTAAAGGGCTAGTGAAGGACACCGTGGATTTTAGTCAGTCAAGTCTGACAGTCCCTCCCGCCCTGCCCTGGGTGGGAGGACTCATTTGATTATACCACGATAAAAAAAGGGCAGAAGAATGATGCCGAAGGCGCGGAACTATCCAAACAGGTTATCGTGACCCTGAAACGTAAAGGGCTATTGCAGAAACACAGTGGATTTTAGTCATTACCAGCCTGTAAGTACCTTCCGTAACACCCAGGGCGAGAGGACTAATTTGATTATTATACAACTTAAAAAAAACGAGGTACTCCACATTGTGCACCCGCTGAAATGGGACCTGAGCTAATGACACCTGAGCTAATGGCACCTGAGCTAATGGCACCTGAGCTAATGGCAACTGAGCTTATGGCAACTTAGCTAAAGGCACCTGAGCTAATGGCACCTGAGCTAAAGGCACCTGAGATATTCCATATTAGGCACCTATCATGTTTTTTTTTCTGGTGCCTAAGTGGAACAGTTTTTGATCCAGCAGTTTATTTCACATAGGGCACCCACGGATGGTTCTAATGCTGGGACCTCACAGAAGGGCAGAAGAATGATGATGATTCTAAGCGAGTTCTTTTTTTTGATTGAGTTAATAAATACAATTTACATGATTGGTTAGCAGTTCTTTACTATTAAGATATCAGCGACTAACAAGATTTTCTATAACAGAATAAAAAGTTTCGGAAACTGGTAGTCTTGTCGTAAAAATATATTTTCGAGCCGTAAAACTAAGTGATTTACATCATAAAGTTAAATCTTGTGTTGTCGCACCTGATACTATATTATTAGCCTTAAAAACTTTAGTTTCTATGCTATGTAATAGGTATTAAATATATTCTATTTTTATTTTTCATACATGCCATCATTATATTGAAGTTCTCAATCAATTCTACAAAAAAATAACCAGTCCATCAAACATTTTGTTAAAGACGCTACTGCAAGTCTTAAACAAAATACATTCAATTATTATATCGACAAATGAATAGCTAACGAGATAATTCATAGAAAAAAACAACATCAATTCACAATCGAAATTCATTGTAATTATGACACGTAATACTGCCACATCATTCCAACGATCAATCTTAAAATGTGTTCGAAATTTAAACTTCATTTAAATCCTAATCATTAATTTGCATAATCCTCTTCTTACAAAATTCTAATTCATATATGAATCATTCGTTTAAGGAGGTTCAAAGTTTGATAACAATTTAAATTGGAGTTTAAATTATATAATTTTAACGATCATTAAATGCATTAAAATGAATAACTATTTAACATTGCAATAATTCACTGACGGATGCATCGTAAAATCAAACGCTTTAACAAGTAAATGACAGTTCTATCATTACCATACGTCAAATTGACGTAAGTGGCAATGTCACATATCGACGATGAAGAGTCAATATATAATATCTAACATTTTAGCCATTTTTGTTTTATTGCATTATTTATTGTAGAATAGAGTAATGCACATGCTGACAAAGATCTTAGGTCTGTTTCTTATTAATTTTGCAAGATAAACAATTATTGCAATATATACTAAGTGGTGTTACGTCATTTACGATGGCAATAAATACTAATAAAATCTATCTAAAATATATCTAAAAACTAATAAAATCATTGATTAATATATTAATATTGTAGTCATAAGCATAATATTGTAGTCAGTTTACATAAAACATTTAAAAAATCAAATATACTAAAAAAATAATTAAACGGACTTGAAACGTTTTTTTCGCCTCCTGTAAAGTTGCGTTTTTGCAGTTATTATTTATTGACTCTTCATCGTCGATATGTCATTATTGTTACATAATGGCCGCGGTTGCGTTATAATGACGTGCACATGCATTGAGCGATAAATGTAATGGATGTAAGGAAAACGTGTGATGTCGTGTTTATTTAAATGAATTTTGTAATCTTATGCGCTAATTATATTATCAGATGTTTTTTTGTTGGTGCATGTTTAGCCGAAATGTTATTGATCTTATGCTACCAAATAGTACTTGAGAAAAAAAAAACTAATTAACCAATTTTCTGTCACTGACAAGAAGAAACCTTGCATCAATGTTCAGCATATTAAAGACAACGAATTAATATCCGACCAGAGTTGTTTGCAAAGCGCGTTTAAAAATCATCAAAAAGTCCTCCACCCTGAGTGGAACTAGCTTAAAAACCACCCTGTTTCTTCTCATGTCCTTTGCGTTCCAGGGCCCTATTCAAACAATCCCAATACGACATCGGCCAAAAATTTCTACAACTTAGAAAAAAAAAACTTAGAAAAATGCAACGCAAGTATTTGACATTTCCAAAAACGTACTTATGCACAAAATACGTGACAAAAATCCGACTTCCAAGCTACAATTACAAGGCATTGTTACAAGATCAGGAAGCATTATCTGGCGGTGCGGTACGGGGCAACAGTTGAGCACAGGAGTAGGAGTGCGCGCGGGTGTGTGCGGTGCGTATGCGCATTGGCGGTGAAGCGCGCGCGCGGCTAATACGCGCCACTCTCGATCTCTAGCGATAGCGGTGAAAACAGTACCTACACGTGTGAGTGTTCCCCTTTAATAAGGATTTGTTTTGACTGAGGAGTTGCAACCCTATTGATAAAGGTAGGTGTAGAATGTAATTACTTATTTTTTTATATATGTGTGTGTAAATATTTTCGGCGGCATGAAGAAAATTTTGTGAGAATTTGGGAAGATGTATCTATGGATTATATCTAGATACGTCACTTTGATAAGTAAAGGTTCTTAAGCCCTCATATTAACTTCGATTTTAAATATTTTAGAGGAAAAACATGTTCCGAAGTAAGTGAATTAAGAAAATTGTTTTTTTGACACAATTTCAGTTAGCAATTATTATTACAGGACATTCACGAAAACCTTTGTGGACAATGATAAAAGCTTGTATAACATCAGTTATTTAAAGTTCAAGACCGTTATGCGAAATTACTTAACACTAATTTGAATGCATAAAAAATATTGAAAGTAAAAAGACATAATTACGAGGAAAACTGACGGCAACATTTCGTCATAACATTTTAATGACATATTAAATTCTACACGCATTTATAGGAAGTTTTATATCATATAATAACTACAGTACTTAATGATCTCTCTCGTATAATACCCACTTTATATTATACCCAACGTATAACTAAAGTTTTCTCAATTCAGAGATAAGATGAAATAATTACTGGCGTAAAATTAAGAATTTGATAGAAAGGTAAGATAACGAGATGAAACTAACATAGTGTAACATAATAGTATACTCATTATGGAAGCTACTTCAGTTTCATGAAAGTGACTGAAAATAATTAGCAAACATTTTGAATGTTACAGCTAAAAATTAGTACTAGTTAGGTAGACTAGTATTCTTCTATGAAGTGAACAAACCCGCGCTTGTTTTTTTTTTTACGTGGTAAAATCATCAAATGAGTCCTCCCACCCAGGGCAGAGCGGGAGGGACCGTCAGACTCGTACTAACTAAAATCCACGGTGTCCTTCAATAGCCCATTACGTTCCGGGGTCACGGCAATTCGTACAGTCCCGCGACCTCGGCAGGCTTTGGCCCTCTAGAGGGTATAAAGTTTTTAGTTATTGCATCGTCAGCCTGACTTCCTTTTTACTTTGAGTTCGTTCACTCCATCCGAAGATATCGCGACTAGCGATAAGATCGCTATCGAGTCACAAAGTTAGCGATATTGAAAAATAAATAAGTAATACAGGAAAACATATTTTGTTCGTATAGTAAGGAAAGTTCTAGTTGAACTCACAATTGTGCAGTCCGATCTTTCAGATTTAATTCAATTAAATCATACTATTCTTTTTCTCCTCGAAATAAACTCACAATAAATGCTGATCCACTTAGAAAAGCTATTGAAAAACAATTTGATTGATTAGCGAAAAAGTTCTAACTAAAAAAAAAAAAAAAAAATACATACAGTCGAATAGAGAACCTCCTCCTTTTTGGAAGTCGGTTAAAAAATGCTACATTTTATCACAGAAACTTATACTGTAAGACCTTATACAGGTGATGAGCCCAAATCACACCAAAATCTACGAATCATGGTAATCATTACCAATCCGAAGCCAAGACAGTTACGATTACCTTATAAAGCAGACTCGTGTCCCCATTATGGACTAATCTAACACAACAGCGACAAGCTATAATTTAGCGCTTATACTAACTCAATATATAAATACGTCAGTGAATGATATAATAGACATTTGTAACCGATAGTCGTTAAAGAAGTCACCAAAATGCAATATTTGACATTTCATCGCATTTTATAAACGATGGTTTTAAATTATTACATCGTTTGAATAATTTGCGCTCCAACCAAGAAAAAAAAGAAAAGTCTTAAAAGATTACCGTGGCCCTGAAACGTAAAGGGCAATAGAAAGGAATAAAATCCAAAATGAATGAATTTTATTCAACGATAACATAAATTTGGCCTTATTTGTTATTTACTATATGACATTCGTTATTAACACATATGATTATAAATCTGACAGATTTGATGTATTTATTACATAGATTTTTATTATTAACTGGGTTGTGGATGTCAGATAGGCAGTCGCTCCATGTAAAATACTGACTTTGAGCTGCATCCGGTTAGACTAGAAAACGGCCCCAATATAATTGGGAAAAGGCTTTTGTGATTTGCATAACTTTATTACTATTATGTTGTAATAAAATTATTATTTAATATTTGTTTACTTTTATAAATCTACCGTGCTAATATTGATGATCGACATTAATTTATTGCTTAGTATAAAGCTGAAGTGTTTGTTTGATTGGACGCTAACGCGTCCAATCAAACAAATCTCGGGAACTGCTAGTTCAAATTCAAAAAATGTGTTTGTGTTGGATAGTCTATTTATCGAGGTAGGCTATAGGCTACATAACATCACGCTGCGCCTAATAGGAGACAAATAGCGGGGTTAAAAACGCGGAAAACAGCTAGTTAGTATTTCACGTCTTAAATATTATGCATTTCTATATTTTTGTTTATTGATGCCCCACACTAGGAATTTCTCCTGTGTTGTGGGTGCGTTTACAAACATATAAAGTCACATACACAAACGCCCAGACCCAGAACAACTACTTGTAGATCATACAAATATTTTCACCGTGCGGGAATCGAACCCGCGACACGCAGTGCAGCAGTCCTATCGCTCAGCCACTGCGGTAACCGTGTCGTCAAACTACTTAATATATACACACAAAAAAAAATTAACTGTTGAATTCTTAACCTCAAAACAATACTTTAACTCACAGTTAACATCTGAAATCATCGAACATAGAAAGCTTGAAACAGCTGATCTTTGCGTACATCTGCTATGGACGATTAAGATTATTTAGTAAGAGTTATTCACAAATTCGTCTCGGTATATCACAATATATAACGGCACGCCAATTAGTGTTGTCAAAATCGTAGAAATATCGTCTAAACGCGCGATGACGTCGCTGCTTTCCTTTTATACGTGTACAACGTCTGGTTAAGTTAGAATAATTTTAACTGGTGCGAGAATGTTGTTGCTAACCACTACTTTTTATGCCTGTTAAATATAGTTGCTCTTATAGTGGCGAGCGTTGTGTTGATTTGTCGATGCGGTAAAGTGTTATTGGGTTTTTCAGCCAGAAAATTCTAACAAACGTGATTTATTTCAAACCGCACATTTTAGTATTTATTTTGCTAACCACTAGAGGTGAGAACCACTGTCAAATATTTTTGTTACAGCATGAACAAAAATATTAAATACAAACAATAAACTACAAATAATCGTCTGGTGGTCTGTTGAATAGTTTAGCAATAATCTTGTTTACGTTATGTAAATATGCAAGAAAAAACATCATTTGACTCTCGATAAATTGTTATAGAGACAAGAAAACCGAGACACTATTGTCCTTCGAGCCGGATACTTCTAAAAAGATTAGATATTGCTTTTATTTTGTGTAATATATTATTTACAAACAAATTGATCAAATTTTTACGGTCTGCGACAAGTTGCGTATCTTATGTATTGCAAGAAATTTGCAGCTTTAAATTCTTTTCAAACTTACTTTCATAATAGCGATTTAATATTTAAGTACTAACCAAGTATTTAATTATCATAAATTCTCTCAAGAAATGACGCACTAGTAGCAGGTGGTGCTCATTCATTAATCATGGTGTATGTTACTACTTAGCTTTGCTTCTTACAAGTGCCGGATGGTAGTACCTAGCGGTACCTGATCATAATATTACATCGCAATCGTTATCTTACTGCCCTTGTCTGTCATTTAAGGTCGGCGATTTTTCTTCTATTTTTCCCGGTCAACAGACGCTCTCTCATTTCTTTTTTAGTCTACTCGCTGGTCAACCTAGAGGAGGTTGTGTAGGTAGGTACCGCTTAGCTGGACAATTATGTTTTGTGGAAGGTAAGGTCCCGGCCAAGGTAGTCGCTGTCTCACTCACTTTTCTTTCTTTATTCATAAAAAATATATCATGCATCACTGTTTTAGTCACCCTTTTTTTTTTTTTTTTTTATCGTGGTAAAATCATCAAATGAGTCCTCCCACCCAGGGCAGGGCGGGAGGGACTGTCAGACTTGTACTGACTAAAATCCACGGTGTCCTTCAATAGCCCTCTACGTACCGGGGTCACGGTAATCCCTTGGTCCCGCGATCCCGGCAGGCTTTGGCCCTCAACAGGCCCCGTCACTATGCTGACACTCTTTGAGGCGCGCGTGGAACACAACGCGCCGTCGACCCGGGCATGGTCCATGGTCGGACAGCGAGTCGCCCATTACTCGCTGCCCGCATGCCCGCGCCTACGGTGGCCGGAGATCGTCTGGCGACGTCCGACGCCGTGGGCGTCTACCACTGCGGCTGGGGTGGAGGGAGGACGCTGTCCTCTCCCTCAGGCGGCCCGCCTCCTCCTTCACGAGCATGACTGCTTCGCAGAAGGAGGCGACCGCTTCCCACTCCGTCTCGCCCCGCAGCATGGCCTCGACCAATGCCGGGCGCGAGAGGTCTCCGCCTATCGCCGTCGTGAGGACACGGCGGTGCTCTGCCCAAGCGGGGCAGTCCTGCACCGTATGCTCCACCGTGTCCTCCGGACGATCCTCGCAGTGGTGACACCCAGGCGTTTCTTCCCTCCCTATCAGACACAGGAACCTCCCGAAACTTCCGTGTCCGGTGAGGACCTGCGTCATGCGGTAGGTCAGGACGCCGTGACGCCTATCCAGCCACTCCTCAAAGAGGGGTCTTACCGCCGCGATTGCGGCGTGCCCGGACCTCGGTTGCGACAGTCGCTCCCTCCATACTGCCCTGAGATCACGCCGGAGCTCTTCCCGCCGCGCCTCGACTTGTCGAGGCAGCGGGGATTCGCCCCGACGCTGCGCCTCCACGCGCCATTCATAGACGCGCTGGAGGGCAGTCGCCTCCAGATCCCAGGGCAGCAATCCGGCTAGGAGGTTGGCCGATTCGCCGGCGATCGTGCGGTATCCCCGGATCATCCGGATAGCCATGACCCTCTGGCATGCGACCAGCTTGAGTGGTCGCGTCCGGATGCTTAGGGCCCACACGGGGGCCCCGTGGAGGGCCATGGACCGCACGACACCGGCGTACAGCCTCCGGCAGGAGGCATTTGGCCCGCCGAGATTGGGCAGGAGTCGCTTGAGAGCGGCTGCTGCCCGGTTCAGCCTTGGGGCCAAATGCAGGAAATGCTCCCTGAAGTTCCACCGGCTGTCGAGGACGAGTCCCAGGTACTTCATCGTCCTCCCGACGCCGATGCGAACCCCCTCCACCGTAATGTGGGACTCTGAACGTGGCGCGTTCAGACGGCCATGAAAACACATGGCCTCTGTTTTGTGCAGCGCCACGTCGAGTCCCAACTGCCGGATCCTATTAGCGACTGTCGCTACCGCCTGCGTCGCCACGTCGGCCGCCGCCTGGTGCGACTCTCCCTTCGCCAGGACGAGCGTGTCGTCGGCGTAACAAATTACGCCGACGCCGTCAGGGAGGTCGCCGCGCAGCACCCAGTCGTAACCGATGTTCCACAGGAGCGGCCCCAACACCGATCCCTGTGGAACACCGCACGACATCTCTCGCCGGTTCCACTCTCCCCGGTGACCGGGGTAGATGACGGCTCTGTCCGTCAGGTAGTCCTCGACTATACGACGGAGGTAGGTCGGCACCCGGTGATACCGGAGTGCCTCCCTGATGCAACTCCAGGGCAGGGTGTTGAAGGCATTGGAGATGTCTAAAGACACCCCCAAGACGACCCTGCCCCGGGAAACCGCATCCCCCGTCGTGAGGGCCCTCACGCGCGTGATGGCATCCACCGTCGAGCGCCCCCTGCGGAAGCCAAACTGGCTCTCCGCAAGGTCCGGGCCCACCCGATTCAGGTGCCCGACGAGGCGGTTTGCAATTACTCTTTCAAAGAGCTTGCCCACCTCGTCGAGCAGCACGATGGGCCGGAATGCGGACGGAGAGTCCGCAGGGCGCCCGGGCTTCTGGATCAGGACCAGTTTCCCCGTCTTCCAACGAAGCGGGAACTGGCCCCTCTCCAGGCACGCGCTAAAGAGCCCCCCCAGTCGAGGCCCGAGAGTCCCCGAGGCCAGGACCCAGGCTTTTCCTGGCAAGCCGTCGGGTCCTGGGGCGGTATTTTTGGCTTTGAGCCGTTGTACCGCCACTCTCAGGTCTACCTCGGTCACCTCCGGAGCGTCGTAGAAGTCGTCGTCGCTGTAGTCCGCGTTTGCGACAGCGTCAGGCACCGTCGGAGACGGAGCCATGGGCGGGGGAGTGTGCTCCGCCCGCGACGGGAACAGGGCGCTCACCACGTCCTCCACGAACTGAGGCTGGAGACTCTGTGTCAACGGGGGAGCCCAGGGGCGGAGCTTTTCTCTCACCCACTTGTAGAGCCGGCCCCATGGGTCCCCGTCCAGAGCCTCCAGCATCTCCTTGCGGGCCAATTCCTTGGCCCGCCAGATCTCGTCGCGGAGGGCGGTCTTCGCTGCCCTGTAGCCATCCTGCAGCTCCGTCTCTACAGTCGCCGCATCCGGAGGTCGGGTACGGCGCCTGCGGAACCTGGTGTACCGGCGTCGCGCGGCAACGCGCGCCTCGCGTAGCGCTGCTAGCTCGCGCGACCACCAGTACAGCTGACGTTTTAGTCACCCTAACAGCCCTAACAAAAGATAGGTGACTACGAGAGTGAACGAAGAGGTCAGATTAGGCACTGTAGTACACAATAGCATCATTTTCTTCTAAAATTACGTACGTAGTTAGAAATCACTAGTAGACTTACGACAGCCTTTGAAGTCGTAACTAGGGAAGTAATTTAATGTGGCACTGTATGCGATCAGTTGGCAGACTGTTAGAAGCAATTATTCTGCACTATTGAATCCTACAATGTTGCTAAAGTGGTACCGTTATCTAATACACATAACACTTCATTTATCTTCTGGGATTAATAAATTAGATTATGGATACATTTGTTGCTAATTTATTATTTTCCTTACCATTTATTTTAGTATTTTTTCTTCGAAGTATAGTATTTTTTACCATAAACATGAGAGAGCATGGACGAACATCATATGTTACATTTTTGGACGCCCTATAAATTAATAATTTTAGTTTTAATTTAGCCATTTTTGTAAATATTTTACTTTTAATTTTAGTTTTTAAATATAGTATGTAAACAAATAGTTAATCTTCATGGTAATAAAATACAGTATCCATAAATGAACCTTGAAAACTTAAAAAAAAAAATCTTTAGAAAGGAAAAGGAAACAAAAGCAATGAAAATCCATCTCTTTCTACTGACATATTTTTATAAATAGCTTAGACTTAAATCTATTGATTACCTAGCCGAGGTTTCTTCACGATGTTTTTCATAATCGAAGTCAGTGATGTACAAGAAAATAAATAATAAAATAAATGTATGTTTCTAAATGTAGATAAGATATTAGTAAACACTATCTTATTTCACCAGACAGTGATTGTGCAATGAACTTTCGGTAAATTGTTAATGACTGCATTCTATTTTATGTGTATATTTGCTGTGGTCACAATCATGTAATTGAGTGTGCAATGTGCAAAACAGGTTAATATAACTGTGCAAGCTTATATTTTTATTGATGTTTGTAATGTTTCTCTCGTTGGTTATCCTCTTATAAATATTTTGCACAAATTTATATCATTACTTCTGTCTATCATAACCGATTAAGAGAGTAGAAAAAAATCGTACTACTTAACGACTTTCAGATCTTCTAGTCAGTTATTGCTACATGATTTTATTTTATATATAAAATTCAAAACTAACTGACTGACTGATCGAACAACGCACAGCCGAAACCACTGGACCTAGAAGCACGAAACTTTGCATAAGCGTTCCTTATATGACGTAAGTGAGCACTAAGAACGGATTTTGCGAAATTCGACCCCTAAGGGGTTGTTTTTGGGGTTGATTGTTTGTAAGCAAGAGCTGGAGTTTTAAATTTTGAATACAGTTCTTTGAGGACGTAAGAGTTACCTATGATGTCATTTTGTAGAATTCAACCCCTAAGGGTATGATAAGTTTTGAGACACAAATTTATACATAGGGGTTCTTTTTTTGGACGTAAGTGATACTTAAGACGGGATTTTGCGAAATTCGACCCCTAAGGGGTTGTCGACATAGGTTCTCATGAAGAGAGGATTTTGCTTAATTTGACCCCTAAAGAGTAGTTTTGGGGTTGTTAGTAAGAAATCCTAAAATATGCATTGGGGTTATTTTTAGGACGTAGGTGCTACCTAAGACGTACAAAAATTCTATCAACCCGGTTCGGGTTGATAGAATTTTTGTTGTTTATTGATTTATATTTTGCAAAAGTATCCCATAAAGAGGGTGGCTGGGAGTAGAAATTCACAAAAGCACAGTTCGAAAACAACGCAGACGGAGTCACGGGTGGAGTACTGGTTATATTATACTTTGTATTAATTTATAGGTTTAAAATTTATTTAATGGAAAAGAAACATTTTATCTAATATAAATTGCGGATACCTACTTAAAATATCATGAGAATATAATAAATATTCAATACAATTCAAAACATAGCTCTAAACAGTAACCGAAACATCAAAATGAGGATACTATTCCTTCGAGCTGAGTCTGGAAACATTTGCCGATTAAAGTTCATCGTGCTTTCAATACTAAAACAAAGGGATTTGAACATTTATCAAATGAGTTTTAAATAAATAACAAAACATTATGTAATGTTATCTTGTTCATAATAAAAAGTAAATTTTAAAAGAGATTTTCACTTCTTTTCGAGCACTTTGTTATGTCAATATCGACTTAACGGCACAATGTTACATCTGATCTTGTCGAAACAAAATTGTGAACAAAATTAACAATAATACGAGTATAACAGTTTAGATTTAAATTGTATACTTCTTTGTCATGGTAATTTAAATTGTGTCGTCCACGAATTTGGCGAGATGGCACCATCGGAAATGTCCATCAGTTTTCGAAATGATCAAGGTGCTGTTTCCGGACGTTAAAATGGCAGTAAACATTTTGAATCATTTGAAATGAAAAGAAATTTTGCGCAAGATTTGATAAATTTGGTGTCAAGGCTAGTTGTTTGTTATAGTAACCACAAGACCGTCATTGAAACTTTAGAAAACATCATAAATAAACTATGAAAGGCCTAAAACTGACAAATCTCAACACATCGTAAACTCCGTTTAACACCTCAACACTACGACATTATGCAAATATCTTAATACAGATATTATGCAAATATCTTAATACAGATATTATGCAAATATCTTAATACAGATACATAATGAATTCATTAAGGGAAGCTACTCAAATATACATATAAATGACAAACGCATTTCAATCAGCTACGACCGTCGCGTGGGTATCAAAATGGCGCTCAGTCGTTTCATTAATCACTAAGTTTACGACGACTGAAATTCACAGACAAGCCATGATTTATTCGTATCGTAATGCATGCATCTGTCCCGTTTTCCTTAATAAAACGTATTTCGTGTTATTTAAGTATTGATTAATGCACTTGGTACAAAAAAGTTAGGAAACACTTTCATATATTTGTGTAAACATTATTGCTTAAGCTTAATATCATTATTATTACAAAAAATATAATTATACAACAGTGTGACGACAGATCGGAAATTATGATTTTCAGATAGGTGTCTCTATTACCCAAATATAATCTAAATTTACCTGTCAATGTAATCAATTGGTATACTTAATATCTATCGAAATAATATGCGATCGGTGAAAAAGTCATCAGAGACAACGTTATAGAGACAAAAAAAAAACAGTAAACCCATATTTTGGTGACCTAACCTTTTTGAATCTGAATATATGAATATTAATTTAATTCTAATAAATCATAATAACCATTTACGATTCAAAGGAAAAGTATGCCAATAGGTACAATTTTTTTTTTTTTTTTGTGTATGGCATCTCGCAGGTCAACCTAGAAGAGGTTGTGAGCTGCTTAACCGGACTTTTCTGTAGAGATGCCTTAAATTACTTTAAGGCCTCCAGCCAGAGCTTACAAACTAAATAAAACTACAAACTAAGTGACCGCACGCTAAGGGCACCCCCTGTGGGGTTCGGACCTCGGCTTAGGGCGTCACTGGGAGAGGACAGCAAGGGACAGGCTGGATCACAATGGTTCATTATTTAGGGACTGATTTTTAAGACTCTACGGCTCAGCATCGCGGGCTGGCTCTTGCGAGGGACGGGGAGGGCATTGATTCGGACGTCGCGACGGTCGTCCTCGGCGGCGAGGACGGAATGACGGGATCGGTTTACGCTTGTGTTTTCTGAGCGTGCTAGTTTCCCTACTGCTCTCCTGGAGGAGAGTGATGGGGTCGTCGGGGGTGACAAGAGTATGCCTTGGTCGGCGAATTTTGCTGATACGAGACGGTTCGTATCGAGCGGCCGCTGCGACTAGGGGATTGGGGTGCCTGATGGCAGAGTCAAAGAAACGCTTGGAAAGGCGTTTCATGAATTGGAGAATGGTGGGGATTTTAAGGTCGAGGTGGAGGCTATCGTTGCGGACATAGAACGGGGCTCCCGTGACTTTCCTAAGATAACGGTTTTGAAGGACCTGCATTTTATAAAGGTGGCGGGGATTGGAGTGCGCGAATATGACACCGGCATATGTCATGATGGGGCGGATTACAGCGGTATAGAGGCGAATTTTGCATTTAAGCGATAATTTGCTTCTCGCTGTAATCATGAAGTGGAGCCTGCTTACGGCAAAGGCAGCCCGATTACGGGCTGCTTTTATGTGGGCGCGGAAGGACAGGTTACTGTCGAGGATAACGCCTAAGTACTTGGCTTGCTTCTCCCAAGGGATAGGCTTACCGTACATGGTTATCGGACTGAGGGGGCGGAGGGGAAGTCTTTTGAGCGGCGACCTAAAGAGGACCGCCTGACTTTTATCGGGGTTAACCTCAATTCTCCATTTCCTGAACCAGTCGCCGAGGGCGTTGGCTGCGGATTGGAGGGTTTGGGCTATAGCGGTTGGACTTTGGCCAGTGTAATACATGGCCGTGTCGTCCGCGAAGAGAGCTAACTGAGCCTTTTTGCTCTTGGGAATATCGCTAGTGAACAGCGTGAATAGGAGGGGCGAGAGGACTGAGCCTTGAGGAACACCGGCTCGGATAGGGTGAGGGGAGGAGAGGGCATTCCCGATGCGATAGCGGAATGTGCGATCTGACAAAAAGTCTCGTAGGATGAGCACGAGACGGTCTGGCACACCCATTTGGTAGAGCTTATATAATAAGCCGTTGTGCCAGACCTTGTCGAAGGCCTTCGCTATGTCGAAGAATAGACCACCAGTCATTGCACCGCGTTGGAAACCAGCGCTAATGTGCTCGACTATACGGTGGACTTGATGGATGCACGAGTGACCGGTCCTGAAGCCGTATTGCTCGTGAGGAATGAGGCACTTGGCATCGGCGAAATCTCTGAGTCGCTTATAAATAAGTCTCTCGTAGATTTTGCCGAGAACGTTCAGGAGACTGATGGGACGGTAACTCGTGGGCTCAGACTTGGGCTTGCCTGGCTTAGGGATACCGATAACAGTGGCCTCTTTCCATGCCTGGGGAAAGATGTTGTTGCTCAGAGCGCCATTGAAGATGGCGGTCATTAACATAATGAGCTGGGCGGGGAGGATTTTAAATACCCTATTATTGATACCGTCCGACCCGGGAGCTTTCCGGGGTCGGAGACGTTTTATGATGTCCTGCACCTCGTCTGGAGTGACTGGAGGCAGAGGATCATCGGGGTCTTCTACGGGAGGGAGGGAGGTCCTACGTTGGACTTCAGAGTCGACCTTGAGGAGGTGACTTTTGTCTACCGGTTGGGTGCTGGGAGAGCACTGGGATTCCAGACTGTCGGCCAGGCATTCGGCTTTTTCAGAGTCGTCAAAGGCGACGCTCTTATCGGGACGGTTGAGGGGAGGCATAGTGGCCTCTTCAGTGGCACGCAACTTCCGTTGCAGCTGCCAGAAGGCTAAGTGAGTGGGCTCGAGATCGCTCAGCATCTCATTCCAGCGGTTCGAACGAAGCTCAGCGATGCGTTTCTTTACAGCACGCTGTAAATTGCGCATGTGAGCCTTGTTCGAGTCGCATGGAAAGTTGCTGTAGGCACGGATGGCCGCGTTCTTCTCGGTTATCAGTTCACGTACGTCATCGGGAAGTTTCCAGCGATGATCGTTCATCTCTGGGACTTCCCGTGAGCAATCCGTCAGTACGGATTGCACGTGTTCTGTAAACGAGTTGATCGCGGCCGTCGTGTCCGCGACGGAGACTATGTGGTCGGGGATAGAATCCAAGTGAGGTGACGAGGTTGATTTCAGCTTATCGCTTACTTTCTTCCAGTCAGTTATCACTTTGGTTGGAGGAGGCTGGCTGGGGTCGGAGGGACCCGAGCGAGGGATTAAGTGCAGAAGCACTGGACGGTGGTCAGAGTCGAGCTCGTGTAGCGTCTCAATGGAATGCAACTTGAGGTTGACATTCTTGAGAAGCGCTATGTCAAGCACGTCGGGACGGTGGTTGGGATCACCGGGATAGTGGGTGTGCTCAAGAGGAGCGATGGGATCGAAGTTTAGTGAGGAGCTTAGATTGAACACTACCTTCCCTCTAGGGGTGGTAGTAGTGCTATTCCAAGCGGGATGTTTGGCGTTGAGGTCGCCCGCCATGATGACGGAGTCGCTCAGGCCGAAGAGGGATGTAAGGTCTTTGGTGAGTAAATTGTGATCCTCTGCACCGAGGGCAGGGGGAAAATAGGCGGATATAATGGTGATGGGTTGATGGCCGGTCATGCCTAACCGACAGACTGAAACCTCGAGGAGAGACTCGAGGGGAGGAGGGATTAGAGGGATGCAATGCAGGGTCCTTTTGAAGTAAATGAGCGTACCGCCCTTGTGACAGCGTGACCTGTCGTTGCGAACTAATTGATAGTTGGCAATTTTAGGGTCACGGTGGTGCGGTTTTAGGAAAGTCTCCTGAACGAGAAGGATGTCTATCTGGTTGTCGCGGAGGAAGGTAGCGATTTCATCACGCTGACCTCTAATGCCATTGGCATTGAAAAAGCCTAATTTAAGGGATCGCGGTTTGAGGACATTCTTATTTTTAGTAGCCATTGGACTAACTAAACAAGGTGGAGGGCTAAGAGGGCGTCACCCACTTCGGGGTGAGCGTCGAAGATTTTAGAGTACTCCTCGGGACTACCATTGGAAGCCCTGAGTTGGGCTGCCAATTGTCTCGCCTTGGATCTCAAAATCTCTTGGTGGTTGCGGACCGTTTTGAACGCATTGATTATGACATACATGTCATTAGGGTCAACATCGGGCACATGGCCGGAGGGTACCGCGGGAGGGATGGTTTGCGGGGCTGCTGGAGCGACCTTGCGCGAAGGTGCAGGGGCAGTCACGGGAGCCGCGGGTTTGGGGGCGGGGGCTTCGAGTAGCCCTGGGGTGGGTTTTGGGGACGCTGAACTTAAGGCTGGGAAGGCCTTTTGGTGGTTCAAGTGGTTCCATGGAGAGGGTCGCTGAGGGCTAAGCCTCTCGGGAATCTGTGAGGAAGGAATCTTCACAGATGGGGATTCCCTCTGCTGGCGGGCGGCAGCGCGCTTTGCCAGTTTGGGAGAAGCGGATTTGGGGGCTTTGGGGCAACCGCGGTAGTTAGCCGGGTGTCCTACTTGGCCGCACAGAACGCAGCTAGGGGGTTCGGTGCAGAGGGACTTGTCCTTAGGACGGGGACAATCAGCCGTGCTGTGGCCGCCTAAACATTTGACGCACCTGGGTGGTGCATAACAATGGGCCTGACTGTGGCCGTATAGCTGACAGCGGTGACACTGTCTTACTGTGTGCGCTTTGTAGGGCTTTTCAATTGAAATGCCCGTCAGGGAGCACACGGATTTAACTTTGAAGATAGGATGGGGACCGGACTCGACAGGGTCGCAAACTACCAACACCATGTCGTATAGTTCGCCTCCCCTCGCCTTGTGAAGGCGGTGGACGGCAGAGGTAGGGACGTTTTGGGAGAGAAGGTCATCGAGGACGTCCTGGGTAGTGATCTCCTTGGGGATCCGCCTTATCACCACACGGGTGGGCTTCTCCTCAGGGAGGGAGTAAGTGTGGAAGGCTACATTCCTTCCACGGAGTAGGCGAGAGAGCTCCCTGTAGTCCGAAGACGTAGGGATAATGACTTTAATACCCTGTTGGGTATTTGTCGCTTTTGTGTACTGGATCTTTCGATCCGCACACATTTTGGAGATTTCTGTCCATTTGGACTTCTCCTGAATGAAAATCGGGGGTGGGGGCCTAGGCTTCTTGGTAGAAGCCGCGGGAGCGATTGCCATAGGGCTGGAAGGGCGGCTGTCGGGGGCCGCCGGAGGGGTGGGGGAAACCGGGCGAGAGGCCGGAGGGGAGGTCAGAGGAGAGGGGGTAGGTGGGGCTGCAAGGGGTTTTTTCGCCTTGCCGGCTTGGGAGTGTTTCCCTTGTTTCCTCTTTCCTATGACGACTGTGAAGTCTTCGTCGGAGGAGGAAGCGGAGTCGGACTGTTCAGAGTCCGAAATGGGCACTGATGTGTCCATTTTCTCAACAACATGTTTGGATGTTGAGGGAGTGGGGGCAGAAGTCGCTTTTGCGACAGAAGGGACAGGGGCCGCTTTTGCAGAAGCGGTTTTGGGAGATGGGCCGTGAGAGGCGGGGATTTTTGTCTTTACAGACAGGGAGGTCGATTTGACCGGGATGCCTTTTTCGGCGGGCGGGGGAGATAGTGGGCTCTCGAGCGCATCACTAAATTTAGTGATGTCGCTTTCTGCTTTAAGAGCAGCGAAGGCCGAGTCATATTTACCCTTTAGTAAAGGGTCTTGGAGGAGGGTCTCGACAAACTTGAGGAGTTTGTCCATGATTAAGTCAGCTAAGAGCGGCCGACATGAGAGTGAAGCTCTCGGGATGTATAACCTAACCCTAACAACCTAACTCCCCGGGTGGGTGGGCCCGGGGGTGAGTAGCCTCCCTGCCGAGGGATTGTGTATGGCAGGGAGGTGTGTACCTACGGTGTGCCCTAAGCTTGTAAACCTGTTGCCAATCTTAATGTGCAACAGGGCCCTATTTGGGTCTGGTGCGAAGGGGTAGACACACCCAACCGACACCAGGTGTGTTGCTGTGAACGAAACCGGAGACTAGGTTTGACTAGGAGTCCCCCCAAGGCCAAGGTCCTAGCTCCCGACTCCAATAGATTAACCTCGCCCTGAAGGGGTTCGGCGGGATGGATTGGGGCACCACCCTCTTGGCTTCGTTGGCACCGTAAGGTTTCCACCAAGAACCACGAAACTGTGGATTTTCCCTGAGGGGGCAAAAACACACGCGGGACGTAAGGGAAATAAGATGAGTAAGAATTGTCCTGAAAAGGACAATTTTTACTCGAGTAGTCTTGACTACTCTCTTGACACGTCGCAGCAGGACACGACGAAATCGCAGCGGAGAACACAGCACTGGCACGGAGCACACACGAGGAGACGTCCGTACGCGGCGGCGGTCGGGCGGCGAATGCCAATAGGTACAAATTGAATTAATTGAATTTATACGAAACTCAGTGATTATGCAGTGGTGTAATTTGGCCTTAAGTACAGCAGTGGAATGTGATAAACCGATGGGATGAAATTCACCCCATGGTTCATTAAACTCACTTGGAAAACGCATATTAATCTGTTTGCTTTACTAGAACTCTTTAACAGAAGTGTAGAGACAAAAGAAGAGAAAAAACATTTTTCATAAATCATCTATACATATAATAAATCTGTAGAAGGGTCAATTCTGTACATTGAAAATTTTGAAAAAATGAATAGCGGGGGGTGTTGCTGGATCGATACCAAAAAAAAAAATTTAAATCACATATTTGGGATACGTGATTTAAAAATTTTTTATCTGTCTGTCTGTCTGTATATGCAGACATCACGTGAAAACTAACGGTTAGATTTCGATGAAACTTGGTATAATTATACCTTATTATCCTGGGCATAAAATAGGATACTTTTTATCCTGGAAAAATACGTAGAAAAAAACAATCTTATTTTTCAGTTTTATTCATAGACGTTGTTCTGTAGAACCGCGAATCTCCTTAATTATTATAGGCTTAGCCGTATTTGGGTCCAATAGATATTTATAAGATGTCATTGTCAGAGTTACTCAAAATGGAGAAATAAACCATTCACGCGAAGACCGACATCCGCGCGGACGGAGTCGCGGGCGGAAGCTAGTGCATAATATAAATCAAATGAACAAATAATACCTAACAATCCCTCATGAATATATTGCAAACAAAAGAGCACTAAAATGCTGATAAATTACTAATGCATGCAAAAATATCGTACCAGTATTAAGATTTTTAGATAATATATAGCTTTGGCTAGATTTTTGAATAAATTTCAACAGAGGCAATTTATCACTATACTAATAAAGATTTTAATGAAAAATTCAACTCATAAATGTGTTGCCTGCATAAAAAAATTTATGGACAAATGATAAATTACTTTTTAACAATTTTCATAAAACTTTCACTGTAAATATTTACGTTCTTCGCCATTTAAATTATTAGAACACAACAGAAGCACTAATTATATTAATTAGCCGTTTTCAACTTAGAAAAAAAAAACAATATGTATGGACGGTTAAAATCTCTAAAAAAAAAACGGTTTTTAAACAAAAATATAAAAATAAAACCAAGAAGCACAATAAAAATCTCTGTTGTAAGGTGATAGTGTTTTTATTTTTCATTGACTTTTTGCCACCGATATTGTAAATTCGGAAACCAAATGTTACAGTAATCATAAATGAGTGGTATAATTAAATAAAACAATGAAAAAGTGAGTGAAGATAGATTAAATATTAAAATAATGTACTTTTATCATGTGAAAGTTAGTCCTCCATATCATTTTTTGACGACATGTCATAAAATATACACAAACTACTACTTTATATGTACTCAGCGAGTGTCATACATATTAATGATTCATACTAATTATCAATTTAAGTCTTTATTACCGAAGTAAAGGGTTCATAATGGCGTGAAAAATCTTTGCGTGATTTTTGTCAATAGACTAGGATAGTTTCTGTTAAGATATTATGAAGTTATGTATTCGATATTTTATGGTACCACTTCCGTGAGTTATCGCACGACGTATAAAGTCCCTCATTCGTTAGACTCGCGAATATAATATGGAAATCAGCAAATAATTCGGTTGTAAATCAATGCTAATTGAGCGCACGGGCCCTTGCGGTATAAGAATATTAATTATACTTATGAATTATTAATCAGTTGGTTTGACTCTGGTCAGATTATTTATTTCTTTTAGAGAAAACGTTTTTTTATGCTGCATGTCATAAATTAGGACATTTTACTTGAATTTTAATAAATAATCGTCCTTAACACCAATATCCTTGACATATTAAGGTATCAAACAGGCATCCTGATCAGAAATAATTGAAAAACAACTTTTATTTTTATCTGTGCTCCCAAAATATAATTAAAAACCAATTATAGCATCTATAGAAATCTGGGACCGCGGTCCCGGTCCCGAAAGCCCCACAACCGAAAGCAACAAACTCGTCGGCATTTATTTCTAGAAATATGCATGTAAACCGAACATAATAAAACAGAAGTAACGCAGCCTACATATCAAAACAGACTGTATGTGTAGTACAGTATTTCTACACTTATCTCTATATACCATCGATGTATAATAAGAAATAACAATCCAGGTAAGTTAGCCGCGGAGAATTAAATAAATATGAATGTCCGAAAGTGTGGAGTCATTAAGTAAAGGGGCCAAAGATGATGTTATTGGATAACACGCTCTGTGGGCCGCATTGTACATTACCTTTACGGCTAATTTCTTTGTTACGTACAAATTTTTAACAGCGAAAACATATGTATGGAACTAACTGGTCATTTTCTTTAAAATATATTATTTAAAGACTATTAGTGATATAGCACACGGCGGCGTATTCTAAACGTGCTGACGACGCGCGTTCTTGAAACGCACGACATCTGCGCGATTCACGAATTCGTATGAAGTCCAAAACTCGTTTTAAATTCGTTTTGGTGGCTTGTAATTTGTAATTCACGTTGTTGTTTGTAGTCGTTAGTACCTATGACTGCGGCGCGTTTTTTTATCGCTGTATCTTTGCGTAGACGTGCAGTAGACGCGGATTTCACCGACCGCCCCGAGTGCTTAGGTTACAAAATTGCGTTAGAATCTCGTTTGAAGCGCGTATACGTCATCAACGCGTCGTCTGCGCGTTTAAAATACTCCGTGTGCTCTAGGTCTAATTTACTTATTGGCAGAAGTAGCAACATCCACAAGCAGTCTCTTTAGCCGATTATAGTAGATTGGCAGTAACCAAGTAAATATTGCGTGTAATGATAGATAGAGGCAGTTAACGACATAAACCATGTCCCCAGACAGATAGCAGGTAACGAGATCCAATTACGATCACGAAAGTTTCTAACTACCCGACATTGTGCTCTTACTGTGGAACATCTGTAAGTAATTAGACCTGGATCCAGAGTTATGTATGTTTAGGTCGAAAAATGGTCCAACTTTTAGTGATTCCTTTAGTAAAAACTTTACGAAAATCAAAAGGACATAGGTACTTAATTCTGCTGGGTTCGATTCATTATTTTACAGTTGTTCTGTGAAATTATAATCAAATAAATGTTTTTCTATTCTTAATTAACTAAAAATATCACATAATATACTTTTATGTCCTGTTTCATGCGATGTATCGGGTACAGGTCTACTTAGCGTTTTGAAAACTAGAGGCGAGATATTACGTCTGTCATGACTTCTTAGATAATGAATCTGAAAAATCTGTGTATCTTAAATTTTAATGTTCTGTAAATTAATTTGAATGTTCTGATAAATCATCTTTTTCACTATAGATTTTAGTTCCAGTTAAGATAGACATTAGATACCAGTTTTGAGTAATAAATTCAAATATTTTGCTACTTTGCTAAATTAATTGCTTGTTAAACGTTTAAAAATGAATATCAATTAAATAAATCTTAAGCATATAACAAAAGTAAGCGTGAACAAATATTAATTATTGCCAGCTAAAAATGAATTGCTTGTTGTAAAATACTATTTGTTTTATTATTTCGTATTCGCTTACAATCAACGCGTGGTAACAAGCGTCTCTTTGAACAAAAAAAATCCCCTGACTTACAATGAAAGCACATGACATCAATTAACCCACACCAGGTCTACTTAGTAAGAACAGAAGGGTCAGAATTCAAATAACTCGTTATTAACAGCCTAGAATTTTACACCAATTTTTGTTGTTTTAAAAACGTTGCGCCACACTAGGAATATCTTCCAGTATCATGGGTGCGTTTACAAACATAGAAACTCACATACTCAAACACCCAGACCCGGAATAACTACTTGCAGATCATACAAATATTTGTTCCTTGCGGGGATCGAACCCGCGACACGCTGCGCAGCAGTCGATCGTTCGGCCACTGCGCCAAACGACATGAATTACATTATTTGGACAAATTAATCCTTATTTCCGAATCGAACAGAGTAAGGTACTGTACGTCAGTTAAAAAAAAAGAATCGCTATAGAATAGCTTCTGGGCGCCATCGTCGTTGCTGAGCCGTTTGCGTAACACTGTATCAACTTTACTTTGGCGAGAGTATCGGTCTTTCTCTTACCGATTTCTCGATTACGCGCTATGTATTCTCGTTCAGTCATCCGCTAATGTAGTGCTGTGCTGATACAATTCACTCATCCATTCAGACATAAGAAGGTACATAATATATTTAAGCATATTATTATGTGAATACGAGAGAACCAACTATGCATGTACCAACATATTAAAATTAGCTATTGCCAGCAGATTTGGGGTGCTAAGACAGGAAACCTCCACGTGCGCCCGTGGACTGGAGTTCCCCTTCGGATACGTCCGGGGGGAAGACCAGTTTTTCGGGCCGGTGCACCCTGGGATGCGGGCAAAAACTCTTTTAGGCACTGTGTGCCTAAGGGGTCTCTTTGCCCGTATGCGAATAGCCTGTCGGGTGGATGCTCCAACGCGTGTCCCTCTGAACAGCAGAGGGCACAGCGGCGGAGCGGGCTTGCGGACGGTGAGTAATGGGTAAGCTCGCCGTCCGACCAAGGACCAAGCCCGGGTAGGTGGCGCGTCGTGTTTCACGCGTCACCGACGGGGCCCCTTACGGGGCCAAATGCCTGCTGGGGTCGCGGCTTTTTTCTTAATCCAGGATACCGCGGCCCCGGAACGTAAAGGGCATCCGAAGAAACACGGGTGGATTTTAGTCAGTAAGAGTCTGACAGTCCCTTCCGCCCCGCCCAGGGCGGGAGGACTCATTTGATGATTTTGCCACCCAAAAAAAAAAAAAAAAAAAAATCCACTACAACTTGAAAATTATCCCACGGGAACTTAAAATCGGGATAAAAACTATGCTGTGTGTTGACCCAGATTATAAAGTATCTGTGTACCAAGTTTCATTCAAATCCGTCTGGTAGTATTCTCAAAAAGATGGTAGCTGGCAGTAGTTATTTTTTTTATCGTGCTAATATCATCAAATGAGTCCTCCCACCCAGTGGAGGGTCTCATGGCTAAAATCCACGGTGTCCTTCAATAGCCCTTTACGTTCCGGGGTCACGGTAATTCGTATAGTCCCGCGACCAGCTGGCAGTGGCTTAGTGACAAAAGCGGGAAAAGGTGGACATACCCTTGTCCTTTTTTGTTATTGATAAATACAACACTCCCATTCACAACACAATTTAGTAACACTAAATAATATACCAAAAAAAACAACTTATAGGCACAGCCATAGGCGTAGTATTTTTTTTATACTTAGGTATTCTGTGCTATAGGTAATTAATAATAACGAACATAACTATTACTTTCTTCAAATTGACACTCCGTGCAAGATTTACATAGAGTAGTTCAAATAACTGCTAATAACACTCACTTTTCATACGATATTTGCGTAAAACATATCTACTATAATATGTATAGCTGATGCCCGACATGCAACGATCACAGGTTCTAACTACTAGGACACAGACCCCCCTCGCTATGAGAGAAGAGTCTTCGGATAAAAGTCCGGTTAAGCAGCCCACAACCTCTTCTAGGTTGACCTGCGAGATGCCATTCACAAAAAAAAAAAAAAACGACGGTTTGCACTCTGGGAGTGCCGGCAGAAGTGAAAACTTGAATAGTAATTGTTGGAAATATCTTGTGAACAGATTTTAGTAAAACTCGCAAAAATGGTTGACTTTTTGTTTCAATAATTTTCCAATGTGACGTACATCTTTTATAAACAATGTTACCTAGCAACGTCACATGAACATTCACGCAAGCGCCCTGCGCCGTCCTACGCTTTTTCGGTCAGGGTCACGTGTCCTGACGCGAGTTTAAGATTTTATACCCATTACAGAAAAGTGCTCAACGCCGCTAAAGAAGTTTTCACTTCAAAAAAAAAAACATGTCTTCGGATTTTCGCCCTATTACACAAAGTAATGCACCTGGCTGGGTTCGAACCCACGATCAACCAACTTATAAGACGATCGTTACCACTGCTCTACAACGCACGGTGATGCGAACAAGGAAATGCACAAATCGGTCAAGTATTGCATAAAAACACTAAAATGCTGCTCAAGTCTTGCTAGTTGATTGTATATAAATTATTGACTTAAGTGAACATTGAAATGAAATGTTTCATGTTTGCTAAAGGATTACTTCAGTAACATTATTGACACCTACTCACTTGCATAGAACTGAGAAATAAAGTTATTGAAGTGAAAACTTCTTTAGCGGCGTTGTGCACTTTTTTTGGAATGGGTAAAAAATGTTAAACTCGCGTCAGGACACGTGACCTGATCGAAAATTCGTAAGACGGCGCAGGGCGCTTGAGCGAATGTTCGTGTATGTTTATTACTATTGAAGTTTTCACTTCTGCCGGCAGTCCCAGAGTGCAACCCGTCGTTTTTTTTTTTTTCATTTAAATTTTCTGGATATTAAACTTAACGAGATCTCGTCCTCCAGAATCTATTAGAAACATATGAATCAATCCCTCGTATTAGCTTCTACCTTTTACTTTAAAAGTTGGTTGCTATATATCAGTCATAAGAAGTGGCGAAGTCAAATAAACGTTTTGCAAGCGAAACTGGCGAAAAGCAAATTGTTTTGCAACCACAATTTATTGTAAGCAGCGCCATCTAGGCAAACTATAGAGAATTTTTAAGAGCCACCTATTGGTTAGTAGCAACAACCTTCTATGTTTTTATACATTAGTTCTGCTACTCACTAACAGATGGCACTAGTAGTTCTTTAAGACCGTTTATTGAATATATTAAGTCGCTTTGTTTTCTTCAAACACGAACACAATTTATTAATAAATATTCACTATTGAAAATGTCAAACTTTCAAAAATAATTATTATCCTTTATAAAAGTGCTAACAAAGGAACGAAGTTGAGATGTTTTATTTATTTTTTTGTAAAAGCTTTATTTACGTCTACTATCACCTTCACCACCTTATCATCTATTCGGAATTTGCTTTTGAGTGACGTTTAATCTCGAAGTCGCCTCAAACTTTCCGGTTTGGCGAGGTGCGGAGGAACAGCTCGTTGTATAACGGGACAGTAATAGTCAACGGTACACGGCAAGGATACTCTTGCTTTCCAATTATAAGTCAGTCGTTATTTAATACAGTAAAATTCTTGAACTTGACCTACTACTAGAAAAGTGTGAGAACCAGGCTAACTGCTAAGTTTCCGGCGAAAGGAAATTCTTTTCATTACCTTAGTTATAATTTATGAGAAGTAATATTGTAATGAAGGTTCACCACAATTTGCGTAACTGGCATTACTATTAAATTAAGCTTAATACTTCCTAATTATTTCAAATTTACTGAATAATTGATTCAATTATCGTCATCACCTTGTCATTAATTAACGAAATACGTTCCTTGAGTTTAGTTTCCAACAAATGAAAGCGTAAGCACGGAACGAAACAACAGACAAATGACGTCACTTCGTCAAAAGACCAAAAAAACAAACATTCGGCTTTGAGGACATCTCAAGATCAAAACAAGAAGAGAATAACACCAAAAAGTTCCCGATAAACTAGTCGAACGGAATCATTTCGCCAAAACGCACATTGCGGCAAAATTTCACCAATGACGCCTTTCTCCTCACCAACACAACGCGCAGAGGGATCGAGGCGGCCACTGACTCGGAGGCTGGCGAGAAAGGCTTTTACCCATGATCGACCACTCACGAGCCATTGTTGATCACGTACTAGACGGTGTAAACAATTGAAGTGAAGATAATAAACAAACTGACAATGAAAGAGAAGTTGATGATGATAAGGTATCGGTTGTCAATGTCAATGGCAAGAGTGAGTATGATACTAGGTAGACTAAAACGTTATCATGATGTGCCCTAGGACACGGAATTCCGAATTACCTGGAAAGCACAGTGTACATAGCAGTTAGAAAGTCTTATCGCATCAAATTATTTTTAAATGACGCTTATATCGCTTATATCGCGGCTGTTTGCCAATATTAACTGCAGGAAGATTCATATTTCCTAATCAAATCTTAGTTAATTTTACATTCATTCCTCTTCCTAAAAACGTAATTGTGATTATTTTTACAAAATGATCCATATCGTCTGTATTTTTATTATAATTTGATTTTGAAATTCGAGGGTTATTTAAACAGAGCCTAATAAGAAGTCCATATTGAAAAATAACCGTTGGGCCGCGTCCTCGTTGGAATGCATGACCGATGATTTTAATGTTATGCTCTGATTTATTGAAAATGTTACTAACTACTGTAATGTAGTGCAGTCAGGACCTGTTTATCCAGTTTGTAGGAATAATCAATATTTCTGTACTAAATAAAAATTTGCTTGTTAATCACCGTTTACCTGTCAATAAAGTTATTTATTTCTTCTATTGCATTGGAACGGTACTTAAGACACTTCTTAGTAACCTTAGTTCAAAGCTGGTTTTATTATCCTCCATTAATTATGTCTGTTAAAATCACTTACAGATTCCTTTTATTTGAGGTTGAATTATATCACCTACTTGTAACCCTACTTTACTGAATTCATTATGAGCATCTGTTCTCATTTGGATATCATAAATTCTTTCATCACCATCTGCATTTATTTCTCTAATTATAATCGATTATTTGGCCTTCTTGCTCGATGTACTCCTGACTATATCCTCCTATACTACTGGGTCATATCCAGCATTCAAAATCAGTCCCTTTCAAATATAATTCGACTCTCTTCAAAATAATTTTATATAAACCCATGCTTTATGACGCAAAACACGCGGCTGTACTAACCCGTCACCTATTTTTATTATATATTTTATTACACTGAGAAAACCTGCTTTAAAGGGTTGTGAAGGTCAGCTTCTCGAACAGACAGCCTGTCTGAAGGGACATTAAGAGAAATACACTAAGCTAACCAATAAGAAATTATAATAGTGTTCCTTTCATTTGATTAATGGTGCTGTCTGTCTTACGCTGTGCTATAATTATTTAGAAGCTTACTTTTTAAATAAATGTCAGATGAATTGAGCAGATCAATGCTTCTGGCTTTCAAAGGTTTACCTGCATATCCAAATCCATTCAAAATATCCCTTTTTTAATCATGCCAATTTAAAATAGTTACTCATCAAAATTACTCATCAAGATAAATCATAAAGTTAATTAATAAACGACCATTACTTGAATACTCCGTCATGTCCTTTTGAAGGGCCATGGAGACCACAATCACCTGCCACGAAGGTCAACAAATTATGCCTTTTTGGATAAACATTTCCAAACATGATTCGGATCACTCAATACATATATTGAGCAACGTCCAATCGGTATCAACACTAGTGGCGGCGACTGCGCTTCACTCGCCGTGAGCCGAGGCACGTCAGCGCACGCGCGAAGAAAGTCCACACCGGAACACTCATGGCTTTCTATCAACCGAGACATTTCGAATGGAATTTATAAAGTTCATTTGAATTCGAGAACAAAACCATTGCAGTGCTCTTTTTAGTGGACCTTTAAAAAAATTATAGTATTAACTGTCAAAATTTTTGAATTGAAGTGACAACTAGTGTGACGAAAGTGATTTTTTTTTGTGAGGAATGCGATACATCAATTTAGTTAACTAGTGACACCGTTATACATCACAGTTGTTGGATTGTTTGTTTTTATTATTTTGGATGCTGCAATTTTATACATCACAATGGATCCAAGGTAACACTTAAATATAACATTCTTAACAATCTTTTTAATTTGGCGTATATCTGTGACTATAGATAGGTGTATGTTTAGTAGTTTTCTAGAGAGGACGATCATACCGGTTCTAATTTCTCCAAAGTCTAGCGTCATAAATTGAATCTATGACTCTTATTAGATATATTTACCAGTTATGAAATCTATGTGGTTCTTGATCGATTTACCATCATTTTGTACACTATCGACCTAATGTTTAACGATTGCGTAAAATTACTCCGAAATGATCTGACGGTTCAAAACATAGGTGTCAAGTATTATTCGCAAATGTAACTAATGAAAATGGTACTTTTATGCAATTTTATCACTCTCAAAAAGATATATAAATCGGTTTCAACATTACAAGCAATCAGGAAGGATAACAATATTCAAATACTAATACATGATGACCCAATAGAACATGCTTCTTCAATTAAAGCCCATCTTTGGCAGCCATTGGGTAACGCCAATAAATTCATCGTCTACAGCACGCCGTGATTTATTCCACCAAGCAGGTGCGAGTCGCGGCTAGCATTAATTCGTGCTTGGAAAGCTGCAAATTTGTCTCGACTGACCTACTATCTGACGCTCGTAGATAAGCTTCATGTTTCATTATATCACACTGCGAGATTTCCACTGCCGAGTGTAGTATATTAGGTACTGCTAGTTAACAGCAATGATAGTTTTGCTACGAGTATTACCAGTAGTTTTGTTATTCTATTGCAGTATCTAAATATTTATCTAGTAAGTACGAGATTATGCTTCATACCTGTCTGGCAAAAATTCAAATCTTATTCTCTTAATTTCTATTGCTGATGGTGTAGATTGTGTATTCACACTGCTACAGTTGATAGCAGATATTTATGTCACAACAGGCAAACATATACGATAGTTTAGCACCTAAGGGACTATCTGGTAAAGATCTTTATCCAGTTCATGATACTCATGAGAATACATCTGCAAAGGTTTTATTTTTCTCCGCCAAATGTGCATCTGTCCTGCGTAAAATAACAAACTTAATATGTGTATATGTGCCCACAACGAAATATTCAAAACCACTTGACGTTATGATGTACAATGCAAAAAACATAATAGCAGTGTTGCTAACAGACAACGGTTAGGATTGCACGCAGCTGGTACAACTACATAATTGAACGTCTTGAGTCTTGTTTCTTCTTCTTCCTTAATTTGTTTAGCGACTGGCGTAATCATCATACGTTTTGTTACGAGATTTTCTCTACGATTCGCGAAATCTTGGATGTTATTACAAAAGTAATACAGTTCAAGTTCTGTCCGATTTAATGAAATTTCAAGAACGTCTTTATTGTCTGATTCAATTTTGCAAGTTCTGCCGTTGATATTTCACTTAGCCCTGACCTTTTGCCATATAATACTGTCGGTTAATCTTGCATCCACTATCATTTACAAACATGGTGTGCAATGACAAGTAAAGTTGTTTTCGCCTCCCCTTCTCTTGCTCAGCGGTCGACTGGTCACGTCGCTTCCTGATCTACTTGTCAAACAAGATTCCACCTGCTTTCGTCCTATTTCAATAAAGATAAACCCTTTTACCAGTACTGTCGGTTTTATTATCATTGCTGTCCCTTTCTTTCTTGTAGCTTCTGAAGAGTAAGAAGCTATGATGACTTTACGTGTTGGATTTTGATGGATGTGTCGTCGAAATCGTTAGTAGTAAACCCACTCGGGGTTTATCGTTTAAATGTTGAATTATCTTAATCTGTTGTCCTCGTTTAAGCATCATGCTTTGAGTATTCTTTACTTAAATGGAAACCGTTCAAATAGTAATTGACTTTTAAAATATCTTGTGTTTGTAATCCTTATTAAGATTTTCAAATAATTAATATTCAACAATAAAACAAACCTTATTTGAGATTGAATATTATGTTAACAGATATCTATAAAGAACAACAAAAAGTTTTGCAACGATTTGAAGTTATGTCAAAAAGTGTTACCTAACACATATTAATAAAACAAATGATTACATAAATCATCTTCAATATGTCACATTAGATATGGGAGAATATGAATTAATGTCGTAATCGACGGAATAATGAATGCTGATAACAATTAAACTTCAATTAGAATTTCTTCCGATGATCACAAAGATAGGCATAGATGCGCACGCGATCCACCTGGCACCTGTACTCAAAGAATTTTAACAAACAATTGAACGCTACACGAAGACAAATATTGACGTGACGCCGCGAGGCAGTGGGCGGTGGTAGATGGCATGCTCGGACACGCACCCAGTGACACAGATGTTATGTTGACCCACCGAGATAATGGCTACCATTGCAAAAAAAAACACTACAGGTTTCGTAATAATTATGATGATCGCTAAAGTCCTTCTACCTTATGTCTTTCGTGCCTTTAAAGAGATAATAATGAGGTAATGATAGTTTAAGAAAAAACGGATTTATGGAAGCAGCACGAAAGTCGGCGGCACCCACATTGTAAATAATTACAAAAGATTGTTTGGAGAGTAAATTAACGGTTAGTAGTGTTGGTATAATGCTACTAACAAATTAATGTAGAAATTCATAAATATTTTACTGTAATTTAGTTGAATAGACAGTATAAAAAACCAAAACCAAACAACACAAATAAAATCGTGACAAGAGTAAAACGTAGGCCTACAAAAAAAATAAAGCATACCAATGATCTTGATCTTTACAAGAATACCTGCCGTAAGAACAAGGAAAATAATTATACAGGACGATGAACTCAATATGATTATAAAGGCCGAGTGCTTTCTCAAACCGGTCGGTATACGTGAGTAATTTAATTTTTAGAAAAGACAAACTCACGGAGAAATTGAGTTTGTGAGTTTTAACAGATATCATTAACACGTATGAGATGAAACTGGTTGACGTAATATAATAAATAATTGCCGTATGGTTATAAGTGCTAACGTTAACGTTGTAGTAAAATATGATACAACTGTTGCATCTAAGCTTGACGAAATATCTATGGAGTGTGTAAAGATTACAACGCGTTTGGCAATCCGCCTATAAAGGCGAAAAGTGATACTACAGACCATATAAAAATGATTGTGACATGTTACAGGATGAACTTTTACATGCTAACAAAAATATTTGCACGATTTGAAGGCACTAAGTAACTTACAACACGGGACATGCATGGTATTATAGTTATAGTGTTTTCATGGTTGACCTTCTATTGTTCTAAACTTTATTACTCGTCCTTAGAAATACAGGTGTGCCGATTCATTCATGGATGTCATTTCATGGCGCCATCTTCGTACAATGACATAAATAAGTTTCATAATATCTTTGATAACAAATTAAGTTTGTTCAAGTCAAAGTTCAGTTAAATAGTTAAATGTCAACATTTTATTAAAACGTTACATAAAACCTATTCACGATTGTTTCTTTCGTGTCATCTTAAATTAAGCTTCTGGTAATTGAATAAGTATTCAAATATTGATTTTTAATACTGTGTGTAATATTGTTTCTTTACATATCATCTTATTATCATTGGACATTTCAGTAAGAGGTTTCTCTATTAACATAAACTATGTTACTCTTCTAAACTTTAACTTTTTCAAGTTCATTAGTTTACATTGGTCGTATTTATAGTAGTTGTTGTGCCTAAGATAATAATTTTCTATTCCCAGCCACATTACTGATATACATCTCCCCGCCATACATTACCTTGAAAGCAGGTCCACACCTTATCTTATCAAACTGCATCTATATCCTGAACTAGTACAGTCTCATTACAATGTAAGCATGTTTATTTTTACCACGGTCTTCCATCATGACTTCCTTTAGTTTTATAATCCATGGATATAAGAATCGTATTTGCATGACTGGCATCACGTAAAGAAATATTTCCGTTGAAGACTATTACGACATAAGCTATTTTCTACTTACTTAAGTATTCATTTAGACTCATTAAGTAAACTCATCCACTGCCACTGGCGTAATTTGTGAGCCCAGCATTTCAACACTTGGTCACAATTTCATTAAAGATGTGAAAGAGTTTTCGAACATTGTGACATTTGATCATGAACTTTGGAATTATATTTTACCTAATCAACATAATATTAGAGTTTGGGTATCAACCTTCAGGAGTTGAAATATGAATCAGTGCTTGATTACACAATTGTAAAATCATAAACGTACTAACCGTATCACTGACCATACCACTAGATTCTTGTGCAACTGTGTCTACGACACGTCTCACACTTGATCCCAAATTGCATGTGTCAATAGAAATTGAGAGTGTCGTCCATAATTCTGAGTTACGCCACTACCTACACGCATGGTGTTCAACTAACTATTGAACCAACAAAACGCATTGAACAATCTTCTAGCTTTCTCTAACGTGGATGGACAGAAACACATCAATCTCTTACGTCAAGGAATGCCTTCAGAATAGTCACAAAGGGGTGGACCCATTAGTATGACAGCCTCATAGTATTATGAACTATACGTGATTGCAATAAAGAATAATTTCGTGGTAGGAGTGGAGACGAACCAATCTGCACGTAGGCTGTTGGAAACGAAGCCAGTGTCCCACTTGGTGGAATGGACATTCCAAATAAGTTCGCAATGAAACAGCCGGTGAATTAATGAACGTGTTTATGAATATGAATTCGCTGACGTGGCGTACGTTTTCTGAACAAAATAATGTAATGGTATTGTTGCGTATCAGGTTTAGGCGACCGGGTTACGTATGAACAGTCATCCACATTAGAAAAAAGTTACACAATAACAGTTATGGTCGCAACGATACGAAGATAGGACAAAGCGAAATAACAGAATTTGCAATTCTTGCATTTGGTATAAAACTTAACAAGACACTATCTTACGAGGAAGCTTTAGAAAGTAATTTATTTAAGCAACGAATTACTTTTAAATCTCATTGAATGTACATAATATGACCTTAATGTAATTTAGACAAAACCTAGCCCATTGCCATACTTCTGAGTCACACTATTCATCTTATATAAGAGCAAAAATGAGAACCGAATCAAAAACCGTTAAAGATCTGCATAATTCGAGGCCACCAATGCCCATGAATAAAGAAATATAATTCATTATTCAGGTTGGGCCATGGAAACGAAGAATAAATACAAAATACGGTATATTGACACAGTTACCCAGCTATCGTATGTTTCAAAATAAAATAAAATACAATCTAGCAGTTGATCATTTTTGCTATGAGAGAAACCAACAGTCTAAATGAATCTGAAGTTATAAAAATCATAAATCTTAATTAAAATCAGCTTAAAAAGCACACAAGTTGAGTCAAATAAAAAAATTCAACTAAACTGCATTTTATTTTCAAACCAGACAAATGTAGTTCTGATGCTACAAAGGACAACAAACAAATACAAATGTTAATTTTATGTTTTCTATAAAATAATTCAGATCACATGCTTCACACAATGGTTTATATCCATTGGTTTATGTTATGTTAGATTATCACCTCATTGTGTAAACCTTTCACGTTATGGACCACGACGCCGCCGGTGGCAAAAAACTTTGATTTCATCGTGACGAGAATTTACATGACCAGTTTGAAGCTCTGTATTTTAACCTGTATAAGGTCCACTTTGGACCTATAATAGGATGTTAATGAGACGACACAAGCAGACAAGATAAGGTAACGCTCTACTCTTAAATTTATTTTTGAAGAACGGCTTGAAAGATTTATATTTTCTATCTGAGAATATTTAGAAATCAATACAACAGTAGTTCATAACAACAAGGTCATTTAAAGGGCCCAGCCGTATGGAGTAACGGATAACAGAATATAATGATTGACCAAAGTAAAAACGTGATTTCGTTTTAAGGAGGTCGGGTGGCAATTTAACGTTAAACCAGTTTGCCAGCCACATAATTGAAGTATTAAGGGCTAGTACCGTCAGTTTAAAAAAAACTCACAAGTATTAAGTCGTGAATATAGTTATTTTTTAATCTGTCTTATGAAGCCTGCACACTAAAGGTACATTTACGTTATGTTCCTTCAATTACCTTTGCCGTTCCAGAGCCACACAGTATCTTTTGCACATTCTTGCAACCCACTGTGTGTACATATGCCAGCTTTTTGTGTACTCTTTTATGGCTGCTGTCTTTACAAGTTCGTTCTTACTAATACGATAACCGGTCTTTTCAAAATGTTCTCACGATTCTTTATTAAAAGTTCTTTACGCTATACATATTCAGACAAATATTGACTCAGAATTAATTTAATGTTCTTGACTGACTTGAGTAATCCACGCCAAAGCTACGTCTTCCGAAACTTTTCCTTTCTATGTTGCAAATGTTCAAGGATCAAGAGCAACACTCTAAGGTCATTCTCTAATTTATGTCTTTCGAAATTTCGACAATTAGTTTATGTTAATTGGTCTGATAACATTTTGTTTCATTTGAAATGTTGATGATGTCTTAGTAATTGCATTACTTAAAACTGTACTCTTTAGAAGTATTTTGGTTTTGAAGAGTCCAAATATTAGACTTGTTTGTTGAAGAATTATGAACTGTGAATTTAGATTTAATGTACTTTGAATTTAAATTAAAACATTTCCGTCAATGAAATATAAATTTCGGATTAAGTGATGTAATCGGTGAGAAATCTGGATGAGTCTGACAAAGAAACGTGGATATTGGTAAAAGGAAAAAGTTTATAGCCAGCAGTGGATGAAGTCAAGCTCTTATTGATGACGATGATATAACAGTAAGAGGGAAAGAGACAAATAAAGATCTCGTCTTGTCTAGAAATTGAAAAACAAAACCAGTACAATGCTAAAAACAAAATTTTATTTAAGTATTAAGTGGGCCTGCACCTGTTGACTTTATACTCAGTGCAACATTTGATTACAAAATACTTGTTAGCCTAGTCGGTGTAATGTACTCGGGTCAGCCCAGTTAGCACTCTAAACTGTTTCTCAATTACGTTGCCACACACTGCTAAACATTTTTTAGGACTCATTTGTTACCCCATATTAAGTTGAAGAAATTTTTTGTGTTGGATGAAAATGTCATTTCAACTACGGGTACATAATTTCAAGGAATTGCGAGAGGGATGATTGATACGGTAGCGGAACGGAGAGACGGTACTCGTAGTAGAAGTGTTGGCAGACCAAACAAAAGACGACATATCGCAGGTGAAAATTGGTTCAGACTTGCACAGCTCAGTGAAGCATGACGCAAATAGGAGGAGACCTATATGAAGCAGTGGATGGAACAGAGCTGCTCATGAGTAATGATTGCGCAAGAGATTGCAACGAAATTTGCGGTTACATTAAAAGTGGCTAGTTTGACCATGACTTTAAAGCCAAAATGACGAGAACGGCAATAACTATGTGGTTCCACAAATTTTGCATCCAGCGCCTTATTATACCTAGCTCAGAATAGAGCCATTAGAAAAGTAAAAGCAAAATTGATAATTGTTTTATTTCCATGTTGTTGACTAAAGTATTTGCTGCTATAGAATTCCCAACAGTTTAAACAATGAAAATGCCTGTTCATGGTAAGGTGTGCGGCCGCTGTGACAGTTACTTAGACGTAATTAATATCAGGGTGGCGATGCGGAAACACACGCGTACGCGCAGGCCAGACTAACGGAGCGCTCGCTTACAGACGTGTTTTGGTTATGGTGGAAGACACAAACAATGGAGCAGCCGTAAAAGTGGATGAAGAATTATATAATTGTGAAGAGATGTTAGAGTACAGTGGTACTCTAACATCATGGTTCCTCTTTTTGTCATTTGATTGTCGATAGATTCATCACCTCATCACTCACTGTTTCTGACTAGTATGTAGCTACCAGTACGGATCTATCCAATATCGCCATCCTAGGACATGAACACTGCAGTCTATTGCAGATACAGGCACAATTGAAGTGCGTGAGCGATAGCTGTCAGTCTATACAAACATAGAGTTTTAACCGCAAGCAAAATACGTCTTTTAAACATAGATTTCCGGACACGATACAGATATATGTAATTACTACAAATACCATAACTGTAAGACGTTTAAAATACTTGGAGTGAACAGCAGTTTGTTTCTTTGCGACAGAATTTTAACAGAACTTTGCTAAAAGACCGATCCTCGCAGAAATTCGACCGTCATCATTATAACACTTTTGGATCATCAAAAGATACAGCTATTTACGAAATAAATTAACGGGCACTATGATGTACTGTTATTAAATAAATAAGTAGTTGTGTGCAAACACTTATTAACAAAAAAAAAATAGCTTTAATTGTTACAAAATCCGAATACGTTGTGCTCTAAAAATTTAGAATGCCAGTATCCCAGATTGGAACAATGAAATTAGCTGGTAATGAAGTTAACGGATTGTACGACGACAAGGCATTCATGATGATAAACTATTTCGTCTAATTCACATAGAAGAATAAGCAGTTAATTGCCAGATACTGTAATGAGTTGTTTGACCGAATTTGCATTGAGAAAGATCTGGTTGTCACTTTTTTATTGATTATGTCTATAACTATACCAAGTTTTTTAGTTCCTTTTTCTTTTATTTACCATGTTCTGTCCCACTGCTAGGCAAAGGCCTCCCCCATATCCTTCCAATC
This sequence comes from Agrotis puta, assembly GCA_943136025.2. Lineage (NCBI taxonomy): Eukaryota > Metazoa > Arthropoda > Insecta > Lepidoptera > Noctuidae > Agrotis > Agrotis puta. The sequence continues at coordinate 10,886,441 of OW964187.2, forward strand.
ATCAATCAAACTCATCGCGCCTTTCTATAGAGGCGCGTTGAGTCCAGTCCTTGCGTTGTTGACGTCCCAGTCAATGTGTCATATTCAGGCACCCACTTATTAACTTTAAAATGACTTTTAGCCCTTGACTGATGACTTCAGAAGCTTATGAGATTAATCATTAAGTTGAGGTTTTGATTTATTGCAAAAATTCATTTCCTTTTTACTTTCTTGTCTTCATTTTTAAAAGGCTTAACGCTTCAGTTACTTTGGTAAATAAAAAATATTGGTTTTGAGGCTTTAGCGAACAATCGCCGACAGTAAACAAGCAATTTGCATCTTTTAAAAACACTTTAGCGTGGAAAAGAAAACACTTGAAGGATTATCTGGCAGTTGTAGACATAAGTTTTACTGCATTGGGATAAGGGTTGATATTGTATGTCATTTTGTTAAGTAAAGATTTAAAAGAATCGTCAACAGATCCTCCAGTTGAGGCTCTTGTTTGGTTTGGCTAAGGTTACAAATCGTGTAGCGTTTTATTTTCAAACAACTCGTATGTGTTCGACAATGTGAACAAATGGTTTGGTCTCGGTTGTTACCTCGGTTGTCCCGGAGCACTATGGCCGGTAATGTCTCCATGACGGATTGCCCATGGTGCTCGCATTTCATGCCCGCTTTGAATCTCATCGTGACTAGCGCGTTAAGTTTCTACTCTTCAAGGTTGGTTAAAGCCAGCTCGTTTTAGTGGTTTTATGTTCCGTTTACAGCTACTTTTGTCTACATTTGTAGACGTTTCAAGTAATAGCGCTTTAACCTCGTTCCGAACAGCTTGATAGTATCACCGTATGAGATGGTTCTAAAAATGATGGAACAAACTTATGTTTTAATATGAAGATTAGTGACAAACATGTGTTAATTTGATGATGCATTATAGTGTGATAAAAGCCCTTACCCATCTTTTGTAGATATGGGTCAAACAAAAAACAAACTGGTTTATAATATTGTGAATTGGGTTATAATTCCATAAAATATTAGGCATAAACCTTAGACTTCAAAATCTAAGTACAAAACTTACACTGCTCAATAAGACATCAACTAAAGACAAACAAATAGCTATTAGGTACTGATTCATACGAGATAGTGAAACTGAACCATTATTTAGAAATCTCTAATGAGATTATTGACTGGGAATCAAATAATAAACAAGGAAACAATAAAAGCCACAGAAATACTCTTAGATACGAAATTAAAGCTGAAACTGCGAGTGAAAGTGATAAAAACTTCACAGTTGACACCACAGAACAACCACAAAATAGCAGTTGTTTTTTAAGTAAAGAAAGTTAACAATTTAGCTGTAAAGCAACGAGATTATGATTAATTATTCATAACAGTTACATAAGTAAATATTACAATTTGTTACAAAACTAGTTTTTCTACGGTCCTCTGAATGCCAAGTTACAGTGATTCATTTACACATACATGTAATAGTGACTTGAGTTGTCATAGTGATACTCTTACTGAGTATACATAGTTTCAACTTTTATTTCTATTAATCAATTTTCTATTTGCGTCTTTTTGATCGATCCTAATGCTAACAAATCGATTGAGTAAGAAAAAAATGTTTTATTTGTAGAGACAAGTTATCACCAATGCAAGTGGTTTGAAAAACCTGTTAAAATTTCTCTCTTGTCTTAATTTCGGCTGCTCTACTCGCAAGCCGAGTGCCCGTGCTACTGACACACTTTGTCCAATAATCAGCCAAATTGGTAACTAATTATTCATCATTCGGTTCTATCATTGCCTTTATCAGTGATCTGTTGTTATTGTTATCAGTAACAGTACTGACAAGGCCAGGGCCAACGACCGCCAAGTATTTTACGCTTATGTTTTCCGCCGTGTTAAGATGTGGCAGTGATTATTTCAAATTCGCACTATGTTTTCGTTTTTCAATTATAGCTTTAACAGACTTACGAAAATAGTTTTCATAGACAGTGGCAACTTACTTTAAGATGAGGCAGTCATCGGAAACTTTTTATCGTTTTTGTTACCTGCAACAAAGAAACACACAAACTTGAATAATAGTTCCATATTTTGTCAAATATTGTATTCTGTATATTATCCGCCCTGATGCATTTAATAGCAACTACTCGTATAATTAAATATTAAAATAAAAATTATGATCATTTCAGAAATCACGCGAGAGCGCGAGCGCGCATTACATCATGGGCCAGGAACAGTCGTACGCGCACGCTAGCGGCACGCAAGTGAGACGGTACAAGGACAAGTACGACGAACCCCTGCACTACCGCAGCTCACCCGTCGACTTCCACGCCAACGATTACGACAAGGACTACAAGCGACACAAAGCGAGGAGAAGCGCTGAGAGCTTCAAGAGTGACAACTCCTCGACAGAGAGCAGCGGCTACAGGAGCGGCTCCAGCGCCTGCGAATACCGCTCAGACAGATCCTCCAAAAGTGACTACTACTGCACATCCTTGTATAAGAACGAACACTACAAAGACGTCAACAAAGAACTCTACAAACCCGTCAAACTTCACAAAGAGAAGCGATACAACACGCTACAACTCTTTGACGCCGATAAAGACGAACTAAAGAGCGCACGACTCAAAAGCTATCTTAGCGAAACAGAAAAGGCGAAAACGACGCCTATTAAAAAGCCTGGCATTAGGAATTATACACCTAAAATTCTTTCAGAAGACGAGCAAAGAAAGAAAAGCCAGCATTGGATTTAAGAGAGCTAAGACTAGTAGGCTAAGTTGTAAATATTAGTTTAGCGGTAGATGAGTTGTAAAGGCAGCCATGGAGGCGGCAGGAGCGCTGGCCAGCTTGGCACCGTCGCCCATCACTGTTTTGGGTCTGATACCACTCCTAGCACTCGGGATCACGTACTTCAGATACCAACAATTCGACCCAGAGTCTTATATTACGGACGCCAATACTGTGAGTATTCTCTTTATTCCTATCTCGTAAGGTTATGTATTGTTGACTGCCTCGTTGCTCTAAAGGTTACAAGTGAGGCTGCTGATCATGAATCCTGGGTTTGATATCCGGGTTTTGCAAACTGTAATAAAGATTTTCAATTAGAATTTCTCAGTAATAAGAGGAGGAGAAATGAGCTAAATTCGTAACCTGTTGATGAAAATGAGTTTGCTCCTAAACAACAGATTTGATATCACGAATTTTACATCATTAAAGTGTGAAGAGAATAAAGTAACGAGTAGGAAAATTTATTATCACTATTTCAATTTAATAATGATATCGTTCAATGTTTCAGCTGTTGCCGATCTATGACTTCGTGATAGTTGGCGGCGGTTCTGCCGGCGCAGTGGTCGCGTCGCGGCTCTCCGAGATCGGCAACTGGACTGTGCTGCTCTTGGAGGCCGGTCAAGACGAAACTGAGATCTCCGACATCCCCGCGCTGGCGGGCTACACACAGCTCTCCGAGATGGACTGGCAGTACCAGACAACACCCTCAAACAACCGCTCCTACTGCCTCGCCATGAACGGCGATCGCTGCAACTGGCCTAGAGGCAAGGTACTCGGCGGCTGCAGCGTGCTCAATGCAATGGTGTACATCAGGGGCAACCGCAACGACTACGACCTGTGGGAAGCTCTTGGTAACCCCGGCTGGTCGTACGATCAAGTGTTACCATATTTCCTCAAATCCGAAGATAATCGCAACCCGTATTTAGTGAACACGCCGTATCACGCCGCCGGCGGATACCTCACGGTCCAAGAGGCACCGTGGCGCACGCCGTTATCGGTTACGTTCTTGAAAGGCGGAATGGAACTTGGTTACGAAAACCGTGACTTAAACGGAGCGAAACAGACGGGCTTCATGTTGACCCAGGCGACCATGCGGCGCGGCAGCCGCTGCAGCACGGCCAAGGCCTTCCTCAGGCCCGTCAGACAGAGGAGTAACCTGCACGTTGCTCTCGGTGCCCAAGTCACGAGGATTCTTATTAATCCTGTTAAAAAACAGGCATATGGCGTAGAATTCTATAGGAATGGGCAAAGGCATAAAGTTAGAATAAAAAGAGAAGTGGTAATGTCCGCTGGAGCACTGGCGACTCCTAAATTAATGATGTTGAGTGGGATCGGTCCAGCGGACCACCTCAGAGAACACGGTATTCCTTTAATAGCAAATCTGAAGGTAGGTCATAACCTGCAAGACCACGTTGGTCTCGGTGGTTTGACTTTCGTAGTCAACAAACCTGTTACGTTTAAGAAGGACCGTTTCCAGACATTCAACGTTGCCATGAACTACATTCTATACGAGAAAGGACCGATGACGACTCAAGGAGTCGAGGGACTGGCGTTTGTGAACACTAAATACGCGCCATCGTCTGGCAACTGGCCAGACATACAGTTCCACTTCGCGCCAAGTTCAGTGAATTCTGATGGTGGAGAGCAGATCAGGAAGATTTTGAACCTTCGCGATAGAGTGTACAACACCGTGTACAAACCAATAGAGGATGCTGAGACATGGACGATTCTTCCACTACTGTTGAGACCGAAGAGCTCCGGTTGGATTAAACTGAAGAGTCGGAACCCGTTCGCTGCACCGTCTATAGAGCCGAATTACTTCGCGTACAAGGAAGATATAAAGGTCCTTACGGAAGGTATAAAGATAGCGATGGCTTTATCGAACACGACAGCTTTCCAGAGGTACGGTTCGAAGCCGCACAACATTGCGATGCCTGGTTGTCAACACCACGTACTGTTTAGTGATGAGTACTGGGAGTGCAGTTTGAAGCACTTTACGTTTACGATATACCATCCTACCGGAACTTGTAAGATGGGTCCAAAACACGATATAGACGCTGTGGTAGACCCGCGGCTGCGTGTCCACGGCGTGGCTAATCTAAGAGTTGTGGACGCGAGTATTATGCCCACCATCATAAGTGGGAATCCTAACGCTCCTGTCATCATGATTGCTGAAAAAGCGTCGGATATGATCAAAGAGGACTGGCTTGTATTATGACAGTGTTAAATTATAGTGAAACAAATACTCAGTCAAGAACAAAAAAATTTATCATAAATTCTCGTTAAGTAAAATGCTATTTTATTGAAAGTAATGTTAATCTTGTGTGTAGGTCTGTAAATATATTTTAAGGTATGTAGTAGTGTACGTAATTATTTTACTTTTCGAGTCCATTAGGCGTAATGTATTGTAATAAAAATTACCAATCGTTGGTACGCTATAAAATAAAAAAATTAAAATATTATTTGTTGTTTTATTTTTACACAAAGTATTAAAAGAAAATCAAAACTTATGAAAACCAAGCCTTATTTTATTTTATTTTTCTTAAACATAGAAATATGCTTAGTACTTTTTTTATCTGGCATATAATATAACGAGAATGCTTGCTAAAGTCACTTTCAATCGACCAGAATAAAATATTCAATCTAAAACTGCAATTTTAATAGTGACATCTGTTGGCGAATAGCAAAAGTGTTGCATAAAACGCCATCTCTTGTTGAATAGCTGTACCACTAACAGTCACACGAAACTTCATAGTTTCTTTTATACCCACTAGATGGAGTGCAATGTCTTCTCAAAATAGATTATTTTTAGATGGTTGATATGAACCTGAGATAGAAAGACCCTATCATGTAAAACAAAATAGGAATTGACAAGCAAAAACATTTTGTACCCAAAATCGAAGTTCGAAGAATGAAGTAGATACTTCATTCTTCGAACTTCGATTTTGGGTACATTGTACAATGTTATTGAATTCGTGAAAGTGAAATACACACATCAACAGAATCTAGGGATATCTTAATCGTAAATTATTTACGATTGTTTAGTTTAAAATCTTTTTAGTTTTCATAAAAAGTTTGTATACAGATTGAAACCTCATTTATTCTATTTTCAAAATATAAAAAATAAATATTAAAAAAAAAAGAAAAAACAAAATACGGTGGCAAAATTGTTAGTGATTCGTTATGTTACGGAAAATTAAAATTGTTTTATTAATATTAATTAATGAACAGGGATTAGATTGGTATTCTTTTTTAATTTAACGTGTCGTGTGAGCTTTAGGAGTCATGTCACGTCGTCATTTGAGTCGAGATGAAATGTTACGAGCCGTGGTCATGCTATAAAATGGTGCTATTCAACGCTTCGTTGCTGAGGCCCTACACACCAGCCAAAACGTGATATCAAGGTTTTGGTCACGTTATCGCAGTATTGGGGATGTAGCTGAACGGCACACGGGTAGATATCGCGTTACTACGCAGAGACAGGATCGATTTTTCCAAATAACCGCTAGACGACAACCCAATATCACAGCGATGCAACTAGTACAAAGGCTCCAGGAGGACCACCAGCTGCTGGTAAGCGACCAAACCGTGCGAAGGAGGTTGCATGAACTTGGTCTTCATGCTCGAAGACCGCTACGTGTTCCAGCATAGCGACGTGGCAATCGCGGTCGGCGGCTTTCGTGGGCTCGGGAGCATTTACCATGGAGTGACGAACAATGGTCTTTGGTGCTGTTCACCGACGAGTCCCGGTTTGGGTTTCATCTGGAATCACGAAGAACACGCGCTTGGAGAACTCCAGGGATAGTTAGCCGTCTAAGGCACCCTCAGGAGGTCCACTCATACCAAGGCGAGACAATCATGGTGTGGGCAGGAATTCGTCTTGGCGGACGAACCCAGCTCATTTGGATCCAAGGTAGCATGACTGCACAAAAATACCACGAGGAGGTAGTGGAGCCTGTTATTGACCCACACAGAATTCAAATGGGCCAGAAATTTCTACTCATGCACGATAATACTCCTTCCCATACGGCGCGGCCGGTGTCGACCGCTCTCCGAGACCACGATATTCAAGTTTTGGATTGGCTTGCACAGTCGCCCGACTTAAATCCTATCGAGCATGCCTGGGACATGTTACAACGAAAAGCTTTGAGAGATTTCCCGCCAAATTTGACGACACAACAACAACTTTACGACCACTTGCAAAGAACATGGGACCTCATACCGCAGCAAGACATTGACAATCTAACTTTAAGCATGAACAATCGATGTTGATGTGTAATTAATGTAAGAGGTGGCAAAACTGATTATTAATAATTAGATTTAATAAGACTTTTCAAATTTTCATTAAAATTAATAGCTTTATAAGAAGAAATGAAGTTTTTTACCATATTAATTTGCTACGGCGATTAAAATAATTAACATTTCTATTTAAAACAAAAAAATCACGAAATGTTTTTTATTTTTTACTGTACACCTTAAAATAACCTATCATTCTTCCATTTACTATATCAGAAAATTCTTCATAGATTTTTAGATATTTGATGAAATATAAAATATCCCTAGATTATGTTGATGTGTGTAGATATTTCACTTTCACGAATTCAATAACATTTCCTAAAGATAGAGATTATGGCACTAGAGTTTCAACTTAAGTTCAAAACCTAGTATCCACGTAATAAAGCACCCACTCATTATTTATTTATAACAACATACATTTATTAACATTTCCCAGCCGTTAGATAAGTTCCTGTACACACCTCATTCAGAATCTAATAAATGTTCAAATGAATCTAGATTTCTAGTTTTATGTGTCAGCGGATTTACATAAACTGCCTCGGAGATAGCGTAGAGTGCATAATATTATCCAATTTACATAAATGACTATCTGTGTATTTAGTACTTTCCAGAGAGATTTAAGCATGTGAACAGCTTAGTGAACTGTTCACAATCGTGAAAAAAATATGGAAAGTTACAATTCAGTCATTTCTCAAAATTGTGCAGTCTAGTATTCATTTATGGAAAACAATGGAGTATGCAAAATGCAAAAGCAAATGCAACTTTAAGCAATCTTTGCTACTAATTTTTTAACAGGCATCGGAAAAAGTTACTATTTTACATAACTTTCGAGTATGAAAGAATTTCATCACACCATGAAAACCGACGCTAATTAATTACAGTGACTTCAATACGTATATTCACAAAATCACGCCTTTTTTGCCATTCGAGTAGCAGAAACTTATGCTAAACACCATCTATCGGTCGCGGGACTCACGAATTACCGTAACCCCGGTACGTAAAGGGCTATTGAAGGACACCGTGAATTTTAATCAGTACGAGTCTGACATTCCCTCCCGCTCTGCCCTGGGTGGGAGGACTCATGTGATGTGATTTTACCGCGTAAAAAAAAAAACACACCATGTATCACCGACCTCATGGGCTAATTTCGCTTTGGCTGCATATCTCTGCATAATGTTGGACTCGACATCAGTCTACCGATACTAGGAGTGGCTGGTAATCCCAACGTATTCGTACATAATAATTATGATAGTGAAGCCAAAACCAGTCGTCGTATGTTACGCGCACGAGCTGGTTGAGGCTACGTACTAAGGGACCCTAGACACCTACTAAGAGCATTTGAGTATTTATTTTATTTGCTGACATCTCGGTATTTGACTCAAAATGATGTCTTCTTAACCGGACTGTCCTGTGAATACCTTGAGTATAAACAATGCCGTGATGGCAAGGGCAAGGGTGGCGCAGTGGCTGTGCAATTGACTGCTGCATAGCATATCGCGGGTTCGATCCCCGCACAGAACAAATACTTAATTGTACGAACTACAAGTAGTTGCTCCGGCTCTGGGTGTTTCTGTGAGTTTCTATGGTTTGTAAGCGCACCCACGATGCCGAAAAAATCGCTAGAATGAACAACATTAACAAAAATAATAATGAAGGCCTCCATCCAGGCCAGGAGCAAAGAGACTTAAACTAAGCATTATCCGCTTAGCTCTTTTTGTACGTACGGCTTTGTTTGGTGTGCAGAGCCCTTTAGGAGTTGTTGCACAACAACATTCAATCAACTCGATCAGGTGCGATTATTAGTTGTTCTGATTTATGGCTATAAGCGCCACCTGCTTCACGACTTGGGGAATTTTAATTATTATCCATTACATTGTTCTGATTTGCAATTGATTGTTACTTGGAGGAATTGATTGACGATTTTTGATGATGAAAAAAAATATCATATTATTAAAAAGAAACTGCTTTGCACTATAGATAACAGATAACGAAATGTGTGTTCACCTAGTTTCATTTGAAAGCAAATAGTATATATTTCAGTTCAAAGCAGATATTTGATATTTTACTTGGGTACGACAGGGTACAACTTTATTTTTTTAGGCAAACGCATCCGTTAGTAAATATCAGGATATTACACCAATATTGATCGTTCCTTTTGTAAATCACTTTGAATAAATAACTTAAAACTACGAAATGATTTCTTACTAAAATAAACAGTAGATCTACACGTTCGAAAAACCGATAGAGGCCCTTCGTTGACATAACTTGGCAAATATAGAGAGGCCGTAATGGGAAAATACTAACATTACCTAACATTAATCAATTATCGATTCTTTTAGTTAATAAATAAGTAGATACCGTTGGTCTATAGTTCGTTGGTTTATAGTGTGTGTCAGCCATTTTGTGAAAGAATACTTCCACAAAATGGCTGACACAATTGAAGCGAAAACCGACTCAGGGCTCGCTGCAGTTTGATAATATCTTAAGTTCGTTAAGGACATTGCTTAGTACATATTTAATTTATGGAGATGGTAACAACGTTAACCACTTACAAAATACTTGTAAGAGATGACCAAGCTGAACTAACACTTTGAGTTATATCACTTGGTACTAAACCAACTGCATCATGTAAGCGTTGCATTGACGTTTATTAACCACAAAAGTAAATAATAGCGATACTAAAGCTTTCAGAACGTTATTTGTAAAGCAAGCTAGAAGAATAATTTTTTGTACAGTGTACTTTTTATTTCCTTTTTCGTTTGACTTTTCTGAAACAAGAATTTCTGTTCTTATTTTTCTGTTTGTGTACACAAATAAAAATCTTGATAAGAAAATTGTTAATTCAACCTCATCTTCATTGAAATTCAAACATCTGCCTTTCTTTTCTGCCTTTTTTTTTTGATTTTTCGTTTGAGCTGGAAGTACCTTGCATGAACCTGCCTATCTAATTACCAGAACGCAATAAAGTTGGTGCGTTTACTATACTTCTTTGTAAGACTGATTTTCATTCTTGACACCTGTCAAAGATGGTTAAAAATCTAGAAATGACAGACGCAGAAAACTTATTGTGATTTTCCAGGTCCGGGGTAATTCGGAAATGACGTCCGATTTGGTAAACTTCACTACACTCGTAACCTAGTTCTGGTATAAATCAATCAAAATTTCCATAAGATGAACGTCGCCGTCGTTCTTAAAATCTAGTATTTCGCATGCAACCTTCTTTTTCAGGATACTACTTAGTTCCATTAATAAGAAATTTTTATGCAGAAGCTAAATTATGTTGTAGTAAACAGATTCATCAAGAAGGCGTTTGTTTAGCTACATGATTGCATTGAAACACGGAACTTCTCACCATGACCCTACAGGTCTTCGAGCATAGTGCTGAGTGGGTGGGGTCTCAGAGGTCAAAAGGCATCTTATTTACAAGACGACAAAGGTAAGCTATAATATTATATTCTATGGAAGTGTCGTCGCATATCTAAAGGTCAGAATCTCGGTTAGTTTATTAGTTTCGCATAGAGGTATATGCATTTAATTTAAGATTTAAGCCTCCTGCAGACACACGCGGTTATCCGCGCGTGGCGATTGTTGAAAAAACCTACTTAGTCCATTTTCTATGTAAACGCCCACATCTGTTCACTCTGAAGCGGCGCGGCGCATCGCGTTTCTGATATTATTATTGCGACGGCTTGCGGAAGGATTGACGCGCGACAAATGCGTTACGCCAGGCGACACGAATCAGTCCATCTGTAGAACATTTTGTATAGAACCGAGTTTGTTACCGCGGTTCCGCCGCGATAAACGCAACGACAAACGGCGGATTATTATAAACTAGCGACCCGCCCCAGCTCCGCACGGGTGCAATCTCTACTATTTTATGCGTGTTATATACATATAAACCTTCCTCACTCTAGCTATTAAAAATAACCGCATCAAAATCCGTTGCGTAGTTTTAAAGATGTAAGCAAACATAAGGACAGACAGACAGACATCGGAAATCGACTTTGTTTTATACTATATAGTGGTAGTAAAGACTAGCGTCTGCCCGCGGTTTCACCCGCGTTATATAATAGGCGTCTGGCCCTATCAAAGACATTAAAATATATACGAGCAATAGATATCACGAAGAAAATTGTGATCCACTACTTGTTACCCCTAGGTAACAAGTCAATTAGTCTTGGTCTTGTTTGAAACGTCCGCCGTATGCGTGTGTCATTGTTTTACTCATAAAAAAATATTTAGAAGAAAATCTGCCCAGTTACGCTTTGTCATATTGAAAATATCATAATTCTAAAACGAATGGACATGATTTCACCTAATTCTAAAACTATAGAGGGGGCTTTTTTTTTATCGTGGTAAAATCATCAAATGAGTCCTCCCACCCAGGGCAGGGCGGGAGGGACTGTCAGACTTGTACTGACTAAAATCCACGGTGTCCTTCACTAGCCCTTTACGTACCGGGGTTACGGTAATGGGAAAGTCCCGCGACCCCGGCAGGCTATGGCCCTCTACAGGCCCCGTCATTATGCTGACACTCCTTGAGGCGCGCGTGGAACACAACGCGCCGTCGACCCGGGCATGGTCCATGATCGGACAGCGAGTCGCGCATTACTCGCCGCCCGCATGCCCGCGCCTACGATGGCCGGAGATCCTCTTGCGACGTCTGACGCCGTGGGCGTCCACCACTGCGGCTGGGGTGGAGGGAGGACGCCGTCCTCCCCCTCACGCGGCTCGCCTCCTCCTTCGCGAGCATGACTGCTTCGCAGAAGGAGGCGACCGCTTCCCACTCCGTCTCGCCCCGCAGCATGGCCTCGACCAATGCCGGGCGCGAGAGGTCTCCGCCAATCGCCGTCGTGAGGACACGGCGGTGCTCTGCCGTGTCCTCCGGACGATTGTCGCAGTGGTGACACCCAGGCGTTTCTTCCCTCCTTATCAGACACAGGAACCTCCCGAAACTTCCGTGTCCGGTGAGGACCTGCGTCATGCGGTAGGTAAGGACGCCGTGACGCCTATCCAGCCACTCCTCAAGGAGGGGTCTTACCGCCGCGACTGCGGCGTGCCCGATAGAGGGGTTTGGGAATATTGTGATAAAAAAATGTTAATGCCGTGGGTCAGTAGCGCTTTCTAGCGATGCATAGAAAAACCACGTATTAAAATAATTCATCAGAATATATTTCAGCTATTACATGATAGATGTCACTACTAAGCACATTAGATTAAAAATAGAGCACTAGTTTTTATATTGAAGAAAATTTGTAATCCACTACTTGTTACTAACAAGTTAGGTAAGGTAAGAAGTCAATTTGTCTTGTTTGAGACGTCCGCCTGACAGGTCGTATGCGTGTGTCAATGTTTTATTTAGATCTTTCTTAGATTTTTCTAGAACATTTGACAAAGTTGTACTAAACGCTCTCTGTTGTTCAAAAGCAGTACCATAGCTAGTGGATTAAAATAGTCCGTTTATCGATTTAAATTATCGATATTGTTTCATGAATTAAATTAATGTTAGTATGGAAAGATTTTAGCTGGAAACTCGAACTCAACGTCCTATTCCGGCACGCGTCGTAAACTTGTTCTATAATACAGAAAAAGGAGTTAAAACTCCAAAGTAATAAGATAGATTTATTTGTCAAAGAAATATGTACAAGGTACCTACAATCGAGAAAGTTGAATTATGTCCCACCATAAGCTTATTTTTTTACAGGCATTCAAATACAATTAAGTCTATTTATCCATGGTAACGACCTTGATCTTTGTTATTTTGACCGAGTCAAACGATTTATTATCAAAATGGGTCATGATTAAACTTTGTTGATTGTACATACAAAAAGATCAAGTGTGATGAGAAAAATAATAAATCTAAATAATGATTAACAAAAATAAGAAGGCTTTGCGCTCAGCATAATCCTGTGTTATGGATATCTAGTGGTCTCCTGAAAAGAGAAGAAAGAGTAAAATTTACATTTTGAAAAGGTCGCTCGTTGTTAAACTTGTCTATATAATGTTATCGATAAATTTGATTTATCCTATAATACCTCGATTCCCAGTTTTCATGTAACGCCATCTACCGTGTAATAGTTGAAAAATGTTTGGATTATATATCTGAATAGGTATTTTTTCTATTCGAAGCTAGATCGCGCTACCTACTGCCGTTCGACAACAAACATTTTGTATGACAATTTTTCCAATGCCCGCTCTATGATTCTTTTAAATATCTTTGCTTCGGGCACGCCGCAATCGCGGCGGTAAGACCCCTCTTTGAGGAGTGGCTCGATAGGCGTCACGGCGTCCTTACCTACCGCATGACGCAGGTCCTCACCGGACACGGAAGTTTCGGGAGGTACCTGTGTCTGATAAGGAGGGAAGAAACACCTGGGTGTCACCACTGCGAGGATCGTCCTGAGGACACGGTGAAGCATACGGTGCAGGACTGCCCCGCTTGGGCAGAGCACCGCCGTGTCCTCACGACGGCGATAGGCGGAGACCTCTCGCGCCCGGCATTGGTCGAGGCCATGCTGCGGGGCGAGACGGAGTGGGAAGCGGTCGCCTCCTACTGCGAAGCAGTCATGCTCTCGTAGGAGGAGGCGGGCCGCGTGAGGGAGAGGACAGCGTCCTCCCTCCACCCCAGCCGCAGTGGTAGACGCTTTGAGTTTGTTCGTTTGAAGGTTTTGCCTGATTTCACTCTTCACTTATTTGTAGAAATTCCGGACGGTTTAAGATTCCCCCCGCATTCCGGACAAAGACCTATATTTCCGGACTTGTCCGGAAAATTCCGGACGTATGGCAACCCTATGCGCGCCCCAGTCGGCCGGAGACAGCATGACTCGGGTGGCAAATGTGACGTTATGATATTGATGAGGTAATAAAATATATAGCCTAACATTTGAAAAAATATTTTTAAATATTAGCAGGCCTGGCTCACTCCGCGGTGTAGGTATAAAACTGCAAGCATTGGCGGGGGCCACTTCGTAGTGGCCATTTAGTCGGTTGCCGCGCGCCGCCCACTACGCACGCGCTTACTTAAATAATATTTAAGTTTGGTGTTTGGTTGTATTTATGCATAAGTTTAAAAAAATATATATATGATGAAGAAAAGAAAATACTGCATAACGTTTGGTTGTTTAAATAATGACAGCGATAGGAACGTGTCACACTCTACCGCGTGATTTCGAAAGGTAAGGAAAAAAGTGAATATTTATCTATGTAGTACATATTTAATAATGATCAAAAAACTATCTACCTGCTTGTGGTGTGCTTATTAATGTCATTCAAGTACCGGCTAGTAATCATGATCAGTATGATTAGGTAGGTTACAAATTTGGCCTACAAGACGACCAAGATAAATAAAATAGACGAATATCAAACCTGACATCACTCTCACTCACCTAAGCTGAATACGTAGGTAGGTCGAATTATGATCGGTAGAAAGTAGGAAGATGTTTACGTTATTGTTTAGACACGTTCAAACTCAGAAAATGGCTACACTACGCATTCAAGGTCAGCGATCGTAATTCATAATGGTAATTCTCTTCGCGACTTTTTTACCTACTTACCTACAAAGACACGCAACACGGGGCCTGTGACAATGAAATGAATGAAATGATAAGGACTAGTTACCTATTTTGCCGTAAACGATAACAATCGATCTTTAAAGTTATGACTACAACTTGGCCAGAACGGATTGAAACGGAACTAATCGTTTTGTTTCTGACAACGTTTTAAAATCTTTGATATTTGATGTAAACAAAGACCGCAGGTTTGTTAGATTTATTATTGTGCCACAAAACTAACGTAATAAAATTGGAAGAAGAACGAAATTCATTAAATGTGCTGGTAGCGCGAAGACAGTGGCCCAAACTCGCGAGTCGCAACCCTATTGAGCTTGACCGACAGTAACCTTTTAATGTCGTTGGCGTCAGATAAACTAAAATGAACTCTCGCGCGTCACTATTCAGTTCATTTTTGCTTGCGCACGGGAAGTTTAGGCTATTATAAAAGTAGGTGGGTGATGCGGGTGCAAGTAAAAATGGACTCTATTCTTTCGTGCATAGATTTTACATTTGTTTGTTTTCTTTTTGGGAGTAATGCTTCTGTACCTTTAGGTACTATTACATATTCTGTGATATTAGGTATTATTTTTTTGTAAGATGAAATGTTTAAAAATAATTATAACAATAATAGGTCGCAAAGGCTCTTATAAAAGTAGGTGTGCGATGCGGACGCCAGTTAAAATGTACTTTATTCTCTCGAATATAGATTTTACACATTATGTTTGATTGTTTTTGCGAAGTGACTCTTCTGTACGTAGTAATATTAATTTTTGTTACGTCGTAATATTGATAACAACACCTAAGCTGCGACGAGCTGAGCGGATTCGAGATGTATTGTAAACAACCAATAGAATTGTGTTATTGACACATCTCTGCTCTGCTCAGCTTCAGTGGAGACTGCTGTGCTGAGAAGTGTAATAGGTATTTGTATGGCGCGATGGAAGCTGAGATGTGACCTGTGCGCGGACGATGCGCAGTGGAGACGAGTTGTGGAGACCCGGCCTATACCACGATTAGAACAGCTTTTTTAGCGATTAATTAGCTTAGTTTCATGCGTTATCGCAGCGATAACAAGGTTGCACAACTAAATTACAAGCTTAACTAAATAAAAATAGGTCCAATATTGTTGTACACGACGGTAACTCAAAGGATGCCGAAAAAAATTGTAGGGCAAAAATATTTATTTTTGTAATATTTCTGAGAAACCTATTGTCTCGATCCACAACTGAATTACACTGCTAATGTTATAAAAATAAGGTCTAAATTCCATCCAATAATTCTTCAAACGAAAACGCCCGGCGCGTAACTTTCTTTGAAGTAGGCGCCGATCCACAACTGAATTACACTGCTAATGTTATAAAAATAAGGGTCTAAATTCCATCCAATAATTCTTCAAACGAAATCGCCCGCGCGTAATTTATTCCTTTGAAGTAGCCGCGTCGCCGCGCGTGCTGTACAAATCGACAATGAAATTTGAACTTTAAGTCCTTCCATGTGAGCTGTATAATCGTTTGATATTTTTGCATAGCGGCGCGGCAAACCAAATATTAGAAAAATGTGCATTATTTTTAAGCTTCGGCTAGATCAAAGAGCGCAGTGCGCTGCACGTGGCTGCACTATGGAACGAATGGGTCATTTGCTGATTAAAAATCTATAACTTATTTGTTTCTTAAGATATAAACTTAAAATTTTGCATAAACATAGAATATTATATAAAAATTTAAACACTTATAAATTCCTCAAAAAGTTTGTTTTCACGCGACTAAACTCGCGTTTGAATTTTTAATTTCGACCAAAAGCTTTACATTATTTGAGTTTCGCGGATAAAATATAGCTCCACTCTTAATTGTAATGTAGAAAATTAAACGTTTTCATTGTTAAAAACAATGATATTATATGTAAAAAAGTGTAGATACGTTATAAGCGCTCAGCAAGTGACACACTAAAATGTAGCTAAGTGACAAACCTTGACCTCAGTGCGACGTTGCCGGCGTCAGCGAGTGCACTTTACGTAAACACGAGTGAATCAAAACTAAAACTGACTCAAAACCAACGAAAATGCCGTCGTGTGTTATGAGATATTGTGCGAATTATACAAGCAAGACCTCTAAAAGTCTAGGAATCACATATCATTCGTAAATATACTCTTTATCCTAATATTTTCACAAATAAAACATTACGATTCTAAAATATGGCGTCGTAAAAGAAAGAGTAAGACAACAATTTCTGTATCAACAAGTGCGATAGAGATAGATGACAGAGTAATATTATACCTACGAAACAGAAAGTCAGTTGACTAACAGTGCAAATGGTGCCATTAGACCTACTTAAATGTAGATTTTTATTTATGTTATGACCTGTTAGCTTTTGCCCGCGACTTCGTTCGCGCACAAACTTTATGCTATTTATCTTTTCCCGTTCCCGTAAGAATTTTGACAAATCCTTTTAATTAAATATTATATTACTACATTGAAATCTGTGATTGATCCACCTGCGGTTGATTCACACAATCTTTATTGGCTAGGTGGCATACGACCACGGGTTCTTCTTGTTTTATACTTTTCAGTGCACGATTTTTTCGTAGTCGGGTTTTAGTTATTTTTAACTTATTTTTTATTTATACTATTTTGGGGTTATTTGATATAATAATAAAAGCAAAGAAGCGAGTGAATTTCAAATGTACTCATTAAGCCTTTTCATTGCTTTTGTTGATACCCATGTTGAAACCGTTAAAAACAGGCAAAGTAGCTAGTAAAAGCTATATGATGTTTACATATTTTAAATGTGCTCATCAAGCCCTTTAATTTGATACCCATGTCGATACTGTGCGAAAAAAATTTTTTTTTCGTAGACGACTTCTCATCCCCTAGAGGGCGCCATATTGGATCCCCAAAACGTTATTTAATTTAGGTAGAATACTTAGGTAGGTATGTAGTAATTATGTACGTAGGTTCCTACCTACGTACATAATTACTACATACCTACCTACCTATCCTAGCCAACCTACCTAGTTAGGTAGGTTGGCTAGGATGTAGAAAAGGTAAAATGGTAAGTATTTAGGTAGGATAGGGTAGGTAGGTAGTATAAGCTAGGTAGGTGGTCGCGGGACTAACCGTGACCGTGACCCCGGTACGTAAAGGGCTATTGAAGGACACCGTGGATTTTAGTCAGTACAACTCTGACAGTCCCTCCCGCCCTGCCCTGAGTGGGAGGACTCATTTGATGATTTTACCACGATAAAAAAAGGTGGGTAGGGTAGATATGGTTTTTACCATAAGTTATTACACATTGTCAAAATTACATAACATTTAATTCACTTAAATTTTTAATGAGAATATTTCGAACATATCTGGGATCGTATAGCTCAGTCAACATGCATGTCAGATAAAAATTTACTAATTTTGGTTCCATTTCTTGCCAATATTGATTATCTCTCTCTATACTTTCAACTTTGACGTCTTTGTCGCATCCAGACCATATTTCGAAAATACATTTTTGCCTACCAGTTATATGAAGTTGTCCTTGTACTTGTATATATAATAAATAAATTACGGATCCAATATTTTTTCGTCACTATGTATATTCAGTGCACAGTTTGTGTCCTCATGTGGTTGTTGTGATCTGTAAGAAAACGCAACATTTGTTATACGGAACCCTAAAAATTACGACAATGTAAAAAGTTTGTGAACTCGAAAATAATTTCGTGATAGTAATTGTTACGCGTTAGTACAAAACGGTAATGTACGTATGATACTTACAATTCAATATTTTGTAATGTATGAACATTTGTTTCGTTCGAATTTATTTCTACATCTATCGGAGAAATTTGGGTCCTGTAACAATCACAAGTGGCTGGTATAATAATACTGACCTATAGAACTTATATATTTTTGTTTATCAATTCGATATGGAACCCTAAAATTGTACAATAATAAAAAAGGAGGAAATCGTCCATAAAATCATACTTGCGAATGTTACAATGAATAATTATATACCTACGTAATTATTATTATTTATCAACATTTATTATAGAAATACAGGTGCGGGTACGCGTGGCTACATATATGAAGCTGCACTTTCCAGTATTAGCTGACCTCTCATTGTGCGGAATGCCTATACAATGTGAGTTCAGCTTATACTGGAAATATATTTCTTTTTTTTATACCTTATTATATAGCTGTGTTCTAATAACAGATCATTTACATGTATAAGTAGGTAGGACATACTCACGAATTTACTGGAATATTCTTTTTATCAACATCATCTTCAGTAGTGTGTAATAGACGTCGTCTGGAAAGATCATCATATTTATTATTTAGCTAAACTACTAGAGTACGACCAGTAGGTTCATATTTTTTTATGTATTTTACAACTTGCATAGGTACAACTTGTACCTAGCACTACAGGGCCGATTACACTGCGCTACATCTAGTGCACTAGCTGGTGATCTAGCTAGGGCCCTACATAAATGGCGTTCTGATTACACTGCACTTCGTAGGGAATCCTAACCCAGTCTAATACAATACACCAACCATGGCACCCGTGCTTTCAAAATTGCAAAAAATTGGCATTGCTCTCGCTGTTCTCGGATCAAATTTCTTATATATTTCCAGTAAAACTTTAAACCCTTTATGCCGGCATTCTTTATTCTTGTAATCGGGATTATTTTTATCCCATAAGAATGGCATCTCTTTGTATAAATCTAAAATACTTAATAAAGTTTCTTTTTCCATAGTCATTTTGCCAATTAAACGCACACAAACACTCGCATCGGTCGGGTGCCGGCGCGACTGACCTTCCTATGTAGGCGCACTACCTCCCTACTTGTGATTACACTGCACTACATGTAGTAATGTAGGCGATGTAGGCAGGTCGGGCTCTCCCTGCCGCCCTAAGTTAGGGTCCTACATTCCTACATACATTTACACTTCACTATATCTAGTGCCCTACATGACGTAGTGCACTAGATGTAGCGCAGTGTAATCGGCCCTTACAGTCGGATAAGTCACCAGGTAAGTAAACTCACCGCGCCCGTGCCGCGCACCGTGTGACTGGCACGTCCGACTGTGTGTGAAGTAAGCAATAGTTTGGTTTTTCTTACAGCTAGTGTAGGTGAACTTGGCGACTGCAGGACGGGTCGTGGGTTCGATTCCCGCTCGGACATGTGTTATTATGTGATGGCCCATAAATAGTTGCGAAGACTTGAGTTTGTAATTGCACCGTCTTTATCAGGAGCAATCGGAGTAATAGGTATTGGGCTTATAAAAATGTAAAACTTATATTTTGTTGTATATTGTCAAAATAAAAATAAACCTATTTGGGTAATTCTATTTTTAGATAAAAGTTGCCCTAAAGTTATTTCTTTTGATACGTAGACAGTGCAATTACACACTCAAGTCTTCACAACTATTTATAGGCTATCACTTAATAACACATGTCCAAGCGGGAATCGAACACGCGACCCGTCCTGCAGTCGCCAAGCGCTTAGAAAGTTATAAAAAAATATGAGTAGGTATGTATGGTAAGTACCTGGTCTACCCACACATGCAGAAACTTTTCCAAACGTATATATCTAATACATATTTACCTACATGTTTGTTATTACTAATACTGGAAATAGATAGGTCGGTAGATACTTACTAAGCCAACCCCGTCGTTTCTTATTTCGGTTATTTCCCATTACGCAAACACTGTACCTCACGCAATTTCCTATTTTTATTTTACGTCGTTCTGTTGCGTAATGTGTCCTGAGCGCAAAACGACACAACCCTCCCGTACGGAAGCCGGAGCAGGACTGAAGGCGGGTGGCGCGCGTCAGGGAACACACTTTTAATATGGCCGATATTATGAGTTATTTAATTTACGGCGAAAAAAAAGGAAATTCAAAAAAGTAAATAACATAAGCCCTGCTTTATAGTTAGTTCAGTTAGTATAAAAAGTTTCATGATCTAATTTGAAATATTGTATGATTGCCAGCTGTTTATTGTTCAGTTTAGAGGTAACTTTGGGATTTTTTTCTATCGAGAAAATTTTATGGAATCGTGTTTTCGCCTAACATAAGACCTAGCATTAATCCTCAACTTTACCATATATTTATTTCAAAGTTAATGCTGCAGTACTTTGGGCGTATCAAAGGATTCTGCTAAGCTATTTGAGGTAGTATAGGCCCTTAAGATTCCCCCCGAATTCCGGACAAAGACCTATATTTCCGGACTTGTCCGGAAAATTCCGGACGTATGGCAACCCTAGTCACGAGCCGGGTTGGAAAAAAACAGTTTATTTTAAATGTTAGAACGGTTCAAATTGTTTTAAACAAGTGTTTTTTTGTGTTTTGTTTTTAGTTTCCGGCATTATTTCAAATTAATTTGACCTATAGGTCGACGTCTATGCTTGTAAAGTATTTAACGAGTAAGTTGCTCGTGACTGTACTTACACTGATTTCATACAGCGAAAGAATAAAGTGGCTATGCCCCATATCACGGGATTACTTTTTAAAAAGAGCAGAAAATGATTTATTAAATAAAAAAGTTATTAGTAGGCTAGGCAAAAGTAATTATAAAAACGTACTTATTTATAAAAAGGCGAAGTGTAAGTTTGAGGATGTTTGCTTTACTGACTTACTAATTTGTATTGTGAATTGAATACTAATAAAAATTGCATGTTAATAATCGTTGTTTTATCTATCTCTGAGGTTTTTATTATTATTTATTTGTAATACTGTTGGACACACGGGATTGTCAGCTTGCGTGGTCCTGCGGCAACGCGCCGCGTCACGCGCGCCGCGCGCGCGCACCGCAGGCACTCCCGTCGCGCGCCGGCTCCTCGTGTCCTTACCCTAGTACATTTAGAGTTTATATTTCTGTGGCACTTAAGGGTGCTTCGCCGCCCGCCGCGTATAAAACCGCGCGCGCGTGACGCGCGCTGGCGCAAGATGCCAATGTAATTTCCAATCTAAACGTACTAAGATTGGGTTCACCTCTCTTGACAGGGCGTGGTCCTGCGGCAACGCGCCGCGTCACGCGCGCCGCGCGCGCGCACCGCGTGCACTCCCGTCGCGCGCCGGCTCCTCGTGTCCTTACCCTAGTACATTTAGAGTTTATATTTCTGTGGCACTTAAGGGTGCTTCGCCGCCCGCCGCGTATAAAACCGCGCGCGCGTGACGCGCGCTGGCGCAAGATGCCAATGTAATTTCCAATCTAAACGTACTAAGATTGGGTTCACCTCTCTTGACAGGACGTGGTCCTGCGGCAACGCGCCGCGTCACGCGCGCCGCGCGCGCACTCCCGTCGCGCGCCGGCTCCTCGTGTCCTTACCCTAGTACATTTAGAGTTTATATTTCTGTGGCACTTAAGGGTGCTTCGCCGCCCGCCGCGTATAAAACCGCGCGCGCGTGACGCGCGCTGGCGCAAGATGCCAATGTAATTTCCAATCTAAACGTACTACGATTGGGTTCACCTCTCTTGACAGGGCGTGGTCCTGCGGCAACGCGCCGCGTCACGCGCGCCGCGCGCGCGCACCGCGCGCACTCCCGTCGCGCGCCGGCTCCTCGTGTCCTTACCCTAGTACATTTAGAGTTTATATTTCTGTGGCACTTAAGGGTGCTTCGCCGCCCGCCGCGTATAAAACCGCGCGCGCGCGACGCGCGCTGGCGCAAGATGCCAATGTAATTTCCAATCTAAACGTACTACGATTGGGTTCACCTCTCTTGACAGGGCGTGGTCCTGCAGCAACGCGCCGCGTCACGCGCGCCGCGCGCGCGCACCGCGCGCACTCCCGTCGCGCGCCGGCTCCTCGTGTCCTTACCCTAATACATTTAGAGTTTATATTTCTGTGGCACTTAAGGGTGCTTCGCCGCCCGCTGCGTATAAAACCGCGCGCGCGTGACGCGCGCTGGCGCAAGATGCCAATGTAATTTCCAATCTAAACGTACTACGATTGGGTTCACCTCTCTTGGCAGGGCTTGGTCCTGCGGCAACGCGCCGCGTGGCGCGCGCCGCGCGCGCGCTGTGTCGCGGGCCGGCCCGTCTAGTCTCAGCATAATTAGCATACCTCATCACGGCGGCGCGGTGCTTTCGCGCTCCTGTGTGAACAGCAATGCGGCAAGGAACCGCGCGCGGCAACAGTGATGTCGTCACGCTCGTATAATCGCATGTGTCTGCACGAGGCTTAACACGTTGCAAAACGATGCGGTCAACCTAATTCTAGGTATAGATTGTGAAATACCCCACATCGATAGTAATCGATACTTATTGTAATCGAGATGTTTTGTGTCGTGACATGTTTATGGGCTTTTATAAAATCGCGTGTTCTTTTTTGTTGTTCGTCTCTGTTTTTTTAAGTGTTTCCCTATTTCGAGCCTTGGAGACACTACTAAGGTCCGTATGACAGAACCAACCTCAACCAATCAAATGCCTCGAATCTAGTTTAAAGTAATGCTTGAGTATTGAGTGACGTTCTGTAATACGGGCCTAAGGGCGAGTTTTTCGATCCGGTATACGTAGTTTTCTTAACCCGTTTTCACATTATGTCTACTGTTGATAGTTGAAAAAGTATCCTGAAATATTGATTTAATGATGTAGATCAGACTAAATCGTTATTAAAATGATCTTCCAAATTAATAATCATTTATTAATTTAAGTGCGTATCAACGAATTGCCAACACTAAAGGCCATTCCAATGTAGATGATACCTGTAGCTTAGTCACGAATTCTTTCTCGAAGTTATATCACCTTTGTGCAAGGTCGCTGTACGCCGAGTAAGGAAGCAGACTCGGTTTCATCCAGAAATCGAAAGTCGTGGGTAATCGGACCGCTTACGACATACTCCAGAGTCCAACGAGCAGTACAAAACAAACTCGCATCGTACTCTGCTCGGAACTCGATTAGCAGAGTATCGATAACCCGTTAATCGATACTCGATTATGAAATATCGATTATGAAATGAATCTTTATCCATTTGAGGTTTTAAACTCAATCATTTATCAATGCTTTGTGCATTTGCTATGTTTTAATTCGAAAGATGACATTTTTGTCAATATCATAAGATGATTCATTGATAGCGATCAGCCGACAGGTGCAATTTTAAAATATAACATAGCGTAGGACACCCAAGAATAATGTAGCTTTCTAATTGTGAAAGAATTTTCAAAATCGGTTCACTAATTCCGGAGATTACTTCCTACAAACAAACACAAACTTTGCCTCTTTATAATAATTAGTATAGATTAGACTTCAAAAGTCGTGAAGCTTTATAAACTTTTCAGTAAATTACAGACATCCGGAAAGGAAGTAAACACGACTTCATCCAGAAAAGGAAAGTTGTGGGTAATAAGGCCGCTTACGTCACCGAGCCAGGCCGTGGACTCGTGGTGCGAGTGTGAAAAGCTTTCACAGGCGTGCTCTCAAACCGACGCGTATTGTTCAACTTATATTACGGTTTGAACGACCAATTGTTGTGTGTATTTTATGCATATTTTCAGCTCTTGCATAATATTCGCAATGCTTATCCTCAGGTGAATGAACCGATCATATTTTACTTGCTTCGATAGATTTATTGCATTTCTTCAGGTGTTTTGTTTTTTTACTTCAGAACGCCACCATTCACGATTATAGATTTTAAAACACAGGACATTTATTATCCCAGTAATACAATGCCCCGGTTTCGTGAAAGCCTTAGTGTCCCTAAAGGGACATACTGCGATAGTCATTCTGCGATAGAGACATTCTGCCATTAGAGACATTCCGCGATAGAGACATTCCGCGATAGAGACATTCCGCGATAGAGACATTCCGCGATAGAGACATTCTGCCATAGAGCCATTTTGCGATAGAGACATTCTGCGATAGAGACATTCTGCGATAGAGACATTCTGCGATAGAGACATTCTGCGATAGAGACATTCTGCGATAGAGACATTCTGCGATAGAGACATTCTGCGATAGAGACATTCTGCGATAGAGACATTCTGCGATAGAGACATTCTGCGATAGAGACATTCTGCGATAGAGACATTCTGCGATAGAGACATTCTGCGATAGAGACATTCTGCGATAGAGACATTCTGCGATAGAGACATTCTGCGATAGAGACATTCTGCGATAGAGACATTCTGCGATAGAGACATTCTGCGATAGAGACATTCTGCGATAGAGACATTCTGCGATAGAGACATTCTGCGATAGAGACATTCTGCGATAGAGACATTCTGCGATAGAGACATTCTGCGATAGAGACATTCTGCGATAGAGACATTCTGCGATAGAGACATTCTGCGATAGTCACATTCTGCGATAGAGACATTCCGCGATAGAGACATTCTGCCATAGAGCCATTTTGCGATAGAGACATTCTGCGATAGAGACATTCTGCGATAGAGACATTCTGCGATAGTCACATTCTGCGATAGAGACATTCTGCGATAGAGACATTCTGCGATAGAGACATTTTGCGATAGAGACATTCTGCGATAGAGACATTCTGCGATAGAGACATTCTGCGATAGAGACATTCTGCGATAGAGACATTCTGCGATAGAGACATTCTGCGATAGAGACATTCTGCGATAGAGACATTCTGCGATAGAGACATTTTGCGATAGAGACATTCTGCGAAAGAGAATAATTAATAGCAATATTACCACTGCAAAAAAAGTAATATGATCCCGTGGTACAAATATAGAAGAAACATGCGGACGAATACGCACAGGCAATACCTATTTTGAGTTTTAAGCTTTTTGTAGTTTTCAAGTTGTTTCTCAGCCAATCGATTGGCCACGGAAATGTTATTTTACCTATTTATGCTTTTAAAAGACCATTTATAAAGATACCATTATAAATACTCATAGCTCGTGCACAGCGGACGTGATAAATAGGAAATAGGGCCACGAAACTCACACTACATTCAATTACGTCAAGTAATACAACACTTTTGTAATGCGATCCTTTGTAAGAATTGCTAGTGTAGCGGAAATATGTCCGGGGAATGTTAACAGCCTACTTACTGCAGAAACATTTTTTTTTAGCCGACTTCAAAATTGAGGAGGTTCTTAATGCGGATCATATGTTTTATATTATGTACGTATATAATCGTATGTATCGATAACTCGAATGTTTCTGGTACGATTTCTGTGATTCTTTCTTTATTCGATGCAGAAAAAAAAAATTGTTCGGTCAGCCAAACGTTACTTTTTTATTTTATAAGCATTTTTGGTCATCTTGTATATTTTTGGATGATTTGTTTAAGGTCTCTACGGAAGAATTTGCGTTAAATATCTGAACTAAAAAGGATAAAATAAAATATTTAAAAGTAGTAGTAAAAAAAGTAGCCTCTCGCTTGGATTTTCTCCTGTGTCGTGGGTGCGTTTACAAATATTTAAACTCATAGTCACCAACACTGGATTCTAGTGCATGTAAGTTGAGCGTATCCGGAACAACTACACTTAGGTATTACTATTATGCATGTATAGAGTTTTTTAGGTTACTAGTACCATGGCTGGCTCTAGTTACAATTTGATTAATCGCTTTGCTTTGTCTCTCATTCTAGAAGCGTTTATGTAATAAAGATGGAAGCATTTAATCTGTTTAGCATGAATTGTTTATTTTTGCTCTTAATACTCACTCGACTTTATAAATATTAAGTGTGTCAATTACTTTTTGGGGCGTTACAACTTAGTTCCGATGCATAACATAATATTTTTGTTTGTAAAATCGTTTTTCTAGAAAACGGTTAATTAATTTTATGTAAATATTTATTAAATTAAAAATAACAAATTAATGACGACACCAAAAGCATATAGTCTCTTTAAAAAAAACATTTTCCTGCAGTAGGTTTTTTCCCATATCGTGGGTGCGTTTCCAAACATTGAAACTCACATATACAAACACCCAGACCAGGAACAACTACCTGCAGGTCACAACAACATTTGCACCATGCGGCAATCGAACCCGCGACGTTTCAAGTTTAAATTTGATGCTGTACTTCATTTCATATAGCAATGTGTTTGTAACTCAAGTAATTAATGTCCAAGTAATAAGACTGGCTCTTGTTTTTCTTGAACTTTCGGTACTTTAGAAGGTCAGTAGTACAGTGGTTACTAGGTCATCATGTAGTAATTCAACCTTTATTTTTAGGGTTCCGTACCTCAAAAGGAAAAAAACGGAACCCTTATAGGATCACTTTGTTGTCCGTCTGTCTGTCCGTCCGTCTGTCAAGACCCTTTTTCTCAGGAACGCGTGGAGGTATGAAGCTGAAATTTATATCAATTACTCAGGTCTACTGTCCCTTGAAGCTGTGAAAAAATCAAACTTCTAAGCCAACGCAATCAAAAGATACAGCCGTTTATGCCGCAAATTTTCGACACTTGTAAGGGAATCAAAACCTACAGGGTGCTTCCCGTGAACTCAGAATCTTGAAATTTGGTACGAAGCAACGTCTTATAGCATAGATAAAGAAAAAATTACGAAAACCATAAATTTTTAGTTACATCACATAATATATATTTTTTAATAATTTTAAACTTACTACCCATTTCCTCATAAACGCGTAGAGGTATTAAATTGAAATTCATACCAAATACTCAGGTCTATAATACCTTTAAGCTGTAACAAAATCAAACTTCTATGTCAACGCAATCAAAAGAAACAGCAATTTAAGCTGCATATTTTGAAACTCGCAAGTACTCGCAAGGGAATCAAAACCTAAAGGGTACTTCCAGTCGACCTAGAATCTTGAAATTTGGCATGAAGCAACGTTTTATAGCACACATAAAGGAAAAATTCCGAAAACCTTAAATTTTTAGTTACATTACAAAATATATAAACTTATTACTTTTTTCCTCATGAACGCGTAGAGCTATCAAGTTGAAATTCATATCAAATACTTAGATCTAATTGTCGGCGCAGTAATTACCTGGACTAGAATGACAGTTAACGATAAAGAGATCTTTGTCTTAAATTTATGCTCCTCCATCTTTCCCCATTGTAATGTTATGAATTTCATTTTGCAATAAAAATACCATAGTTATGACTCGATTGTCGTAATGAACGAACTTTGTAAACCTTGCAGGTTTGTACGGAACCCTCGGTGCGCGAGTCCGACTCGCACTTGGCCGGTTTTTGGGGACAGTCCATCTGCAACCATCTGTTAAAGAACTAATAAAGTTAAAAGTCTAAGAAAAAACAGCGTCGTCGTTACAAAAAAAAGTGTCAGCTTTGTTAAAAAAAAGCCACTTGTAATTTATTTTTACTTCCCATATTTTTGTTAACCACTTTTAATTGATATGAACTTGGTTATTTTAGGTTCTTTGACTTAAATACCTTAGTTGTAGAGAATTTAATTTGCAACGAAAACTGGAAAAACTTTTCTGTGCGACCAAATAGTTTGCCACATACGTATCGTATGTGTTCTTTGACAAATGCACTCAAATACTAAAAAAAAAGTGTTCAGTGGATCACTCCATACATTACAATTTTCTTTTTTATTGAAACCGCGAGCAGAAAAATCTCTATTAAAGAACCTCCACCCTACAATGTTATCACCAATCGCAAACATATTCGGATATCATACTAGTGTGCATAATGAATTAGCTTACGTCATCATTTTCCTGATTTAATTCAGAATTTCTAGCAAATGTGAGTTGTAGCCGGCAAATTTTGTAATAGGGCAATTCAAATGATTAAAAAAACGACGGGTTGCACTCTGGGAGTGCCGGCAGAAGTGAAAACTTGAATAGTAATTGTTGGAAATATCTTGTGAACAGATTTTAGTAAAACTCGCAAAAATGGTTGACTTTTTATTTCAATAATTTTCCAATGTGACGTACATCTTTTATAAACAATGTTACCTAGCAACGAATGTCACACGAACATTCACGCAAGCGCCCTGCGCCGTCCTACGCTTTTTCGGTCAGGGTCACGTGTCCTGACGCGAGTTCAAGATTTTATACCCATTACAGAAAAAGTGCTCAACGCCGCTAAAGAAGTTTTCACTTCAAAAATTTAAATGCACGACTCAAACCGGTGTGCGCGTACCGATTACACACGAACGGATTTGTGGAGCAAAGTTGCGCGGAGCAGAGATCTAAAATGCATCTGATAAAGAGATACAAATCATCCACTTCCTTGTTTAATTAAATCACAATTCACAAAGATTTCTGATTATTTGGGGAAAAAAGATTATTTACGAATCAACCTTATTATATACCAATAAATGAATGTGCAGATGAAAAAATCTGCTCAAAAGTCATGAAAGATCCTCGTGGTTGTTGTGTATTACTAATTATCTGAAATTAAACCTTATTTCGTCGTGGCTTCTAGAATTTATTTAGAGAAAAAGTATGATCTATCACTGTAGTGAATTCAAGCTCAACCTTAATTTATGCATAGCTGCTTTGAATTATTCAGAGGTAAAAAACATTATTGGTTGAACGCAGGCTGAATATCAATTCCAATCCTTGTAATTGTGATGCCAGTGTAATTTTTCAATACTCCTGTCCTGCACATAGTGCACTGTGATGGGCCTACCACATGCACAAGCCACAGTTCTGCCTGCGCAAGCTTCTCGCATGAAAAAACTGCATTACCAGACGGCACAGTTAAGTACGCGCAGGCCACATTCTTGTCCAAATTGTCGGCGTGGAAACAACAATGTTTCCCAGTGAAGAATTATTTTTTCTGCTACGATTTGTCAAGTGTTTGCTAGTAAAAAAAAAACAGCAAAAGTTGCGCATACAAAATTTCAAGCAAGTCGAAAAATACGCAGGCCGCGCTGTGGGGTTGGCGCGTGATACAGTTTTACCAACCACACGCATGGTGTTCCGTGTACAAACCGGCTTGCGCAGGCAGAACTGTGGTGAAGCTTGTGTGAATGGTAGGCTTATAAGGCTTATATCTGTTCACTACCAACAACGTCTTTAATTAATGTGGCAGATTTCTGGACGATTTGTTGAATCGAATAATAAGGTGATAAAGGGAATCATCGACACTACGAAAAAGATCCTTAGGTGTTTGTATTAGTACTTATCTGTCAACGTAACTCAACATAAGTCAGCGCAAGTATTGTCAGTCCTCCGAGAGTGTGCACCAGGTGTTATGCGGAACCCTGCGAATATGTGTGCGTGTTACGTAAGTGGCGTACGTGAGCTCAGCCACATTGTCGGTCGCAACGCCAACGCCGACCGACGCGGTGGGATGCGTCTGCACAGACGGAGCGCATAATATCGTGCCCTTAATGTTTAACATTTAAATTTATTAAGTACGGTACTTTTTTGTAACACATAGGTTTCGCCATGCTAAGACGATCCCGATCCATAAATGGTCATCTTAAATAGGAATGGGGGCCGTAAAATGATGATGAGATTTCAATTTTCGAGAGCGGTTTTCGATGCATATCGATCTACATATAAATCGCTTAGCTAAATAGATTTTTGGACGGTTGAAGTATGAATTCTTTAAAAAAAAAACCGGCCAAGTGCGAGTCGGACTCGCGCACCGAGGGTTCCGTACAAACCTGCAAGGTTTACAAAGTTCGTTCATTACGACAATCGAGTCATAACTATGGTATTTTTATTGCAAAATGAAATTCATAACATTACAATGGGGAAAGATGGAGGAGCATAAATTTAAGACAAAGATCTCTTTATCATTTAAGTAATCCTTTATTTTATATTAACACATATCATTTATCTATAATATAACTGAAACACTTATACTAGCCTTGCAGCAGACTTGCGAAAGTTATTTTATTAAAGTTATTTATTTACTAAGTTTTTTAGTCACTATTTAGAAATCTGGTTCAAAAATATTAATTACGTATTAAATTTGAACCAGACCTGTAAATGGTGACTGAAAAAGTTATGAATAGTACCACATTGAACATTGAAGTTCGAAAAAACGTTATCAATAGTTGTACAACTTCGTGTAGTGCTACTGTTTATTAACGGAAACATGTTTATGGATGAAAAATATGTGGAAATTCCATTTTGGGGATTTATTCTAAAATCTATATTGAAGTCTCCCACAACAATCAGACGAGAAGATGAAGTGTACATATTGAGGTTGCTGCCGAATATTGTTGTATTTATACATTCTATTGCAACATTAATTTGACATTGTGGTGACCTATATACAGTTATCACTCTGATATTAAACATTTCAAAATGCAAGCATTCACAATGGCCGTTTGCAGCGCTAATTCCCTTGCGTGTAGTTGCGAGTTTCAAAATATGTGGTATCAATGGTTGTACTTTTGCGTTGACTTAGAATTACTTTTTTCACGGGTTAAAGGCAATTAGATCTAAGTATTTGATATGAATTTCAACTTGATAGCTCTACGCGTTCATGAGGAAAAAAGTAATAAGTTTATATATTTTGTAATGTAACTACAAATTTAAGGTTTTCGGAATTTTTCCTTTATGTGTGCTATAAAACGTTGCTTCATGCCAAATTTCAAGATTCTAGGTCGACTGGAAGTACCCTTTAGGTTTTGATTCCCTTGCGAGTACTTGCGAGTTTCAAAATATGCAGCTTAAATTGCTGTTTCTTTTGATTGCGTTGACATAGAAGTTTGATTTTGTTACAGCTTAAAGGTATTATAGACCTGAGTATTTGGTATGAATTTCAATTTAATACCTCTACGCGTTTATGAGGAAATGGGTAGTAAGTTTAAAATTATTAAAAAATATATATTATGTGATGTAACTAAAAATTTATGGTTTTCGTAATTTTTTCTTTATCTATGCTATAAGACGTTGCTTCGTACCAAATTTCAAGATTCTGAGTTCACGGGAAGCACCCTGTAGGTTTTGATTCCCTTGCAAGTGTCGAAAATTTGCGGCATAAACGGCTGTATCTTTTGATTGCGTTGGCTTAGAAGTTTGATTTTTTCACAGCTTCAAGGGACAGTAGACCTGAGTAATTGATATAAATTTCAGCTTCATACCTCCACGCGTTCCTGAGAAAAAGGGTCTTGACAGACGGACGGACAGACGGACAACAAAGTGATCCTATAAGGGTTCCGTTTTTTTCCTTTTGAGGTACGGAACCCTAAAAATATAATAATGTACATATATGGAACGATTTTGGGGCACCGATGTTAGATGGGGTCACCATCTAACATCGGTGCCCTAAAATCGTTGTTCAAACGGGGATACCTCTGTAATTCTACTTCAATAGTTTGAAAAATGTGTATAACTACATCATCAGGCGTATTAGCTACTATCTACTTCATGTAGTTTCAATTAATGACTGTGATTATTCAATTAACGATTCATGTAGTTGGATCTAATGCCTTTAGCATTTAATTACTGATTTATTAGTGATGTATTTAATGGATTATAATGACCACATCCAGGAATTAACTCATTATGATTTGATGGTTTCTAATAGAACCTATTTCCATTTTGTTTTAATTAATGTATTGCTCTTTTATTTTTGTTTCTTATAAGCTGTCGTCTTAATTAGATTTTTTTAAAGTTTAAATCTGCCTAGTGTAGAGTCCACGCCACGACTGTAGTCCTTAAGACGCGGCTCTAGTGTCTATGTATTATATCAAATTACATTAAAATATAAGATCATGAATTTTCCGCAGGTTGAGTGATGGCGCGGAGTCTTTATCTAAGATATTTAATTGAATATGTTTGAGGTCTATTTATGGAATCGTTGGTTGATCTGACACGCCCATAACTATTTACCAGTTTTAGTTTTTTGTTTTATCAAGTAGACTAGTTTACATAACCCTTTTAAAGCCTCGTGCAGACACATGCGATTATACGAGCGTGACGACATCACTGTTGCCGCGCGCGGTTCCTTGCCGCATTGCTGTTCACACAGGAGCGCGAAAGCACCGCGCCGCCGTGATGAGGTATGCTAATTATGCTGAGACTAGACGGGCCGGCCCGCGACACAGCGCGCGCGCGGCGCGCGCCACGCGGCGCGTTGCCGCAGGACCAAGCCCTGCCAAGAGAGGTGAACCCAATCGTAGTACGTTTAGATTGGAAATTACATTGGCATCTTGCGCCAGCGCGCGTCACGCGCGCGCGGTTTTATACGCAGCGGGCGGCGAAGCACCCTTAAGTGCCACAGAAATATAAACTCTAAATGTATTAGGGTAAGGACACGAGGAGCCGGCGCGCGACGGGAGTGCGCGCGGTGCGCGCGCGCGGCGCGCGTGACGCGGCGCGTTGCTGCAGGACCACGCCCTGTCAAGAGAGGTGAACCCAATCGTAGTACGTTTAGATTGGAAATTACATTGGCATCTTGCGCCAGCGCGCGTCGCGCGCGCGCGGTTTTATACGCGGCGGGCGGCGAAGCACCCTTAAGTGCCACAGAAATATAAACTCTAAATGTACTAGGGTAAGGACACGAGGAGCCGGCGCGCGACGGGAGTGCGCGCGGTGCGCGCGCGCGGCGCGCGTGACGCGGCGCGTTGCCGCAGGACCACGCCCTGTCAAGAGAGGTGAACCCAATCGTAGTACGTTTAGATTGGAAATTACATTGGCATCTTGCGCCAGCGCGCGTCACGCGCGCGCGGTTTTATACGCGGCGGGCGGCGAAGCACCCTTAAGTGCCACAGAAATATAAACTCTAAATGTACTAGGGTAAGGACACGAGGAGCCGGCGCGCGACGGGAGTGCGCGCGCGGCGCGCGTGACGCGGCGCGTTGCCGCAGGACCACGTCCTGTCAAGAGAGGTGAACCCAATCTTAGTACGTTTAGATTGGAAATTACATTGGCATCTTGCGCCAGCGCGCGTCACGCGCGCGCGGTTTTATACGCGGCGGGCGGCGAAGCACCCTTAAGTGCCACAGAAATATAAACTCTAAATGTACTAGGGTAAGGACACGAGGAGCCGGCGCGCGACGGGAGTGCACGCGGTGCGCGCGCGCGGCGCGCGTGACGCGGCGCGTTGCCGCAGGACCACGCCCTGTCAAGAGAGGTGAACCCAATCTTAGTACGTTTAGATTGGAAATTACATTGGCATCTTGCGCCAGCGCGCGTCACGCGCGCGCGGTTTTATACGCGGCGGGCGGCGAAGCACCCTTAAGTGCCACAGAAATATAAACTCTAAATGTACTAGGGTAAGGACACGAGGAGCCGGCGCGCGACGGGAGTGCCTGCGGTGCGCGCGCGCGGCGCGCGTGACGCGGCGCGTTGCCGCAGGACCACGCAAGCTGACAATCCCGTGTGTCCAACAGTATTACAAATAAATAATAATAAAAACCTCAGAGATAGATAAAACAACGATTATTAACATGCAATTTTTATTAGTATTCAATTCACAATACAAATTAGTAAGTCAGTAAAGCAAACATCCTCAAACTTACACTTCGCCTTTTTATAAATAAGTACGTTTTTATAATTACTTTTGCCTAGCCTACTAATAACTTTTTTATTTAATAAATCATTTTCTGCTCTTTTTAAAAAGTAATCCCGTGATATGGGGCATAGCCACTTTATTCTTTCGCTGTATGAAATCAGTGTAAGTACAGTCACGAGCAACTTACTCGTTAAATACTTTACAAGCATAGACGTCGACCTATAGGTCAAATTAATTTGAAATAATGCCGGAAACTAAAAACAAAACACAAAAAAACACTTGTTTAAAACAATTTGAACCGTTCTAACATTTAAAATAAACTGTTTTTTTCCAACCCGGCTCGTGACTAGGGTTGCCATACGTCCGGAATTTTCCGGACAAGTCCGGAAATATAGGTCTTTGTCCGGAATTCGGGGGGAATCTTAAGGGCCTATACTACCTCAAATAGCTTAGCAGAATCCTTTGATACGCCCAAAGTACTGCAGCATTAACTTTGAAATAAATATATGGTAAAGTTGAGGATTAATGCTAGGTCTTATGTTAGGCGAAAACACGATTCCATAAAATTTTCTCGATAGAAAAAAATCCCAAAGTTACCTCTAAACTGAACAATAAACAGCTGGCAATCATACAATATTTCAAATTAGATCATGAAACTTTTTATACTAACTGAACTAACTATAAAGCAGGGCTTATGTTATTTACTTTTTTGAATTTCCTTTTTTTTCGCCGTAAATTAAATAACTCATAATATCGGCCATATTAAAAGTGTGTTCCCTGACGCGCGCCACCCGCCTTCAGTCCTGCTCCGGCTTCCGTACGGGAGGGTTGTGTCGTTTTGCGCTCAGGACACATTACGCAACAGAACGACGTAAAATAAAAATAGGAAATTGCGTGAGGTACAGTGTTTGCGTAATGGGAAATAACCGAAATAAGAAACGACGGGGTTGGCTTAGTAAGTATCTACCGACCTATCTATTTCCAGTATTAGTAATAACAAACATGTAGGTAAATATGTATTAGATATATACGTTTGGAAAAGTTTCTGCATGTGTGGGTAGACCAGGTACTTACCATACATACCTACTCATATTTTTTTATAACTTTCTAAGCGCTTGGCGACTGCAGGACGGGTCGCGTGTTCGATTCCCGCTTGGACATGTGTTATTAAGTGATAGCCTATAAATAGTTGTGAAGACTTGAGTGTGTAATTGCACTGTCTACGTATCAAAAGAAATAACTTTAGGGCAACTTTTATCTAAAAATAGAATTACCCAAATAGGTTTATTTTTATTTTGACAATATACAACAAAATATAAGTTTTACATTTTTATAAGCCCAATACCTATTACTCCGATTGCTCCTGATAAAGACGGTGCAATTACAAACTCAAGTCTTCGCAACTATTTATGGGCCATCACATAATAACACATGTCCGAGCGGGAATCGAACCCACGACCCGTCCTGCAGTCGCCAAGTTCACCTACACTAGCTGTAAGAAAAACCAAACTATTGCTTACTTCACACACAGTCGGACGTGCCAGTCACACGGTGCGCGGCACGGGCGCGGTGAGTTTACTTACCTGGTGACTTATCCGACTGTAAGGGCCGATTACACTGCGCTACATCTAGTGCACTACGTCATGTAGGGCACTAGATATAGTGAAGTGTAAATGTATGTAGGAATGTAGGACCCTAACTTAGGGCGGCAGGGAGAGCCCGACCTGCCTACATCGCCTACATTACTACATGTAGTGCAGTGTAATCACAAGTAGGGAGGTAGTGCGCCTACATAGGAAGGTCAGTCGCGCCGGCACCCGACCGATGCGAGTGTTTGTGTGCGTTTAATTGGCAAAATGACTATGGAAAAAGAAACTTTATTAAGTATTTTAGATTTATACAAAGAGATGCCATTCTTATGGGATAAAAATAATCCCGATTACAAGAATAAAGAATGCCGGCATAAAGGGTTTAAAGTTTTACTGGAAATATATAAGAAATTTGATCCGAGAACAGCGAGAGCAATGCCAATTTTTTGCAATTTTGAAAGCACGGGTGCCATGGTTGGTGTATTGTATTAGACTGGGTTAGGATTCCCTACGAAGTGCAGTGTAATCAGAACGCCATTTATGTAGGGCCCTAGCTAGATCACCAGCTAGTGCACTAGATGTAGCGCAGTGTAATCGGCCCTGTAGTGCTAGGTACAAGTTGTACCTATGCAAGTTGTAAAATACATAAAAAAATATGAACCTACTGGTCGTACTCTAGTAGTTTAGCTAAATAATAAATATGATGATCTTTCCAGACGACGTCTATTACACACTACTGAAGATGATGTTGATAAAAAGAATATTCCAGTAAATTCGTGAGTATGTCCTACCTACTTATACATGTAAATGATCTGTTATTAGAACACAGCTATATAATAAGGTATAAAAAAAAGAAATATATTTCCAGTATAAGCTGAACTCACATTGTATAGGCATTCCGCACAATGAGAGGTCAGCTAATACTGGAAAGTGCAGCTTCATATATGTAGCCACGCGTACCCGCACCTGTATTTCTATAATAAATGTTGATAAATAATAATAATTACGTAGGTATATAATTATTCATTGTAACATTCGCAAGTATGATTTTATGGACGATTTCCTCCTTTTTTATTATTGTACAATTTTAGGGTTCCATATCGAAT
The DNA here is from genome assembly GCA_943136025.2 of Agrotis puta. Taxonomy (NCBI): domain Eukaryota; kingdom Metazoa; phylum Arthropoda; class Insecta; order Lepidoptera; family Noctuidae; genus Agrotis; species Agrotis puta. The sequence goes on from OW964187.2 coordinate 10,923,058, forward strand.
TGATAAACAAAAATATATAAGTTCTATAGGTCAGTATTATTATACCAGCCACTTGTGATTGTTACAGGACCCAAATTTCTCCGATAGATGTAGAAATAAATTCGAACGAAACAAATGTTCATACATTACAAAATATTGAATTGTAAGTATCATACGTACATTACCGTTTTGTACTAACGCGTAACAATTACTATCACGAAATTATTTTCGAGTTCACAAACTTTTTACATTGTCGTAATTTTTAGGGTTCCGTATAACAAATGTTGCGTTTTCTTACAGATCACAACAACCACATGAGGACACAAACTGTGCACTGAATATACATAGTGACGAAAAAATATTGGATCCGTAATTTATTTATTATATATACAAGTACAAGGACAACTTCATATAACTGGTAGGCAAAAATGTATTTTCGAAATATGGTCTGGATGCGACAAAGACGTCAAAGTTGAAAGTATAGAGAGAGATAATCAATATTGGCAAGAAATGGAACCAAAATTAGTAAATTTTTATCTGACATGCATGTTGACTGAGCTATACGATCCCAGATATGTTCGAAATATTCTCATTAAAAATTTAAGTGAATTAAATGTTATGTAATTTTGACAATGTGTAATAACTTATGGTAAAAACCATATCTACCCTACCCACCTTTTTTTATCGTGGTAAAATCATCAAATGAGTCCTCCCACTCAGGGCAGGGCGGGAGGGACTGTCAGAGTTGTACTGACTAAAATCCACGGTGTCCTTCAATAGCCCTTTACGTACCGGGGTCACGGTCACGGTTAGTCCCGCGACCACCTACCTAGCTTATACTACCTACCTACCCTATCCTACCTAAATACTTACCATTTTACCTTTTCTACATCCTAGCCAACCTACCTAACTAGGTAGGTTGGCTAGGATAGGTAGGTAGGTATGTAGTAATTATGTACGTAGGTAGGAACCTACGTACATAATTACTACATACCTACCTAAGTATTCTACCTAAATTAAATAACGTTTTGGGGATCCAATATGGCGCCCTCTAGGGGATGAGAAGTCGTCTACGAAAAAAAAATTTTTTTCGCACAGTATCGACATGGGTATCAAATTAAAGGGCTTGATGAGCACATTTAAAATATGTAAACATCATATAGCTTTTACTAGCTACTTTGCCTGTTTTTAACGGTTTCAACATGGGTATCAACAAAAGCAATGAAAAGGCTTAATGAGTACATTTGAAATTCACTCGCTTCTTTGCTTTTATTATTATATCAAATAACCCCAAAATAGTATAAATAAAAAATAAGTTAAAAATAACTAAAACCCGACTACGAAAAAATCGTGCACTGAAAAGTATAAAACAAGAAGAACCCGTGGTCGTATGCCACCTAGCCAATAAAGATTGTGTGAATCAACCGCAGGTGGATCAATCACAGATTTCAATGTAGTAATATAATATTTAATTAAAAGGATTTGTCAAAATTCTTACGGGAACGGGAAAAGATAAATAGCATAAAGTTTGTGCGCGAACGAAGTCGCGGGCAAAAGCTAACAGGTCATAACATAAATAAAAATCTACATTTAAGTAGGTCTAATGGCACCATTTGCACTGTTAGTCAACTGACTTTCTGTTTCGTAGGTATAATATTACTCTGTCATCTATCTCTATCGCACTTGTTGATACAGAAATTGTTGTCTTACTCTTTCTTTTACGACGCCATATTTTAGAATCGTAATGTTTTATTTGTGAAAATATTAGGATAAAGAGTATATTTACGAATGATATGTGATTCCTAGACTTTTAGAGGTCTTGCTTGTATAATTCGCACAATATCTCATAACACACGACGGCATTTTCGTTGGTTTTGAGTCAGTTTTAGTTTTGATTCACTCGTGTTTACGTAAAGTGCACTCGCTGACGCCGGCAACGTCGCACTGAGGTCAAGGTTTGTCACTTAGCTACATTTTAGTGTGTCACTTGCTGAGCGCTTATAACGTATCTACACTTTTTTACATATAATATCATTGTTTTTAACAATGAAAACGTTTAATTTTCTACATTACAATTAAGAGTGGAGCTATATTTTATCCGCGAAACTCAAATAATGTAAAGCTTTTGGTCGAAATTAAAAATTCAAACGCGAGTTTAGTCGCGTGAAAACAAACTTTTTGAGGAATTTATAAGTGTTTAAATTTTTATATAATATTCTATGTTTATGCAAAATTTTAAGTTTATATCTTAAGAAACAAATAAGTTATAGATTTTTAATCAGCAAATGACCCATTCGTTCCATAGTGCAGCCACGTGCAGCGCACTGCGCTCTTTGATCTAGCCGAAGCTTAAAAATAATGCACATTTTTCTAATATTTGGTTTGCCGCGCCGCTATGCAAAAATATCAAACGATTATACAGCTCACATGGAAGGACTTAAAGTTCAAATTTCATTGTCGATTTGTACAGCACGCGCGGCGACGCGGCTACTTCAAAGGAATAAATTACGCGCGGGCGATTTCGTTTGAAGAATTATTGGATGGAATTTAGACCCTTATTTTTATAACATTAGCAGTGTAATTCAGTTGTGGATCGGCGCCTACTTCAAAGAAAGTTACGCGCCGGGCGTTTTCGTTTGAAGAATTATTGGATGGAATTTAGACCTTATTTTTATAACATTAGCAGTGTAATTCAGTTGTGGATCGAGACAATAGGTTTCTCAGAAATATTACAAAAATAAATATTTTTGCCCTACAATTTTTTTCGGCATCCTTTGAGTTACCGTCGTGTACAACAATATTGGACCTATTTTTATTTAGTTAAGCTTGTAATTTAGTTGTGCAACCTTGTTATCGCTGCGATAACGCATGAAACTAAGCTAATTAATCGCTAAAAAAGCTGTTCTAATCGTGGTATAGGCCGGGTCTCCACAACTCGTCTCCACTGCGCATCGTCCGCGCACAGGTCACATCTCAGCTTCCATCGCGCCATACAAATACCTATTACACTTCTCAGCACAGCAGTCTCCACTGAAGCTGAGCAGAGCAGAGATGTGTCAATAACACAATTCTATTGGTTGTTTACAATACATCTCGAATCCGCTCAGCTCGTCGCAGCTTAGGTGTTGTTATCAATATTACGACGTAACAAAAATTAATATTACTACGTACAGAAGAGTCACTTCGCAAAAACAATCAAACATAATGTGTAAAATCTATATTCGAGAGAATAAAGTACATTTTAACTGGCGTCCGCATCGCACACCTACTTTTATAAGAGCCTTTGCGACCTATTATTGTTATAATTATTTTTAAACATTTCATCTTACAAAAAAATAATACCTAATATCACAGAATATGTAATAGTACCTAAAGGTACAGAAGCATTACTCCCAAAAAGAAAACAAACAAATGTAAAATCTATGCACGAAAGAATAGAGTCCATTTTTACTTGCACCCGCATCACCCACCTACTTTTATAATAGCCTAAACTTCCCGTGCGCAAGCAAAAATGAACTGAATAGTGACGCGCGAGAGTTCATTTTAGTTTATCTGACGCCAACGACATTAAAAGGTTACTGTCGGTCAAGCTCAATAGGGTTGCGACTCGCGAGTTTGGGCCACTGTCTTCGCGCTACCAGCACATTTAATGAATTTCGTTCTTCTTCCAATTTTATTACGTTAGTTTTGTGGCACAATAATAAATCTAACAAACCTGCGGTCTTTGTTTACATCAAATATCAAAGATTTTAAAACGTTGTCAGAAACAAAACGATTAGTTCCGTTTCAATCCGTTCTGGCCAAGTTGTAGTCATAACTTTAAAGATCGATTGTTATCGTTTACGGCAAAATAGGTAACTAGTCCTTATCATTTCATTCATTTCATTGTCACAGGCCCCGTGTTGCGTGTCTTTGTAGGTAAGTAGGTAAAAAAGTCGCGAAGAGAATTACCATTATGAATTACGATCGCTGACCTTGAATGCGTAGTGTAGCCATTTTCTGAGTTTGAACGTGTCTAAACAATAACGTAAACATCTTCCTACTTTCTACCGATCATAATTCGACCTACCTACGTATTCAGCTTAGGTGAGTGAGAGTGATGTCAGGTTTGATATTCGTCTATTTTATTTATCTTGGTCGTCTTGTAGGCCAAATTTGTAACCTACCTAATCATACTGATCATGATTACTAGCCGGTACTTGAATGACATTAATAAGCACACCACAAGCAGGTAGATAGTTTTTTGATCATTATTAAATATGTACTACATAGATAAATATTCACTTTTTTCCTTACCTTTCGAAATCACGCGGTAGAGTGTGACACGTTCCTATCGCTGTCATTATTTAAACAACCAAACGTTATGCAGTATTTTCTTTTCTTCATCATATATATATTTTTTTAAACTTATGCATAAATACAACCAAACACCAAACTTAAATATTATTTAAGTAAGCGCGTGCGTAGTGGGCGGCGCGCGGCAACCGACTAAATGGCCACTACGAAGTGGCCCCCGCCAATGCTTGCAGTTTTATACCTACACCGCGGAGTGAGCCAGGCCTGCTAATATTTAAAAATATTTTTTCAAATGTTAGGCTATATATTTTATTACCTCATCAATATCATAACGTCACATTTGCCACCCGAGTCATGCTGTCTCCGGCCGACTGGGGCGCGCATAGGGTTGCCATACGTCCGGAATTTTCCGGACAAGTCCGGAAATATAGGTCTTTGTCCGGAATGCGGGGGGAATCTTAAACCGTCCGGAATTTCTACAAATAAGTGAAGAGTGAAATCAGGCAAAACCTTCAAACGAACAAACTCAAAGCGTCTACCACTGCGGCTGGGGTGGAGGGAGGACGCTGTCCTCTCCCTCACGCGGCCCGCCTCCTCCTACGAGAGCATGACTGCTTCGCAGTAGGAGGCGACCGCTTCCCACTCCGTCTCGCCCCGCAGCATGGCCTCGACCAATGCCGGGCGCGAGAGGTCTCCGCCTATCGCCGTCGTGAGGACACGGCGGTGCTCTGCCCAAGCGGGGCAGTCCTGCACCGTATGCTTCACCGTGTCCTCAGGACGATCCTCGCAGTGGTGACACCCAGGTGTTTCTTCCCTCCTTATCAGACACAGGTACCTCCCGAAACTTCCGTGTCCGGTGAGGACCTGCGTCATGCGGTAGGTAAGGACGCCGTGACGCCTATCGAGCCACTCCTCAAAGAGGGGTCTTACCGCCGCGATTGCGGCGTGCCCGAAGCAAAGATATTTAAAAGAATCATAGAGCGGGCATTGGAAAAATTGTCATACAAAATGTTTGTTGTCGAACGGCAGTAGGTAGCGCGATCTAGCTTCGAATAGAAAAAATACCTATTCAGATATATAATCCAAACATTTTTCAACTATTACACGGTAGATGGCGTTACATGAAAACTGGGAATCGAGGTATTATAGGATAAATCAAATTTATCGATAACATTATATAGACAAGTTTAACAACGAGCGACCTTTTCAAAATGTAAATTTTACTCTTTCTTCTCTTTTCAGGAGACCACTAGATATCCATAACACAGGATTATGCTGAGCGCAAAGCCTTCTTATTTTTGTTAATCATTATTTAGATTTATTATTTTTCTCATCACACTTGATCTTTTTGTATGTACAATCAACAAAGTTTAATCATGACCCATTTTGATAATAAATCGTTTGACTCGGTCAAAATAACAAAGATCAAGGTCGTTACCATGGATAAATAGACTTAATTGTATTTGAATGCCTGTAAAAAAATAAGCTTATGGTGGGACATAATTCAACTTTCTCGATTGTAGGTACCTTGTACATATTTCTTTGACAAATAAATCTATCTTATTACTTTGGAGTTTTAACTCCTTTTTCTGTATTATAGAACAAGTTTACGACGCGTGCCGGAATAGGACGTTGAGTTCGAGTTTCCAGCTAAAATCTTTCCATACTAACATTAATTTAATTCATGAAACAATATCGATAATTTAAATCGATAAACGGACTATTTTAATCCACTAGCTATGGTACTGCTTTTGAACAACAGAGAGCGTTTAGTACAACTTTGTCAAATGTTCTAGAAAAATCTAAGAAAGATCTAAATAAAACATTGACACACGCATACGACCTGTCAGGCGGACGTCTCAAACAAGACAAATTGACTTCTTACCTTACCTAACTTGTTAGTAACAAGTAGTGGATTACAAATTTTCTTCAATATAAAAACTAGTGCTCTATTTTTAATCTAATGTGCTTAGTAGTGACATCTATCATGTAATAGCTGAAATATATTCTGATGAATTATTTTAATACGTGGTTTTTCTATGCATCGCTAGAAAGCGCTACTGACCCACGGCATTAACATTTTTTTATCACAATATTCCCAAACCCCTCTATCGGGCACGCCGCAGTCGCGGCGGTAAGACCCCTCCTTGAGGAGTGGCTGGATAGGCGTCACGGCGTCCTTACCTACCGCATGACGCAGGTCCTCACCGGACACGGAAGTTTCGGGAGGTTCCTGTGTCTGATAAGGAGGGAAGAAACGCCTGGGTGTCACCACTGCGACAATCGTCCGGAGGACACGGCAGAGCACCGCCGTGTCCTCACGACGGCGATTGGCGGAGACCTCTCGCGCCCGGCATTGGTCGAGGCCATGCTGCGGGGCGAGACGGAGTGGGAAGCGGTCGCCTCCTTCTGCGAAGCAGTCATGCTCGCGAAGGAGGAGGCGAGCCGCGTGAGGGGGAGGACGGCGTCCTCCCTCCACCCCAGCCGCAGTGGTGGACGCCCACGGCGTCAGACGTCGCAAGAGGATCTCCGGCCATCGTAGGCGCGGGCATGCGGGCGGCGAGTAATGCGCGACTCGCTGTCCGATCATGGACCATGCCCGGGTCGACGGCGCGTTGTGTTCCACGCGCGCCTCAAGGAGTGTCAGCATAATGACGGGGCCTGTAGAGGGCCATAGCCTGCCGGGGTCGCGGGACTTTCCCATTACCGTAACCCCGGTACGTAAAGGGCTAGTGAAGGACACCGTGGATTTTAGTCAGTACAAGTCTGACAGTCCCTCCCGCCCTGCCCTGGGTGGGAGGACTCATTTGATGATTTTACCACGATAAAAAAAAAGCCCCCTCTATAGTTTTAGAATTAGGTGAAATCATGTCCATTCGTTTTAGAATTATGATATTTTCAATATGACAAAGCGTAACTGGGCAGATTTTCTTCTAAATATTTTTTTATGAGTAAAACAATGACACACGCATACGGCGGACGTTTCAAACAAGACCAAGACTAATTGACTTGTTACCTAGGGGTAACAAGTAGTGGATCACAATTTTCTTCGTGATATCTATTGCTCGTATATATTTTAATGTCTTTGATAGGGCCAGACGCCTATTATATAACGCGGGTGAAACCGCGGGCAGACGCTAGTCTTTACTACCACTATATAGTATAAAACAAAGTCGATTTCCGATGTCTGTCTGTCTGTCCTTATGTTTGCTTACATCTTTAAAACTACGCAACGGATTTTGATGCGGTTATTTTTAATAGCTAGAGTGAGGAAGGTTTATATGTATATAACACGCATAAAATAGTAGAGATTGCACCCGTGCGGAGCTGGGGCGGGTCGCTAGTTTATAATAATCCGCCGTTTGTCGTTGCGTTTATCGCGGCGGAACCGCGGTAACAAACTCGGTTCTATACAAAATGTTCTACAGATGGACTGATTCGTGTCGCCTGGCGTAACGCATTTGTCGCGCGTCAATCCTTCCGCAAGCCGTCGCAATAATAATATCAGAAACGCGATGCGCCGCGCCGCTTCAGAGTGAACAGATGTGGGCGTTTACATAGAAAATGGACTAAGTAGGTTTTTTCAACAATCGCCACGCGCGGATAACCGCGTGTGTCTGCAGGAGGCTTTACGTGTGCGATTTTCGTCACATGCATACCTGACCGGTGTCGTCGCAGCAGACGATGTCATCGGCGCACTGACACACCTCGAGTCACGTCTGCTTTGTCACTTTGCTCAAGTTACAACATATGCCGTAACGATTCTGTAAAGTTTAAGTTCATGATCTACTTTTCTAATTGTTGGTGTGTCTTCGGCTTTATGAGTTGAATTAATTTTTTTTTTAAACATGAGGCGTGACGTGCGCGATCATAGCCGAGGTCGTGCAGAACAAGAACTTTTGGAAAAACTTAGGTGAGGCCTTTGGTCAGTAGTGGGACAGTGTGGGACAGACAATAAAAACGACTTCCGTTTTAATGGAATGTCTTCTGGAGTAGTGTCCCTTGTCATTTTTGTTTTTATATTTTTCTTTGCAATAGTTGCCCTACGCGTATTCTTGGTCTATGTCGTGGCGGTGATTCCCATAGATATTAATTTATAATTTTCTTAATCCTGAACCCTTCTGAAAGTCCCTTCCGCTCTTTGCTGGAAATAATTTGATGATTTTCCCTTTAGTCCCTCCAGGACCACCAAAAATGGCATTATTCACTATCTACTTTTCCATTTACTGAATTGTTACAATAACTGCTAATGCAACATTTATAATGTTCTTTTTACCCTAGCAGTTTTAAACATTGTATTCTGAGGTCTGCTCAGTAATTATGTACTCCTTAAAACTTTATTTAGGAGGTACTATTACAGCTCTAACCTTACATAAAACTCAGGGGATTATAATCATTATGCAAGTATGTAATGTTTCATCTTGCAACATATTCAGAAAGTAAAACTACACATAAATCGAACACATACAAACTATGATATACAACAAATAACAATCACAAAAAAAGCAATTAAATCTAGCACTAATGAATGAATCCCACGTCATTCACATACAAACAATGTCACCATTAAGGATGTACCACCACACTTAGTAGTGAATAGAGAATGTTTGAAGAGAACGGAAAAACTCATCACGAGAGGGGAAGACATGTTGATGAGTTCCTTGGTAGACTTACTGGCATAGTTTTACATATTTTATTATGATTTAAGATGTAAATCTTAATAGTAGTTGTGGCCAACGGTTTTTTCCGCTACAACTCAAAAAATATCCCACGGGAGAACAACTCTCCTATGTTTTAATCCAGGTTGTAATCTTTCTGTGTACCAAATTTGATTCAAATCTGTTCTGATTTTGATTTAAATCGGTTTTGAGAGAGGACAGTCACAATCAGGACATTTGATTCAAATCGGTTTTGAGAGAAAGGGTAACAAACATCCATCAATCCATCCATCCACAAAAACTTTCGTATGAATAATAATACTAGCTGTTGCCAGCCAGCGGATTCGCTCGAAACAACCCCCCGGAACGCAAAGGACTATTGAAGGACACCGTGGATTTTAGTCAGTTCGAGTCTGACAGTCCCTCCCGCTCTGCCCTGAGTGATACTCATTTGATGACACCAAGCTTAAAAAAAAGTGTTTATCTAGGTTCTAGCCACCCATACAAACTTTCGCATTTATAATATAAGTAAAAAAAAGTAAGATAAAAAATAATAAGAAAGATAGTAAGAAGAAAGATGATTTATGGCTATTAATATTTATTTAAAAGTGTAGCAGTTGATTGTCAGGATAGTCAGCAGTCATTAGAAAAGTGAAGGAAGTAGGGAAGCTTCCAGATTTGTATCAATCAGCCATCTTGAATAGCGTCTTTGACTTAGAAAGTCTAATATTAGACCAGTTAGGTATGTTATCAAAAAATAAATGACACATATCTTTTATTTTGTTAAGTATTGACGAAGATACGACACTTAAAATCGCAAATACGACACAAGCAAGTATAGTTTTTACTTCTGACGTCACCAGCACTCTGGAATTTTAATACGTTATATCTTTGTAAATATGCATTGGTTTAACAAAAGAAAAAATACGTATCCATTATTTTTCTTAACTCTTACAGACGGTCTAATTAAGATTTATAATTTATTGATACTGTCAGCATACCTGTTCTCCGAGTTTTGGCTTATTTTCGGCCTCTCTTTCGTTGCTAAATAACCAATAGCAGTCAGAGCGTGAACCTCAATAATTTTATTTTTCATTAACTAAATTGGTAAATCTGAAATAGACGACAAAATTGCGCCACATTGATGTTAATGAACAGCAGGCCTATATCATGTCGTAACCAACCTAATAAGCCACACACAAAGTAATACTAACAATGTAATGTGTCAATAATGTAAATTAAATCACACCAATGTCACAGCTCTCATTATACAACGTAATGATTACAGCAGCTCGAGTATCTGTCAGTAGAATTTCATCAAACAAACGATAACATACCCCGCGACCCACAACTCCACATAAGCCACCTCGTAACACACATTACGAATGATCTGCGGGCTGGGGAGCGTGCGCGCGTGGGGCGGCGCGCGGCCGTCGCACGCGCACCGCCAGTCCACCACGCGGAGTCGCGTCGCGCAGCTGTCGCGAACCAACCGGAACACTACCCACAAATTACGTCAGTTCCATTTTTTTTAACTAAGAACCTCCTTCTCTATCTCACTTCAATCAATTAACTGTGAAAAAAAAATCATGAATTTCAATAGATGTTTCGTTTCGTGACTGAGTTCAGCAATTATATCGTTTCCACTCATTGTACCTGTAATGTGGTGTAATAGAGCCTTATCTAACGTAGCGTAATACGACTGGTTAATCTTGTCCATTATTGCATAACGTCATACTCCTTTTTCACCCTTGGATTGACGTAAGATGTTAGCGTGTGTTGTGATAGGTCATGTAATTTCAAAGCTCCTGTAGTTTTACGTGGCCCACGATAACGACTCGTAAGACGTAATCGTGATAACATCTAACAATAAATCGTGATCGTGATAAGGTCTCAGAATTTCTCGTTAACTTGATGTTAAACTTAGTAAAAGCTAAGAACGCTAAGTAATATAAGGGCGTGCTAAGTACAAAGAACTTATTTCCTAGCTTTATTGAAAATTTGTTACACGCTGAAAGTAATTTGAATAAAGTGTTTCGTGAGAGTGTTCACAGGCATTATTTCCTTACTTCCTTTGCTCTCAAAATTCAGATAGAAATTATATTTTAATCTTTTTTAGAACACTCTCGTTTTCGTTACGTTGAATTCTCATCATACTTTGTATTATTCTGGTTCATTTTAAGTGATTTAATGTTTCTTTGGCGTGACCTGTCAAATGGTAATCGTTGCTAACCTATTACGTCAAAAACAACGGTAATAGCTTCCCCAGCATAATACTGATGATTGGGTGTAATTAGCTGTATTTACTATTATATAACTGCTAAGTTTAATTCTTCTGACGCAAGCCTCTAACTGGAATGTATTTGTTGCAATTTTATGACATCGTTACGATTTTGACCCACATTCTTTTGATTTTTGGGACCTTAATTGCTTGAAGCTACAAATTAAGCCTAAACCCTAATTATTAATGACAGGTTAACAATAAACCATTGTGTAGCTACTGTGTTAAAGTTGCATTTAATTGCAATTATTTTTCAAGGAATCGTGATTTTTTATATTTTTAATACATGTCTTTGATGATTTGCCCCAAAAATCAGCTAGAATATCACTCCACTGAAACTTTCAATGAATTACTTGCAAACATCATCATCATCATCTTCCTGCCCTTATTTCATTTTACTTGAGGTCAACGCAATACGTTTTATTCTTCCATTATCCCATATCAAATGTCACTGAATAATTTACTCCTTTTTCTTTCATATCTTTCCTTAGACAATCCGTATATCTTTTCTTTGACCTTCCTCTCCCTCTCCATCCATCAACATTCATAATCCTCAGTACCGTACTCTCTTATAATATATGCCAAACATATCAGTCAAAATGCCCATAAAATCACCACAAATACGAGACCACAAAAGCCCACAGCTAATGAAACTGTCACCACATAATACCAGTTCTTATATTGTCACTTTTTCTAATTATAGGTTCGTCATTCAAGTTCAAAGTGCATCGACAGTGCGTGAGAAAACTGTCACAATACTCATAACAAGACATATTACTTTCGACTCGTCAAGAGATCATTCGCCTGTACTGGGTACTGAGTCCACTGAATGGAAGTCTGAAGCCACTAAGACTTCTAAGAGATCATTTGCCTTCATTGGGTACTGAGCCCACTGAGTGTAAGTCTGAAGCCAAAGAGGCTGCTGAGACTGCTGGTATTAAGGCTACTTACTAATCCTGCTGAGCCTACGACAACCAGTGAGTGCTGATCAGTGAAATTTGGTGTGTCCCGTGATAGTGAAGTTACTGTAGAACTATTATTCGCGTGTTTGGATGAAAATTGAGAGAAATGAAGGTGAGTGTCTTGTGTTTTACTTGTTAACATAGAAATAAAAATAGGATCAAACTTTAGTCATTTTGGTGAACAAGCTATTGAGGGTGATAATAACGTTACTCATTTTAGTAGACTTAAGAGAAACACAGTATATGTAGAGTCTATTCTGGAAAATTTTCTGGATTAATTCAAGTACATTACAATGGTCCTTGACGGAGAATCATGGCGAAGGCTTTTGCAAAACATTTATACAGTAAAAGATTCCCAAACATAAAACGTAAAATATAAACAGTCCCTTTAATCCATCGAACAAGAGCAAAAGTTACGTGGTCAAGTTTAAGCAATCAAAAACATAACATTACTTTTATTTACAAAAATTTCTTAATCGCGGAAATAATACAAAATTACAAACGTTTTTTACGTAATTCACTTCACATTCTCACGATTTTTGAGTGTAAACAAATTATCTTCGTAGAGACCTATACGCCGTGAACCATGGCATTGCCCAATAGAAGGTGTTATATGTTCTTCTAGAAGATATTCTGTGTCACAATATAAATATAAATAAAAGAGCAGTGTGCCAAGGCCGATGAATATCAAATTCAAATATTGCAGTGTTCTTGTGAAATGTAGTCGTTTTGTAGTTATCTCGGCAGCAGTAAGTGGCTGATGGATTCTGAATTCTTTTAGCGTTTTTTGTGTTACCAAATTATAGTTATGAATATCTATTTGGACATAAGAGGGTCAAGGTGGGTGGTGTCGTAGGTTTCAATCAATAGGATGAACTCAGTCTATCTTAGTTCAGAAAACAAGAGCCTCTTTCAAGGTCTTCTGCAGCACTTTGTCATTGTCAGCATGCAGTCTGTCCCAAGCTCTGTCTTAAGAGCTTCGGTGGATAAAGTTGACTATAAAATCAATATTGCAAAAAAATCACTTGGGCGTACTAAAGAATTCCCATCAATGGGAAGATTTTAATTTTCGGTATGGTTCTCTTTTTTTCCAGTGTCTATCGAGTATTTACTTTCAACTATATCGTCTTACTACACAAATCTGTTGAACACTTGTCTAACAAAACTGTCAACTGCAAAACGGCATTTAACGTTGATATAGTTGTTAACGTTGTCGTTTAGTGTTCAACAGATGTTTAACTTTTTGTGGTACGACGGATAGAGTCTTAAGTGTCTATTGCTCAACATAAATATCTTGCAATATCAGCTCTTGAAATTACAAATAATTTAGTTACACTGTGTGAAATCTGTGGTGCATAATGAGTCTGTGTAGGTAAGCTGTTTCACACCTGAACGTAATTAGACGTCTGTTGTATACTTGTGTATATAATTTGTTGCCATTCTCCAACAAATTGAGTCGCACGTTTACTTCCGACTCAAGATTAATGTTTCGACTAGAATCTTCTCCTTAGCGAGGGTAAAAGTGCATGTAAATCTTTGTAAGCGCTCAAGTTATGAGATAAGAGAGGTAGAACGTATAACCATCCTCAAATAAAAAAGTGAAGTGTTTTGAAGATTACTTCATCATGACCTAGTCCAATTCAGGTGCAAAATATTATCAATCATTCGAACGATTCAAATAAATGTGATTGCAATATCGACTAATACAAGTTGCAATGAACATTCAACCGTGTAATCTTTACCTATAGAATTCAAATTAAGTTGTGTTCATCTGTTAATATTTACTAATAAATACGACAAAATGAATTGAGATCTATATTTGCGAAGTGTAAAGTAAGGCTCCTGTCCCATCGCTTGCGATTTGCGAAAAGCGAGTAGATCTAAAAATCAGAAACGAGTTATTGGTTAATATTCCGCACATTAGCAGCTTTTTGGCGGTTCCTATTCGTGAAATCAGTCAGAAATCAGCTATCGAACACTTATTTCAAATATACCAGATACAGTTCTTTTGAATTGTAAAAAAACAAAAAGAGGTTATAATTTCAGCCACGAGCAAAACTACTGTTAATTCAATGGACTGACTGGACTGTAGATTGCCCATTCCAGAGCTTAGATCTCTAAGAAGAAAAGAAAAAACCATGGACACTTTTAACATAATATGTATCTCTTATACGAGTCCCAAATCAATAGAACGTTTCGAGAAAATAGTCGCCAGTTAGTCGCTTCCTCGTCAGCGGTGTGACATCTACCTTACAGGCGTCAAACCGCGTCGGCGCGGGCGCGCGCGCCGGTGAATCGTTTGATTATGCAAAACAGATACAAATCTCATTGCATCATAATACATAACAAATTATTGCATTTTTCTACATAATGGCTAGCAATAAATTAGATTGAACGATGTATGCGATGAATTAAGGCGTCTGGGATCAGAAACTGGTTTTAGAAAACTAGTTTAAGGAAATGAAGCGTAAAAATAAAATCTACGACGGTTTAAACTAAGAAAAATATTTTTTGGCCTAATATTCAACTGAATGCCTGCCGGGGTCGCGGGACTAAAACGGATTACCGTGACCCCGGTACGCAAAGGGCTATTGAAGGACACCGTGGATTTTAGTCAGTACAAGTCTGACAGTCCCTCCCGCCCTGCCCTGGGTGGGAGGACTCATTTGATGATATAACCACGAAAAAAAAAATATATTCAACTGAATAATTTCCCGTTCTTGTTTATTATCTTCATGAGGGAACGGCAAAGTAGCCTGGTCAAGACCTGCTGGGGAGCGGTGATTGCGCGAGCACACCCGTACCCCCGGCGCATGGGGCAATAGAGGACATTGTGTAGTTTTAGCAATAGTCAAACTTTCCCCGGGGATTCCATGAGGATTTTCACGAAAAACTGAACCTCCTTACCTTAGTATTAATGAAAGAATAGCTAGTCTAAAATATAATCGTTAATCAATTGCTATCAGCACCGTACAAACACATTCATGGTCCACTAACCACAGACGTAACTCAGTATTATAATAAGGAAGCGCCATCTGCGTAATGTACTCGTATCCTATTATCTTATTGAACATCACTAACGCACATTATATCATCTGGGGGCCTAAAAAGGCCACTAGCAGAAAGATTGAATCATATTCGTTTTATTGTCTATTTTATTCTATTTGTTATTTTATACAGAGCAAATAATAGAATATACTTATACGAATTTTAAGCAGGATTGAAAGTACTGGGTGGATTTTAAGTCAAAAATAAAGTCAAATCATATAAGTAATACAAGTAGGCATCGGTATAATTTACACGAACAATCCCTTCTACTCCACACAGGGCGGGAGGACTCATTTGACGATATACCCTCTCAAAAAAAAATGGATAACTCCATCTATGTGATAAAACTACACTTTAAATAAAATAAATAAAACTATGAACACACATGAAATTACTACGACTGACTAATGACATTTCACGTAGTCACCTTAGTTGGACATACAAAAGTGCGTTCTCACAGCACCTGAGTGTAACCAGTGACAAATAACAAACACGACGTAACACATAATAGTGCACCCGGGAAGTGCGCAGTAATGCGTTTGCGCAACTATAAAGCGGCCAACACACGGTTTAAGTGTCATTTCCAATTTTAAAACTGAATTCACTCATTTAGTTCAATTCAATTGTGTCTGTTCTGTGAAGTTGTCAAATGTTTTCAACAAATTGTTGTATGGTAGAATTTCTCAAATGTCAAATGTTTTTGTTTGAGAGACAGCGCTTTATTGTTCAAATTATATTCTAATGCGCATTATTGAAGTGAAAACTTCTTTAGCGGCGTTGTGCACTTTTTTTGGAAGGGGTAAAAATGTTAAACTCGCGTCAGGACACGTGACCTGATCGCAAATTCGTAAGACGGGCGCTTGCGACTCTTACTATTGAAGTTTTCACTTCTGCCGGCACTCCCAGAGTGCCGTCGTTTTTTTTATACATGTTTATTGGGATTTATTCAGGACTTGTGTTATGTCAAAAAAAAATAAGAAACCTACCTACAAAAAAATGGATGGCAGACTTTTATAAAACGCAACAAGTGGCTGTTGCATCCAAGTCATGGACATGGATCCAAGACACGTATATTCATTCTCCGGGACGCGTCGAGCTATTTTGTCTCGGCGCTTTTCTGGTGATTGCCACTGTTGATTCTGGCTTTCAGCAGTTGCAGTGGTTTGGGAATAGTGTGGTGTGGGTTTGTCCCAATAAAAAAAAAGTGACTGATGCATTTTTATAAAAGTCAGCCGTTCATAAAACCATCAATGATTATTACCAATTATAATCAGTAGAGGCATTCATTTAAAAAAAAATTTCACTATTTTTTTATATTTTTACAAATTTTCATATTCTTCAAGAAGCTTTTGAACTGAAAGTATCTGAATAACGCTTTGTCACCTCAATCTTAGGAACGATGTAGGTAGATTAAAACCTCGAGTTCTTCTGATAAATATTTCGTAGCAACAAAAATTCCAATAAGTAAAAGTGTAATGATCTACGTATTTGTTAAGAAGCGAGTTGATTAGTTCCGCCTATTTTCCGCACTGTGCTCGCGTGTTCATAGTGCGGAACTTCGCGACCCCGCGGATTGTCAACGTTCTAAATTTAAAAAAATATTTGACAAAATTATACCACACATGCTATTCGATTTTCCGTAATTATATTTAATTTTAATTTTACAAGAAACTGCAAATAACATTACACTAAATTATTTACAAGTGCAAATGTTTGTTATAAATTATCTTAATTGCAAATTATAACTATCCACGCAAGACACTACATTAAGAAGTAATTGTTTAAGAAAAAAAATAAACGTCAAAAACATGCAAATTTTGCGACAATAACTGCATAAAACTTTTTAAACGCATATTTATGGTATGAAGGAAACAATTGAGTGACGCAACAATGAGGTTAAATCATTGTAAATTAAAAAGATATGCGTACGGAAGTAATGTCGATGCTAAATTATTGTTTAAGTCAAGCCTACCTACTTTTAAGCATGTTCTAAACGTTTTTAATCCATCAAAGGTAACATTGCTTGATGGTATCCATGTAGAAAGCTGATGTAATCCAAATCGAAACATTATTCTTGTATGGAATCCAAGCTCTCTCCAAGGTCACCTCTGATTGCATCCGTCTAGTCTAGAATCTGCTTAAAAGTAGGCAGGCATGACTTTGCTACGTGACCGGCCGAAATTCAGTCATGCACGATCAGCAGATGCTGATTGAGTCAGTAGATCGAGATTACGGCTTAATTAAAGCGCCCAAAAAATTACGATTTCTTTTCGGGCGCCAATTAATGAAGTTGTTTTTGTTTTCATTTTTTATATAAACATCTTACATGTTTATGATTCGAATTTGCAAGTTATTGCTAGTCGTTACAGAGCGCCAGATAATAACGTAAATTGCACGATGAAGTCATATTTTCTACTTAATGGTAAAAAAGATGATCGTTTCAAAAATAACTCTATAATACCAAAAAATGTCAAAAATACAAATCGACACGTTAAAATTCACAGCTAAGAAAAAAAAATTAAAAAAAGTACGGGTAAAATAAAAATACAACTAAATATTACATCAAACATAACACTTTACACTTTTATAATCGTAATAAAAATCAACAAAAAGTAGTCACGAACCATAGCGACCTGTCATAAATACTACCGTTGCTATGACGACCAACCATGCAAATAGCGTCCTCAAGCCGTTCCAACTGGCCAACGAAAGTGAATCCAATGGCCGATGATGTAACTAGTTCGTAATACCATCCCATGAGCATTGCCGAGGTAATGATCACCTTGCCGGCTGAACCATATTTTTATTTTATTCTATTTCTTCTTTTGTTGCCCCGTTGGTACAGCATTTTTTTTGTTAGCCTATGATGACTGCTGGGCAAAAGACTCCCTAAATTCCTTCCATGACTTCTTTTCCCGGGCCGCTAGGTCTCTAGGTCATCTCGCCAACATATTCTGGGCCGGCCTCGACGGCGCCGTCCATATCACAACACCCGTTGTGTGGAGATTTTTGCCATGCGGGCGTCTTGCATGCGGCAGACGTGACCCACCCAATTCCATTTAGCAGCTTTAATTCCAACATCTATTATGCCAGTCTTGGAACGCAGCCTAGTGTTTCGCACCCCGTCTTTTTTTTCACACCCAGAATGTAGTGTTCCATTTCGCAAACTCCAAGTGGGACTTTTACGATTCGGTGTAATTTATATCATTACCACTGCGAAGAAATCGGCATTTCTTCACGTTCAGTGAAGACATGCTTCGGTCACCGATAATAAGTGAACAATGAAGACATGTGACATTTACCAAACCGCACTGGGCCGGCGTGGTGGATTATAAATTGCCCACTCTCATAAGGAAGAAGACGTGTGTCCCAGCAGTGAGAACACCATAGACTACTTAAGCTATTTATGCTATTTCCTTAGAATAATAAACAAATAATGCAATAATGCTACATTGTTTATTATGTAACTGAAAAAAGTTGTGTGACTCTCAAAGGATTAGTTATTAACCAGTCTAACAATTGACATTTTAAATAGTGTCAGATAACACTTCTGATCTCAGATATTGGTGCTTAAAATGAAAGTATAACAGAGCGTAGAGTAGCAGCATGCAACTTAAGGGCGCGTAACCAGAAAATTGGCAACGTCGCAAATAGCTGCCAAATAGTTACAAGTTTTAATTAATTTGGTAAATTTACTTTATGTAAATAAGCAATATAGCTCTGTAGTGCACATAATAATAGATATAGGAATGCGACTAAAACACTGAATTTGACGCTGTGACCGTTTCAGGTGTAAAAAAGGCATTTGGTAGGTTCCCAAATACTTTTTTTACATCTAAAACTATACATTCGGTTTAACGATATTAATTATTGCATTCCCTTCTAAACTTTTTAGTGCACTACAGGACCATATTTCTTATTTCCATACACTAACATTGCCAATATAATTAAACCTTGTTAATATTTATAACAAGTTTTAATTAATTTGGGAATGTTAGTGTATTCGACAACTATTTGCGACGTTGCCAACTTTCAGAATACGCGCTCTTAAAAAGTAATTTTTATGCACCAACGTTTAAAATGTTGTTTCTTAACATTCGAATCAATGTAATAAATTGGATGATTCTATTTTTATTGTGTTCGTTATTGTTAAAACGAGATATATATGTAAGAAAGTTTTCGCATTATCCACTGGGTAGGTCGAAGCTTGAAACCCGTGCGAAGGCGGTTCTCGCCGCTAGTTATCTGTATGAAAAACAAACAACTTTGTAATATTGCGTCTAGTGTTAACTAGTCAAAATATATTTCGTTGGTATGTTTCATAACTTTCAGTAACAGAATTTTGTCAATATTATAACAATTGATTTGCCCTCGACATTAATGTAACTAGTGATGGGTCGGAGGGAAAGAAAAATTGTGAGGGAAAAAAAAGATTGGGAAAATATGGGAAAATAAATTCCCGGAATTTTCCCAAAACGACGGGAAAATAAACAACGACGAACGAAGGCGACGTCATCCATACCCGGAGTATGGATGACGTCGCCGCGGTCGTTAACCCATTATGTAGAGATTTTCGTACATCGATCATCCCGCATGCCGCCGCCGCCTTACGTAATCCGCCCAATCACATTTTTAGCCTCATTTATAACTTATCCTAATCTATCCGTAAATCAAATGGAACGACGACGTGACCATTCGCTGATGAGTCACAACACGACTACTTAAATACTCGTAGCTTTAACGGATCAATAATGGCACCCAACATCAAATCATAGTTTCTTGTTGGGCGCCAATAGTGAACTTGAATTTTATTGTCAAGATTTTGTTTTTTTTTCATTTATGAGAAAAGCGAGCGAATAGCCTCCTTTTGCCAGCGGTTTCACACAGTTGTATGTTAACATTATACCACAGTATCGTAATATTAGGATATAAGGTATTCTGAGACGATTAATCAACTAATACCCATACATTTGTCCAAACTTTCACAATTTTAATCTTAATAATAATTTATTTTACATAATAAACAGCATTACTAAAAGATAGCCCCAAAACACTGTTAATCTTGAAAATTATTACGAAAGAGGTTTCAGTCAAATACTCCCCAAAAAAGGCACCCTGTTAACATCACCAGGGAAACATGACACTTACAGCATAGAAACAAAGTAAAAATTCCTTTGTCACATAACCACGGCAATCAATGAGAATGTTAACAGACAAGTGCTCGAGGTTCAATGTAACGCCTAGACACTGCAAGTGCAGCGTAACCGTGTTATGGCACAGCACTGACTGGAGGACCGGCGCGAGCGCAAGTTAATCGGTAGTCATGGCTACGATGATAGGCAGTTATTAATAACGAGCTAGTTTATTATCTTGACTGGCTTGTCGAAAATATAAAACTTTTATGAGTTTATCCTGTTGTTTTTTTTTATGGATCAATAATGGCGTCCAACATCAAGTTCCTTGTTGGGCGCCAATAAGTCAATATGAAAATCATTGTCTTAATTCATATTTTTAGTCACATAATCAAAGTCAGCACTGAACACTTACAGCACTGACTGGAGGACCGAGGCGAGCGCAAGGTAATCGGTAGTCATGGCTACGATGATAGGCAGTTATTAATAACGAGCTAGTTTATGTGTGAATAGTACTGGTTTGTCGAAAACATAATACTATTGAACTTTTATGAGGTTATCCTTTTTTAATTTCATGGATTAATAATGGCACCCAACATTGAAAAGAAATATTACGTTTTCTTTTCTTGGACCCTGTTCCCGATGCTGGGAGTGCACTAGTTTTTAATGTTTTTTTTAATATTTCTTTTTTTTAATAATATTATGAATATATATAAATAAATAACTTTATTTTGAACAACATAGGAACCAATAATAGTCAACTTAAATATTTTTAGTTATCAAAAGATGTACGTTCTGAGCAATTTATTGTTAGAGACTGAAAGGTAGAATAAAACAATCTTGAAAATGACTAGAAATGAACATGGGAACCGTTTCAATGCTATTTTTTGTCGTTTATGCCTCAATTTGGCAAATATAACATTAGTTAAACGCACCATAAAGAAAAGTCATCAAATAAAAACTACTTCATCACATAATTACGATGACTTTCATTGCGAATATAAACCGACAAGTGCTAGGGTATCAATGTTATGCCTAGAAACTACTACAACGTAACCGTGTTACAGCACAGCACTCGCTAAAGGACCGGCGTGTGCGCAGCGAGTGTAACCGGTCGCCATTTCTACGTTGTTGACCATTGGCTGTTAATGACAAGATAATTTGTTTATGAACAATTTATAGAGGGAAAAAGACGATTTTCATTTTTGGGTCATTTTTACCCGTGTACGTTTACTAAATCCTTATGGCAAAAAAAATAGAACTCCTGATGCCTCGGCTGTACTGATGGCTTACATGGCAGCCATTCCTAAGTTTTATATAACCTAGTTCATTCTTTTCAATATAACCCTTAAATGAAACCAGTGTCCTTGAAAATTTCATCTATAGCAATACTGTAATAATGAAGTTAAACATTTCGTCCTACATCTCATTCCAGTACGAAATTACATTAATAAATAAGAAAACGAATCAATTAACCAATAACAAGGCCAATGGCGTTCGTGACCGTGCCACTGTGATAATTTTGAATATAGAACGTCGAGGCTGTGACCGCGAATCCTTACAAGGCAGGCAACATTGCGACAACGAACTCGCCGATCGTTACATAAGGCTTGCAACACCGAGTGCAGCGCTGCATCGACACTGACTTAAGAATGTAACTTGATGATACGTTAGTCTATTTTATATTTTTTAAGGATTTAATTCGACTATTAATTTACCTAAGTTTTGAAGCAGTAGGAACTTTTTTTGAAGATGCTATAATGAAACACTTATTTTTCCATGTCATAACATTATTATCATGTGCTAAAATGTGACTTTTTATCTGAAAAAACAAATAAACATTATTTCTTTAGTCTCTTGAGAAGATTAACATAAAATAAAGATTTGACACAAAGGCCCTGTAGCCATGCCAGAAACATTACAAAAAAAAGAAAGGTTAATAATTTGCGTACCATTCGGTTTATGTAACTTAAAATAAAACTAACAACATGCGTGTTCAATACAATGGACGTAATTTCAATAAGACCAATAAAAAAAATTCAATTTGGTCAAAGTAAAACACAGTTGACTATAATAGACATTATTTTATGTTGTAACAATGTCCAAAGTGTCTATTACACAGCCGCAAATTGACAGTAAAATAGTTGAAATACGCACTAATGTAATATAAAAATATTTACGTTTTATTTAGCATTGTTAACGTCTTTATATCGACACTATTTTTACGAAGCAAATTGTGGTTCGGTACGCAATATAGCAATTTACAAGTTCTATTTTTAGGTTGTTTAATTTAGATACTAACTAAAATTAACCTCATAGTAAAAAAATAATGGTTTTCCGTTGAGATTTTATTAATTCGGGGGCGGGATAAGTTTAAAAAACATTTGATATTTCTTTGGAAATAATAAACACCTTATTAAAATTTTTCAATACCTTAATATTTTTCTAAAATCAAAATCTTTTTTCTCCGGCGTTTTTTTAAACATTCATTTTGTTTTTATTTTACCATTGATCACAATTCCCATCATCGAGTGAGGCTCCATAAAAGTTGAGATCAATTATTTCGCGGTTTATCTAATGCCGTGTTTGTAATATCGCTGTTTTGTCAATGTTTGCAATATCGCTGTTTTGTCAATGTTTGCAATATCACCGTTTTGTCAATATAAAACAAAAACCCACCTACATAAATTATGTAAGAAACTTAAAATCCGGAACAAAGTAAGAGCATAATAAATAATTTATTCAATGCGACATTATTACCTCGTAGTTGGCACGTAACCATAATTGAAATGTCAAACCACAGAGTATAACAGTAGCATGAGATTGATCTTTTCTTCAAAATAACTTAAGATGTGAATGTAGATTATATCTTAAGCTCATTGGAAAAATGGTACAATTTTTCGTGTATAATAATTAGCTTAAAAAATAATACACTAAGGAACAAGAATTTCATCAAGTCCCGGGTAAGTAAAAGTCAGAATTTCAAATAATCTTTCCAACATGACAAGTGCAATCGAGGAGTCAATTTTATTTAAAACGTCATCTACAACTGAAATGTTAGCCGGAACCTTTTTCACTGCCCACATACCAAAACCTTCTTATTATTTTAAACTAATTATATAAGAGGCAGGCCTGTTGGTCTAGTGGTTAGTGACCCTGACTGCTATACCGGAGGTCGTGGGTTCGATTCCCACCCAGGACAAATGTTTGTGTGATGAGCTCGATCATTTGTTCTGTGTCTGGGTGTAATTTATCTATAATATGTATGTATTTAGAAATATATAAGTATGTTTATCAGTCGTCTAGTACCCATAACACAAGCTCTGCTTAGCTTGGGACTAGATGGCGTTGTGTGATAGTTGTGGAATATTTATTATTATTATTTATTATTATATAAATCTAGAGCACCCAGCCACCCACGACATGCAAAACCCCTAATGCTCTATGGTTCTTAGCTAAGCTTGGTTTAAAAACATATCATGTCAAAAAGTGTGAAGATCTCTTAACTCATATGATTAGCAGGCCGTATTCTTGACCGCCCACAAGCCAGCATGCGCGCGCGCACTCGCGCTGTCCGAGCAACTCTTGTGCAACAGTGAAAGTAATTTCGGCACGGCCTTCACCCAATGTGCTACTAAACTTAATCGGGTTACGATATCTTACCATCTGCATTATTTAGCATTTCAATCAGATATAAATAATAGTGTTGGCGTATATGAGTCTTACACGTTAGTTTATATAAGTAATGGCAAATAAGACATTATAACCATAACCCGGAGTAGGTATATTGATTTGGGGTTAATAACCTGAAACGTATATATTAATACGGACATGCCTCCGGGATTTTAAAGAGATTTTTCCGGAATTTTAAAATTGTTATGAAGACGTAGGGTACAAGCACTCGCTGTTGCCCTCGGCTTCGCCCGCGTGCATTTCAATTCAATTTCGTATGTACTGAAATGAAATCCCAGGAATAAGACTTATCCATGTTATGATTTCTATGACAGTTCGTGATACAAATACATAAAATCAATCTACTTACATCGGGCTATAATTATAACAGTTCTGAATGTGTGAGCATTATTCTGTCTTAATTACTACATATTTTTAAAACTAAAAATCTACAAATATTTCAAACTAAATATTTACAAAAAAAAAAGACTAAATCAATACTCAAAACATGTATTAAACTTTTCCAGCAAGTTTAATATTAGGCAGAGATTTATGCCAAATAGTATATACCTAATCATAATATTACCATTTTTTTTTTCATTTTCTCCTGTTACTACCGAGTATTTACCTACTTAATATTAATGTAGGTAAATTAGCGATTTTTTCATCTTATCTTATTCAAGTAATAATTAAGTAAAAATCAGTCAAGGCACCAGAATCTTGTCATTTTGACTTGACAATTACGGTCTTTGAGTCTACATCATTACTACCATTACCTTGCAATTTGTAAAAATATAAAAAAAAAACAAAATGATTGAACTAAAAATCCTTGCCCAAGTTGCATGTAAGAAATAGAAGAATTGTTTTGCTTAGAATAAGTCTGACTCTCTAATTTCATCAAATAGTGACCAGCAATCAATGTAAAAAGTAAACTTAAATAAGTTCAATGTTAACTCATATTTGTATAATAACTTGAAAATCAAGTTCACTTATGGCCAGAAAAAGTTGGAATATGATTTAAAAAGACCGCGAAGGACAAAGTCGAAAGATAAACAAACGCTTTAATTAAAGACAGTCATAGGTATTACTTTTTCTATCCCTTTTTTTCGGATTTTATTTGCAAGAATGTGTTAAAAACATTGCAATGAATAGTTCAATTCCTCAAACCAGTCCGGAAAAATAAAATAAGAACAACCTAAGTAGGTAAAACCATAAATGTGCATTAGAATAACATTAGTATCGCAATACCGAACACTTCCATAGACACACACAAAGTCGGAAGACTTAAGTCAACTTTCCCGCCATTTGTCAAGCGACGCCATCTTATGACATCATATGTCAACGGACGAAAGTTCGAGAAACGGCCTTCACCCATTGCCAGCGATATCACACGCGAACAGGTTGGCTTGCATAACGTTTGTTTATTTGTGACCGAGGGCCGAATGGACTGATTTTCTTTTGCAAATTTATCGAAAAAAAAATTATTTAGAGTTTAAATAATACTGACTTTTTTACGTGGTTAAAATTATCCAATGAGTCCTTCTTCCGTAAGTGGGGCGGAAGGGACCGTCAGACTCGTACTGACTAAAATACACGGTGTTCCCTCGATAGCCCTTTACATTCCAGGGTAACGGAAACGTGATAAGACAGACCCGCGACCCCGGTATTGCTGGCTCTATGGGATTGCTGACAAGTATTACTGGCTCAAGCTGAATTAGGTCATTATAGCCTAAGGAAAGTAAAGAACTAACTGTAAAAAACAAGAAAACAAAATACAAAAGACCGTTTTATGATGATATGGTAAAAAATACGGGGAACATGGATGAGG
This sequence comes from Agrotis puta, assembly GCA_943136025.2. Lineage (NCBI taxonomy): Eukaryota > Metazoa > Arthropoda > Insecta > Lepidoptera > Noctuidae > Agrotis > Agrotis puta. The sequence goes on from OW964187.2 coordinate 10,948,914, forward strand.
GACTCACAGAACTGAGAAATATGGTAAAAAGAGCGTATATGCTAGCGCTAATTGAGCGATGGCAGCCGCCTCCAGTGACCACATTATTCGCCGCCATTAAATATGCCAACTAAAACATGATAAAAAATTTCGGCTTGTTTTTATTGTATTGTAATATTTTTAATTTAAAAGTGAAAATAATTAAAACCTTAAAAAGTAGTTAAAAAGGTTGCGGTGCGTATTAAACTTGACACGTACTTCACTCCGCGCGCTGGCGCCCCCTGTAATTCACATCTATGCCACATCGCGTACTTCAACTTCCCAAGTTACGCCACCACACCCGTAATTTAATCTTCCGCATAGTCTTATCTACCATTCAAACGTTTAATAAAACCGCATCATAACAAACATTATTCTCGAAGTATTACAGCATTATATTGCGAAAACTCATTAAATTTCTCGTATGTCGTCATCTTCGGGCACGCCGCAATCGCGGCGGTAAGACCCCTCTTTGAGGAGTGGCTGGATAGGCGTCACGGCGTCCTTACCTTCCGCATGACGCAGGTCCTCACCGGACACGGAAGTTTCGGGAGGTTCCTGTGTCTGATAGGGAGGGAAGAAACGCCTGGGTGTCACCACTGCGAGGATCGTCCGGAGGACACGGTGGAGCATACGGTGCAGGACTGCCCCGCTTGGGCAGAGCACCGCCGTGTCCTCACGACGGCGATAGGCGGAGACCTCTCGCGCCCGGCATTGGTCGAGGCCATGCTGCGGGGCGAGACGGAGTGGGAAGCGGTCGCCTCCTTCTGCGAAGCAGTCATGCTCGTGAAGGAGGAGGCGGGCCGCCTGAGGGAGAGGACAGCGTCCTCCCTCCATCCCAGCCGCAGTGGTAGACGCCCACGGCGTCGGACGTCACAGGACGATCTCCGGCCACCGTAGGCGCGGGCATGCGGGCAGCGAGTAATGGGCGACTTGCTGTCCGACCATGGACCATGCCCGGGTCGACGGCGCGTTGTGTTCCACGCGCGCCTCAAAGAGTGTCAGCAAATTGACGGGGCCTGTAGAGGGCCAGAGCCTGCCGGGGTCGCGGGACTTACCCATCACCGTAACCCCGGTACGTAAAGGGCTCGTGAAGGACACCGTGGATTTTAGTCAGTACAAGTCTGACAGTCCCTCCCGCCCTGCCCTGGGTGGGAGGACTCATTTGATGATTGTACCACGATAAAAAAAAAAAAAAAAAAATGTCGTCATCTTGGATTTGCAACAAATTAGCGTAATTAATTTATATGTCTACATTATTGTTGGAACTCACAACTAATGGTTAAATGAAGTTTATTGAACTCGGTCAAGTTCAATAACATTTTTTACTACATTTATAAAGTTGTTTTACTATAATTTACGAATTGTATTTACAATTTATAAGAAAAGGAAGACATAGTCGACGTAAGACGCAGAAAATAAAATTTTGCACACAGATAAACCACGACCTAAATCAGGGTAATGTCTATTATTCCGCAGACCTAACCCTAACCTAAATTTAACCTGTAAGTCAATGGCGGTGGAGGATGAGTCATAGACAACAGAAACATAGACACGACTTGAATTAAAAAGGTTTGGTGCCATTACGGCATAGATAGGTGCGGCTACATGCCACCAATTACACAACAAATACACAAATATAGGCATGTGTGAGCTAATAATTGTGCCTAGAGGGCTCCCCAATTGGCACTTCCTAGTAGTTTAAAACAATGCTATAATTAACAGCCAGTGATAAATAGAACTCGATTACAAAAGGCCAGCGGGTCTAGAACGGCCACTTAGCAATATTCCTAATGATTCAAATTGTGAATTTCGAATTATGAAATACAATGAGGTTAGTTAATGAACTATCCTTCTATTATTCATTGACGAATTGAATCATTTGGAATATTGCTAAGTAGCTATTATAGACCCGCTGTTACGGTTGGCGATCAATTTATTTGATGATCTTTGCTCTTCGATTCGCTTTCCAACTATTTGCCATAATTATTTGTTTAACAGAATAATTAACGTGAATGGATATCGATGATGGAAATTACATTAAAAAAAAAAAGTAAACTTAACAGTATTAAGTTTACTTTTTTTTTTTTATACTGGTAACACAGTTATTGGCCCAGTCTTTTGAACAATGATCGTTTTTGCGATAGATTTTCAGGCTATGAAAAAGTATTAAAAATACCACAAAAGCGCACTTCTATAATATTTGATGGACATATTTGGGTTACATTTTAATCGATATTCTACTAATTTTCCGGTTAGTTGATCATAGATTTATTAAAACTCTTTCATTGACAATATTAGAAAATATATCGGATACCTTGGATTTTTGTTAACTTCAATAACTTACACACTAGACTTGAATAATGTAGCTGTCAAAATTGTCATAGAAGCTTAATCGTTTGAAATAAATAAACCAGATATGATCTTATTATTTTATTTTATTTGCCAACAACATTCACTCTGCTATTGTAAATATTTTCCAATACAAACTAGGTAGAAAAAAATACATGACTATTGATTAGTGTTATGACGTAAGTGATTTAGTTTAACTAGATTACAAAAGTGTTCAGACTTTTTGACATGGGCACACAAATGTAAAGCGATGAGAAAAGATGTTTTAATAACATCAATTCCAATTAATAATATCTACCATATTTTTAATTATGGGCAGTGATTAACCCCCTGCGGGACCGTCTGTAAAGGTTACCTTGACCCCGAAACGTAAAGTTTAGGAACAGGGTGGAACTTTTAGTCAGTAAGAGGCTGACTATTTCTTACGTTCCACTTACAACGGGAGGACTCATTTAATGATATTACATCCCAAAAAAAAACACAAGCCCCTAAAACAGCGAGTCTAATAGGTTCTGTTTCTGACGACTGGAATGAAGTACGCAGAATCTCAAAAAAACACCAGAAACCGAACTAAAGGCTTCAAAAACTGAAAGAGATTCTTTTAAATTATTCAAAGAAAAGAACGCAACAAGCGAATAAATTCAAGATGTAAACACAACACTATTACATGAAAATGTTATGCACGAATATTACGAGTAAGCAAAACAGCGTACGCTCTAATAACTTGGTCAGAGCGTGCCTAATGCCAGCATTGTTCTGAACCACGGCACTGGACATTTGACTCCCGAGGCTCTATTGTGCCTCAAATAATACACCAAAACGTGTCATATCTCTTATAGTGGCGCAACTTATCAATGAAATGAGTATCTGTTTATTTATTTAACGTTTATGTAGGCAGGGAAACCATTTTTTTATCGTGGTAAAATCATCAAATGAGTCCTCCCACCCAGGGCAGGGCGGGAGGGACTGTCAGACTTGTACTGACTAAAATCCACGGTGTCCTTCAATAGCCCTTTACGTACTAGGGTCACGGTAATCCCTTGGTCCCGCGACCCCAGGCACGGAAACCATAGAACATAGATCACAAAGGCACGGCTTATTTCAAAAGTTCTAGCGGCAGACCTACGAACGGTAGAATGGAATAGTATACAATAATGTAGACAATAATGAGCGAGTAAAAGACGATCCCACCAAAAACATTAAATGTAAAAAAATGCCAAGTCTCTCGATGCAGTCTTTCCATCGTAAAAAGTTTTGAGATCTCATAGAAGCCAAGTCCTATTCAAATTATTTTGTAGTTATAAATCAACATTTGGTAATTGTATCAATAGTTTTCTTTATATTATAATTATAGTGACTTGGCAATGAGCACCAATTAAAAGCTGCTTGCTGCCTGGAATTATGTGCAAATGTTACTGACGAGACCTGTGATCAGATTATTTGTTACGTGTGGATCATGATGGCCACTACCGACTACATGCTCCAATACAATAATAAAAAATACCTTACGGGCCATCGCTTTATGAAAGTAAATGAACCGAGAGTACACTAACACTAGTGTTTGCGTACACACTTGTGCATTATAATTTATGTCCTGCGCAGTTTACTAGTCTTGGATGAGACTGACTGCCGTTGCCGAAATTCGGTTGGGACGACACGGATAAACCAAAAGAAAATTAATTTTCTGATATTAATGTTTACGCATGCGGTGTGTGACTTTCAACTCCAAATATGCCGCTTTGTTTCTTCTTGTGCTCATTGCCAAGTCACTATAATTATAATATAAAGAAAACTATTGATACAATTACTAAATGTTGATTTATAACTACAAAATAATTTGAATAGGACTTGGCTTCTATGAGATCTCAAAACTTTTTACGATGGAAAGACTGCATCGAGAGACTTGGCATTTTTTTACATTTAATGTTTTTGGTGGGATCTCATTTATTTTTTGTAAGTGTTTAATAAACTATTTGCCTAAATAACTGTTTCAATAACAATAATAATTCTACTATCTAATCCGGCTAACTTAAGTTCTCCGAATATAGCTACAATATTTTTTTAGTTTCGAAATAGTTTTTCATAGGTAGATGGCGCTATCAAATGAAAATTATCGAATTATTTTAAAGTACTACTTATACTGCGCTCGGTAACGAAACCATAGCGCGATTCAGACAGGTACAACGCCATCTATCGAGCGCGCATACAATCGAAATTTATCGCAATACAATGCAGTTTTAGTTTTATTAATTTAATGAATTATGAACTTTATGTATTAATTATAGTCTATGTATTACATTTATATTATTCTTTTCTATTCTATGTATTTATTCATCCAATTGAATACTTAAACAACGAACAAAGTTAACAATGCAGTCAAAATTCATACATAATGTTCTTGCCAAACCGCAAATATAAAATTGTTTTCTATGGTATATTATTTTTTAATGTTTTTATAATTTTTCCTTTATATGTGGCTAATGACCTATCTTGGTGCAAAATTTGAAGTTTCTAAGTCTGCTAGAAGTACCTTAGATTTTTGATGATCGGTCAGTGAGTCAGTGAGTGACAAAATGGTGTAACTTTGATCGACCGTAACTCCTAAACTATTAATTCAATTGGCATGTAATTTCGAACTTAAGCTTGTTCTAATGCCTACTATTATTCACCGAAAACCTAAACTCCTAGCTTTGTCCACGTCGAAGATATAGGGGGGGCGAAACAGCCGCGAATCGCATCGAGAAAAGATGGTACGGCCGTGCCCGTTTTGCTCGAGACTTGGCTGGGGCACTGCCGTGCCCCCAGATTCGTCAGTTGCAGTAGATTTTCGTTTAAATCCTTACACATGCTTTAGTTTAGACAGATGGATGGATAATACTCAATCACGTCAGAACAACTGAACAGGTTTTGATGAAATTTGTCACAGAGGTTCAGATTTACAAAAGACAGTTTTTTTTACACCTGGCATAATTAATGAACTTCACGCGGGTGAAGTCGCTGGCAACTATAGACTAGTACTAATACTATAAGGACACGATAATTTCACCTCCAGTACTCAGGTACTCAGTCTTAGATATCCCTTTATATAGTTTATGGTATTAATTAGCAATGCCAAATAGGGGTGCGCCATCGGTGCTCAAGCACAGGGCGCAGACCCTGGTGGCGCAGAAGTGGCCAGACCAGACTCGCACTAGGCGCATATAAACTGGTCGCGGGACTGTACGAATTACCGTGACCCCGGAACGTAAAGGGCTATTGAATGACACCGTGGATTTTAGTCAGTAGGAGTCTGACAGTCCCTCCCGCTTTGCCCTGGGTGGGAGGACTCATAAGATGATTTTACCACATAAAAAAAAGACGAATATTAGCTAGTTATGGCACTGTTAAATAGCAAAACCTTCAAATATAATTTTACAATAAAATTTCCGCACCCCTATTGTACTCGTAAGTATCTAGGTTAATAATAGTACAGTACGAGGTCACCCAATATCTATTTTCAAATCTAACCACGTATGTTTGTAAAGACAATACAAATATAATATTCAACGTTGTCTAGTAAGTCAACATCGAGAATATCGAGTTAACAACAATTTGAAAAAGAATCGATAAGTAATTAGTGAAGTGCGTTGTGCTCGCGTGACAAGCCACCATCATTAGTTTTACTTATAATTGACTTTTTACTGCTTTTACCATCACATTATCTAACAAATATTTTGAGCGTGTTATAAGTGTACGGATGAGTGATATTAGGAGTAAGTGATACAACGAATGCTGTTGCTATACTGCCCTTTATTATAAAAGAACACAAGTTTATATGGTTACATTGACATCTCCCTCTCATCTCCTCCCTAAAACTAAAATAAAATAAAAGTTTACTTTTATTTTATTGCATGGATACAATATAAGCACAAATTAAACATTGATACTCTTAGGCTAACACGTATAAAATATAGTTATAACATAATCGTAGTACATATGTTCGTTATGTTTGGTATACAAAGTTATACAATAATAAGTAGTTACATACTTATAATAACAATCAATCCCTGAGTACCTATGAGCGCACAGCTGGCGCTTATTATTCGTCTCCGTTTTCTGCTGACCTGTATAATAGCTATTGTTAAGTGCTTATAGCATTGGTAATTAATTGTCTTATTGTTTTTATCTTAAACATGATACGGTTTCGTTCTGTTTTTGTGAATAATGTCGGGTTTTCCCTTATAATTGACCTCAACATTTGGTGACAAATCTCTAATCACCTTGTAAGGTCCAGAATATAATTGTTGAAGTTTATTGCCAGTTTCATTTTTAATTAAAACTTGATCGTTTGGCTTGTAGCGTATTGGATTTACATGCTGGTCGTATCTACTTTTTCTGCCTATTTTATTGGCTATCAAATTTTCCCGCGCTTCGGTTTGAGAAACCTGTAGGCGGTACTTAAGTTCAAGCGGGTAACTGTCGTAATTATATAGAGGCTCTACACACTTTTCCAAATTATTGGGCAAGTTACACTTTCTACCGTATACGAGTTCGAATGGTGTAAATTTTGTTGACGAGTGAACTGTCGTATTATAAGCAAAGCACCAGAATGGTAACCAAGTACTCCATAATTCGGGTTTTCCTTCTGCTTGGATTCGCAAAAATGCACCTAGATTTTTATGCGAGTTCTCTAGCGCTCCGATGCTTTGGTGATGATACGCAGTTGAGTTTAACTTTTTAATATGTAGTAATTCACAAACCTGTGTCACGGTCTCGGACATGAACTCTGTGCCTCTGTCGGTAGCTATGTCCCTCGGGATGCCATGTTGAAGTATGAAGTTATCCACGAAGGTGCGTGCTACTTCTGTAGAGGTTTTAGTGACGAGGGGATACGCACATACATACTTGGACAGCTCGCATTGCAATGTCAATATATAAGAAAAATTGTTGCTGTCTTTGTCTAATGGTCCTACCAAGTCTAAGAAGATTTTATCGAAAGCCGAATGAGCAGTTGTGGTGATTGCCATTGGCTCTTTCACCTGAACTGTATACTTATGCTTCTGACATTGAACACATTTTTTGACATAATTTTTGACATCACTTTCTAAGCCTGGCCAAAAATAGTATTTTTTTATATTAGTCAGCATTCTTCTCATGCCCGCGTGCCCACTAGTGGGCAAAAGATGAAAGTCGTTGAGTATCACTTTCCTATCATCTTTGTCCTCTATTCTTTCGACATCTTTTAATATACATAATCTGGGCCCTTTCCAGTTGCTTTGTTTTCTTATCTCACTAGTTAATTTCTCTACAAAAATTTTATTATTCGAATTTTTAATGAAGTATACTTCTTCTATATTTAGCTTGTTACATAGATCACTCAGCTCTCTCGCAAACTCGGCTCGCGTAGTTTGTGATTGAGATGCCGAGTTTATGAATATAGTTTTCATTTGGGCATTATACAATAATATTATGTGTGTTTGTAACACTACTGAGCTATCGCTCTTTAACTTCTTAAGACTGCTACTGGGTGCAAATCTTAACTCTACTGCGCCTCTTGGTTTGATATGAGTTTCCACTACATGTGGTTGAACTGGCAAGTTGTCGGTGGGCAACTCATCTGCCGGGGCGACAGCATCTAATTTTCGTTTTTGAGCGCGAGTCATTACTGCACACAGACACTCATTCATTTCTTTAAGTTCTTTTGACGTAATTTTTATTCTAGATAATGCGTCTGCAACGCAGTTCTCACTCCCTTTTACGTATTCTATTTCGTAATTGTATTCTTCTAGAGCTAGTCTAAATTTAAAGAGCCTGCTAGATGGGTCTTTTAAATTAAATAAGTATACAAGGGGTTTGTGGTCGGTTAGTATTTTAAATGTACGACCGTATAAATAGGGTCTGAAATATTTGACAGCCCAAACTACAGCTAAGAGTTCTTTCTCTATAGTGGGATAGTTCTTTTCCGCTTTGTTAAGGCTCCTACTAGCGTAAGCTATTGGTCTGCCATTTGAATTTGATAGTACTGCCCCAATTGCGTACCCAGATGCATCGGTTTGTACTATGAATTGATTTAGTTCTGAGAAATCTGGGTACTGTAGGATTGGCGGTGACATCATACTCTGTTTTAGAGTTTCAAATGACGTTTGACAGTTGCTATCCCAGTTGAATTTAGTGTTTTTCTTACTTAAAAGGTTTAAATGATAGGCTTTGTCGGCAAAGTGGTCTATAAATTTTCTATAGTAGTTTGCAAAAGCAACGAAGCGTTTCACTTCGTCCGTACTTTTAGGAACTGGATACTCTTTAATTATTTTAATCTTATCTGGGTCCGGCAATATACCATTGCCTGTCACCACGTGGCCTAAATAAAGCATCTCTTTCTTAAGGAAATCGCATTTAGTGGGATTTAATTTTAAGTTGGCACTGCGCAACTTTTCGAATACTTCTATTAAATTTTTGTTATGGTCAGTTAAGTTCCGTCCCATACAAATAAGATCGTCTAGGTACACTAAGCACTTGTCGTAGGATAGCCCGGTCATTGCCATGGTCATCATACGCGAAAATGAGCTGGGACTAGTTTTGAGTCCCATAGGCATTCTTGTCATTTGATACTGACCACCGTCTGCACTAAATGAAGTATATTTCCTACTGTGTTTGTTTAACGCTACGTTAAAAAATCCTTGGTTTAAATCTAAATGTGTGAAATAAATACATCCACACAAGGAATCTAGTATATCCGTGATGTTTGGCAGTGGAAACTTATCATCCTGAATACAAGTGTTGAGCTTACGGTAATCTATAACTAACCGCCATTTTTTTTCCCCGTTTGCGTCTGATTTTTTAGGCACTAGGAGTACTGGGCTGGACCACTCACTGGAACAAGGTTCAATAATTTCTTGTTCCAATAAGTTGTCCACTTGTTTTTTTAATTCGGCTTTCTGTGAATGCGGCATTCTGTAGGGCTTAACGTACACTGGTGCCACGTTTGGTTTCAATGTTATTGAGTGTTCATATAATTTAGTTGTTCCTAATTTATCACCCGGTAGGAAGAAAATATCTGCATATTTTGCGCAAATGGACTCTATGGACAATTGCTCCTCTTTATTTAAATGTTTCAGCGATAGCGAAGCGAATACCTTTCTGACACGATCAGCATTATTATTGGTTTCTTGAAATGAACATACATCATACTCGCTTGCTTTGTAAAGTGTTGGACTAATTGTTGTCAAGACTAAATCTGTCTCCGTGGTGTTTAAAATCCTAATTGGTATTTTCCCATTCGTGGGCTTAACTAAAGTATTTGCGACAAAGATCCCCTTTTGCAGTTCTGTTCCATTAACTACACATTCTTCTATCTCACATGTTCGAATAAAGTGAATAGACTCTGATCTTGCCGGTATATTAAAATGATTGTTTGTCATTATTAATGGTAATGATACCTTTGAGTTGTTATTCCATAGTAACAAAGTTTGGTTACCGTAATTTAATACTGATTTATACTTGCTTAAAAAGTCTTGTCCCAGTATGCCACTACCTTTACAAGGCAATGTTTTAAAAACATAGAACTTATGTTGTAGGGTCTGATTTCCAATAACTAGGCGCAAATAAGCATATCCTATAGCCTGTACTTTGCCCCCGATGCCGTTTACAAGTGTCTTCTCGATATGGATTGGAATGTTTTGGTCGAGAATTTGTTTATACTTTATGACAGATATGGATGCACCGGTGTCTACTAATAATTGGTATGAATAATGGTTATGCGATTTTATATTTACGTAGCCTACGTTATTGCATGATAAAATTATATTTTTAGTCCCGAAAAAACTGGTCCTCATTCCGCTGTTCTGTTTCTGTATTTTCCTGCGTTTCTGAGTCATCCAATGTATGTATGTGTTGATCCCTGGAGGTGCTATAATTGGACCTACCTCTGTTTCCATGAAATGGTCGGGTGGACCGGCGCCAGCTTGCCTGCGATCCTCTCCGAACCTGATCCTGCTGTTCGTCTTGGTTTTGGATAACCTGTTGATTGCCACGTGCGCGTCCTCTACCTGCGTATGAGAAGCGGCCTCTCCGCTGTGACCAGTTATAAGACGATCTCCCTCTATAATTCATCGTTAAAATATCGGAAGATGTTGATGGACTTGTTATATCTTCATCGATGGCCGCCTGTACTGCATCTTTCAATGATGTAAAATTTCTGGCTGAAATTATTGTACTAAGTCGTCGATTTCTCAATCCATCTGAGAAACATTTGATAGCTTGCTTCTCATTAATTGGCTTTAAAACTTTCAAACTGGCCTCGTTGGCCCCCGATTGAGAGATCGTCAAATCAACAAACAATTCCGTAATTTTTTTGCCGAAATCATCGATTGATAAATCGTTTTGCCTAAGACTTTGCAGCTTTCGTTGAATTGCTGTAGCCGATTTTTTAGGCAATAACTGAATCTTCAAGTCAGCTATAAAGTCGTCAATATTGACATATGAAGTCGCTAATTTCAATTTTGCGGTCTGTGACAGTCTATTTTTTAATACGAAATTTAACAGTTTTCCTTGTGAATTTTCGTCTAACTCTGTTTTGTAATACTCTATGCCATCTATAAGTTGCTTTACGCTAGCCTCATCGTCTGTACAAACTGGTAATAAACTTAAAGCAACTTTTAAATCAAATTTACAAGTAGTTGCCATTTTATCTGCCGTACTAGGTTTCTGTGAGCACAATTCTAATATTTGTTCATATAAATGATCAAAATTTGCGCAAAGCTCTTGAATATGCGAACATTCACTCTCACATACGGTGCTTTTCGATTTTGAATAATATTCTAAAAATAAGTTGTACTCTTTTACTAAGTTGTCTGCCTCTGCTAATTTTACGACTATAATGTTACCTTTTCTTCTATCTGGACCTATCTTTATCAAATATTTTCTGATTTCAATTAACTTGTCGTACAATGTTTTTAAGTTTTCTGCCATTTAACATAAATACTTATTTCTATTTTCTTAGTAGGTACTGAATTACATACCATTATTTTATACTGCATACACTCCAGCGTTCATTTTTTTTTTTTTTCATTTGTCACTTATTTTAGTCCTCTAAAATAATGTCATGTATATTTTATGCTATTACACGTTTACTACTAATAGAGAATAGACAACACCTTATATATAACCACGCACTGACACATAACGAATACAACTTTCGCGCACTTTTCTTCGTAAACCCTGGGTTTTTAACTCTTCAGATGACGTCCTCAGTGTCCTTCTTGTAGCCTCTGGCATTCGTCCGCATTTCCTCTGCGTCAGCTCTACGTCTCCATATAGAACATCGTAATCTGTCCTTCCTGATCTCATTACCCATCCATTTCTGATGGCAATTCTTGTAGATTCTGAAGATACCATACAAAAACGCCAACGATGCTATAAGAAGTAACACGATTAAAATGATGTTTGTTGTGCTGGCATGTATCGTCAGCTGCGTGATGTCAGCGCTGTTACTTCCACCTGCTGCGTTTTGTGGAACTATAACTTCTTCCTTCGTATTAGTTGTACCCATTTTGTGATTGTCGTGGTAAATATTCACAAAATAGAATAGTGACCACGCTAAGTCCCAGTACGAGATTGGTCTCGTTACAATACATTGCGACACCCGTTTTGGTCAAAGAAATGTAAACATACGCTGCTAGCGTTTACGCTGTCACGGTCGCCATGTACGGATGAGTGATATTAGGAGTAAGTGATACAACGAATGCTGTTGCTATACTGCCCTTTATTATAAAAGAACACAAGTTTATATGGTTACATTGACATCTCCCTCTCAAAGAATTTATAGGATAGGATAGAAAAGGGGGTATTTATGTCTGATACGTAATTGTAAATCAGCGGTAAAACTAGATTGAAGTCATCATCAAATAAATAAGTCATCAACATCATTGATGACTTATTCCCCGCTGGGTAAAATCATTTTATTGACTCTTACCGCCGGGGAGAAGCGGAAGGGATTGGCAGTCTCGTACTGACTAAAATCCAATGGGTTCCTTTTGCGCTTTACGATGAAGACGATTCACGGTAACCTGCTTAGCCAGTTTCGTGACCCTGATAATCCCGGGACCCTCTTAAAAATTAGAGGACCTAGGAGATTGGAATCTATCTCTAAATTATCCCTGCTGCTACAAAATTGTCTGTACAAAATAAATGGGATGAACTGATATTTATTTTTTCAAGTAGTTTATTGTTAACACTTTTACACGTCGTCTTTTTACAAACTAGATGAAGCCGGTGTTTCGTACCGGCTACTCTGAGAAGAAACAGCCGAAACAAACTCAGAAGTCACGGTCTCTTTTGAAGTCCAGACATTATTTTGGTCAAATCATACGAAAACCATGTAGGTTAGTGCCTGAGATGGTCTTTTGAAGAGAAAGAACGATGTAAAACGGAAACATCTACATACATACATTAATTCAATAAGTATTATTTGCTCACCTCTTACAACCAAGTCATCATTAAGACACACATAACACTGCTCACATTTCGCTTAGCAACACCGCCGACCGACTTCTATTCAAAGGTCAAATGATCGACAGCATTTCCGAATAATAATTGACCCATATAATACAATCGTAAGTCAACCATAAAGTAATTTATTGCAGTATTATAAAATGCCAATGAATTGGTCAAGGAAGTGACTTGCGTTTATCATGATGATGTATAAGAGCGGATCACTCTCTCCCACAAAGCAAAGTTGATGTAACAGTAGTTAAGCATTAACTATGTTATATGAACGATAACATATAAGCTGGACCAGTGATTATTGCTCAATCATCTGAAAATCTACAGTAACAAGGTGTTAAAGAATTACTTAATAACAAAGCTAAAAAGTTAAGTATAGGTGTGGTGAGAACCGAAGATTTAATTACTGATTCAATAAGAATAATAGGTACGGAGGGTCTGCATGAAATGTAGAACGAACTTGTAAGTCAAATTAAAAAGATACCATCAGATGTAATAGAACAGCTTTAAATAAGAGAGTGTTGCAAGAATCAGATACAAGGGATGAATAATATATTACATGAAATTACGACAACTGTAAAAATAAAGAGTTTACGTTAGCCCGGACCCTGTTCCCGGTGCTGGTGGACTGCTATTTTTTTATATTTTTAAATATTATTTATTGCTTTTTTGTAAAAATATTTAATAATGTAATTTATAAGTGTAAAAATGAATAAAAGAAGAGTTTAAATTAATAAAATGTTGTAACGCTTTTAAACATTTATTACAGAACTATAATCACTAAACGACATGATAATTTAATTTATTATTCAAGATGAACAAAGTTTTAGCCAACATTAAACACATTTAAACAACATTACTATATTGCGTCATCAACTCATCACATAATAATTTAATTAACAGAAGACCCTATTCTTAAAACCTTATTACTTTTGATAATATATTAATTATTATATTAGCAACGGCCAAGGCTGCAATTCTAATAGATAATGTACAAGTAATGGATGACTCAATCGATGAAACAGCTCAAAAGAAATGCAATATCAATCAAATCGCTAGACCACCATTAGACCATTTCATTGATTTCCTTATTTTCAACGGACAGAAGTAATTTACTTTTCTGTTCTGCGACAATTTTGTATTAAGATTTAGAATATAATAAAGAACTGATGTCTTGTATGGATCACAAATTTGGGAAAAAAGGAGAAATGAAAGCTAAGATGAGAATGCTAAGGGTGAAGTTGGGTGTAACATGAACGTATGTTAATAACTAGATGCAAAAAAAAAAAAACATCAACAAAGCCGCTGGTCCCGTGTTGTTTGGTAGCCGTTAATTTTAGTCAGAACCTCGAAAGTCTGACAGCCAGTCTTACCAAGAGGTATCTTATTGCTCAATTTCTGGGTTGTGGAGGTCAGATAGGCTGCATGTAATATACTGATATTTAGCTGGATCCAGTTCACCTGGTAGATGATGATGATATTGTATGGGAGTGACGTCGTTGGCTGAAATGTTGTGGGGTAATAGGTAATAAGAGTAGAGGAAGATAAAGAAATGATGGATGGATCCTTCAGACAGTATGATATGGCTAGAAAGGAGGTGACTGGAAATTGGAATAAGGGCAGGAGAATGAAAGATTACGTATGAATGAGTAACAAATAATCCAACCTTTCGATGAATAGTATCGATGAAGGGAACGACAATGTTAAATATCTTAGTTGCTTTATTAAGTAACATCGTTATCTCGATCAAATAGTGAAGGAATTGTAAAAATATTGTGTCACAGATTCTATCAACGATGCCTTTCACATGATCGCCCGAGGAACGGGTAATGTCTGGAAATTAGATCACAATCTTCCGCACAAGTAGGAAATGGACACCTGTTGTGCGTCTCTTTCCTTCCACAATCACTTTGTATAGCGTTTTCTCTTTCGTCCTATTATTTTAACAGCGTAAAATTCCATGGGTATGTAACGTAATAATGAGATTAAATTGTTTGTACTTTCCTTTGGTATTCGAATTAAAACTTACGTCATCATTACAGATATTAATTTTATGATGGCTTACTGATATAAAATGTGACTTTTACTACCAATTACTAACAATTTATTTAATCCTCTTTAATGAGATATACTTACTGATGAACACGTAACGTTAATCGTTAAGTAACGACGCGATGTCACATACCTGAAACAAGAAACAAATATAATAAGTAAACGTATTCGGAACACTACACCTACAGCTTCGTTCATTTAGGAAGCCTCACACACGGAGATAATACAATTTCACTTTAAAACATGTTTATTTAAAGTTTTTTTTCTCTAATTCCAGATTCGAGACTCCGACCGCACTTGCAAGAGACGCTGTGATGCGTCATAACATGCGGCCGCCGAGCCCGCACTCGCACCCCGCCACCCACCCCCTGCGCAGGAGCAAGCCACCAGACAGGCACAAACGTACACTCTAATCATAAACAACCTAGTCCTTAAAAAAAACCAAAGTTAAGTTCAAATGCTGTGATAATTGGCAACCGATTTGAACTGTGATAGAAAAAAGAAATAAAAATGGCCGTGCACGTACTCTTAGCGTCGACAGCCTTAAAGACTGTGAGTGTGACAGGACTGTGGTTGATACCACTGCTGCTTGGAGCTCTCACATACCACAACTATAATTCTTACGACCCGGAAGCGAAGATATTAGATAAGGAGCAGCCATTGAAGGAGTATGACTTTGTTGTGGTCGGAGGAGGCTCTGCCGGGGCCGTGGTCGCTAGTCGCCTCACTGAAGTTAATACTTGGAACGTACTATTATTGGAAAGCGGTAAGTTGTGTTGTAAGACTTTTAGCGGAAGTATTAATACTATCAGACTACATTGTTGCAAGTGATTTAGTGTCATCTTGACACCAATGCTAGAAAATAAACATATAAATAGACAATAAAAATAAACATATAATGAGAACTACTTACAAATATATTTGTCATTCCGCCCCTCAGTAACGAACGTGGTGATAAACATTCGTATCTACTCTGTATGAGAAGAAGCTTTTACCCAGTTGTGGGACAGTAATAATCAAGTAACACATCAATGAAGATTTTAAATAAACACTAATCTCAATAAAAACTTATAAAAGCCGTTGCCCTCATACTTAAAACTATCACAGATATAAAACTCAAGTCCATTACATTAAATTCCAGGTCCAGACGAGAACGAGATAACGGACGTGCCCTCGTTAGCGGGTTACCTGCAGCTAACGAAGTTGGACTGGCAGTACAAGACGGAGCCCACGTCCTACGCCTGTTTGGGGTTCAAGAAGAAACGGTGCAGCTGGCCGAGAGGAAAGGTAAACGGTTGTTGATAAAATAGATAACTTCAACAACATCGCGCTTACCATCAGGCCAGTAAGAGGTTTAAGGGAGGTCGTAGATATAGCAGCATCTTGCGCACGCCACATTACTTAATACTCAAATCTTCATTGCATTTCATATGTTACATATTGGTGTTTAAAATCCATATTGGTTTTAGTCTTGTGGACTTTCCATATAGATATTATACTTTATTTTAAACAACAATATGTAACATACTCCTACTTTACTAAATTAGGACCGGAGGAGGAAGTCAATAGTTTTATGAGCGGAAGTTCATACTATTGTTCCTTAAATATTTGGATGCTGGCAGCATTTTCCAAAATAAAGGCGAGAGCTATTGCTAAATAAATAAAAGACTAATTTACAAGCTGATGATGATCATCGTCTACTGATTGACCTCACTCACTGCTGGTCTTCGACCTCTTTTTGTGCCAAGCTTTGCATTCCTGTGCCAGCTTCATCCAGCATATGTCTGCAATGACAACAAAGTCATCTCCCCATCTCGCCGCCGCATACTCTAATATTAAAAACATTAATTTTATCAACACCAGAACGCCTGAACAAGATTTCATTAAAGTCTATTTAAAAAAATAGCAACATCATCAATATCAGCCCATATAATTATAATTTATTGAATACCTGAGTAGCACGACTTTTTACATAAATAGTTCATGTAGCCTCTCTTTACCCATAAACCTATCAACATTCGAACTCAAACCATTTCTCACGACGCATACCACAGCCGATTCCCACACATTTTTTCAGTCACCGAGGCGCCTCTTTCAAATGCATTGTGAATGAAAAAGTTACCACATACAAATATCAGATTATTTTGTATTATTAGACCGCACTTAAACAGAGACAATGAACGAAAGTATTACTATGCTTACTTTCATTCAAAAACGTAGCTTTAAGCGCCTACAGTAATTGCAAAAGCAAACAGTTACTGCAAGAACGATTACTATTCGTGTTTTCAACATTCTGTCTAAACATTGGTCCAACAACCGGAATTCATCATCTAACAATACCAATTACCATATTTAGTCCTTTTTTTTCTATCATGGACTTTATTTACAGTATCATTTTAAAATTCCAGGTACTCGGCGGCTCGAGCGTGCTCAACTACATGATCTACGTGCGAGGCAACAAATTCGACTTCGACCAATGGGAGTCGTTCGGCAACCCCGGCTGGGGTTACGAAGAGGTGCTCAAGTACTTCATCAAGTCTGAGGACAACAGGAACCCTTACTTAGCTAAAAGCAAGTATCATGGCAGAGGAGGATATTTAACTGTTCAAGAAGCCCCTTGGAGGACACCTCTTGTTGCTGCCTTCGTAGAATCAGGGGTTGAAATAGGATACGAGAACAGGGACATAAACGGTGCAATACAGACCGGGTTTATGATCGCTCAAGGCACAATACGGCGTGGCTCCAGATGCAGTACAGCGAAAGCTTTCCTGAGGCCAGTTCGAACGAGGAAGAATCTTGATATTTCTTTGAATTCACAAGCGACTCGAGTCCTCATCAATCCTGTGACGATGAAGGCTTATGGTGTAGAATATGTAAAACATGGAGTAAAACGCACAGTTTATGCGAGAAAAGAGGTGATTTTATCAGCCGGAGCAATCAACAGTCCACAATTATTGATGCTGTCTGGTATCGGGCCTCAAGATCATTTAAGAGAAGTCGGAATTAAAGTCTTGAAAGATTTGCCTGTCGGTGAGAACCTACAGGACCATGTCGGCGTAGGAGGATTAACATTCTTGGTTGACAAGCCTGTTGCGATTGTGCAAAACAGATTCCAAGCTTTCCCTGTTACGATGAACTACGTTGTGAATGAAAGAGGTCCTATGACCACACTTGGAGGACTCGAAGGGATTGCTTTTGTGAACACTAAGTATGCTAACTCATCTGGGTTGTGGCCTGATATCCAATTCCACATGGCACCGGCATCATTCTCGTCTGACAACGGACAAATTGTGCGAAAAATTCTCGGACTTACTGACGAAGTATATGACACGGTATACAGACCAATAGCAAACAAGGATGCTTGGACAATCATGCCTCTGCTGCTACGTCCAAACACACGAGGATACGTCAGATTAAGAAGCTCCAACCCATTCCACTATCCTCTTATGAATCCTCGATATCACGAAGATCCTTTAGACGTAGCTCGTCTAGTAGAAGGAATCAAGATAGCTCTGAAAGTTGCTAACGCCACTCCCTTCAAACAATTTGGATCTCGGTTGTACATGAAGCCTTTGCCAAACTGCAAGCAGCATAAATTCATGTCGGATGAATACATTGAGTGTCAAGTGCGGACTATATCGATGACGATATACCATCAGAGCGGGACTGCGAAGATGGGTCCATCGTGGGATCCAGAAGCGGTGGTGGACCCTCGACTGAGGGTGCACGGTGTTGAAGGTCTGAGGGTAATCGATGCTAGTATAATGCCTACAATAGTGAGCGGTAATACGAACGCCGCCGTCATTATGATCGGTGAGAAAGGCGCTGATCTAATAAAACAGGACTGGTTGAACAAAAGACGATGACAGTGAGTGAACTGAGTGTACCTTTTAAGTTACCAGTAACGATAGGTAAATTCTAGTATAATATTAAGTTCCAAAGATTCCCTGTAATTGCATAACGAACCGAAATAAATTTTGTACTAATTATAAGTTCGATAACTCGATGATAACATAACGAATGATGTGGTACAATCGTATCTCTGTATGATGTGGACTGTAATACAATTGTAAAACAAGTTTCACCGGAAATTAATCCACTGAGATATATTTGAAAAAGATTGCATAATGATCGACTGCCATCAATTAGCATACAATGAACCATAATTGAAACTGGTTGATTCGTACCTGGTAAATAAGAAATGTGTAGAATGTGTAAATTATGTAAATATGTAAAATAGGTAGGTAGTCGTTAAAACGGTATCATATTACTCCTATTTATTTAGTTAGTATTGCCATAACACATAATTTGTTCATCACATTACCGTAGCAAAGTCATGTTCGTTGTTTTTGTTACAAATATAAATGTTTCATTATTGTTGCGTTGTTTTTCTCTCGAGGACTTCCCCATATTTGCAACAATTACAGATGACGAGTGAAATCACGAAGCATAACATCATTAGATCATTGAATATCTGCAATTCATCTCGACATGGTAATGGCGGTTGGGCCAACTCCTTCCTTATTCACAGAGGAATTTTCCTATGTGGTCATCGCTTTTTTCCATCTTAGGTATCTCTGTTATTTTGCTACACAGAATGACGCATGGTGTATAGTGGCCCGCTAAATCGGTCTGCTGGATTTTTATACATCAATATATTTTTGGTCACATATTTTTACAACACACAAATAAATTACGAAAAATAGATGCATTCTTCAAATTGAGTTATGAAGAAGAACCGGCAAGATACTCTATGTTTACTCTTTAAAAATATTTACATCTTTTAATTAGGTGTTGCTAAAATAACATCAAATTTTTAGACATTCATCGAATGGTGTTTCCCAAATCTCAATTTTTCCAACATTCCATTTAGTTTATATATCGATTGTTTACATCTTTATATTGCAGTGATTGACTTTAAATGCCCTTTTAATATCTTGATTAATCGACGGTTAAGTTAGTTTTCTGAACCCAACACGTGAGGGCAATTTGAAAAACATGTTGCAATGAATATTACGCCAGTTTTTGTAACAGTGTTGGTGCGTCAATTGCAAAACAAAATCCCGAAGCTCATAGAACAAAAAATTGTAGCTTTTGTATCTCAGACAGCATCCCAAACAAAAACTGTAATCATGGCGATGAAATCTCTTCCGGATCACATAAGAAACATATAAATGAAATAGTGGTTGTTCAGTGATCGAAATTCAACCATAGTTCATTAAATTTTTTGGATTTGAAGTAACTACGAGAATATGTATTTTTTTAAACAAGCTTTTACCACATAGTATTATTATTTATATTTTTGTCTTCTTGTGGTTTCTAATGAAAATAACTACAATGTAAGGACAAAAGTACTAATCGGGTTTCGCATCTAATTCGAATCTAAGAAAAATGTGTCTTTTTTTATCGTGGTAAAATCATCAAATGAGTCCTCCCTCCCAGGGCGCGACGGGAGGGACTGTCAGACTGATACTGACTAAAATTCAAGGTAATCTTTCAATAGCTCTTCATGTTCCAGGGTCACGAATACCTGAGGAGCCAGGCCCGCGACCCCGGCAGCCCTTTTAATAAGGCATAGTATAAAAACTATAATTGATTTGTCACTTAAAACAGATTTTGTGGCAAAGTGTTTTCAGTCAAAGTTTCCATCAGAGTTAATGTAAAATGTATGCAGATAAAACATAGAAATGCTTTCGCCACGTTTTTTTTTTTACTAAGTTCAACAGGCGCAAGAAAGTTGCTCTAATTCTCATCTATGCTAATAATATAAAGAGGTAAATCGTGAAAGCCGAGAAAGATAAACAAATAAAATATCTTGACTTGGAGCGCGAGGTTGTCGACATGTGGAATGTAAGCTCATTGTGCCGATTGTTGTAACGGCGAATGGCCTGATGGCCAAAAGCCTCGACGAGCATCTCTCGAGGCTCTCGTTGGGTAGTTGGAACAAATGCCAGATTCAGAAGGCAAGGTACTCCTTGATACGACTCGCATTGTGAGAAGGTTCCTGTCTCTGGAACCCTAGCCACCGGTAGTTTGGACCCTGCTCCCACGCCGGCGGACTACTATTTTTATATTTTTAAATGTTTTTTGTTTCTTTTTTGTTAAAATGTAAAATATAAGTGAAAAGATGAATAAAGAGGTGTCACCGTGTCCTCCGTACAATCCTCTCAGTGGTGACACCGTTTCTTCCCTCCTTATCAGACACAGGTACCTCCCAAAACTTCCGTGTCCGGTGAGGACCTGCGTTATGCAGTAGGTCAAGACGCCGTGACGCCTATCCAGCCACTCCTCAAAGGGGACACCACCCTTTGAGAAGTGGCTGTACCGCCGCGATTGCGTCGTGCCCGGAAATTCCGACCCTAAAGGGATAATTGAAAATCACAGTGGAAATACGAAGTCCTCGCAGAAGAAGTCGCGGCGGAGTGCTAGTTAGATAAACAGTTTATAGGTAAACCAGTTTTTCGCATAGATTTAAATATTTTACGTTAAAACATATGGACCAATTTAGTTTCTTTTGTGTGGTCACTGTTAATCATGATTTATGGCAACTAAAAACAATATTTTCTTGTCCACATCAATTTGCAACTTTAGTATGACGTGTTATGTTGTGAGAATCTATTATTAGTACAGTCGTACTTTTTTTTTCGTGGTAAAATCATCAAATGACCACCCAGGGCAGGGCGGGAGGGACTGTCAGACTTGTACTGACTAAAATCCACGGTGCCCTTCAGTAGCCCTTTACGTACCGGGGTTACGGTAATTTGTGAGTCCCGCGACCCCGGCAGGCTTTGGCCCTCTACAGGCCCCGTCAAGTACAGTCGTACTTCAATAATTTTATTATAGTTATATATTTATTCTATTTATAAAAAAGAAGAAAAAATTATCGCCTACCGCGAATATTTAATGAGAATATCATCCCATCATTGCTCTATGGGAAGTTACTAATTAGGCTATGGTCAGTCACGTCAATCAAGTGAAACGTCAAGAAAAAAAATCATTCATTCACGTTGATGACAGTTGTGACAGAGACAGTGTTAGGATTATTTTCGTTACTGAATTTCTTGATTCGGTCGCCGCGCTCAAAGCCCGCGATAAAAGCTATGCAATAGCTTAAAATAACTAAAACCCGACTACGAAAAAATCGCGCACTGAAAAACAAGAACAATATTCATTTGACCGATATTTTATCCAATCTTTTTTGGCTACGTGGCATACAACACGAATTTCTTCAGTGTTAGAGTGAACAGGCTATTTCTGGGTAAGCTCGATCCATCGTTGACGTTATTTGACGGCACAATTGGATTTTCCGCACGGAGCCAATATTTGGATGATTTACAAGCAGTTGTTCCGGGTCTGGGCGTTTGTGTATGTAAGTTTATGTGTTTGTAAACGCACCCACAGATACAGGAGAAATTCCTAATGCGGCAAAGTTTAATAAAAAAACATTTCGTAGACTTTGTCTCTGTTACCTCTGACATTATGAGAAAATTGCATTTCGCAAAAGTGGCGTTTTGAAACTATGACATTTTGCGAATTTCCAATTTATTTTTGTGCGAATGTGACATAGTGCGCCAAATCCCGAATCGTATTGCTGTCCCATCGTGCATCGTTGAGAATGAGGAAAAAGCGCGTGCGCAATAATAATATCTTCCTCACATGTGGCTTCCCGCTAAGATAAACCGCAAGACATTGTCAAATATTTTTAGAATCTAAATTTAATATGAACAAATTTATGAAAAACAAACACGTTCGGTTATGTTTTTTTTTCTTTTTTTATTAAATTACAAAATTTAAGTTAATTACCTATTAAAGCAAAAACTTCAATGGAAAATTATCGTTTATGTAATATGAATTATACTCAGTTCTATTGTGAACTTATGTACAAAAAGCTGTTTACTACACAAACAAAAACCATTTCTGATTGACACTTAATAGTGCCTGACTGGTACTAACGTCATACAATTAATACATAAGTTTTCCTTTTTTGTAAGTAAAACAAGAATAACTGAGGAAAGGGAATAAAGGAAAACGGACTTTAATAGAGGCACCTACTTTGATTGTTAAGGCTTGCTTTTCTTTGTGCTTTTTCTGCAGTTGTGCCCTTTTGCTAACAGCGGCAATATTATGCGTATTATGGTACAAGTCCTTAATGATCGAATTTTTCCGTGTAGGATGTTTATTTTATTTTTGGGCAACCGATGTAAATACCTTTATCGAATATTTTAAGAAAGTTTGGAACAGTTCAAACAGGTAAAAAGGGTATGTTTTATTTTAGGCCAGGCTATACAAAATTGTGTATGGGAATCGAAGCAGAGACACGCAGCGTTTTACCCGATTGCTCAGTCATTGTCCTTATCGTGCTGTCAACTAGGTGAACACGAAAGTTTGAAGAAAACTTTAGTTTTCTTACGGAACCAAAGTCGCAATGGCGGATTTGAGCAAAATTGAGAAATGCTTTTTTGTTTTTTTCACTCGCAGAAAAAAAAACAACTTTTGAAAAAGATAATTTAGAATGGAATGTCGCACAAAAAAATAATAAATGCCGATAGTCGTGTCTGCCAATGGCTTAATTGCCAAGAGCCTCGAACAAAATCTAAGGAGGCTCTCGCTTGGCAGCTGTATCAAGCGCCTGATTCAGAAGGCTGTACTTCTTGACACGGCGCGTATTGTTAGAAGGTTCCTCTCACAGGAGCCCTGACCACCTGCAGCCCGGACCCTGTTCCCGATGCTGGTGGACTGCAATTTTTTATGTTTTTTTTTAAATGTTTTTGTAGAAAGATTTAACAATATTTAATATAAGTGTATTTAAGTTAATTATGTTGCTGAAAATGCGATGGATAAATTAATATTAAAGTATTATTAGCAAAAAGATTTTGAAGGTTCCGTACCTCAAAAGACAAAACCAAAACCATTAATAGGATCACTTTATCACCTGTCTGTCCGTCTGTCAAGACCTTTTTCTCGGGAACGTGTAGAGGTATCACTCTGAAAGTAATACCAAATTCAAAGACCTATAGGTCCTTGAAGCAGAGAAAAACTCAATCGTCTAAGTCAACGCAATCAAAAGATACAGCCGTTTATGCTGTTTTATATTTTGACGCTCGCTGTGTATTCAAAACCTATAACACGAGTAGGTTACCTCCCGTTGACCTAGAATCAAGAAATTTGACAAGAATCGAGAACGTACAGTACAAATAAAGGATTAAGTCCGAAATTTAGTCATTTATAACTATTATTACACAGAAAAAAAACAATTACAAACTTACAACTGTAGTCAATTTCGTTTTGTAGATCATATTGTTCATCATCAACGGATTTTGATGGGTACGACAGTTTGTATTCCTATTTTATGTTCTCGTGGGGTCATTTTGGAGTTGTAGCGGACGTAGTCGCTGGCAACAGCTAGTTCAATAATGACAAGTTTGCGTATGGAATGAATCATTTTCAACTACGGGGCCCTTCGTTGTGCGTGGGTCGACACGCATCTGGCCGTCTTTTTTGTTTTTGCATGTTTTTCAAACCGGTAGTAAAAGAACAACAAATAACACAAAACCGCAGCTTCATTAGTATACAACAGTCAAGTTAGTTTCATTTGGCAGTACCTATTCATTGAAATAAAGGACTTACGTGTGATTTTAAGTATAAAATTTAATGGTTGAGTCTCCAAAAAATGTTTAATACGCTTTTAGGTTGTTTGCTTATTTACTTTTGGCTTTAGATTTTTGCGTTGAACTGATGTCACTTCTTTTGCGATTAGATTGACTGTTTCGCAATCAAACACTATTCTAATAAGTTGTGTTTTCTGGCAAATAGTGACTGATCATAGACATGGCTATTTTTCCACACTTTAACTCCGTTTTTGGTTCAACATCTGATTTCGGATAATACACTTATAATAGTTGTGATTCTAAATGAAAAATTTAATAATTTAAAGGTCGTCTAATAGCCGAAATTCGGTCATTAATTTTAATCCAAAGTTGGAATTATAACAATAGGATCTCTATTGTTAAAATTACATAGATATAATCGATGTTTTAAATTCGGTGCGTTACCTTATGCAATTTTGTGCAATACAATATACACATATAAGTCATGTTATTTATTTATATATTAAATTAAAATTAATCATCGGTCAAAGTCGGACATTTCGGAGTAGTGAAACCACATTTTTTTTATAATTATTATAATATGTTCTAAAAAATATCTAGTCTAAGATCTGAGCGATTCGTGTCAAAAGTCACGTATTTCTAAACTTTATCTCACTTGTAAATAATAAACTAACAATTAATGACACTTAAGAGACTATTAATTTCCAGTTAAATCTAATTTATTTATTTACAATGCAATTAATAAAAAGACTTGTGAGTTACCGATGAATTGTTGCTCTCTCAAGGTCCACGGTACGTTCACCATTTGACATTGAACTTGTAAAGTATGAGAATATATGACATTTCGATGCAAGTGGGGAAAGTATGTGCATTCGAGGCGGAGTTATCAGCCGAGCCCTTGACGAGGTTGAAAAGGAGCTGAGAAATGCAGTAACAAAATAATTTTAAAACCCATTATATTATGTTATCAGCCCGCCCCGACTTCGCAAGTGTTCAAATTTTCAACTTTCACGGGGGATTTTTCGAAAACTTTCTTACTTGCATTACTTGTTCTGGCAATAACGAATAAAACAAAAAATAATTATTTAATTTGATGTAGTCGATTTGAGGTAGAATTATCTTTCAACCTATTTACTAACACCTATACAAAACCTCGTGACATTTATTTTCTTTCAACTGAAATGTTGATATACATTTCATGAAAGTAACGAAGGAAGAAAGAAGAGATCTGAAAAATAGTTCATGAAAGGAATTTAAAAAGATTTTTGCGTAGCAGTGGAACAGTGCAGGATAAAAAAAAAATTAAAGTAAGGGTAACCAACATCTAAGAGGCGGTGAGGAGGCACCTGATCCATAGGCGCTAGATTCAAAAAGCAGTACTTTTGGCCACCTGACAACCAGAGCGCTGACCACCGGTAGACCGGACCCTGTTCCCGAACCTGGTGAACAAGTACTTTTTTTATTAACTTTGACAATTTAAGGCAATAAGTGTTTCTTTTTCTAATGATGTCTGCAAAGGTGAGTCTTTAACAATTTTTAATCACAATTATGAAATGCTTATCAAACTATTACGGAATACACTTGATACTTGCTACGTGATCGTAAAAGAAATCGCCAGTGAACGTGCCGCATGTCGCATACTCGTTGGCGTCCCATCGGGCTGGGCTGACAATGTGCTTCCACGGTGGACCGCGGACCTTGGCTCCAGGCTCATTGGAGATGCAGACCACGACGACATTTTTATTGTGACTATAAGTACCCGGTATGTGTCTTTACATTATTTTGATTTCGATCTGTGTCAGGTATTGAGCAGAATAGTTTTGATTATTTTGTTTTTTTTTTTGCTTAAAATTATTTGACGTCATACTATGCGGTCCAACTTTGAAGGAACCTGCCAATGACCTCGATCTGACAATTACTGTCACTTGAAAATTACGCGAGCCAATAAAATACTTTGTGAAAATTAATTTTTAATAGTGTATGTATATTTTATCTAATTAAGCGGCATAGTACTAAACTTCTTTACTGCCTTCTGGTCAAAAACACAGTGTGTCAAAAACGTGATTTCAATTTGGAGTAGGATTCCGTTTTTTTTCCAAATGTACTTAAATTTAAAAAAAAATTAAAAGGTTTTCGCTCCGTAGGTTTTAATGGCCGTCGACGCTCAAAAGAATAGTTTTAGTCTTAATAGTCACAATAAGTGGAATAAAAGAAACATTATATAAATTAATTAGATAGAAAATCTACATGTTAACACGGGAAACGAAATTGGGCCAACAAATAAAGTTTATGTGAAAACGTAGTGCCAGAAGCTAAATTTTATAAAGTACACTTTTTTTAAGGTTCCGTAGCCAAATGGCAAAAAACGGAACCCTTATAGATTCGTCATGTCTGTCTGTCCGTCCATATGTCACAGCCACTTTTCTCCGAAAGTATAAGAGCTATCCTATTGTAACTTGGTAAATAGATATTTTATATGATAAGCATTACTATTCTCACTCAAAAAAAATAAATTGGGGCTACCCCATACTTAGAATTGAAAAAAAAAAAACTCCAAACCCATACGTTGGGGTATCTATGGATAGGTCTTTAAAAATGATATTGAGGTTACTGATATAATTTTATTTCTAAATGTATACAGTGAAATTAGTGCTAGCTTTGATTTCCATCCGCAGTGGTAGACGCCCCGCTCTGGTAGACGGCCACGGCGACAGACGCCGCAGGCGCGGGCGGCGAGTAATTGGCAACTCGCTGTCCGACCGTGGATTTTAGTCAGTACGAGTCTGACAGTCCCTCCCGCTCTGCCCTGAGTGACTCATTTGATGATTTTACCACGATAAAAAAAAGACGTCATTCCTATACATATATGTTATAGTCTAGCTGAGCTCTTGGAGTTCCACATCAGGTGTTTCAGATCTTCAAATTTATTCTCTCAGCAGAAAATGCTCATCACATGGAACAATTTTTGTTATGGTACCTGGTCTGTTGCGGTTCTGCGTCAGGTGTTCAAGTTTCTTCAAATCTGTCCAGTAGCTCCGAGGATTTTTTTTAGATTCATTCTCTATTACTGTTTCTAAACCCCTCAATTCTTTTTTTTTATATATTTTCAATGTATAGACACAGTTTTTGTGTTTTATTATATGTGTAAATACCCCAGTTCGACCGAACAAAAAACTAAAATGGCCGCCATTCGCGAGGTGCTGGGTTAGGTTTTTTTTATAAGCTGTTTTGTCGATGAAAATGAGTCTATAATATTCCTTTTAGGTATCGGTAATCGGAAACCAAACACACTGTATATCGATAAGTAAGTAATCAGTTCATGACTATTGCAGCCTGGTACTTTTCCGTGGGTTGTCAATACTTCTCCATAATTATATTATCATCGTCTTGCTTGCGAATAATAGTCGGCGATAAAAATTCCTTATACTTCAGTATAGGTAATAAATACATTTACAATTAAATTTTTCCATTAGTACACAAGAAAAACCCTGGCATTACATGTGCTTTTTGTTCGCAACCTCTACACAATTAGCTATTTTTAATGCACAGTTATCGTGTTGTTTTCTATTACGTATGTTAAAGAAATTATAAAGAACAAGCTATTAAATGTATGCGGCTGAACTGATTGACGTCATTCGAATATCTATAGAATTAACAATGTTTTTACTATCACCTACCGGTACCAAATCTTCCGTGACCGCATACTATACGAACAGATTCGTGTCACCTACCACATACGTTGTAAACTCACAGGAAGTTTACAAATTTCGACCCTACAAGGTAGAAAAAACACAAAACCATAGTTTTACCAGTTTGCAGCCTTATTAGGATGCTGATGTTCATAAACGAACTGTCGCACTAAATAAACCTTTAAGATTCTTCCTGATCTCAACTAAAAATAGCCCTGTTAACCTTTTGATTTTTGTTTTTAATACTCTGTTAAATTACACCTACTATATAAATAAGTTTATTAATTACTGTTTAAGTTTACTATTGTTGTTTTCTATTCATTTAAGGCAATGGCACGTTAAATGTATGTCAGAGAGGCAACCGGATGGCGAGTAATCTGGGCCTTAGTACAAATCTCCCTTGTGTCGACTGAATTGACCCCTACCAATGTGGAATGGGGCAGTGTTTTTTGAGATGTGTTGGGCGATTTGAGAGGCTGTCTCAAGGCTCATTTAGACGATGCAAGAAATAGTATGCATGCCAGCTGCATGCAAGTTTAACCATATTGCAGATTTTATTTTCAACTGAATTCATTATTCCGCAATATTTACTATATTGCGGACTAACCTGCATACAACTCGCATGTTATTTTTTATAACGTGTAAATGGGCCTTTAATTATATTATGTTCTGTTTCCATAAATATTATGGATTGCCATGTAAACATGTCATTTTAATTTTATACCTGCATGCCTAATGGCAAAGTATGGTAGTACCTTATGGTATTGTAAAAATAACGACACCAATAAAAATCAACCATTTTTGCGAAGAAATGATTGGCCCTCTAAATATAAAAAGAAGGAAGGAAAAAGGAATATGTAAATAAGTAATAATAATCAAATCTTTTATCTTTCATGCTTTTAGCAGGTTTTCGTTAAATCTGATGCACACGTTGACCATATAAGTTCAACTCGGTTCAAAATACGAGTATAAAGTCAAAGAACATCCGTCTTTTTTCTGGTACACGAAATATGCTAGCATTTCGGCGCAACTTTTTTGATAAGAAACCCTTAAAGATACCATGAATTCATTCGACATTAAATGGGTATATCTAGTGATCTTCATCATCATTTCAGCCTATTGCAGTCCACTTCCGGCGATACGTAGGCCACCCCCAAGGAGCGCCACAGCGTATGATCCCCGCTTTTTTATCCAACCACTGCCAGCTTCCTTATGCTGATCATCAGTCCATCTTGTCAGGGGCGTCCCACACTACGTTTACCTACGTGCTGATTCTCTCTATTCGAGAACCTTCCTACTCCACCTTTCGTCGATTCTGCGACAGACATGACCGAATTGGGATGGGTACCTTATTACGCCATTATAACTTCGTCCTTTAAAAACCTTGAAAGGGCTATATCAATAAATCGTGTAATAATTCTAACATTGATCGAATCTCAAGGATAAGGATAGGGAATATAAACTTATTAATATTCTATTTGCATTTCTATGACCAATAGGAAGTGTAGCGTGACGAATTGAACAGCCATCAAGGATAAACTAATCAAATGATACGTTTAACGATATTACGGCACTTTCACACGAGGGCGTTTGACGGAACGACTTTTTCATTACCTTTATCGGGAATTAATATTACCCCATTTTCACCCTTATTAACAAACGTGAACTAACATTACAACCAGGACAATCTACAGATTAACTTTACATTTTTTTAGGAAAAACTTTGGCGCAACTTTAGTTCGCGTTTATTAATAATGGTGTTAGGGTTTAAAATTTGAACTGAATAGTTATAGCTCATTAGTTTGCTAATCTAAAATTCCTATAGTACCTTTTATAAGTTGCTACTAAAATTGTCTGCCTAGATTTCACGATTCGTTTCTTTACGGTAGCAAAGCTTTCAACCGCATCAGAAATCGTGAAATATTAGGGTTTGGATTCATTTAAAGATCACATCTGGCATAAAACACGAATCGGGACTTTTTGACGCATACTAAGTCGTCCATGACTGAAATCAAGAAACGAAAAATGACCCAAGTGTGAACATGAACATGAATCATTAGGATATTTTGACAAATCACACAACACAATTCCTTATGCAATCTGAACATCCATCCGTCATAACGTATCGTATTTTTTGACAAATCGTCAATAACGCATCCCATGTGAACGATCCCTTACATCTCTAAATGAAGTTGCATTTACCTGTAGGCTTACTTTGGTACTTACTTAATCAAGTCACATGAATATTGTAAGGAGATTGTAAGGAAAACAAACAGTCTCATCATTAAGTACACACGGCTACACATCAAGCTAACAATCAAGTCAATCAAATCAAGATAACCAATTTTTACAACCGGTCTCGTTTTATATGATCTTTCAGCACATTCAACGGCCAGCTTACACTGGATTTGTATAGCTTGATGTGTTGCCGTGTGTACGTTGATAGATTGATATAGACATTACATGGAACATTATATGGACTAGTGACATTACTTCATCGATTAAGCTCCTTGAGTTCTGAGTCGAGCTACACGATAACCGACAAATTTTTGCACTGACTGGACAGGTCAACTCAAATCTGTGTGGTTTTTTCCTCAAAAGACCATCTCAGACACCCGCATGGTCCTCGTATGACCTGAACAAAACAATGTCTGGACTTTAAAAGAGACTGTGACCTATGAGTTCGTTTCGGCTGTTTCTTCTCAGAGTAGTCAGGTACGAAACACCGGCGTCATCTTGTGACGTGTAAAAGTATTTTTCATAACCAACTTACAAAAGAATATCATTTATCATCTGGTGTTGTCTTCAGTCTCATGGCCAGGATGTCACGGTTCGAATTGTTACTATTGCAGTCTGTGACTCATCCTAATCT
Source organism: Agrotis puta (assembly GCA_943136025.2). Taxonomy (NCBI): domain Eukaryota; kingdom Metazoa; phylum Arthropoda; class Insecta; order Lepidoptera; family Noctuidae; genus Agrotis; species Agrotis puta. The sequence goes on from OW964187.2 coordinate 10,979,984, forward strand.
GTCGGATTACGATCTAGGATCCTTTTGTGACAATGTCAACGATGTTAGCCAATGCCTCTTTGTTTCCGGGGTGTCTAAAAGACCAGTTTGGCAGAATCATACTTGAGAACAGTGGTATCAGCCCTTCCTTACGAGTTGTAGGTCATGGGTTCGAACCCAGACATGGGTGCATTACTCTGTGTAATTTATTTCATCACCATTGTACTGACTATATTCCACGGTGATCTTTCAAGAGATAGTCCCGTGACCCCGCCAGACAACTATGAACAGTTTAAAACAAAACCATAGTCTGCCAAACAATTTCCCAATTTCCCAATGAAACATTTTTGGTTCAGGACAATTATTGTTTACCAATTGTGTCTACTATGAACATACTAAGATTGTTCGTAATATCTATGACTCAATTGACTCAGCCCCATTAAGTAGCCTCCTCGAAGGCGAATAGTCTAGACAAGGGATGACGAATCTTTTACATTCGCGAGCCAAGAATTTTGTATGTTAGCAGTGACGTAATATATCTGAGAAAAGAAATAAGAGAAGTAAAGTAACAAAATTTCTCAACATCAGCAATATAAAAGGTAAGGGTCGGATATTTTGTATGTAATTTCCGCAGCCGTCACGAACCGGAGCCGCATACCTCAGCGGTACGCGATACGGACCGCGTGTTCGGCGAACCGTGCCGTGTTTTCGGCGAAGCGTACCGTGTTTTCGGCGAACCGTGCCGGGTGTTCAGCCAAACTTGGTATTGAATTCCTCTCCTCTGCTAGTCATTCTTATCTTTCAATTTATCAAATAAAAAAACAACAGCTTGCTACAGATTTCAATAATATCTATAACTTTGGTCTTACGCCGTAAGACCTCATTCCGGATTTTATCCGTTAGCGAGACCCCAAGCATAGACCTTTCCATAACACGTTGCGTGACATGAAGTCGGTGCGCCAGCTTGACTGACATGTTCCACGTTTCGGCTCCGTAGGTTAGGACTGGAAGGACGCACTGATTAAACAGGCTTTTTAGGCACTACACTTTAGCTTTTAATACAACGCTATCAGGTAAAATACTGTCTAGGACATAGCTAGTAGCAGTGATCTACGGTATACGTAAATATATTAACTTACACAAGGGCCACCAACGGCTAATGCCGTTGATTAACGTTTAATTGACGTTTAAACGAACGTTTAAAGACTGTTATAGCGAAAATCTACGGGAAATGCCGTTAGTGTGGCACGGCTATTACTGAACCACGACACAACAACAGCACTTAATTACTATACTTTGTAAGAGCCTTATTTAATTCTATTACGTCGTTTGTCATTGTACAATTGCCTACATGACAAGAATGGCAATTAATAAATAATATTATTTTACCTAAATAGGAAAGTAATTCTAGCTGTGTCTCGATTACATTACAGAAAGCCCATGACCGAAGTTGGAACATAGGATATTTTTTATCCCAGTAGTCCCTTCTCGTAGAATTATTTCCTACCTTAACGCAGATGGAATTACGACCTAAATAATCATAGAGCACTTTTTACGTTGTATGTACGTGCGTGGGATAATTTTGGACCTACACGGGATTGCTGTGAAAGCAAAAACTTATTACTTATTCATATCTTAATTGTACAGTACCTTGATATGAATGATGGCATTGTACTTCATCTTCCTAAATGATATCTATCACCTTGTAATAGAGCTTCCTATTTCCATCTACAAACAACACATAATAGATGTCAAAGGTTTTCCTACAGATAAAATATGGGATAGAATCGTGACAGATGTGCTCTCAGGGTGATTACCCTGACCCAATGGAAACGTGATCTAATAGCCAATGAACAAATGATACATCATCTTAGCCTTTTAACTAGGCCAGCTGAATAACCAAAATATATTTACAAGAATTATACTCGTAATTGGAGAAAGAAGATGGGAACATCTTGTTCATTTTCATTTTGAGAATGAGGCTTTTAGAGAATATGCAATATTGAGAACTTGTCCTTTTGTGAGTCGGATGCTATTTTGCGAATTAGGCTTTCTGACCTAAAACTTTTCAAGTTACACGCGGGCGAAAATGTGGGCCGAAGTGGATAATTCGTATTTTCCAAAATAGTTGTTAAAATGGCAAAGATTATTAAGAAAAACAAGCCATTTTTTCCCGAAATAATTAAAAAACGATATGCAAAAACGTCTGACTTTGAAATTTAGAATCAATTTAGAATAAACAGATTTTCAATTTATTTATGCAGTAAAATACCCTATTGTAGTGAGCATTCTTGTGATGTTACATTACAAAAAAACAAATGTGAGCGTTCTAGCGAGCGTTCATTCGCGATTTTTACCGAGCCGACGAACAAGTTTGACTTCATGAAGAAAAAAAATTAAGATCGTGAGAATGTTCGTAGCACTCAACGTTTAGCTCTGCTTGTTGTTGAGTTCGACAAAATTAAAAACGATAAATGCTCAATGTTCTGTTAGAAGTGAAAGCTCAAAGTTTTGATGTAATAAATAAATAAATAAATAAAAGAAATCCTGGTTTGCACTTAGGACAGAGATATATTGCATATTTTAATCTTCTTATAGTTTCGAACCGTTATTACTAGCGCGATTCAAAATTCGCTTATCTTATGTTCATGGGAAAATCCAAAAACAACGTTAAAACTATAAAAAAAGTTTTAAATAATTTATGTTACAAGCTTTTTTGTACAAAAAGAAAAAGATTTTGAGGATATTTAAGTAGGCAGATATCGAATCTAAAATAAAATATTTTTTTTGCGCGGTTTTGACATTTTTAAACCGCCTAAAGAATCGGAAGTCGCTTTGTTTCAGCCAATCTGGAACAAGCACGTCGAAAAGAAATGATATAATTTGAACTGTCCATAATTATTGTAATGGGTTTTTGTAACATCATACAGTTTTTTAACCTGTCTGGAAAGTTTTGTCTTTACGGGGTTTTTACGAATTTAATTTTTACTAAGTTAGAACAAAAGCTTTTTAGTAACGGTCGCAGTTTTAATCAAGCCATGTATATTCTGTAAACCACAATATATTCGTACAAACGATGTATGAATTACAAGCAGTTTTACTGCCAAGTATATTATTATGCTGCTTGGAAAGAACATAATAATTCTACCGGCAAATTTCTATGCTGCGTACGGGTACGCCGCAATCGCGGCGTTAAGACCCCTCTTTGAGGTGTGGCTGGATAGGCGTCACGGGGTCCTGACCTCCCGCCTGACGCAGGTCCTCTCGGGTGTTTCGGGAGGTACCTCTGTCGGATGAAGAAGGAGGTATCGTCTGGGTGTCACCACTGCGAGGATCGCCCGGAGGACGCGGTGGAGCATACGGAGCAGGACTGCCCCGCTTAGGCAGAGTACCGCCGTGTCCTTACGACGGCGATAGGCCGAAACCTCATGCGCCCGGCATTGGTCGAGGCCATGCTGCGGGGCGAGACGGAGTGGGAAGCGGTCGCGGAGCGCCGCGTGAGGGAGAGGACAGCGTCTTCCCTCCACCCCAGCCGCAGTGGTAGACGCCCACGGCGACGGACGTCGCCAGACGACCTCTGGCCACCGTAGGCGCGGGCATGCGGGCGGTGAGTAATGGGCAACTCGCTGTCCGACCATGGACCATGCCCGGGTCGACGCCTCAAAGAGTATCAGCATAATGCCGGGGTCCCCCTTTACATGGCGAAAGCCTACCAGGGTCACGGGACTCACGAATTACCGTGACCCCAGAAAGTAAAGGGCTATTGAAGGACACCGTGGATTTTGGTCAGTACGAGTCTGACAGTCTCCTCCCGCTCTGCCCTGGGTGGCAGGACTCATTTTTCATAATTTTTAATTTATTTTTCATAATTTTTAATTTATACAAAATTAATTAATATCGGACGATAGTTGACGTATTCTTACTGATACCTAACAAATAACATAATGGAAACCAAAGAGAATATTGTCATTGATGGAAACAGTATAGTATCGGGCGCAGGTCACCAATTAAATAGTTTAGTAACTTGATTTATCATCACATTAATGACAACAAACAATTATGTCGTAAAAGTCATACATAAAAGATGTAAACATGTTGATAATTAATTATCCCCATCTTGTAAATCAAGAAGTATTAAAACCATCAGCGACAATTACGACATGGTGTGAAATCACTGTTAAATTGCAATTATCATCTTGGAAAATTATCCGTTTATACAAACGTTTTATCACGTGCACGTGCATTGTTGATTGTTTTTATGTTATACATTAAACAATCAACAGTGCACGTGAATATTTAAATATAGATCGTCTGAACGATGCTCAATTATGGTCAAGACCTTTTGAGCAGGAATGCAAGCATAAATCATTGTTAATGAAATGTAGAAAAATATTCATTTGTTTTGTAAAATAGAGCCGAAAAAGGACGTAAGTAAAGGCAAAATTCTACAAACAGGGCATTCAATTCATTTGCATCGCCATCAACGGGAATACTGCCCAAAATTCGGACAGCATTGTTAGGCATCAATGATGATTTTTACCTTTAAATGGGCAACCTTCTGGTCATACAAAGATTAAAAATGTATTTAACTTATTCCTTGGCGTGGTAAAATTAGTACTCCCGCCCTGTTAGAAGGGGGAGGTTAGTCAGATTCTTCCTGACTAAAATTCTACCCTGTTCTTTTAATTACCCGTTCTAGGGTCACGCTAATAAGCTCAGATAGTCCCGCAAACCAGTTAGTTTACCCACATTTTAAACAATATTGAAAAGCTTTAACTAAATAGTCTAAACAAATTCTACAAAAGTGTAAAAAATGTTTTTGTAGGTAAAATCCTTCGCTTTTACAGATCTCTAGGACAAACGTCCGTATAAATCAATCTGGCTTCAATTCACGGATGGCCTGCCAACTAACTACATCATTATGCTGTAAACAGCTGGCTGACGTCAAACAGGTCAATTATAATCCATAACCCGTCGTCAATATGTGACAGTACTAAGGAACTTATATTGACAAGTTGATTTATGACATATCGCAAGTTATTATCTAAGAAGAAATTAATCACTATTCATCAACTAAATCGTCATTGGTACAACTCAACGAAAAATCTTTAAGCACACTTTATTTTAAAAATGCATTAATGTTAGTTTATCGAAAACACTACACATGCCTACACTTCAGGCTTTTCTGGTGGTTGTAATAATAGTTCTGTCTTTCAGGAGTTCGGGAATAGTGAGGTGGTATTGAATTAAATTGACCATTTTCAGTCTTACTTATTTTATTTACCTACCCTGTGCTTTTGTCAAATGCTGAGTTGGTAACCCTGTCGGTCTGGACATGCTCAGCTTAACTTATCTGAGGCAGCTAATTCTTTAGTTATTTTTTGTTGTGTTTGTAACTGTCAGGACAACTTTTTTTTTGTAAAACAAAGTTTTCGGAAAACCCACCGGGTATTTTGAAAATGTTAATCCGTCCAATGCAGGGCCGCTAACTAGTACGAAATAACTTTGTTTCCAAACTGTTCTTTAACTGGAAATAAACGCAGTTTATCAGTCCATTTTTATATACGGTCACCGGGTTTGCTTATTAATTCCTGCTACACCCAGTTCAAGTGCTATAAAGATGATTATGCTCCTCCGCTCTTGTTGACTGTCACAGGTTCCCTTTTACCTGCACCTTTGACGTTCTGAGCTTCCCGATGTTTTAAACACATGTTCAGACACATGTTTAAAACAATTTGAACAGTTTGTTTTATAATATAAAAATAAAACTGTTTTTTTTTTCCAACCCTGATTCCGATACCTCTGAAGAAAAGAATCCGGTTTATATGATAATCACAAATTTTGATAGGCATATTGTGCGTTAAATAATTCAAAATTTTGTTTAAAGTACTCAACTTAAAGCGGATACATGTCTTTGTGGTCTAACCACATTTTTAACACCTTTAATGGATGAGATTTTTATATTTTTATTTTCTTGGAAAAACAGAATTTAAACAATATGAATTAGCGGTAGCGCGAGAACGATGTCAAACTCAGTTAAATTCCCAATTAGCCATTGAGAGCTTTTTGTTATGAAAGGATTTTTAATTTATCTGTGGCGTTGATAATGCCTTGGTTTTTTCATAAAGGTATTACAAAAAGTGGGCGGGGTCACTGTTTGGAAAAACCAAGACCTCTAGGTAGTCTGATGTAAACTGTTTTTGTTTTTAATATAGATTTTTCAAAAGTAGAATACGGTAAGTAAATTCATCATACTATCATCACAAATGTACAACTTACCTACTATGCGACTTTACTATGGAAACTTACACTGTCAACTGTCATTTGAAAATTACTTTTAAAAAAAACTTTTAGTAATTTTCTATAATATTTATTTTGGTAATTATTAATTAATGTTGTTTGCTATTTCAATGCGTGCAAGTATTGGAAAAAATCGCATGTCGTCACAATACGGTGCACTCGGGTAATTATTTGAACTTCGAAGATTGAAATACCTACGGTTAAAATATCAAATGTTCAAAAAAACGATTTAAATATCGATATCGAATTGAAATTTTGAAAATTATTATACCGAAGCTTAAATGTCGAGTGATTTAAAATCTCGATAGTCATTATACCTGAGTGCAAAATGTGGATAGTCATTATACCTAAGATTTTGCACTCCGAGCTTAAGTTAGGTTCTTTTAAGCCCTGCAGACAGAAATAGGAGCCTTATTTACACACATTAACTCCCGTGTTCTGGTCGCGGGACTTACGAATTACCGTGACCCTGGAACGAAAAGGTGGAAAGACACCGTGGATTTTAGTCAGTACGAGTCTGACAGTCCCTCCCGCTCCGCCCTGGGTGGACTCAGTTGATGATTTTACCACTATAAAAAAAAAACCGGCCAAGTGCGAGTCGGACTCGCCTTTAAAGGGTTCCGTAGCAGCAAGTAACATTATATAAAAGTTGGTTGTAACTTTGAAAGATAAATTGCGGTTTACGATTTATGACGTATTAAAAAAAATGTAAGTTGGTACGCACAATATTGAGTGATTTACCATGTTATTTTAATATCATGGACTTCTTATAGGTTTTCCTATAATCTATAAGGAGAAAACTAATTTCTGTATTTTTTTCAAAATTTTAGGTTCAGTAGTTTCGGAGATAAGGGGGGGGGGAATGGTCAATTTTCGTCTATTTTCTTGAATAACTTGGAAACTATTTATTTTAAAATTACAAAAAAATACATTTAAGATCTTCTCAACAAGACCTTTCATTTGATATGCCACACGATGCAGTTTTCAGATTTTTTTTTTTTAATTTTCCCCTTCCCCCCCAAAAATGACCCCCCATATACAGATTTCATCTGCTCACGTCACACCTCTGTGTTGGGGTCACAGGAATTGATATGTGTACCAAATTTCAACTTAATCGGTCTAATAGATTCGGAGATAATTGACTGTAAGCGACGGACGGACAGACACACGAGTGATCCTATAAGGGTTCCGTTTTTGTATTCAGACGTACGGAACCCTAAAAACTCGCGTCTTCTTCCCATGGGGGTACGCAAACTACAGAGCGTCACCCACTACGATCCTTACATAATATTTCTGTTTGCTATTTACACAATCGCAGCTTCAGCCTTATCATGTTCTCATAGTAGGTACTTTTATTCTCGAAGTAATAAGAGGAAAAGCCCATATCATACAGAACATCCTTATCTGGGAAAACCTAAATAAAGACGCGAATGCGTTGAAATCAACACAAACTGTGAGATATCATTAGATACGCTACTTCCTACAGCATACCGTGACGGTAAGTACTATATACATCTCAAATGATATAGTATTGATACGGTACTATGCGTGAGACACGTAACACTCGTACTTTGTACAAGCCGTGCATTATCACAAAGGACTATTCTTCGTTGTGGGCACCCGTTCAATGTCTACTATCTGGGTCAATTAAAGGCTACACTAAGTTAATTATGCCATGTGTGTAGATAACAATCCAATCACACTAATGTTACTAGTGAAGGATAAAATTGATATATATTTGAGTCGTAAATGCACAATCAGCCTATCAGGTTCCCACTATTGGGGTTGATAATAACCTCACAAATTTTGTGGATTCCACATGATTTAAATACATATTAATGTGGTGATACAAATTCGAACGGTTAATTCCAAAATTCCTAAATAGCTGGCCTTACCCTTATTTATTTTGGAATTAACCGTTTGAGTTCTAGATAAAGTTTACAGTTCTAAAAGATAAATTTTCAATTCTGTATTCAAAAAATTAATAAAAACCGCCCAATTTTATACTTAAAAGCTATACAGATACAGTCCGATATTCAGTGGATTCAAAAAAGTGCGGGCGGATTTTTCTGTCTGGTGTAAACGGACCCATAAACGAACATCCATCGGCAAACAACAAAAAATACAAAAAATAGTTTAAAAAAAATACTAGCACGTCAAGGAATTCCCGTTCTTAAAATATAGGCCGACAAGAACTGAACCATATAACGAGACCAATAACAAAACAATTTATAATAAAAATAAAACATTTTGTATAAATGTGACTTGACATGTTTCCTTACAATGTGCACGTACGCTATTTTCAAAACCATCTTTCAACGGTGTCATGGCGGCATCGGCAGATTCGGCAGTCAGGTTTAAGCTCGTAAAATTAAACACGTTTGTATTCTTTTGAATTCGAAATAAAAAAAAATAGGGAATATTTAAGCTTATCCGCCAACAACGTATATTCGTCGTACTTTATTTCTGTTTTCGCCGGTCCAAAATGGCTGTGAATCAAAATTACCCCGGCTTTGTGGGACGATCCGAACGGCTCCAATCACAAGACGATGAACAGTATAATATATTTAAACTAATGAAAAGTAACTGTTTGTGCGATTAATAAACAAAGCTGCGGTTAGACCTCTAAATTATAGCTCTAATCGGATGAGACAGATGCGTTAAATATAGCAGGTACCGTAAATGCGGTGTGAAAATAACCTCCAATAGCGTCGAAATCGTTAAAAACGATTCTGGAACTATGGAAGATCTATGTAAACGTACCTTAAGAGTCGACTGACGTTTCTGTCTGACAATTGGCTAGAAGGAAACATTTGATGATTTTACCAACATTAAAAAAAAAACATCCAAGCCCTACCTAAAAATAGTTTGTCCTTCACCAATATCATACTGTCACAAAATGAATAAAAGAACTGGTTTTTAAAAATACGTTTTGCCAACTTAGCAGACGTTAACTTTCGTGGGATCAAGTTTGTGGGAAGTTATATAAAAAAATATATATTTTATATACCTGAACCTTCTTAGGCGTCATATGAGCAAAACATTTTTGGGTTTTACCGACACATCAACATGATTTAACAACGGGCAGGAGAGTAACGATTACGGTAAAATTCCATTGCACGCCTATATAGCGTTGCCAAGCGTCCGGATAAAGCCGGACAGTCAGGCTTTTTGGTTGTGTGTCCGGCCATATTGGACCGTGTCCGGCCTGTCCGGCTTTTGTTAGGCTCTTTTTGTTATTTTTTTTTTTATATTTGTCATGATTTGGTTTCCGCTCCGCTCGCTTCACCTTATATTGCTAGCGCACGCTAGCGGTCTAGCACTAGCCGCGCTCACGACGAAAGGATTTTTTTTTTGTTTTATTTTGTACTTTCTTTTTGTTTAAAAAAAATTGTCGTGCCATTGGACAACAAAAAATAAAGGGTGTCCGATCTTTTCACCCAAATGTCCGGCTAAACTGACTGGTCTGTCCGGCTTTTCGGTTTTAAGACCTGGCAACCTTACACCTATACATCATAGATGTCTATGCGATGATAGAACATGTTTTGTAATACGAAACAAGTGCAGGTTATCTTGTACCTAAGTATTAATAATGTCACCAAGACCTTTTAATTAACCTGTTAAGTTTTACCTACCCATTATCTGCCTTCTTACAGATCAGCTATTTAACTTTGAAGGACATGGTCACTACGACAATTTTCCAGAATAGTCTAATTTGTTACAAACACGCGATGGTTGAAATAACAATGCGGTGATTCATTGGTTTTTGACAAGAATGGGTGTGCGCAGGGCAATAAACTACAATGGTCTACTAATTTTTCAATGCTTACCGTTTTAATGACCATTAATTTAGTCAGTTTCCTAGCAACCTATTTTTATTAGTAAGGGACGGTATATGACGATCATTAAATGCAAAATAAGATATTTACAATGTTTTTTTTTTGCAGTCAAAATGGTTTTCCCAAATTCTTTTCCTTATTTTGTTTTAAGATAAATTTTAATTATTACGAACAAATTACAAGTACATATAACAATTTTGAACTTTACATAATGGACGGTCTTGTCGCTAATAGCGATTTTCAAAAGCGAGCTTTTCAAAACTACCTTTAGATACACAAGACAAAGTGCACAAAAATGCAGTTTTAAGTTTGATTCATTATAATGGTGCATTTACACTGTTCGATTTTTCTGCCGATTTGCCTAGTCACTAGTACCGAGCGACCTGCCCTGAGGCCTGCCCTACGGCTAGTCAGCAGTCATTTAGACCAGAGCGGTCGGCAAGGCACGGCCTGTAAATGTTTTGTAAACTTAATATTTTCTTTTTATATAAGGAGATAACCTCCTAAAACAAATAATAAAATAAATCTAAAAATACTAAGTTTTTTTTTATATAAAACTATGGTCCGCCGTTACTTGATTTTGGCACTTTGTGGCCCTTCATTACCAAAAGATAACTGACTGTTGATTTAGCGGTGGATTTTCGACGCAATGCAGGCCGCTCGGCTTGTTACCAGGCTTTTCGGCCGATAAACAACCTGTGTAAAGGGCCCATTACGCTACCTACCTGTCTGGTTCAAAAATGATTAATTTATGAAACGGATGCGTTTTTCTCGAGATTTTATCTTGTGGGAGAGACGAAGAAGAGGTGCACTACGTAATTATACTTATTTGGTTTTTCTTTAAACACTAGGCACTAAAAAACCCATAGGTACTGACCTGACTAATGGTGATTTTGATTTTGTAGAAGAAACAACAAACAAACACAGCGCCAACCAGATGTTTTCTAAATGTCTAATCTATCTTCTTCTTCTATATATATAAAAGGAGAACTGACTGACTGACATATCAACGTACAGCCGAAACTACTAGGGCTAGGAATGTGAAATTTTGCACACGGCTTCCTATTATAATTTAGGGGAGCACTAAGAAGGGGTTTTTGGAAATTTAACCTTTAAGGGGGTGAAAAGGGGGAATTAGGAAAGTACGTAACCCACGCGGATGAAGTCGCGGGAAAAGTGCTAGTGTTTTCTAAATGGCTACCTTTTTTAGGGTTCGGAACCAATGTAACAGAAACGGAAACCTAAGGAAATGAGCGCACTGCGATTTTTTTTCTGCAACATTCACTGATTTGATTGATTGTATGTGCGTGTGCACAGCGAATAAAAAATCGCGCTCTGATTATAATACAGTACGCGAATTAAATCAAATCTCATGCACGCGCGGAAAAAATCGCAGGAATTAAATCGCAGTGTGGACGTGATCTTATAGGATCATTCAGTTACCTGTCTGTGCGCAAATTACAGCCGATAAATATGGTATATTCGAATGATTTCGATCATTTATGGTACTTGTACAATTTTACTGTACACATCTATGCTATGCGCCATAAACGGACGTGTTACGAAAAATAATAATTAAAATAGGCCACTTTTTGGGAGAAAGCTAGAAACTAGCAAACAAACATTAAAATGTTTTTCAATTTTTCAATTACTTTAAGATCAATTGTGACTAAATCATATCGGCATTAATTAGTCTGAATTAAACGAATTTAATATAAATAATTTTACTATAAATGGTTTTGAACATATGCAAGAAAGAAGATGCAAAAACATGACCATTTCCCCCTTCTCGCCGAAATCGTTGACTCAAAATTCCTATAAATACACATTACATTTGTTTGCCAATAGACTACAGGAAAACCTATTTTACACAAATAAGATTCGTTGGGAACCCTTTGCATGCGAGAACGTCTCGCACTTGGCCGGTTTTTTTCAATAAAAAGTTTTAAATAATTACGTATATCATTTAAACGGAACCGTATCATTTTATATTGCTATCATAAATAAATAATTCTACACATTATAAACACACAAAAAAAGCGCACAATTATTTAAAATGCGTGTCATCGACACGAGACCACTATAACAACCCAGTAACCTAAAAAAATCTCATTCATTTCTGGTATAAAGATAATACTTAATGCAGAATATTATTATTCTCGACGACCTATAAACCAGACTAGATCAGGTTGCAACTCGGTTGTTGCCATTGACCCTGAGCCTGCAGAAGGACACCTGCATTAATATGCGCATGCGGCGATCAAGGAAGTTACTGTGAACTTTTAGATGAACGCACACGTACTGTCTGCGACATAAATCAAATGTAAGAGAAATAAATAAACAGCGCAGTTTATACAACAGTGCCTGGACGACCGAGTTTCGATTTTAAAAAGAGAAAGTTACGATTTTACAAGAAAAGTGTTTCATTTATTATGAAAACTCATTTTTTCTTTTTTAAACATAACCCTTTCTTGGTAGACGTGAAAAAAGAAATGAAACTATTAAGTAGGTAGATACATTTATTTATTTAGGGTGTGTGTAATAGGTATACACAGTTCGTGACACAAATTATGTATTTGGGCGGTGTAGTACTGATAGGAAAGGAATAAAAACATTTTCAAATGTAAAAAACCTCCCCACCAGCATCGGGAACAGAGTCAAAGCTCATTCATCAACTAACAATCTCGTTGACAAAACGATTGGTTTATGTCCGTTTCATCGACGTACTCTTTCAACATTCTTTCGACTTTTCTCTTACTGGTATATAAAAGAGTATGTCCATGAAACGGACATAAATGAATTGTCCGCGAAAAGTCCGTTGTTGAAAGAGTATTTCGATAAAATGTACATAAATGAACGATTCATTTATGTCCGTTTCAACAGAACTTTTTCTCCGACATACATTTTTATAATCGTCTGTTAAAAGTCAAAGTGTAGCTGGAAAGGCCTGTTGTCGAAACTGACGTTATGATACTATACGGGTTAGATGACTTATCTGTTTTTTTCAATCTATATTGTCCCACAGCTGGGCATCGATATACTCCATAACCTTCCACTCAATCTATTTGTTTTCTCCGACCGATCTCGCATTCAATCGCGTCTAAGAACCATTTGTTTGATCAGTAGTTGAGCAAACTATGCGTTAAAATCCTACACTTTTCAACAAATGGTTAAAAAATTAGGGTTTTTAACGAATTGTTAGTTGAACTACTGATTAAACAACTGACTGTCAGTGTTTTACTAGGCAGCTTTTAAGGGAAATCGATGTGCTCAAACACACTGCACTGTAAGCCAAGCGCGGTGGCGACGGCGGGTGCAGATATATCAGACAGGCGATAAAATCAAAAGGAATTATAACAAATACAGGTTTTAAACATTTTCTAAAAACACCCGTTTTAGGTAGGATTTCATAAAATTATTTATTTTAACAGCCTTCTTTAGGTTCATCGAAAAAAGTTTATTGTCTCGTTAAACAGGTTTGACACCAGCCTATTGAATAATTATGTGATAGACAGAAAAACTTATATTATGGAGATATTTTATTTAAAGGTTTGTTTTATTTTTAAACTGTCCTAATAGATTCTTCGCAATATTATGTAACTTTTATCCGCGACCTCGATCTGTTTCACGTTTATATTTACATAAAATGTGTAGGTATATTTGTTTAAAGGGGCTCGTCAGCTCTTCGCTAAATAATAACAGCCGCAAAGGTTAATTTTCAAGGTTAAGCCATGCTTGGTAAGGTTGGTTTGTGGATTGGGACCATCTATCAAAGCGAGTTTATTCTATGTCTCGGAAAGCACGTAAAGCCGTTGGTCCCGGCTGTCATTTATAAATGTTTGACAGTCGTTACTGTAATACAAAAACTCGCTCATAACCAAAATCTTTGACAGTCGTTACTGTTAGTCAGAAGCTCTAAAGTCTGACAAACTGTCTTACCAAGGGGTATCGTATTACCCAGTTACTTGGTTGTGTAGTATGTGCTATGCAGACTAAAATTTTTGTCATTTTTCTTAACCCAAATGACTCCATCATCTGCCTAGCCTTTTCCCAACTATATTGGGGTCGGCTTCCAGTCTTGCTTCCGAGGCAAGGAGGAATCTCGCTATGACAGATAGTCACACATCCACAGACCAACCTCGACAAGAGCGACTACCCCGGAAGATCGACCTGTGCGGCTGTAATCATTTAGCCACGAGCTCCTCCTTAACCCAAATTACTCCAAAGGGTCAGAAAAGTACCACTGTACACGTACAGCTAAACTTTTAGAACCTATAAGTGGCGCTGTCGTCGACATCCAGCAAACAGGGTTATTAAAATAGACAGTTTTACAGTTAAATGTCACAGTTTTGCGGTAGATGTGTCATTCAAATCCTGATCCTCCGAGGACATTGGACATTTTCCACGAAGCCTTTCACCAGGCAAATAAATAACAAGTGTTACTTGTCACACCACATTTTTGTACCTTTTCGAACTATAGAACTTGTAGTTTTCTTTGTTCAACTCGATAAGCTCAAATGCCGCGACATAAGGCTCCAGCTAGACGAGAGTATTTTTTTTTTTATTTGTGAGCCATGTAATTTTGTGTTCGACAAGTGCAGACTCATTTTGCGTCACGAAAGACTTTTTTGTGAAACCGACCGAAATTACGCGACTCACAAATGAAACTTTTCCGCTCGTTTGGCTTCAGCCTTAAGAACACAGGTTGATACGGAATAAAAATCAACCAGGATGTGGTTAATTCAATACATCATGATTATAAATCATTAAATTTACTTTTCATTGTTACTTGTTTATTAGATATGTCAGATTCGTACAGCTCAGCAAAAGTAATGTGTTTGAAGGTCGATTGTTTTCCTATCATACATCAGCAAACTAACGTCGTTAAGACTAGGAGCGCACTTCCGAATTTAATCGCGGCGATTTAAAAATTTAAAAAAAAAATGTAATGACTGGATGGAGCGTAAGAGGAAAGCTGCAGAAAAGATGATAATGAGAAAGAAAAAGGAGTAAATGATGCCCTGAAGTCTGACGGGGGAGAATTGAAGAAAACTTTTTTCACCGATCTCAAATAGATTTAGTTAAGGGCAGAATCGATGACGACGTTGAATCGTAGCGATTTCTTTTCGCACAGAACTCTACTGTATTGGTATTGACGATTACTATCCGCAATTGAATTATACTCGATTAAACGTCAAAACGATATTTAAATCGTTGTCTCAGACTAGACATCACACCTGTGTCGTAGGTTAAAAATATTTAAACACACAAACACAAACAACCAGACCCGGAACAAGAACAACTACTTGTAGATCATATATTTTGTTATGTGTAGGGATCTAAACCGCAATACAGCGGCCGAACGCGCATCTGCCCACCGCGGTAGTTTTTTCCGCCGTTTGATTTCCCTAGTGCGCGCTTAACCTAAGAATGGACGTATAGGAATGATTACGAAGCAAATTATAAGATACAGAGTCCATGGGTTACCCAGTGGAAACAATCTCGACTAATGAGTTTTTATTCCTCACCACCGACATATTATTACGAGTTCGAACTAAAGACAAACATTTTATTTTCTGTTAATCATTTCATAACTACTGCTCTTAAAACGGTGAAGGAAGACCTTTTTTTTATCGTGCTAAAATCATTATATGACTCCTCCCTTCCAGGGCGAAATGGGAGGGACTGTCAGACTTGTACTGACTAAAATCCACGGTGATCTTTCGATAGCCCTTTACGTTCTAGGGTCACGGTTACCTTATGAGACAGCCCCGCGACCCTGGAAACAGTCCCGCGACCCCGGGTGAAGGAAGACCTCATGTGGAAAACTGCCTACCTTAGGATACGTTTAAATGGTCCAATTTACGAGTACATGGTCTATGGAACATTGTCTCTCATAGAGAGGAGGCATGTAGGACGAAGGTTACTCTTTTCACTCCAAGGAAAAAGTTATTTAAGTCGATTCCTTGCATTTATCTACAAAACATGATGAATAGTATCAAATTTTATGTTAAGCTCAATAAAATTCCACGTAAAAGCTACCGTAGTCTTCTGCTAAGACGGGGTTCAGATAAAAATACGAGTTGCATGCATTTAGCTGTATTTCCGTTTGAGCACAAATTTGCCAAAGAATGCACAGTGCTCATGTTATAGTGTGCGAGGACCATGGCATGCCGTGACATACCGCTAATGTAGCCCCGCCCTATTGCGATGTGATCGTTTTATAGTACATGCTCGTAATTTACTCTTTTATACAACCTAACAAGGCATTAGTGCCAAGTAGCCGGCCTCGGATTATTTATTCTCTTTGTGCTACCTACTAACACTATACGCTGATCATTTTATAACTTCTTTATTATGACGTAAACAGAATTTTCCAACTATGTCTTATTTATTGCACTTATTACTTAATAGTTTATTGAACTGGTGTAGATTTTGTTATAATAGATGAAAACGGAATTCTAACCTGACACTTGCTTGGCCGTAATACTAACTTCAAAAAAAAAATCTTTTTTGAAAGAAATAAACTGACTTCTAAAAAACACACATTACTATACATGCCCAGAAGTGAAATGATAATAAATAATAATTATTATTGTTGCCTACTTTGTTATTATTCTCGCTTCACACGGCGTCTAAAAGAGTGTAAAATGACTTATTTTTGAAATTCAGTAAAAAAAATATTATACCTTTACCTGTACCCACTAAGAGTACACTCATGATATTATGTTGTATGATTTTTTTTTTTTTTTTTTTTTTTATCGTGGTAAAATCATCAAATGAGTCCTCCCACCCAGGGCAGGGCGGGAGGGACTGTCAGACTTGTACTGACTAAAATCCACGGTGTCCTTCAATAGCCCTCTACGTACCGGGGTCACGGTAATCCCTTGGTCCCGCGATCCCGGCAGGCTTTGGCCCTCAACAGGCCCCGTCACTATGCTGACACTCTTTGAGGCGCGCGTGGAACACAACGCGCCGTCGACCCGGGCATGGTCCATGGTCGGACAGCGAGTCGCCCATTACTCGCTGCCCGCATGCCCGCGCCTACGGTGGCCGGAGATCGTCTGGCGACGTCCGACGCCGTGGGCGTCTACCACTGCGGCTGGGGTGGAGGGAGGACGCTGTCCTCTCCCTCAGGCGGCCCGCCTCCTCCTTCACGAGCATGACTGCTTCGCAGAAGGAGGCGACCGCTTCCCACTCCGTCTCGCCCCGCAGCATGGCCTCGACCAATGCCGGGCGCGAGAGGTCTCCGCCTATCGCCGTCGTGAGGACACGGCGGTGCTCTGCCCAAGCGGGGCAGTCCTGCACCGTATGCTCCACCGTGTCCTCCGGACGATCCTCGCAGTGGTGACACCCAGGCGTTTCTTCCCTCCCTATCAGACACAGGAACCTCCCGAAACTTCCGTGTCCGGTGAGGACCTGCGTCATGCGGTAGGTCAGGACGCCGTGACGCCTATCCAGCCACTCCTCAAAGAGGGGTCTTACCGCCGCGATTGCGGCGTGCCCGATTATGTTGTATGATAGCGTAAATAATGCACAGATGAACGATAGCAGCAATTGCGAATGATTTGCTATAATGTATTTGAAGAGTTCCCTTGACTTCTCCAAGATCCCGTCAACAAAATCCTGATCTGATTGTCATGGGGCCATCATCGGAAAATCGGGAAAAATAAAAGATTCCGTCGAATTGGAAACCTTCTCCTTTTTTCGAAGTCTGTTAAAAAAGAATAACTTTGGGCCAAGGCGCATTAACTTGCTTCAAAAATAAGTCAAGTCTTCCAAGGGGCCCAGCCAGTTTCCTGTTAGCTTCTTTCAATTCGGGCGTTGTCCTTTATCGAATAACGAACTACCTACCTAACAGGTTGGCGGCACACGCCAGGTTTTCTAATTATAGATTAGAAAACCTGGCGTGTGCCGCCAACCTGTATAATATGAGATCGCGAAAAAACTCTTTTCGCGATTTGTCACGGCAGCGGAGTTTAGCCACACGCCACTCTGAGAGCTTTCGCCTCGAGATCCCACGGTGATGCTTCAGGGAAAACTCAACCCTTTTGTTAGTGACATTACTACCGAAGAGGGTGAGATTTCTCTGAGGCTGACGTACTTAGGTACTTACCGAAGATTTATTTGTACATGATTATAAAATCTTTATTTCGTTTAATCGTATAGGATTCCATGACGTAGCAGATGATGTAGCGTACGTTTCTGAGATAGGTATGGTTAGTTTTATTTATCAATTATTAAGCTAATGCATGGCTTTTATCGCGGGCTTTGAGCGCGGCGACCGAAACAAGAAATTCCGTAATGAAAATAAACCTAACACTGTCACTGTGACATCTGTCATGTCTTGTCATTTTTCTTGACGTTTCACTTGGTTGACGCGGCTGACCATAGCCTAAATTCGTTAAATATTCGCGGTAGGCGATATTTTTTTTTCATAAATAAAATAAATAATCATAATTGCATAAGTTGATAAAAATGCTATGCAATAGCTTTACCGCGGAAGACCCCGAGTGCACCACGTATATTTTTTTCTCAGCATCGACATACACACATCAAAAGTGTCTAGGGATCAAGCATTTTTATGCGGATTTCTTGAGATTGAGATGTGGCTTTGTAATAAATTTATGATTTTATAAATTTATATGGATCCTTTTTGGTGCATTTCATAATTTGAATCAGGAACTGTGAATCAAATTCGAGTAAAAGATGAAAATCAGCTGTCAATATTTTCCCTATAAAAACATACAACGCATTGAAGACATTATTAGTGCTACTGTTTCCCTACTACTGATTAAAACCAACGTTATTATGGAGCGGCGACGTCATTTAAGCAGGGAAGAAATGCTCAGAGCCGTGGGAATGATAGAAGCTGGTTCCCGGCAACGTACTGTGGCTTTAGCTCTGAATACAAGTCAGAGTATTATCAGTCGACTTTGGACACGTTACCGAAGCACTGGTACCGTGGCTGAGCGCCATGGAGGACGGTTCACTCGGACGGATACATTCAAATCTTAACTCGAAGAGCTCCAACAATAACCGCCATGATGTTAGCCGTGAGGCTTCATCACTCTTCAGGGAACTTAATTAGCGACCAAACAGTCAGAAACCGCTTGCATGAAGTGAACCTTCATTCCCGAAGACCGCTACGGGTACCACCTATAGCAATGCACAATCGTAGGATTCGATATCAATGGGCTCTTGAACACAGAAATTGGGCAGAAGAACAATGGCGTTTCGTGTGCTTTTCTGATGAGTCTCGTTTTGGTATGAGACCGGATACAAGACGTATACGACACTGGAGCAGCCCTGGACGCCAACAGCGATTAAAATCCTGCCAGGAAGTCCATCCTTATAGTGGTGGAACCATCATGGTATGGGCGGGTATTTGGATCGGCGGAAGAACTGAGTTGATTTGGATCAGAGGCAACCTCAACGCTCAAATTTATGCTGAGACGATTGTATCAGACGTCATCGTTCCTCTACAAGTGCAAATCGGTCCCTTATTTCAGTTAATGCATGATAATGCACGACCGCACACCGCAAGAGTTGTAAGACAGACTCTCGCCGCAGCTAACATCAATGTCCTGCCCTGGCCTGCTCAGTCGCCAGACTTGAATCCGATTGAGCATGCATGGGATATGCTACAGAGAAGAGCTCTGCCGAATATGGAGGGTATCCAGTCGCAAGAAGACCTTTTTTGTCGTTGCAACGAACATGGGCGGCCATTCCACAGCGTGATTTGGATGAACTCATTTTGAGTATGCCAAACCGATGTTCTTGTGTTGTTAGTGTTCGCGGTAGAAACACGGATTATTAATTGTTTAAGTTACCCAATAAAATTTTAAAGAAAACTGTTATTTCAGTCTTTTTTTCGAACTTTTGTGTTAGTGGTTCAAATGTCAAAAATCCCTTTATTAGGAAAATGGCAAATTTCTTTATTAATGCAAAGGTGACTTGGTTTATCGTTACTGTGACAAACGAAAACACTTTATTTGATGCTCAGATCAAAAAAATAGGCAGATAGAGCGCTCAGAACACGCGAGTGTGTCGACCAAAGATAATACAAAATCCAAGGATAATACAAACTCGCGACAGTACCAAGCTACGCATCGTCTCGCTCACACGTCACTAGTGATTTGCCATTTTAAGTCAAAACATGCCGTCTTGTATGTTTAAACACTGCAAAAAATGTTCACAAAAACAAAGAAAACATGATGGAATATCTTTCCACAGGTAACTCTTGTTATTTTTATTGTTTTGGTATTTATTTTCCATAAAATATTTTCGGCTCACTTGAAACACAAAACCTTAACAGTAAATCGTCTGTGTTGCTAGTTTAGGACGGGTAAATTACCCTGAATTAGGGGAATGTGTATTGTGCATAAAAAATAACAATCAAATAATACAACTGCACAGTCGTAATCTATAGTACCTATAAAACATTCGTTATTGCTTATGCGAAACCTGAAACACGTGTCTAGTATTTTTTTCACGATCACTTATCAGATACACACTAAACTATTTCGCGTATCGCGTTGTGTCATAGGCGCGTGCGACTGTTACAACCGGACGACTGAAGACACACGCGGGGGGCGGGGAACACAACCCCGACCGGGTTGTGTTCCCCGTCCCCCGCTGCCTGTGCGCTGCCGCCGCACGCGACTTCAGCTGATCGCTTTAATCTGCCGTAACCTCTGTAGTGCTCGCGTATGATTGCGGATAGGTGTCCAACTCCTAACCTTTTTAAATAATTTTGGGACAAAATATAACACGGTGTAAAAATTATTGGAATCGATTCAGTTATTGATTCTGAACAAACTATATTCAGGTTTCGCATATACTAAAAATAATGTTGTATGGTCTATGGTCGTAATGACACAAGGTCACTAGTTAGTTCCGTCCGGGTCGTAAAGACTTCGGGTCTCGTCTCGGGATGGCACCCCCGGGCGCGGGGCTGTATTCGTATTTTTGCGTGAGAAAGTGGGACGGAGAGCATGCCTTTGAGCTATTCGGTACTTGTAAGGATGTGCCGAGCTCGCGCCGCTGGATTATTTTATCATTTGTTGCTATCTGGATATAACCATAAAGCAAAATCGCGTTACCAATTTGAAACATTAATAGTATGTTTGTACAATATAATTGGTGCAGAACTAAGGCTGTTAAAGTTTAACGATTGTGTGTAAAATTATTATTATTTTAATAAATGTGTTGATTGTTATAACAAATTGTTTATCTTTTTAAACTAAAAAACCTGTCCTTAAATAGTTTATTAATCAAATTACTAAAAAGCGTTATGAAGTGTTATCCGTTCTGATATAAATTAATTAAATAGGT
The DNA here is from genome assembly GCA_943136025.2 of Agrotis puta. Lineage (NCBI taxonomy): Eukaryota > Metazoa > Arthropoda > Insecta > Lepidoptera > Noctuidae > Agrotis > Agrotis puta. Next base: position 11,001,439 of record OW964187.2, read on the forward strand.
AGTAAGTAATTACGCATATTAACTTTTATTCCTTATTATTATTCTGTTAAATAATAAATACTACACGCTTTTGCTCTCTGGGTATAACCATAAAGCAAAATCGCGTTTCCAATTTAAAAAATAGTGGTACAATATTGAGAACAATTTAACTGAACAAAATGTGGGAGTATTTGTCAATATCTGGCAACCGTAAACGCACACAGATGCACGTGTTCGTACACGGCGCGCCATATTTGCCGCGCACACTAAAATAAAAACCGGCTTCACTTTGTTGTTCGCGCACGTTCTATCTGCCTATTTTTCTTGATCTGAGATTTGATGAATCCTTAAAAAAAATTTAATTAATATCAATCAGGAGAAAAGTTATTGCAAAAATATATGTTGATCCCTAGACACTTTTGATGTGTGTATATACCGATGATCAAGTAATTTCACATCAATAAAAAATGATTCATAAGTGTATAAGAAGCCGGGATTTTTGTTTTAGCACGGAAGTAAAAAACCAACAGCAAAGCTCAAAGTTGACTAGCAATAAAAAGTATTACAAGAGAACGTGAATATACTAAGAATGACGCAGAAAATATATATATAAACATACCACGCTGGGTCAGTGGGTAGACCATAAAGAAGCTACTTAACAAAATGAAAATAATAAAATAAACATTATTTTAGGTCAGAAGAAAAACATATTGACGTTTTTAAAAGCCTAACTTTGTGTCAAGTAGTTATTAAATCCACTTAACACTAAGTTAAGTACCCAGCTGATTAATAAAGAAGAGTTTGTAAGAAGAGTCTACCTACTTAATAAACATTATTGGTGTCTAAACAAATTGAATGTTCTGTTAGCAGTATACTTCACCATTAGCACTTGAACCACGCGAGAAAAGTAAAGATATACTGGTTTACTCTCTTATCGGGCGAAATGCATCAACCAATTGAACGCGATCAGCACATTTAAAGCGCATTCCAGAACTATCAGTGTCACAGTATGACACGCTATGGCGTCACATACTGGTCACATTGATTATTTTAATCCCTCGACATAATTATTATGAGACGTGAAAATGCAATTCGGGTGCGTTTACAAACATGGAAGCTCACGTACACAAATATTTGTTACGCGCGAGGATCAAACCCGCGACAGGCTGCGCAGGAGTCGATAGCTCAGCCACTGCCCCACCCGTGCCGTCAATTTGTCAACTCATTGACTGATCTATTTATTGAGTGAAGCCACTTAAGATCTTTATTTACAGTTAACAAAAAAATCTGGTTTTAGAACTAAAATAAAGTGTTACATTAAGAAAGATTGTTTTTAGGGTTCAGCACCCAAACGGTAAAATGCTTTATTACTAAGGCTTCGCTGTTCATCTGTCCGTCGGTTACCAGGCTGTATCTCACCAACTGTGATAGATAGTTGAAATTTCATAAATAATTTATCAAATTCACAGATATTTTTCTGTTCCCGCTATAACAAAAAATACTAAAAGCAATACTACAACGATCGTGTATTTACGGTTCCGTAACCAAATGGAAAAAACGGAACCCTTATAGATTCGTCATGTCTGTCTGTCTGTCCGTCCGCATGTCACAGTCACTTTTCTTCGAAAGTATAAGAGCCATCCTGTTAAAACTTGGCAAGCAGATGTATTATATGAACCGTATTAGGATATTCACACAAAAACAAAACATAAAAAAATATTGATTTTTCCCCATACTTAGTACTTGAAATTCAAAATGAAAATTTATCACCTAACCTGTGTAGGTTAGGTGATAAATTTTCATCCATAGATACCCCACACGTATGTGTGGGGTATCTATGGATAGGTCTTTAAAAATGATATTGAGGTTACTGATGTAATTTTTTCTAAACTAAACAGTTTGCGAGAGAGACACTTCCAAAGTGGTAAAATGTGAGCCCCCCCGTAACTTCTAAAATAAGAGAATGATAAAACTAAAAAAATATATGATGTACATTACCACGCAAAGTACCAGCGAAAATTAATTTGAACGAGATCAAATAATAAGTTTTTTTTTAATACGTCATAAATCGTAAACCGCAATTTACCTTTCAAAGTTACAACGAACAACAAGAACTTTTATATTATGTTACTTGCTGCTACGGAACCTTTTATGGCCGAGTCCGACTCGCACTTGGCCGGTTTTTGTTTTTTTGCTTGTGTTTGCTCGATATTGATAACGGCAACAGGTAGACGCTTGAAATAACCACAAAATATTTAGTTAAATATTAACTTTAAAAATAAATAAAAAAATTAAAATAAAACCAATATTTAAGGGAACTACTACTACTGCTACTACTGCAAAATAACACGTTTTTGTAATGGAGCCCCATTACAAAAACGTGTTATTTTGCAGTTTTTACATAAAATGGGGTATTTTACTGCATACATGAAATGCAAATCGGTTTAGTCCCTCAGTTAGAATATTAAAAAATAATGGACTCGTATTTTTTTAAATCAATAAATATTGACAAATATAAAACGTTTTAAAAAAAAACATCTTTTCAATTTTGGTTTACGCAACTAAAACTAAAAATACGGGTCTAATATTTTTTATAGTCTATATTTCGGACTAATATTTTTTGAATAAAATAGCCTAATGTTCGAAACCCTTTGTGCGCGAGTCTCGCACTTGCCCCGTTTTTGTCTATGGAAATCTGTTTTGCGGACAGTGAGTAATGGGCAACTCACTGTCCGACCATGGACCATGCCCGGGTCGCCGGCGCGTTGTGTTCCATGCGCGCCTCAAAGAGTGTCAGAAAAATGACGATGCCCCCCCCTCTAGAGGGCCAAAGCCTGCCGAGGTCGCGGGACTGTACGAATTACCGTGACCCCGGAACGTAAAGGGCTATTGAAGAACACCGTGGATTTTAGTCAGTTCGAGTCTGAAAGTCCCTCCCGCTCTGCCCTGGGTGGGAGGACTCATTTAATGATTTTACCACGTAAAAAAAAAACGACGGGTTGCACTCTGGGAGTGCTGACAGAAGTGAAAACTTGAATAGTAATAAACACACACGAACATTCGCGCAAGCGCCCTGCGCCGTCTTACGAATTTTCGATCAGGTCACGTGTCCTGACGCGAATTTAACATTTTTTACCCATTCCAAAAAAAGTGCACAACGCCGCTAAAACAGTTTTCACTTCAAAAATGGAAATGTGTTCTATTACTTAAATAGAAGCATATGAATACAGTTTTCAAATACCGTCACACCACAAAAGGTAAACATCTGTTGGACACTTGACTTAAAAAGTGTAACTGCAAAACGGCTCTTGTTTCAACATCAAATGCCGTTTTACAATTGACAGTTTTTTTAGAAAAAGGCTACAAAAAAGTTGAGATCTGTTAAGATTTTTAACTTTCTATAAGTAAGACGGATTGAGTTTATTTCTCTAAAATAATAATTACTTTTGATTTTTCAGTAGGCGGGTTACAGTTTATGAAATCACTTTTTTTATATTATTCTCTTCTTTTCTAAATGCTGAAATTGTTATGTAGCCATGCTCAAATGTCACCTAATTTAGGTACCCACCTAGGTATTTAAAGCGTGATTTTACAGTGACCTGGTTTTAATTTTTGAACTTGTTTTTTTCTTTTTATTAAATTTCTTCATCCGCAAATTTCGACACCGACTATAGCGGCGATTTTTCCTACCTAAACCACCCGGATAGGCACAGGTGAAACAATTATTATTTAAATTAGTTCCGTTCCAACAAAAAAGAAATACAGTACAATATTAATAAATTGCAAATATTAAAGACCGCGTGAATGCAATACTTTACATAAAACCCAAACAATACAGCTTACATTTAAAATAATTTAAAGGCAGCTTCGTGGTTTACGAACCGCTAAATAAAATAATTTACTCGCTAGCGACCCACACAATAGATTTTCAACTATTCTCTTTTAATTTAAGCAAATCTGTTGTTTTTAATTCCGAGGATTTTTTTTACGTTATACTAGTCAGATTGTAGCTCATCATTTGACAATCATAACAAAAAAAAAATATTATACTATCAGCGTACATCTGAGAATGCTTTAATGAAGCTTTTTTTAAAGCAAAACAGCTATTTCGTAATACCGTGAATAAATTTCGTAAATATCAGTTTTTCACACGCAAGTATCTGTGACTTTTTTGAGACTTACAAGCTAGTTTCAGGGTACCAAAGAAAAAAGACCATTTTGTAAATAAACAGCAATAAAAAAAAACAACCGTAACTACATTAAATTATAACATACACTATCTGTTACATAAAAAGCATACGCATAACTGTATAACCTAAACGTCTATGATGAGAACTAAGAAAACCGCAAAAAAAAACGTATCGTAGCACAACAACAAAAATCTTCACGTTCTTATCCAAAAAAAATCACTTACAATGTCAAAGAAAGTAAAGAGAACATCAACCACATACTCAACGAGATGCATCTTCAAAATCCAGGTGCGGTATGCGCACAACTGGTGTACTTGAACGCGAAAGAAAAGGTCACGGGCATGTCTACGTCATTTTTCCATCGGCTGAATAAAACATCGGCGGCGCCTCCCTCGCGCAGCAGTGGTGCCCATGGAGTGTTGATCCTGCGCCGCCTACCTGTGCGTGCGCAACTCATAACAATCGAGTAGCGCGTTAAATAGAACGCGTTAAGTGTGTGACTGTATCTGAACTGTGTCGTGTTGTGTTGTCTTCCTGATTATTGTAATATTTTTTTTAAAGTAAGTAATGGAGTTATTGTTTGATGTACCATTTTAGAACTAATCGAATATTTGCAATAGAAAGCCTCCAACATTCCTATATAAAAGAAAATACAATAAAGAAAATTAAATTACACAAGCGAGCATAAGTATAGAATCTCTAACTTGGAATGATCCGGGATATTTCCTTAAATAACGGCGTGGTTTTAATGAATTTGGTATCAATATAAAGTTCACAGTTAAACCGTGAACCGTGTAAAAGTTATAATTGCATTTTTGTTACTCTTATCCAGTTTTTAAGTACTCAAGATCGCGCGGAATTGGAGTAAATAATTCCATACTTTTGCTCACGAGTGTAGTTTACCATTCAAATCTCTTTACTTTTTTTTTATTTTTACGTGGTAAAATCATCAAATGAGTCCCCACCCAGGGCAGAGCGGGAGGGACTATCATACTGGTACTGACTAAAACACACTGACTAGTACACGGTGTACTTCAATAGCCCTTTACGTTCCGGGGTCACGGTAATTCGTACAGTCCCGCGACCCCGGCAGGCTTTTGCCCTCTGAGAGGGGGGGCCCGTCATTTTGCTGACACTCTTGCTTTAATAAAATTTTAATTATGTGAAAATTTCGCACTTTCATATTACACTATTTTTTATCAAATAAACTAGTATCCCGGGAATGTTTGGAACGGGTCGACTTTCTGATCTTACCGAAAATGTTCTTCCTACAAACACTTCTTGTCCCGACAACAATAACCGCTTTATGTACCACAATCGTACGTAAAAGTGTAAATAAATAAATAAAAATAACGGAACAAGAAATAAGAATTACCAAAATTAGTGCAGTCGTTGCGAAGTTATGCGCGTCCATACATTTCGCCGATTAATTTTATTTTTAGTTAGATATCCCAATAAAATTACACATACATTAAAACATCTTTAAAAAGATCCAAAATTGTGACCACCTTAAACAATGTAGTTTAAATATTTATGTTAATTAAGTTCCTATAATGGCTACATTAAAAGTTATAACAGTCGCGTTAAATAAGGCCACCAAATACGCTTAAAATTCAGAACCCAGTTATATGAATTAGTTAAATATCTTCACTAAGCTTTGTTTTTTTTTACGTGGTAAAATCATCAATGAGTCCTCCCACCCAGGGCAGAGCGGGAGGAACTGTCAGACTCGTACTGACTAAAATCCACAGTGTCCTTCAATAGCCCTTTACGTACCTGGGTCACGGTAATTCGTACAGTCCCGCGACCATCTTCACTAAGCTTAGAATGAAAATATTTAAATAATAATTATTTACGTTAAATATGAAAGCTTAAAAATTCTACATATTCCCTTTACTAATCAGAATCAAAATATTATTATATACAATCGCATAGACGTGGGAATTATTTAATTAAGCATCTTTTATTTAGTTATGTAAATGTTATTTAACTAAAGTGCCCATCCAGTGATAATAATTCAAGATGTAGTATACAATTAAATATAAAGCATTTATAACAATAATCAGTAATAACAAGTATCTTGATTTGGCTCGTGAGGTTGTCCATATGTGGGATGTGGATTCAGCTATCATTGTGCCGATAATCGTGTCAGCCCATGGCGTAATTGCCAAAAGCCTCGACCAATATCTAAGGATGCTCTCGTTAGACAGCTGGATTAAGGACACGATTCAGAAAGAAGTTCTTCTGGATACGGCGCGCATTGTTAGGTTCCTTTCTCTGTAGCCTTGACCACCGGTAGCTTCCAGCTGTTTACATTTTTTAATGTATTTTTTTTGTAAAAGTATTTAAAAATGTAAATATTACGGAAAAATTATTAATATAGGATAATATCAGTATCTAGTAACAAGAACCAAACAAGGTCACTTTAATACAATACAAAAATAAAAGTATACTTGCACTTGCAGCCTTAATGAAAGCCTTAAACGGACCTACAACTTTTATTACACCGTTACGGAAAATCCAAAAGAAAGTGTGAATATGAATGAATAAAACTAGTTCATCGTCTGACAGTTCTAGACAAACAGTTATCCGTATAACTGTCTTCTTATAAACTCAATTAGTTTATGTTCTTAATGACCTGTGCGTTTTATAACAATACTATTCAAAACCAAACCTATTAAGCTCATTTTATTTTATGGAGGTTTTGTTCCTAATTCTTTGGGTTTGCCCAATACTTTTGAAAATTATAAAAAAAACAAAAGCTCAACAGGTATTTTATAAACTTTAATAAACGTTAATCTTATTCATTCTGTGTTAAATTGATTGTTTGAAAAACAAAGCTTGCGCCGGCATCGAGCTTACAAAACATTGACTAGTTTACGTTGATCTATACCACCGAATGAAAGATTCAATGATATAGATCTATGTATACCAGTTCATTTGGAATACATTAAACAACACCGATTGAAAAGTAGCTGGTTTAAACCCGTTTTATGCCAAATAATCTGTGAAAGTAATTGATACCTCAAAGTTTTATGTAGGTTATCATTTTTAACCATTTTCTAGACCAGTGGAATTCCGCCCACATAGAATCACGAAGTTTTAAAGCAGGTAGTCAGTATCAAATTCTAAACCAGCTTTCAAATACCTAATTTTTACACTAAACCAGGGGTTCCCAAAGTATTTGCACCGTAGAGTATACAGATGGGCGCCGTAAGACACGAGTGTTGACCATATCCCGGATCGATATTGCATGGATCAGTTTCTTTCTGTATACAAGATTCACCAGAAAAAAGAAGATAAAATTACGTCCTCTGTTTTCGTGTAGTTTGTAACCAGATATTATTGTTTAATTATTCACCTAGTATCGACTATCTAGGGCGCCGCCGCCGAAACAAAATACGAGTACTAAACCTGTAAGTGCGCAGCGGGCTGAGAAAGTTTGGGAACCCCTGCACTAAACCGTAAGTCAGTCGTATGTAGATTGGTTTTCGAAATCCCAAGATATAAACATTTACCGTCTTACCACAAAAAGATAAAAATCTGTTGAATGCTTGTCTAAAAAAATGGAACTGCCAAACGACTTTTATATCGACGTGAAATGTCGTATTGACGTTGGCGGTTAATCTCCCGGGTCAACGGCGCGTTGTGTTCCACGCGCGCCTTAAGGAGTGTCAGCATAGTGACGGGGCCTGTAGAGGGCCAAAGCCTGCCGGGGTCGCGGGACTTACGAATTACCGTGACCCCGATACGTAAAGGGCTAGTGAAGGACACCGTGGATTTTAGTCAGTACGAGTCTGACAGTCCCTCCCGCCCTGCCCTGGGTGGGTGGACTCATTTAATGATTTTACCACACTAAAAAAAAAGGCGGTTAATCTAGGGTCCCACATTTAAAACGCCCACAGTAGACGCCATATTTAAAAGCGTGCGTTCTAGAATCAAATTTAAATATTATGTTTAAAATTGAATTTAAAAATTACAATAAATAACGGCCTTCTTAGTCAAAAAATTCATCAATGACTAACTTTCGAACAATATGAATGTGAGTAATAAACTAGTTCCGTAATTTTACGGGTACAAAAACCTCGCAGATTATAATATATTAAATATTCATCGTTGAACTATTAGTAGGTTCCTGTACTGTGAAGGTCACGGTACAGTTTGATAACCCCGTAGTGTTTCAATTTAAAATAGGTTTACGGCTGGTAGTACTCGATCAATAATCATCATCTGCCTAGCCTTTTCCCAACTATATTGGGGTCGGCATCCAGTCGATCAGAACCAGATGTCGCTGAATATTAGTATTTTACTTGAAGCAAAAGGGAAAAATTAAAAAAAAAAACAAAAGTTAGTATCCAGCAACTTAGTTCTGAAGAAAAGATAGACAACCGTTCCACGAAAATCATGCGACTGCTTCCGTCTAGACTAGAATCCAACCTGAACATAGTTGGGAAAATGATAGGCTGATTGATGGTGATGATGTGGGTCTAAAATAGAAATGCGACGAATACCTACATTTATTTTTAAAAATAGAAGTATGATGATTTATTAACAACATTGAATAAAAAATAACAAGTTCTATTCTCAAAAACATAACAAGAAAAAAAAATACCGTTCAGAAATATATCGATATTTCTATATTTAAACCATATATAAATTTACATTAACCAGCCACACATGAGATAAACAACAATGACCATTCAAAGGACAAAATAATTAATGTACAAAAACACAGACAAGTGTAATTGCAATAGATTAGATGTTACACAGAAGACCACAAAACTCCACAATTCCGCATTGAGACCGCAAAAAACGGTATTCTGTGACGTCATTATAATCGCATTAAATGTGACAATTATGTTTTTATACTATTTACTAGTTAATCATGACAGTGAACCATCACAAGGTTTGTCGCAGTTCTATTACGACCCGAGAATAATATGGTTTATATTTAATTTTCTTAAACCAGTTTTGTAAACTAGTATCGAGCTTCAAGAGACTCTGTTGATACTTGTATGCGTTTTCCGCCACGGAAGATTTATTCGATTACCTACTCGTTGCCATTCTGTTCACTGTTCCTCCAATTATCATTTTTATTACAAAACTTTTCCGCAAAGATTTTACATCTTTAAAACTACGCAACAGATTTTGATGCGGTTTTTTTAATAAATAGAGTGATTCAAAAGGAAGGTTTATATGTATAAAACATGCATAATATAGTAGAGATTGCACCCGTGCGGAGCCGGGGCGGGCCGCTAATACATCATATAAGATTTAATTAATGTTATGTGTAGATAATTAGATATACCTTACTATTTATAACAACACTTTTGCATAGTTAAATAATTGTCATTTCATGTTAATGTTTTTATTAAAATATGCCATTAAATTCTACAGTTTCAATCTACTTCATTACTTCACTTTTTGCGCGTACCAAATTTATTTTAAGAAACTGAATAGACAGATTTATAGAAAAATCACGGTAATAAAATTTAGTAGTGACCCCCGAATATTTTTTACACATTTCTTAGTCAAATGTCAAAAAAAAACTAAAGTCTGACCAGTCTTACCATGGGGTATCGTATTACCCAGTTTCTGGGTTGTGGAGGTCCGATAGGCAGTCGCTCAATGTAAAATACTGATATCCAGCTGCATCTCGTTCAACTGGAAATCGACCCCAATTTAGTTGGGAAAAGGCTAGGCAGATGATGATCATCTATCATCGATATCATAGATAAAATGTTAAATAGTAATAATACACAGTAAAAATTAGGAAACATACACTTGTTGAATTCCTCCTGAACTATTTGAAACCTAAAAAACATAAAACAAAGCAAGACTGGTAACTCGACTACGTGAAATATTATAAAACCAGTCAATGATCGTTAAATAACCACATTTTTTTGATTAAAGAGAAAAGGTCAAGGTTATGTGTTTCTTTTTTTTCTTTCCCTTCGTCATTTATATTGATCATTAGTTTAAAATATACTATTTTATATTGACGTTATTGCGTAACTTATATTTATAGATGTTATATCTATAAATATAACTTGCGCTATGGTCGAAGTAAATTCTCTCTTTCCAGAATATTCTGCTCAAACGACTCATTCTTTAACGTTTCTTTCAGAATATCATAATAATTAAATATTGATTAATATAACTATCAGTTTCCGGGTAAACAACAACAAACATGGCGACACGGTTGGTGCAGTGGCTGAGCGATTGGACAGCTGCGCTGCGTGTCGCGGGTTCCATTCCCGCATGAATGGCCCCTGATCGGACGTACTTCACGTTACTCGCTCGTGGCCGAAATCGCCTCGTAGTTCCCGACGACCTGGGCATATGTAAACATTACAAACGCAACCTTGACTTCTAGTTTAGTAATATCCATGCCACGCAATCATAGATTATAAGTTATTGGATAATATTTCTATGTAAAACTGGAAAGATAAGGGGTTGCATAGAAAAATTTGCGTAATATTAACAATATAACAAGGTCTTTGCGGTACAAACAGAAAATTCACCATATCTGATTCCAGTCCTCACATGTAAGTTTCGTTATTATCCTAATTTTAAACGACCAACCTTCAGTAAATATCGTTGTTTTTGAACGCGGTTCTTGTCTGAAATAAGCCTTTTTCTATGCTCGATTTCAGATTTTAATACCACCAGTTAATAAAATTAGGATATTTCTAATTTAAAAAGTTATCGGAAAAGTGTATCCGGCTGTGAGCATCCCTTTGTGTTTTATGACTTTGTTTTGTTCTGTTCTCCAACAGTGAAGTGGAAATTCTGTCTTTTCTACATTTTCGCTGTTCTCTTCTTATTGATTTCGCTGAAAAGAAAGACAGTTAAATTCATTCGCCGAAACTTCACGTTTACGCTTTTCTGGTGGTTGCCACTGTTGATTCTGGTTTTCAAGAGTAGCAGTGGTTTTTTTTTTTTTATCGTGGTAAAATCATCAAATGAGTCCTCCCACCCAGGGCAGGGCGGCAGGGACTGTCAGACTTGTACTGACTAAAATCCACGGTGTCCTTCACTAGCCCTTTACGTACTAGGGTCACGGTAATCCCTTGGTCCCGCGACCAGTAGCAGTGGTTTGGGAAAAAATGTGACAGAATTGGCCTAAAAAAGTGTCTGGGCGCTAACGACTGAGAGTTCGCCAGAAATAACGTTAAACGACGTTAGGCGTTAAACGTTCGACGATACCGTATAACCACTTTTTGACGTTTCATAAGTTCTCATGAAGGATAACGTATTATTTTTTTGTAAATTCAATCTGTCATGGCAATCATAGTTACGTCAAAACTAATAACGCAAGGTTCACATTGAATAACAATGCAAAAACTGACGTTGACTTGGACTTTACATCCTAGTTTGTCATTTTTATTGTTCTCGTCTGTCACATTACTAAAAATAAATCAGTGACCTGTGACTCTTTGCTGATGCCAAGCAAAAACAATTAGGTATTATGTAAGACTGGAACGTAGGTGAGTGTTTCCTTGGTCTTGTGGCCACAAGCGTAACTACTGAGCACGTAGTACTTAGTTTGGTTCTCATGTCGACCAGTGTTACTGGGTTTTTCCATTTGAAATTCCTCAGTAGCAGCTACCAAGCCTAGATTTATGGCCATTTGATAGCAAGAAACTCGCCCCATATCTGGCAATATGTGAGTGTACTATTAGGTGCTCTGCCTAGCCCTTCAAAAATTACATGTCTGATGTTAAGTTACAAGACAGATTTAAATAATATAAAATAACCTTTTTTAAATTCGGTTATAAAAATAATAATTAATTATACTCGCAAATTTTAAGATGATTTAAATTATACCGAAGAGAGGAAAAAAAATAGGATTAAAAAAATAAATTCAACTGGCTGTGACCATTTTGCAGGAAATTAGAGTCATTTGTTTTTTTATATCTGAATTTTTCCACTAATGTCGTTGCGTAAAAATGATTTGTCAATTACCTCATGATGAAGACAACTTGAATCTTTACAAACTACGGACGGACTTACGGACCTGTTAGCAGGAAAACCAGCTTCTCACTAAGTCGATTTAATCTGCGAGACATGCGAAGGTCCAATACTGACCACTTTAAAATCCAAGTCACGCAAACATTTATGTAGATCTTCTTTTGTTGTGGACAGGTACCTACCGTCAACCTCGACGATGACATCGACTTTGAATCCATAACAACAACAATGACAACACTATCATGATACTCGATTAGGAAAGTCCGATCTCTTTCCGGTTCAGAATTATCCTTAGCATTGAAATTCTACATTGTACTCGCGTGAGATTTAGGAGGCAGTTTCCGTTTTGCCCTCAATACTTCTGAATTTCGAATCAATGTAGTTAACAAACAACTGTTTTATATTTTTTGCGCACCTATTCCACAAAATTAACTAATTTACGTATTTGATTTTTTTCAGATGAGGCATCAGTACCGCTCGCCGAACCTGGCGACGGCAACATGGGTGCTTTTCACCCTCCTGCTTCCAACAGAAACTCAGTTCGTCAACCCCATCTCGTCATTCATGAACTTTCTGAATGAGGGCTCCAACCAACTGGATAATGAACCGCCAGATCAAAACAACATGCTGACTGAATACGACTTCATCATTGTCGGAGCCGGCACCGCAGGATGCGTGCTAGCAAACCGACTAACTGAAATCGCAGACTGGAAAGTTTTACTTATTGAAGCTGGAACCAACGAGAATTTTGTTATGGATATACCTATTGTTGCCAACTATCTGCAATTCACATCAGCTAACTGGGGTTACAAAACAATGCCATCCAATAAATACTGCGCAGGATTCGATAACCAACAATGTAACTGGCCACGTGGAAAAGTAATTGGAGGCTCCAGTGTCTTAAATTACATGATATACACACGGGGATCTAAGCCAGACTATGATAACTGGGCAGCAATGGGTAATGATGGCTGGGCATGGGACGATGTTCTCCCATATTTCAAGAAAGTTGAAAACTTCAACATACCAACATTCGACGATCAAAAGCATCATGGACACGACGGCCATCTTAATATTGAACATGCCCCATTCCGCACTACTAAGGGTAAAGCTTGGGTTAAAGCAGCACAAGAATTGGGTTTTAAATATGGAGACCACAATGGACCAGACCCGTCAGGAGTTTCATTTCTTCAGCTTTCAATGAAAAACGGCACTCGTCATAGTTCTAGTAGAGCTTATTTACACCCAATAAATAGAAGAAGTAATCTTCATGTGTCCAAAGGCAGCATGGTCACTAAACTTATTTTTGACAATACTAAAAGTAGAGTGATTGGAGTGGAATTCGAAAAACAAAACAAAAAACATAAGATTTTGGCTAGGAAAGAAGTGATCTTATCTGCCGGTGCAATCAATTCTCCGCAGTTGTTAATGTTGTCAGGTATCGGACCTAGAAATCATTTAGAATCAATGAAAATCAAAGTAGTGAAAGATTTGCCTGTCGGGTACAATCTAATGGATCATATAGCGGCTGGTGGAGTTCAATTTATGGTTCGTCAACAAAATCTTACATTAACGACTGAATACATATTAAACCATTTAGATATAGTTTTTAAATGGATGAGGACACACAAAGGCCCACTTTCACTCCCTGGTGGATGTGAAGCTCTGGTATTTATGGATCTAAAGGATAAATTCAATTCTACAGGATGGCCAGATATGGAACTGCTCTTTATCTCTGGAGGATTAAATTCAGATCCATTGTTACGTCGGAACTTTGGCTTTGACGACCAAATCTATACTGATACATACGGGCCTTTAGGCAGATCTGATACTTTTATGGTATTTCCAATGTTGATGCGTCCCAAATCAAAAGGAAGGATCATGCTTAGAAGTAGAAACCCAAAAGCTCATCCGGCATTAATTCCAAATTATTTCGAGTATCCCGAAGACTTACAGAAGATAGTAGAAGGAATAAAGGTGGCTGTGCAAATAGCAAGACAGCCGGCTATGAAGAAAATAGGTGCCAAGCTATATGATGTACCGATTGAAGATTGTTTGAAATATGGTCCATTCGGTAGTGATGCTTACTTTGCTTGTCAAGCGCAGATGTTCACTTTTACTATTTATCATCAAAGCGGCACGTGCAAAATGGGAGTGGAGAGTGATCCCTCTGCAGTGGTCAGTCCGAGACTGAAAATCCATGGCATAGACGGTATAAGAGTGATAGACGCCAGTGTGATGCCACAAATAGTATCTAGTCATACAAACGCTCCCGTTTACATGATAGCTGAAAAAGGAGCAGACCTGATCAAACAAGACTATGGCATTTTATGATAGCACACGTTCAATGCAAACAGTATTTATTTATAAAGCACATCTGTGATGTATTTTAGACACTATTTTAATAATATTAAGAATCCGTTGATGTACAATATTCACAAACTGTCAAATTTATTTATGAAAATGGTACAAGTAGACAAGCAAAATCGCAGTGTAAATAGATTTTAACCAAGAAGTACCTACTCAATATTTTGTGACAAGATAATTTTACCTCGGTGTATTTTAAGTTTAGGAACAAACGGTGTCACCCAGTTCAAAAGAAATTGAAATGTGTAACTAGAATATAAGTAGGGAGAAATTTGTATTTAACGACGGTCCTTTTTCGGGAGCAGTAGCTTATAATGTAACAGTCCAGATTCGAGCATAACACCAGTTAGTGAGGTGAACCAAGCATACGTAACCCACCGCAACGATACAATTTGTAACATTCACTCATTCATATCTGTACAAAATCGAATCTTGGACTGTAGCATTGCTGGGGAATGTTCCAGAAGGAAATACCGAGCTGCTTATAATGGGAAAAGTTGTGAAAAATAACTACAACGGCAGCTAGGGTAGTAAGCTCGATAAGTTATATTTAGTTAAGTTATTTAATAACAAAACAAGTGATAAACTATACCTACATTTAAATAAAAGCCAAAATTTAAACGACTCCGTTGTTTTCTTTATTAATATTATTTATGACTTATTTTCATGCTTCCAGTGCGCCACTCTGCTTTGTTATAGGAGAATGTTATAAGTAGGTTTCATTAGGCCGTTTAGTACGAAAAAGTAAATTGTCTTGATGACGGATGTTTTTATGATTGCCGAAGTCTACCGAACTGAAACGACGTTAGACGATGCGGAGTGTTAGGTATTTTTGTTAGGTTTTATTTAAGTTACGGAATTTCTTGATTCGGTCGCCGCGCTCAGAGCTCGCGATAAAAGCTATGCAATAGCTTCGAAATAAAGGTCATCAAAATAATTACAGAAATGACATTTGACAATGGAACTATCCAATCAGAAAATTCCGGTATCATATTCCACTTCTGTAATTAATGACTTTTAAATGATTTTATTAATATCACATTCTTTTCGCATTACCTACGTCAATGACTTCTTAATTATTATAAACAACTAGACGGTGGCAATTCACTCATATTCTTCCCAGTATGCGTTTGGTTATAGTGTAAGTGTGGCTGTTGTGGTGATTATTGGTTCAAAAAGTCCAAGTGCTTGTGAAAACGGTATTATCGGATACAAGTGATTAAACTCCTGTATAAATATAAACCCTTGGATATTAAAAGTCATAAAGGATTTGACACCCACAAGTGTTACATTCAAAGGTAGGTTTTGTATTTCATAATTGCCATAGTTTATAGTCATCAAAACGGTTGGATATTATCAGACAATCACAATACAATCATTTTTTTAGATTTTAGTATGCATCATCAAATAGCTTTTCAATTTTCCATTCTATAAACGCAGTAAATACTTCAAGTACACTGTAAGTAAAATATGGAAATACTGTGATTGGGCGACAATTTCTCGAATGTAACGAGATGGTGTGAACGTCGTAATTTAATGTAAACCTAATGTTAATTTTAGTTAAGTTTCTCTATAAGTGAACTGTAATTTGTTCTTTGAGAAAAATAAAAATGTCTTTAAACCGAGCTTTAGTCAATTACACAATATTTTGGTGATGTAGCTAAAAATTTGTCTAGAAAAGTACAGAAGTAAAACTTTATATTAATTAATGTTACAAAAGGTAAAATTAGTAATTGATTTGTCTCACAGAAATAAATTAAATATTTTTACATAACATTTGATGTCATGGATTTCCTTGTGAAATAAGATCTTGTCATAACTTACGAAGTTTTTATGCTTTGAGCTAGACCGGAAATATTTTTAATTCGTAATAAAATTTATTCTTGTTCCTTCCAGATGAGCCCTAAGCACGGCGCGCCAATTTTTGCAGCAACAACATGGCTATTATTCATCCTCTTGTCTCCCATGACAACACAGTCTGCTAGTCCTTTCTCATCGTTTATGAATTTCTGGCGAGACGAAACAAACCAGTTCGATAGCGAACCACCTGATGAAACCAACTTATTGTCTAAATATGACTTTATCATCGTCGGAGCCGGCACCGCAGGATGCGTGCTTGCAAACAGGCTTACTGAAATCCCCGACTGGAAAGTTTTACTTATAGAAGCTGGGAGTAATGAAAACTACGTAATGGACATTCCCATCTTGGCCGGCTATCTTCAATTCACATCAGTTAACTGGGCTTATAAAACAATGCCATCTAATAAGTATTGTTCAGGATTTGAGAACAAACAATGCAACTGGCCACGTGGAAAAGTAGTTGGAGGTTCTAGCGTATTAAACTACATGATATACACGAGAGGAACCAAGCCAGACTACGATAAATGGAAATCAATGGGCAACGACGGCTGGGGGTGGGACGATGTACTTCCATATTTCAAGAAAGTTGAAAATTACAACATACCAGGCTTCGATGAATCGGAGCATCACGCACACGGTGGACACGTCAATATTGAACACGCCCCATTTCGCACTAGCAAAGGCAAAGCTTGGGTCAAAGCAGCACAAGAAATGGGCTTTAAATATGGAGATCATAACGGAGCAGAACCATCAGGAGTTTCTTTTCTTCAGCTGTCTATGAAAAACGGAACTCGTCACAGCTCCAGTAGAGCATATTTGCATCCAATAAATGGAAGAAATAACCTACATGTATCCAAAGGCAGCATGGTCACTAAACTTATTTTCGACGACACTAACACCAAAGTGATCGGCGTAGAGTTTGTAAAACACAACAAGAGATATAAAATATTAGCAGATAAAGAAGTGATTTTATCCGCCGGTGCCATCAATTCTCCGCAGTTGTTAATGCTGTCTGGTATCGGACCGAAGAGCCATTTGGAATCGATGAGGATCAATGTTGTGAAAGATTTACCCGTAGGTTATAATCTGATGGATCATGTTGCTGCGGGTGGTGTACAATTTGTAGTCCAAAAACAAGATTCAAGTTTTTCATCTGAATCCATACTAAACAATATAGATTTAGTATTCAAATGGATGAAGACTCACAAAGGCCCTCTGTCCGTTCCTGGAGGATGTGAGAGTCTAGTATTTATGAATTTAGATGATAAGTTCAACTCTTCAGGCTGGCCCGACATGGAATTGCTCTTCATTGCTGGTGGCTTGAATGCAGATCCACTGTTACGTCTGAATTTCGGCTTTGAAGAACAAATATATTCCGACACTTATGGTCCTTTAGGAAGATCTGATACTTTCATGATCTTTCCTATGTTATTACGTCCTAAATCAAAGGGTCGAGTCATGCTACAAAATAGAAACCCGAATGAATACCCGGCGCTGGTTCCAAATTATTTCGATTATCCCGAAGACTTGCAGAAAATTGTAGAAGGAATAAAAGTGGCCGTGGAAATATCTAAGCAACCGGCAATGAAAAAAATTGGTGCCAAGATTTACGATGTACCGATCAAGGAATGCTTGAAATATGGACCATTCGGTAGTGATGCATACTTCGCCTGCCAAGCAAAGATGTTTACATTTACGATATACCATCTAAGCGGGACTTGCAAAATGGGAGTTGAAAGTGACGAAACGGCTGTGGTCAGTCCTAGATTGAAAGTCCACGGTATTGAGGGAGTGAGAGTGATCGACGCTAGCATAATGCCAGATATAGTTTCAGGCCACACAAACGCTCCAGTATATATGATAGCTGAAAAAGGAGCAGACATGATCAAAAGTGATTGGGGTCGTTTATAATTTACTTTATGTCCATGTATTCGTGGTAATCAGTGTACATTTTTGGAAGGGTCACCTGTGATATTTTAGAAATTAAGTAAATGTTATCGTTGATTTAATATCTCCATAATATGTAAATATCATCAATGTTTGATTAGCAATGACATAAATCATATTATAACGAAAAGGATTGTTTTATTTCTAGTACAAACACAGTAAGTATAATTTAATTAATGCTAGACAAAGCCGATGACAACATCAAAGACATCCAATTTTAGGGAAAGCCCCATCCAGCAATGATCTGCCATATCAGTCCTACTTCTCGACGTTATCATCTGCAGCTGATAATGAAAGATAGTCGGCTCAAGAAAAATCTCATACTCTTTAAATGTCACAAGTTGAGTTTAAATATCTTTTTTTTAAACAATTTCGTAAATCTAAAATCTACACCTACTTAAGCGCACCACACACGGCTCAGATAATATAATATTTTATCTTAATATACCATATCGCTCGCCATACAATTCAATGGACCATCACACACGACGAATATAACATAAATGTCATATTTTGGTATCTTAAGATAAGATATTATAGTATCTTAGCCGTGTGTGACGCGCTTTAAGCACCTAATAATATTTAATATTGGACACAACACACAAAAAAATGGTTTAGGCGCCAAGTACATACTTACATAAGCAAAAACATCACGCAATACGTAGCACACAGTTAGTTAATGTGTTTTCCGTTTAACTACGTTTGCTGGGGATTCATGCTATTAATCGGTAATATAATATTAAATCTATTTTTTTATCTAAAGGAGAACGGAGAACCACACCTTAAAAAAAAGATAAAGATGGTAATTAAATTAATGGAGTGCGACGATGATCATGTTTGTAGACAAAGAAAAATGGCAGAAACTCTTCAAAGCGAGGAAGACTAGGAGAGGAGGTTTTGCTAATCTAGAACAAGGTCTGCGCATACGCTAATTTTAACGCCTAGTAACTTTGATCCGGCAAAGTAACGGTCTGAAACTTGTTGCAATTAGCATAAACCTTCTTACTGGTAGATAGATAGAATACTCTTTATTATGCACACTGTACAGATAACAAGTTTTTACAAATATCTCTGGGTGACAAAACAGGCGGTTTTATCGCTAAAAGCGATCTTTTCAAGACAACCTTTGGATCGATTTAAGAAAGAAGAACCAGCACTGTAAAGAACATACGTTGGTTACGACGCCTAGTCGCTATGATATAGCAAAATTATGAACAGAGACTCGAGTGAGTCTCATGCTCATCATTTAAGGCTACCTCTGCTTACTTTGATTTCGGCGCGTAGTAGTTGATTTCTTAACCAACTTCTATTAAAAAAACAGATTTATTAATTCATCGGCAGCTTTTTTATGTATTTCCCCGATTTCTCGATGACTTGGTGTATCTTGAAGAAATCGAAGAAACTCTTCTGTTAATGACAGCAAATCATCGCCGATCGCTGCTGTCTCGTATCTACGCATTTTTTACGTAATCACAACACATAACATTCGCTACGCCTGTATCACCTAAAAACTTAAAATAAAAAACTATTGAAAAAATTGAAACCGACTTCTAAAAAAACTGACTTTGAAAATGACGTTGTTTCTTATTTCCTGGACTTTTTTGCCAGCGACTCCCGAAAGAAAAGTTATCGTAAACTATTTTGTTTTTTTTTTTAAAGTCGGTTTCATTTTGTATTATTCCATCATAATTATAAACACTATCTAACCAGAGTGCGTGGCAAGTGTAAATACTGACGCCTAGTAGTTATGGACTAGCAAAATTACGATTTAAAACCATAGTCAGTAAAAATTTTGCTAGAATAGACGCGACGCAACCTGCGTATACGCATACGCCAGCCGACACCAACGCCTAGTTGCTACATTTTAGCAGAACTACGAACTGAAACTTATTTAATTGAGCAAAGGCGTAGGCCTATATGTAAGTACGAGTATACGACTCCTACTCATTATGTTCCAGCAAAATTATGAATGATGGTCAACTGTTGCCGCTTTTTTTTTAACGCGGTTAATCATCAAATTCGTCCTCCCGTATGGAATGGATGGGAGGGACTGTCAGAATCGACTAAAATTACTGGCGTTTCTTCAATAAATAGCCCTTTACGTTCCAGGGTCGCGGTTATCTGATAAGACAGTCCTGCGACACCAACTTATGGTTTGGCTAGCATTAGCATATAAATAATGACCAGCAGCCAATAAGATAATTTATCTACATGTACCTACCTAATCTCCTCTACTCAATAATATTACGATACCCTTTACGCTCTTTTATCTGCCTGTAATTTCCTGTATATTGTATATTCTTTAATATGTACGACATTTTAAGATTCCTTGCACAACATTAATAGCAAGAGGTGTTACATAAACTTGTTGCTATAAAATTAAGTATTATTTTCATAACTACGAACTAGATTTCAAATCTTTTCGTGATACTGGACAATGCAAATAGAATTTCGCACATTATCTTTTAAAATTTTAGCTAAAGGCATGTTTATATTGAGACTGCTGATGGTTCAAGATCGTGTGAACCTTTCTGGTAGGTAACGGTTTATCGTAAGACTGTCTAAGTCGACCACACTATCGACCACATCATCGTTTACCATTAAGGGGCCTTTTACAGCCCACTAGCGCCGCCAATCGAAAAAATGTCATAACTCGTAAATAGAATCAAAAATACAAAATGTGGTCTATTATTACTGTAGAAAAGGCAATAACGTAATTCTATAACATATTGTCAACACTTGAAATATAGCTGTTTCGTAACAATAACGTAATCGTGCATTTGTAACAAAAACGGCCGTTTATGTTTTGCGCGCCTATTACTCAATAAAAAGCAGAATAGCTTGAAGCACAAAGGGCAAACGAAGGATCAGGGTAGATTTTTCCGAGCCAGATCAGTCCCAACCTCTGCACCCAGAGTGGAAGGAATCGTTTGACGATTTTACCACACCGAAGATAAATATTATAGTCGACCATTAGGCGACTAGTTATTTCAAAACCTAATCTTTTTAACGGTACCTTTTTATTTTTAATAGATATAACTGTCTGTCTATACCCGTTCCTTCGTTCAACAGGTCATTTGAATACGCCCTCGCATAGCTAACCTCCTTGCAGGACATAGACATATCAGAATAATAAGCATTAACCTAAAACGCTAAGTTTAGAAATGAGCAATAAAAATATATTTATTTATTGCTCATATAGATATGAAATCACTAAATAGTATAAAACAGAGTCGCTTCCCGCTGTCTGTCTGTCCCTATGTATCCTTAGATCTTTAAAACTACGCAACTGATTTTGATGCGGATTTTTTAATAGGTAGAGTAATTCAAGAGGACGGTTTATGTGTATATAACAGGGGTGGCCAACCGGTCGATCGCGATCGACCGGTCGATCGTGACAATTAGTCCAGTCGATCGTGGACCTATATTAGGTGATAAATCATCATCAACTCAGACTTCCATTCCTTAATACTTTGGAATGGAAGTCTGACTTCCATTCCAAAGTATTAAGTAAATTTAAGGAAACAATCTCACATGTGATATGAAAAGGAACTCTTAAAACTGTTTAATAAAAATACTACATGATTGTGTACTATGCTTATTCATTTAAGATTTCAAGAAGTATGTAATTGGTAGAACACACAGGGTATCGTTAGTAAACAGTAGATCTTATGTCTAATCAAGTTGGCCACCCCTGGTATATAACATGCATAATATAGTCGAGATTGTATCCGTGCGGAGCCGGGGCGGGTCGCTAGTATAGAATATTTAAAAATTAGAAAAATTTAATTATAAATGAGCAATAAAATCATATTCAAATATATATTATTTTATTTCATTCATTCATTATTTCATTTCTAAATAATTATTTCTGCACTCTGACCTTTGACTTGGCTCACTTTATTGCATAATCTGCCTTTTATGTTCTCACTGCTGGCACACAGGTCTCCCTTCTACGAAGGGGAGTGGGCTCAAAGCCATCACGCGGGTCTAGTCCGAGTTGACGTCACATGTCTTCAATTTTATTTTTGTTGTAAGCTATGTCGGTTTCCTCGCAATTTTTCCCTTCACGGTTTTGAACACGTAAGAGCTCATTCTCTTAAGGTTATCGACCGTACGCCATGAAAGCTCCCGACAGTCGTTATTTTTCGATATATCGATATAATACATTTTCTCTACTGTAATTTTATTATAATGTATTGTTATACCTAGTACCTGGTCAACCGAGCCTCTCGAGAGAAAACCTCGTAAAAGCATTAAAACCTACGTTTACCTGGGGTTTGAATCCGTGGTCTTCACCATGGAGGTGAAGGAAACATATTATTCGAGTAAACCTTAAAGCGTAAAAATATGTACGTACAAAACGAATTTTGTCGGACACGGGTCCCAGCTGGATTGATTTTTCGCCCCTGTAAACCACTATATTCCAAATTTCATCAAAATAGAGCCGTGAACTATTGGTTGCGTAGTTTGAAAGAAGCAAGTGTGTTATACTATACAGTGAAGATAAAGAAGTATGACCAAAAATGCAAGCATGTTTACAGTTACGCAAACATAGCTGATTGATTGCATAATTATAACATTACCAATATTATAAATGCGAAAGTATCCATGGATGGATAAGGCTTTGTTGCTTAATCACTCCTAAAATGTTGAACGGATCTGAATGTTTGAGACAGATTATAGACTGAAGAGGCTACGTTTTGTCAAATCCCGTAGGAAAAAACCATAACTTAGTACTATTTTTTTTTTAAACGTTGCCGCACACTATGTTTTCTGAGTCGTGGGTACAAATATAGAAACACTCACACACATACACCATAACCCGGGAAAACTAATAAATATTGAAATAATATTATTTTTAAGAAAATGCTTTTTACAACTTTATGATGTTCTCCTGTATCGTATGTGTGTGCAAAACTTCAAACACAAACAGCCAGATCCTGCAGGTTATTAAAATTTGATCCGTGCGGGAATCGAGCCCGCGGCAGGTAACCGTTCAACCATTGCGCCAATTCGTCTGGTCCGTGATTAAGTACCTTCCTTATGTTGCTAAACATATACTTAACACCGCATTATTGCCGAAATACAGACTAATTTACTGCAAAGTGTATGTATAAACTGGACCTCCAGATTACGCAATGTACGATGGTGGCTACTTGAAGCATTGAAGGCACGGTTGGAGTAGTAGCTAGGCAATTGACTTCTTCGCTGCGTGTCGCGTATTCTATTCCCACGTGGAAGAATTATATTGTTCTAGCTGTACCCCGTGTGATGTAATAAAAATATTGTAAAACATTTTTAAAAAGAGTAAGTATGGAGTTCCTTTCCCATTCTTTTTCATACAAACCTACCCTTCGAATAGGTGTAGAATCAATCCCATCTCATCCCTTTTCCTTTAATGTTAATATTCGACGTTTGAAAGTGCCTCTTTGATGGCCTAATTGAAATAAATAATTTGACTTTGACTTTGACTTTGACCGTGATGTTATAGCCTAAGATTTTTTAATTAGTACCATAAATGAACAGTTCTCAAATGGTGCACTCCTCAAAATGAACTTGAATTATCATAATGGTTCAAAATAAAAAATCGGCCAAGTGCGAGTTGGACTCGTCCATAAAGAGTTCCGTAGCACCATGTAACATAATATAAAAAAAATTGTAGTTGGTTGTAACTGAAAGGTAAATTGCGGTTTACGATTTGTGACGTATTAAAAAAAACTAATTACGTGATCTCGTTCAAACCAATTTTCGCTGGTAGTTTGCATAGTAGTGTACCTACATCATATTTTGAATTTCAATTCTAAGTATGGGGAACCCCCAATTTTTATTTATTCTTGTGTGAGAATCCTAATGCGGTTCACAAAATACAAAAAAAATTAGGTAATTTCTTTACATGGAAATTAATAAGACCATGGCTAAATGCAAACAGCTGGATGCAAGCCGCTTCCAACCGGGCCCACTGGAAATCTGTAGAGGAGGCTCATGTTCAGCAGTTTAAAAAAAAAAGAAAGTGCCAGATATCAGCAGAAAAAATACCCACAGTTCGGACACATAATCATGAAATTACATAGAGCAACAGCAACCTCCTTCAACTAACACGATCATCGTCTGCCTGCTCTCATCCCATTTTGTTTATAGTCAGACGTCTTGGTATCATTTACTCCTTTTTCTTTCACATCCTCATCCATTTTTACTAAAGCCTTTTCTTTGTCTCCTTTAATCAACATCTTCAAAGAACACACTTCACAGTACAAAACCAGATAAGTATTCAAAATAAACGAAAAGTAGAAATTTTATTTTTTGACTTTCCTGTTTAATGAACTTACTAGTGATGTAACGAATGTTTGATTTTTCACATTCGCGAATGCGAATGCGGATGCAAATATTCAATTAAAATATTCGCGAATGCGAATGCGAATATTGACTTTCAAACAAAACGCACGCAAAATGATAGATATATAGATGGGTTGGACATTTCGGCATGTCAGACATATTAAAACCGAACATTGCCAAGTCGATATAGTTGAATGATATATATTCATTCAACTTTATCGACTTGTTTTATATAATTCATTCATTAAGCACATATTAATTTATTCAACAAGTTATAGAAAATAAATCTAGCACTCTATGCTAGATTTATTTATACACTTCATCGGAACAGACAGGGACAAAGAACTTATTATTATTATTTTGTTTTCTGAAAAAAGAAATTGATGCAACGTCCAGCCTGTTATTCCTGAAGGGTTAAGCAGACGTGTACCTAATTGTACACCCACATTCCGCCCGTAACATTAAACAATAGGACGAGCTTATTGCCATCAACTGAGCATATATACAGCGCCGTTTACTGTCACTAAAAAAATGTAAAGGAAACCCGATAAGACTGCTCAACCTGGACAGATGGACAACAAGGCAATCAAAATAAATTTATCGTGTTTTTTTTTTTGACTTCACATATTATTAAACCTAAACAATTATCTGAAAAAGGAATAAAAAAAAGTAAAGATACTTTTACTTCAAATTACAATTTGCTAATTTGTTACGGAAATAAAAATGCATTTAGTGTAATAAAACTTATTTGACTTAGAAATGGTTGATTATATTTGCATTAATTTGAATAGACATTTTACTTTTTTTTTTCTCATATATGCATAATAATGTAGTAGATTTTTTAATGTGACTGAATGGTAGGACTCATTTGATGATTATATCACGATAAAAAAGTATTTTGTCATTTTTGTTGCCATCTGTTAATATTTTAACTGGACTAACAGAACTATTCCAATTTAGTTTCCATATTCATATTAGTAAATTAAAAAACAGTTTTTCAGAAATATTCGGAAACATCCGCATCGATCTTTGCGGATGCGAATGCGAATGTCAAAAAACTTGCGAATATTTGTTACATCACTAGAACTTACAGGTATAACCTGTCCAAATAAGCAATTTTGAAGGACGCTAATATCAACGCAATTTTTTAAAATAAACTCGTTATATGTATGTGGCAGTAACAACTACTGTTAGTTTATTACGGACACATATACTTGCACTGATAAAAATCTAAACAATTGCCCAAGTGCAGTGCACCTTACAACATGTTTAACTGCTAAGGCTATATCAGTGTGCATGACAAGTCTACTTCATAGCCAAACACCGTCAAGTCTACCGGACGTCGCGTCACTTCAAGCGCGCCTCCAATTTGTTGGTAAACTGGATCGTGTAAGGCTGGCATTAAATAGGCGGAAAACATGGATTAAAGCTAGTATTTACTATAGATTTAACGCACTACTGCCACAGCTACTATGGTTACTTGTTTAGAGATCCTTTAAGTGCATTGACTTCAAATATATTCAAATATTGAAGGTCAATGTATGTTTTAAGTCCAAGGTCAGTTCAACCGCTTCGTAAAGTTGCTTTACCTGTAACAATAAAAACAATACGTTAGTCGATATTTTTTAGAGGTTATTGGTTTTGCTCCAATAATTCAGCATACTGTAACAAAATACAATGGCAAAAACATGGTGTCGTAATGACTCGCATGCTGAATAATTATTTTCACAGAATCACCTTCTTTAACCACTTATGAAGGCTACACTTTCGATTTATTATGAACAAAGTTACGAATGAGACACATTGCGGAGTTAAAGTTAAGTTAATCTATAGCCTAGGCTTGCGTCTGTGGTGGTATTTGCGGTTGCCAAACATGCCATTTGATACCAATCACCCAGACGTGAAAATGTTGTTTTTCGAAATTCAACATTTTCACGTCGGCGCATTGCGAAATCCCAAGTCAGATTTAAGAAAAGGCAAGATCAAATAAATACTCAAACCAGGTCTCGGACCAACCGGCCCACACTAAGTTCAATTAACCATAAAAATAAAAAACACAAAGTGTCTTCGCTATCAGCGATAAGACCTCCGTTGTACTCATATTGATATTGTAAAAGCTCTAATCTATCATCTATCTTCTCTCCCTGAGCGCGGTAAGTTTGCCAACCATGCTGCATTTTGTCTATTTACGAGATTACTCATTTATTACAAACGCTACCGACTATAGTTATTGTATGAGATATTCTTCAAGAGCAGCCGTGAGTTTAACATGGGCAGAAAACAATAAATTTCGGTAAAATTGTTAATTAGTTCGAATTTAAGAACGAAAACATCATAGAAAAAAACTTTTTCAAAAACAAATGAAACCGACTTCTGCCTTTTCCGACTTTTTTGCCACCGACTTTCGGAATAAAAGGCATTTTGTAGGTTATTTTTTTTGAAAAAGTTTTTTATTTTATCACTTTTAGTTTAAACATTCAACCCAAATTATTATAAAATACATAATTTTCTTACATGTGCACTAGAATTTTGTAATCCGTAGGTAATAACATCCCAGCCCATGTACACAATGAGCTACAAATAAAAATACTGAACCAAACTTAGTGAACATTATATGGGACCAAATGGCAGGTACTATACTGTATCGAAAAAAAAAAAGAATCATTGAAATCGTACCAGAAACCTCGGAGTAATCGGTGTAAACAAGGTTGATAAAGTTTTAGGTTTTTGTTGATTTTTCAAAAATTGCTATTTTAATATTAGATTTCGATAAAATTTTCATGGAATCGATAAAATTTCGGAACCAAAAAAAAAAAATTTTTTCAAATCGGTTGGTAAGTGACGGAGTTATGCGCGAACAAACATAAAAAATATACCTACAGACATCCGAATTGATAACCTCCTCCTTTTTGGAAGTCGGTTAAAATAGATGTATCGGCTTTAAAAACAACATTAGCAGTAACGGGATGTGGTGATGATGTATGCAAAAACAAGACATGCTATCTCAAAACCAGATTAACAAGGAAAAGTAAGTAAAAGAACGATGGTTTTCATAAATTGATTTCTAGCATCCGCGTCGTATTTATCTCAATCTATATATATAAAAATGTTATGTTGGTTTGTGTATGCTTCAAAAACTCAAAAAGTTCTGCACCGATTGAGCTGAAATTTTAGCATGATATATAATCCGCATCAAGGATTGTTTTTATCATTTTTTTTTTTCATTTTTTTTTTGTGCCGCAGCGAAGCGGGGCAGGGAACAGCTAGTAAATAAAATAACTATTTAAATTATTCCATTGGTCTACAAAACATTATCATACATTAGCATGGTGTAAACAAAGCATTGAAAATTAGAATAAGGCAAAGGATCGCGTCTGAAGCTGGTGATATCAAGTTTAATTGATAGAATGATTGTGCCGGTGGTCGGTGGTCGGTGGTGGCGTAACTTGCCAGTGAGTAACCGGGCGTTGGTAGACTACAGTCGAACTTGATACGTACCGTAAACCGAGTGTATCGTAAGAGCAGAAAATATACACCAGTGATCTGGGGATTGACCAGTGTTCTTTGGAATTTCTTGACTACGTAAGTTTTGATTTAACTTTAAACCGTTTTATATATTTTTTTAATACCTAATTAAAAATAGTTATAAAAATTTACATCTCTCTCTATATATAAAATATTTATTATTGAAGTGTCCAGTTTTGGAACAACATCGATTCCTTTATTTAGTTTATTTACAAATACAAGGTAGGTAGTTAAAGAAACGGAATGTCAACTGCAGGCATTTTGAATTAGGCTGCATCTAGCATTCCTTTGCGGTGTAAATTAATAAACAATGTTCAATTTAGGCAAACTTGTAGAACTTTTGAATAGACCTCAAATAACCGTAGAATTTATATATGGTTAAGTACTTATTTCCAGACTTAGCTTGTGCCCGCAGCTTCACTCGCGTTATTTAGAATTCGAAAGGCACGTGTGGCGCCATTTATTATCATCATTAGAACGTTATTGTTTTGTTCTTCGGGAATAGTACTATTTTTCGGTATAAAAGGACCCTTTTCCAGTTTCTGTATACCTGACAACGTATATGCAAAAGTGTTAGGCGTGACAAGGTGACAAACAAACTTTTTTTCGAGTTGATACTGTCATATACAAAAAAGGTACTTATGGATTCCATTATGACACAAAGACCGGGGAACTAGGGAAATCAGAAAGTCAAACATAATTATTGTTTATGGTCACACTGATCTTGCAGAGTCGGTACTGCCACCAGCACATTAATCTGGAGTAAAATTTATTTAATAGATGATAACTTTAACACTTTTTTAGCGTGGTAAATTCTATATATATAACGGCGCGCCATCATTTAATTGATTTATTTTAACAATTTTTATAAGTTGTAATCGATTATTTTTACTCTGTGGTGTAAGCATTATTTCTTTATTGGTAATTTTAATTTAGAGCGGGTAACACCGAATGGAGTTGTGAGTGTCATGGCGGTGGTGACGGTCACTTTTTGACGCGACCGTCAGCCGAGGCACATGCACAAACCCATTCGGCCTTATTACAAAAACTAAATAAACCTTGGTTTAAACCTGGTCTATCAAGTCCAGGCTTATCTGCAGAGCAATGTTATTTTGGTGAAGTTTTGTTAAAATATTAAAAGTTAAATCAAGTGAGATATTTTGTGATTATTATTTTTCAACTACCTGCACCTACACGCCCATAATGGAGGACCAACAGATGACGGATAAACAGCGACACGTGGTGTCTCAGCCGCTCGAAAATCCGTCATCAGAAGTGGGATACGATGGAATGTCGCAGGAACAGTCCACAGGTCAGAATATTGATTCTTTTTCAAGTGCTAGTGAAAATAACTGTTGGAATTTTTTATTTGAAATGCAGCAAAGCCAAAATGAGAGAATTGATTCGCGCGATTAAAGAACCCAGTTTAGAAGATTTTATGCTGGCTCTACCTGAATTTAATCCCGAGTCTCGAGATAGTGATGCCCAAGCATGGTGCAATACCGTAGAATTATGTTTGCAAGAAAAACAAATTTCCAACAGTAGGCAGATTATTACAATGAGTAAAGCCCTCAAGGGGTCGGCAGCTTCATATTTCTCGCTCGATACGATAGTGTTGAAACTCCTGCTGCAATGTTATACAGGCTATTTAATGAAAGCGCTAAGGAAGGAGAATGCTTGTCAGCTTATGCAAACCGATTTCTGAGCACTTAGTCAATGGAACAACTATTCAATTGAAAAGAAAGCAATCGCTGTAACTATCGCATGCAGCTAAAATAGGGCCACGGCTTCAACGGTTGGCTTTCATTGTGGAGATTGATACTAGAGTTAAACTACAACAAGAACTGATGGCTTTTACGTACCGAAAAAGACGAACTCCAATGCAGGACAAATGAAATGCACCTGCCGTCGTTAGAAGCCAAAGTTCGACCAATCAAGAAGATGCTACAGCTGTGGAAAATCGGGTCATATGGCAAATGAATGCTTGACTAAAAGTTCTCGCGATCCTTCTGCTAACCCTCAATCTTAGTTTTCAGGAAATAGTGGATCGCAACCAGCTAAAGATGATGTCTCAAAGAAAGCGTCGACGTCAGTGACCTGTTTCTTCTGTGGTGAACCTGGTCACATCGTTACACGCTGTCCAAAGAAGGAGACTGACTCTGGGAACAACCGAGTCGAGAAGGGAGTGGATATCTGCACCATTACGGCAGCTACTGATCTACTCTCTATCGAATCTGGTGAGTCGTTTTCATTTTGTTTTGATTCCGGTGCTGAGTGCTCTTTGATCCGGGAAAGTTTAGCTAGTATATTCCCTGGTAAACGACAGCAAAATACGATTACGTTGTTAGGCATAGCCCAATCTAGTTTACAATGCATTTTTCAAATACTACCCACAGTTATGATACAGGGTTACTCGTTACAGTTATTATTTCATTTCGTACCTGACTATTTTATTTCCACTGCCATTATGATAGGACGAGACTTACTTTCATTGAGATTTTCAGTTGAAATTTCTGAAACATCTGTGTTATTGAAGAAAATTAAAATTGTCGCTGTTTGTGACGTAGGCTCTGAAGTAAATGATTTTGGTGGTATTGATAGTGATATTCCCAATGAAAATAGAGGACAATTAACTTCTTTACTTGAAAATTACCAAGAGTTTTTTTGTAGAAGGCACTCCTACAAGTAGGGTTAGTACAACAAAATTAGAAATAAGATTGATTGATCCCAATCGCACTGTACAACGCCGTCCATACCGGTTTTGTTGTGATGTAAGACAAGTAGTACGCTCTAAGATAAAAGAACTTCTCAATGCTGGTGTCATTCATGGGCAATTTAAATATTTAGCAATGGCTTTTGGTCTTCGGAACGCTCCATCGGTGTACCAACGTGCGATAAATAAAGCTCTAGGAGTTTTGACGGATTAATTTACTGTAGTCTTTTTAGATAACGTCATAATCCCATCTTGTAGTGTAAATGAGGGTATTATAATGTATGATCGCTTGCGTCAGATCTTGAAAGCATTAAGAGACGCTGGTTTTTCTTTCAACATAAAGAAATGTGCTTTTATCAAAACTAAAGTAGAGTTCTTAGAGTACCACGTAGCCGCTGGCTAAATACGACCAAATCAAAATTAGAGCATTGACAGAACTAACACCTCCCCAAACAGTTACTCAACCACGTCAATTTATAGCCTTAGCTTCGCACTTTCGACAATTTGTACCATGTTTCTCTCAAAAGACCGCGTCTTTATAGATTACCTTCAGGTAAAGGCAAAATACAGTGGACCCCAGCTTTTGAAACAATAAGAAAATAAATTATCGCCAAACCCTCTACCAGCAATCTCCCAGTTAGCCTGTACAAAAATAGAGCAAAAAAACGAGTTTATTTAGCAGAAATATCAGATGAATGCAAGCAACAAGCAGAGCAACGAAAAGATGAGGTGGTTAATTCCATTATAGTGAAACTCGGGTCTAGTGATCTTACAGATGAGGCGGTTAAGACTTATGAAATGAGGAGAGGCGTGTTAAATCGAAAAATAGAACGTAATAAACGGAGTGTGCGGTTACCAGTGTTGCCAAGGGCTTTTCAATGGGCTGTTATTAATCATGTTCACGAGAGTGTAATGAACCTAAGTTGGGAGAAAACTCTATAAAAGGCTTTTTGTCATTACTAGTTCCATAATACGAATAAATACGTTCGAAAATTTGTTGATAATTGCATCACATTTAAGGTTTCAAAGTCTCATTTGGGCAAGGTTCATGCCGAGCTCCATCCAATTCCAAAAGTTACAACCCCATGGCACACCATTCATATGGATGCCACGGGAAAACTAAGTGGCAAGCGAGATAACAAAGAGTATGTGTTTGTTTCTATCGATGCTTTTACAGAATTTGTACTGTTGCATCATACTATGAATATTGACGCTAAGAACGCTATAAATGCTTTGCAATCGAGTGTGTCTCTCTTTGGTGCACCTACGCGTATAATAGCGGACCAGGGTAGATGTTTTGCTGGCAAAGAGTTTAGTGACTTTTGTACAACTCACAACATTAGTTTACATTTGATAGATACAGGTTCTAGTCGTGCTAACGGGCAAGTAGAGCGAGTAATCACTTTAAAGAACATCTTAACCACAGTGGAAACCGGGAACTTTAAATCATGGCAGGCAGCCTTGCCTGATGTCCAACTTGCTATCAATTGCACATTTAACCGTACAACTAAGGCAAGCCCCCTTGAACTATTGATAGTAAAGGTTGCTAGACTCTTCAGTTAATGACACTTGATACAGACGAAACACACGTTGAATTAGACGAGATCAGAGAGCAAGCAGCTCGGGCAATAGAGGCAAGTGCTTCTACAGAAAAAGCTAGGTTTGACAAAAACAAAGCCAAAGTAAATAAATTCAAAGTAGGAGATTATGTAGTACTAGAAAATCATGAGCGCAATAAAACACAGTTAGAGCCAAAATATAAAGGACCTTATCAAGTGGCTGATCTGCTTTATGGTGACAGATATTTGCTAAAGGCATTAGACTCTAATCGAGCGTATAAGTATGCGTTCCTTTAGTTGAATTTTGGGCTGAAAACGCAAAGTAAGAGTGTAAATAGTGTAGAGTCAGAATGTTCCGTTAACGGCACTGTTGCTGGTGAGTAATTACATTTCCTTTAAATTGTATTGTTGATCTATGTGACATTAACTAGCCTGTGTGGCAACAACTAGCCTGTGTGGCAACGACTAGCCTGTGTGGCAACGACTAGCCTGTGTGGCAACGACTAGCCTGTGTGGCAACGACTAGCCTGTGTGGCAACGACTAGCCTGTGTGGCAACGACTAGCCTGTGTGGCAACGACTAGCCTGTGTGGCAACCACTAGCCTGTGTGGCAACGACTAGCCTGTGTGGCAACGACTAGCCTGTGTGGCAATGACTAGCCTGTGTGGCAACGACTAGCCTGTGTGGCACCTGTGAGCTTGTGTGGTACCCGTGAGCCTGTGTGGCACCCATGAGCCTGTGTGGCACCCATGAGCCTGTGTGGAACCCGTGAGCCTGTGTGGCACCTGTTAGCATTAGCCTGTGTGGTACGTGAAGTCAGTTATACTACGTCGCGCATTTGCGTAGCACTACCTTAGTACCCTTTCAGTTTTAGTAATGTATTCGGTCTTAGTGACGATTAAGCCTGGATTTATTTCGATTAGACGTGTCAAGGTTTGACAAACATTCTTGAAAACTTTGTTGTGGTCAGAATGACCGAGTTTTGAAGTAAGTGACTACCTGGTTGTTCATTTGTTCACAGATGTTGAAGAAAGTACACACGAGGACGTGTGATGATGCAGGACGGCCGTAACGGCGCGCCATCATTTAATTGATTTATTTTAACAATTTTTATAAGTTGTAATCGATTATTTTTACTCTGTGGTGTAAGCATTATTTCTTTATTGGTAATTTTAATTTAGAGCGGGTAACACCGAATGGAGTTGTGAGTGTCATGGCGGTGGTGACGGTCACTTTTTGACGCGACCGTCAGCCGAGGCACATGCACAAACCCATTCGGCCTTATTACAAAAACTAAATAAACCTTGGTTTAAACCTGGTCTATCAAGTCCAGGCTTATCTGCAGAGCAATGTTATTTTGGTGAAGTTTTGTTAAAATATTAAAAGTTAAATCAAGTGAGATATTTTGTGATTATTATTTTTCAACTACCTGCACCTACACGCCCATAATGGAGGACCAACAGATGACGGATAAACAGCGACACGTGGTGTCTCAGCCGCTCGAAAATCCGTCATATACTATAAAATTTACCACTTAGGGGAGGCTTTTTGGATTAGGCGCAAAAAGCCTTATTCGCAAAATGGTTACCTAGTCGCAAAAGGACAAGTTCTGAAAATGGCAAATTATCTAAACGTCTAATTCTCAAAATGGCCAATTCTCTAAAGGCCTAATTCTCAAAATGGCCAATTCTCTAAAAGCCTAATTCTCAATATGGCAAATTATCAGAATGGATTTTTTTCTACTTTTGGAAGTGTAATTCTTTTAAATCTAAAAATTCTTTGCATAATATGAAACAACTTAGTTAAACAGAGAGAAAAATCTTGGATTTATAAGAATTACGTAGAAAAAATTAAATTTTGATCATTTGCCATTTTACGAATTAGGCTTTAAGAGAATAGGCCATTTTGAGAATTAGGCTTTAAGAGAATTTGTCATTTTGAGACTAGGTTGCCATTTTGCGAATTAGGCATTTTGCGCCTAAACCGGCTTTTTCCCAGCAGTGGCACCCTGTGCGTGTGGGCTAATAAAAAAAAAACTTTATCACAAAAGAAGGAAATTCATTTTCGATTGTGACAATTTTGGGATTGATTGACATACTGGCGTCTTTTCTAAAATTGTTTTAACCGACTTCAAAAAAGGAGGTTTCCGTATATATGTTTGTTCGCGGATAACTTCGTCGTTTATGAACCGATTTTGATGATTCATTTTTGTTGGAAAGCAGATATTTCAAAGGTGGTCCCATGATAAGGAAATCAGAGTTTGTTGAAGGCAGACCAGAGAAATCGAGGGGTACTTTCAAAAATCGTACCTTGTTTGTAAGCTTTTTCATTTAGTATTTTAAAGCACTAAAATTTTATAAAGGTCTGTAGTAGATCTGATGATGGAGCTGAGAGACAGTCGAGGGAACTACTCAACCCTTACCCCAGTTATTTTACCCTTTTTGAGGT
Source organism: Agrotis puta (assembly GCA_943136025.2). NCBI lineage: Eukaryota > Metazoa > Arthropoda > Insecta > Lepidoptera > Noctuidae > Agrotis > Agrotis puta. The sequence continues at coordinate 11,036,337 of OW964187.2, forward strand.
TGTTTTTGATGTCGAATAAGTACTTTTTTTTTAAACTTTTTTATTATCTTACACATTTTTCTCTATTTCAAGTTCCACAGTACAATAACTCAAAGTTATTATTATTTTTAGTGGAAGCTTCCGTCTCGTAATTAAAACTTAAGCATATGCATGGGTCAGAGTCACGGTCGCGGAACATTAACCTCTAGGCTAGTTTTCCATGGTAAACATCATATGGAAGAAAAAATATTGAACTTCTTTTTTGCACACATAGATTTTCATAATTATTGTAATTGGAAAAACACCAGAGCCTTCTACTGTACAAATTAATTATGCCAACCCAGATACGTAATTTGTTTTCTATTTGATTTTTTCCCAAGGCCAGAAATAACTAATTGTGTCCTAAATTAATTCTAAAATTGATTAATTGTATTCACGTAGGTTGATAACGTGCATTGTACACGCGACCACGTGGTCGCTGATACTCATTAAAAATAACCTAAATAAAGTAGAGTACTCTCGCTTGACCGTCGGATATTAGGCTGCGCGTACGCCGTTCACTAGTTCAATGCGAATCATGTTGTAACACTATGGTTATTAATAACTGGACTTTAAACAATGGCCTTCAGGGTAAACTATTATCAGTAGAGAGTTGCTCGAGGCCGAAGAGAACTATTTTTTATTTGGACAAGTTGAGGCTCTAATTACATATACGCAGTACATTATTTCAACTTGCATCTGGTCTGATAAAGTTTAAACTTGTTATAGGTCTTCTAATCTTTTTCTGAATGTAAACCGAACATAGTTTAAACCAGTAGAACTGCGCCTAAGGAACGTAAAACAGGATAGTGCGCAAGCTTGCAGATGATGCAATGTTGTCAGTTAGGACACCTAATATCGAACGAATGTTAATTCGGATCGGAAAACCGCGATTACTTTTCAATAGAATAGGCATGTAGGCACTATCAATACATTTCAAATTTAATTAGTCCGTCACCTAAAGTTTTGAAAAATAATGGACACGTATTTTTTCATTTGTTAAATCAATGCATATTTACTGTAAAAACTGTACTTGCATGTGTCGTATTGGCAATTTTAAATGGCTCTTTTCCTCGTCAATTTTGGTTTCCGTAACAAACGAAAAAGAACGTGTCATATATTTTTTGATATTCTAACTGACGGACTAACAAATACCGTATTCGCAAAGCAGAACATAGAACTTAATCAGACTGTATTGTTCCCAATGCTGGGACTCGGACCTCCTTTCTGTGAGAGGAACTGAACAGTATTCCACATTTCACCACGTGGCGCGGACGCATTACAGGGCAGGTTGGTAGAGACTAGAAAAATACAGCGCGTATAAATCATTAAAGGAGGTAAAGTTCATAGTGATTGAGTAAAAAGAAGGTAAAAGATTTGTTTTTCAAGAACTTTACTCGATTTCTGGAAAATATAAAACACGGAATTTTGAATCCGGTAGATAATTATATGAATAATCCTTTTTTTTTAAAGATTCCACCGGTCATTTCGGTATTTCCATTCTCAATTTCTTACGGAAAACAAGACAACGGAGTCAAACGAATAATTTAAATTTGTGATTTCATATTTAATTGAATTGTGTTTTGTTACATTTGGCCTAACCAAATATGCGCTCGACTGTACACAAGATTTAAAAAATAAATAAAATATATTGGACTTTGCTCCAGTTAACCAATAAAAACACAGGAAATGCATTACGTGATCAATTCAAGCCTGCGGGTCCAGAAGCGAGCGAGTCCAGTGGACCAAAGACTCAGCAACGTTAAAAACTTGCAAACGGTCCACGTGGATCTAAGTAATTGCAATATCAGTACCTGTATTGTAACGTCTCTGTCGTTGTGAAATGATTTATGATTGCTATAATCGCAAGCGCATCAAAGAATCGTTAGTTACTGTCTTAAAAATTAAAGATGAAACACATTGCATCACTACATAGTATAAAACAAAGTCACTCCCCGCTGTCTGTCTGTCTGTCCCTATGTATCTTTAAAACTACGCAACGGATTTTGATGCGGGTTTTTTTAATAGATAGAGTGATTCAAGAGGAAGGTTTATACGTTATATAACATGCATAATATAGTAGAGATTGCACCCGTGCGGAGCCGGGGCGGTTCGCTAGTGCATAATATAGTAGAGATTGTATTCATGCGGAGCCGGGGCGGGTCACTAGTTTATTACTAAGTAGCTGTTGCCAGTAGTTTAGAGAGCGTGTAACTCAGAATTATCTCACAGAAATGTAACAGCTACTGGGTTTTTTTTTATCGTGGTAAAATCATCAAATGAGTCCTCCCACCCAGGGCAGGACGGGAGGGACTTTTTTTTATTGGGAAAAACCCACCACACTATTCCCAAACCACTGCAACTCCTGAAAGCCAGAATCAACAGTGGCAACCACCAGAAAAGGGCGGGAGGGACTGTCAGACTTGACTGACTAAAATCCACGGTGTCCTTCAATAGCCCTTTACGTACCGGGGTCACGGTAATTTGTGAGTCCCGCAACCCCGGCAGGCTTTGTTCCTATACAGGCCCCGTCACTATGCTGACAATCCTTGAGGCGCGCGTGGTACACAACGCGCCGTCGACCCGGGCATGGTCCATGGTCGGACAGCGAGTCACCCAAACAGGTACTGGGTTAAGAAGTATTATAATATTAATCTATACTAATATTATAAAGCTGAGTTTGTTGGGTTGAACGCGCTAATCTCAGGAACTACTGTTCTAATTGAAAAAATCTTTTTGTGTTGGATAGTTCATCTATCGAGGAAGGCTATATGCTATACTAGAACTTTTCCCGCGACTTCGTCCGCGTGGGTTACGTACTTTCCTAATTCCCCCTTTTCACCCCCTTAAAGGTTAAATTTCCAAAAACCCCTTCTTAGTGCTCCCCTACATTATAATAGGAAGCCGTGTGCAAAATTTCACATTCCTAGCCCTAGTGGTTTCGGCTATACGTTGATATGTCAGTCAGTCAGTTCTCCTTTTATATATATAGATAACAGGGGAGGCTAACTGGATTAGACATAAGATCTACTGTTTACTAACGAAACCCTTTGAGATCCACCAATTACATACTTCTTGAAATCTTAAATGAATCAGCATAGTTTAGTACCCAGTCATGTAATATTTTTTATTGACCAGTCTTAGGAGTTCCTTTTCATATCACAAGTGAGATTGTTTCCTTAATAGTAGATTATTAACCAAGGGCTGTATGACATCAATTGCATACGAGGTTTTTGGCGCCTGAGCGAAGCGAAGGCGCTAATTAACCCGAGTATGCAATTGATGCTTACGCCCGAGATAAATACTCTGCTTTACATATCGATTGTGAGGTAAGTAAACAACAAGACAGCAGGTTTCAATGAACATTTATTAAGAAGAAAAAAATGTGTATTTAATTAAAATTAATAGTAAAATTATTACAATTTGTAAGAGATATGGTCACGTTCTTTTTAGGTATATTTTATAGTTTGAATATAAGTTTGTGATTCGACAACTGTTTTTGCCCTTTCTTTAATAAAATCGGGCGTTAGATCTATGTCTTCGTCACTAGACATGTTTAAAACTTTTGAAAAAGAACTCAAACAAGAAAATTAATTATTTTCGCGATGCTTTCGCGCCTACTAGTAGACTGCCTTTTTTTTTCACGCACGCAAGCGCGTCAAATCTTGCTGGCCAGTTTGATTTTTAAATCGATTCCATCTAACATACGATGTGGAAACAAATAGTTCCATATTTAAAATAAAATCTTTATAAAATAAATTGTCTAGATTCCGATTCGAGTAATTAATCGATACCGAGAAAAAAAAAATTAACTTTTCAAAAATAAACTTCGTGCAGTATGAGTATGACAGTTCTTTTTTCAAATTCCAAAACCTATGCTGTAATGATAGTCATACACCCCGGCATTCAGGGGTGTAAGGGTGTACTTACAGAGCAAGAGATATGTAAAATTACTTAATACTTTGAAATGGAAGTCTGAGTTGATGATGTTTAATCAACATATATAGGTCAACATATTTGTGTGAGCATTGCGTCTACCGTACAGTTGATCGACTGGACGGTATAGTCGCCGGTCAGACCGGTCGATTGCGATCGACCGGTAGGCCACCCCTGCTATATCACATCAGATTACGACCAATAGGAGCTGATCAGCGGGTGAAACCGCGGGGAGAAGCTATGAAAAAATCGCATTTAGAATATTATTAAGGATTCATTTAAGTGTTTTCCATCATAGTAGTATTTCTAGCGTACTAGCACTTGAAACAAAGGTGTGTAACAGGTTCATAGAATAAATGAAAAAAAAAAACCAACACAAAACAAAATCAGCTGATTGCCTTGAAACGGTTAAACCAATTTTCATAAAACGTGTCTAACAAGCATTGGTAGAAAACGAGCTTTCAAATTTAAAAAAAAAACTGCATTCAAAACGGTTTACCCGCTTAAGCGTTAAGGTGTCACAGACAAACACACACATATGCGGTCAAACTTAAAACCCCGTTTTTACATCGTGGGTTAAAAAGATGAAACATTTAAGAACGTAATCACACCGAGGTAATCCTAATATTACACCTATATTTTGCCAGTTCTGTTATTTTCAATAGAAAGCCGGCCTTCAGCCATTTATTGGATACTATTGTAGATATTAATTTTAGGTCGCCAAAGCGGACAAAAAATCATTTAAGTATCTATCATTCTATTTAATACCGAGGTACCTACTTAATAAATGGTTGTTTCCCTGTTTGTCAATTTTTCAAAAATGAATGCACCTCACCCCAATGCACTAAGGCTTGTTAATTCAGAATGCAACATAATATAGTTCCTTTTTTGGCCATTTCCTATGAATGTCGCTTCAGTATCTACAGTCTCAGAAAAAAAAACGCCAAAGCATAATTTTTATGTTGTTTATGCGTTCTTTATTCGTCCTCTATGAACGAGGTATAAAGTGAAATCATGTCATTGATAAGAATTTTAAAAATATGCGCGGTGCATCTATACATATAATAAATCTGTAGAAGGGTCAATTCTGTACATTGAAAAAATAAATAGCAGGGGGTGTTGCTGGATCGTTACCAAACCCAAATATACTTATGATTAAAAAATTTTTTGTCTGTCTGTCTGTTTGTGCAGGCATCACGTGAAAACTAACGGTTCGATTTCGATGAAACTTGGTATAATTATTCCTTATTATCCTGGGCATAACATAGGATACTTTTTATCCTGGAAAAATACGTACAAAAAAAATCTTATTTTTCAGTTTTATTCATAGACGTTGTTCTGTAGAACCGCGAACACACGTTGCATTACCCGCAGTGGATTCAGCGCCGTAATATTTATAAGATGTCATTGTCAGAGTTACTCAAAATGAGGAAATAAACCATCCACGCGAAGACCGACATCCGCGCGGACGGAGTCGCGGGCGGAAGCTAGTACCCAATAAAAATTAAGATTTTTCTTTCATATCGCAGCAAACTTGTTTAAATTTTAAAGGTCACTAAACTCCTTTTAGCAATTAAAATCTATTTTGAAATTTAAACTAACCATAAAAACGAAACTTAAAATAACACTATGATTATTTTTTTCCATACATTCTTAAGTATGTTTTCTTTCTTACAATTAAGTAAATGAGTGCGTTGAACTTTTATTAAACCTGGACTAAAAAACCGCGAAGTACAGCTGGCAAAAAAATGGAAACTTCTTGCGATTATTTTGATTAAAGTATCTATTTAACATGTTACAAAAAAAAAGAGATTCGTTCAGAAGCCTTTGTATGCGACCCGCCTTACACGTGGCCGGTTTTTAAAATGAAAATTTGAAACTGCTTTACTTGGGATATAGCCTTGTTATATTGCGTTCAGTAGGAAAATGATTGTTGGTTTCACAATATTATAAGCACTAGGTAAATCAACAATTTATTACAAAGTGGGAGTGGGGGGATGGATAATTTTCATGCACCTTCACAATACAATTTGTAAATTTTCCCGTTATCCCCCAAAAATGTGACCCCATTTTCAAAATTTATTTATTTTCGTTACACCTCCGTGTTTAAGTCACAGATGATTTACCGTCTCACTACAAAGAAGTTAAACATCGGTTGGACACTTGTCTAAAAGAATTACAACTGCAAAACAGCATTTGCCGTTGATTTATGTAAGGCTCGTTTTGCAGTTCTTTACACTTTTTTAGACAAGTGTTCAACAGATGACGGCGCGTTGTGTTCCACGCGCGCCTCAAGAAGTGTCAGGATTTTGCCTGTGGAGGGCAAAAGCCTGCCGGGGTCGCGGGACTCACAAATTACCGTAACCCCGGTACGTAAAGAGCTACTGAAGGACACCGTGGATTTTAGTCAGTACAAGTCTGACAGTCCCTCCTGCCCTGCCCTGGGTGGGAGGACTCATTTGACGATTTTACCACAAAAAAAAAGTGTTCAACAGATGTTTAACTTTTTGTAGTACATACTTACTATTTGTTTACGATTTAACAGAATCGGCCGAGTAGATTCGGAAAAAATCGGCTGAGAGAGAAAACCAAGTGATATTATGCATAAGGGTTCCGTTTTTTCATAGAGGTTCAGAACCCTAAAAATGTCTTTATCTACCTACCGTACTGCCTTTGTAATTGGACTATTACAATTAATTCTATTACCTTGTGTAAGACGTCCAAAATTAATTTTCTTTTATATGGTCTCATTAAAATGAATGGTTTGACATTGACTTTGTACTGTAAGGTTTGACTACCTTATAACCAAGATCGAGGCCATTTAGGTTCCACGTTCAAATAAGTTTAAAATTTAAAATATAACCGTAACATAATACATACAGCGCCACCAAGCTGTTTTCCGGACAAAATTAGCACTTAAACCGCTAATTTTAAAACGTAATTAATTTCAAACGACGCCATCAGCGGAACAGATAAGTTGGTAGGTCAGTAGTTATTATTTTCTCAACTGATTCTGACTTTTGAAAGCTTTAATGTCGCTTAAAATACGTCTAAAATTATGAGCGTGGTGGATGATCACTGCAACCATGTTAAATATCTGACGTAGCCACCATAGTGGGTCAAACTCCTGCCGGGGTCGTGGAACTATGAAAAATAGATAACCGTGACCCTGGAACGCAAAGGGCAATTGAAGGAACACGTTGAATTTAAAAAGTACGACTCTGACAGTCTTTTCCGGTCTCCCGAGAGCGGGAGGACTCATTTAGTGATTTTACCGTCTAGAAAAAAAAAGATATCACTAGTTATCATTGTAGTTAGAATATACGTTGGCGCAGGCGCCGCTGGACAAATGCGCATTTGGACTGATAAAACGATTGTATTCGAATGCTTCTAATGTGCTCATTTGAATTATTATTCGAAACACAGTCAAATTCCTGTCCAAAACTTCTGATACCATCAATGTTTGATTTGCATCCCAAGAATAATGCAGCCCTCGAATAACAAGATTTTCTTCAATTATGTGCAGTATCTGATTCATAATGTTAAACAATTATGTGGTCTTGCAAGTAACATCTCGTTACTGGAATCTATTTTTTGGGTGTACAACCTATTTTTTGGGCGGGAAAGACTTGATGAAGAACTCTTCCCCGCCCTGGGTAGAGCGGAAGGGAATTTCGGACTGACTAAAAATCTACCCCGTTTCTTCAATTTCCCTTTACGTCCCATGGTCAAAGTAACCTCATTAGTCAGTCCTCCAAAGCCAGGAACTTGTGATACCATCAATGTTTGAAGCATCTCACGATTTTAGTGGCTCTTGAGAAACAACATTTTCGTCGAGAGTTTGTGAATTGGATTCGTAAGTTTAAAAAGCAATGTTGTTTTACCAAGTAGCATAACGTTACAGCTACAGGAGTACCCTAGGACGGGGAGATGAATCATCTATAAATCATTTAAATAAACCTTAAAATTTATTTTTCAGGAATGTTTACAGAATGTTCACAAAGGTGATATGGTCAATCCTGATATTTTTATCGATCATCGACAAAAATCGAATAATTTGTCAGAATGACATATCGTTCATACAGAACCCTATGATCAATCTACTGATGCAGTCAGCGGCTCCTAATTACACGCCACGGAACCCTAAAGACCTATTCGACATATTACGGGACAGTTATCCACTGCCAAATGGTAAGTAACTGTATTTTGAATTCTTTGGTAACTGTAAAACGGATTTGGTTAATATGAAACACTAATTTTGAAAGACTACATCTTGCAAAAAAAACGTGCAATATATAATGCAATAGCGTTTTAATAAAAAAAAAAATATTGTATATTTTTATGTGTCTTATGTTTGTTTAATTAAGTTACATTTTACGGCTTAAAAAATATTTCGCTCAAAGAGAATAGGGGCCGTTCAAGTATTACGTAAGCAGATTTATTACAATTATTTACCCCCCGTCCCCCTTGTCAGCAAAAGTAAGCAAATCACTCCCCTCCCCCCATGCTTACGTAAACATTTTTCAATTTATGTATTGTTTTTGCCTAAACGTATGCATTATTTGCGGGAATCCCCGAAAATGCGTTGCGTTTTCAACCAAAGACAATATGAGGGTTGCCATTGGTGTAAAAAAGTAAATAACTACCGATGACGTAATCATCATCTAGACTCCCCTACCCCCCATGTCATCCAAAATAAGCAAAATAAAGACCCCCCAGCCCCCCCATAGTGCTGACGTAATACTTTAACGGCCCCATACATTTATAAGGAAACAATTTAAAAATGGCTCTAAATTACAATTTAGGCATTGTTTAGGCCGTGCTTTAACATTATAATTAGGCTTAGACATTAATATTCTTACATTCCAGTTCTTACACACAATGTACGAGTTTACATATTTTTTTTCAAAGATGAAAGACCTTTTCGGAGACCTTACAAAGGAAGACCTTTGTAAGGTCTCCTGGTAGATTTTTCTTTTAAAATATTAAACAGCGCCTTTGCAATTTACATTTTATCGTGTCCTTATTGCTAAATAAATTAAACACAATTAGCGTAATCATATAAACTGCGTCCAAAAAGCTGTCAATCTAATTATTACTATTTACATTTTAATTAACAAGTTTAAAACCACAACTAGTTGGGTTAAGTGGGTTCTACCTCCTAGAGGTTCATCCCGGGCAACGGCACCATTGGCACCTGTAACCTACGGTGAAGGCTGAGCGACCTCGCGGTGGTATGCTGGAGGTCTAGCTGTAAGTCGGAGTCAAGCGCCAAACGATTTTTACTGAGTTCCAGTTGATTTAGGGGAACTCGCTCCATTTTGGGCGTCATCTTCGCCCTTTTTTTTTTTTTTTTTTTTTTTTTATCGTGGTAAAATCATCAAATGAGTCCTCCCACCCAGGGCAGGGCGGCAGGGACTGTCAGACTTGTACTGACTAAAATCCACGGTGTCCTTCACGAGCCCTTTACGTACCGGGGTTACGGTGATGGGTAAGTCCCGCGACCCCGACAGGCTCTGGCCCTCTACAGGCCCCGTCAATTTGCTGACACACTTTGAGGCGCGCGTGGAACACAACGCGCCGTCGACCCGGGCATGGTCCATGGTCGGACAGCAAGTCGCCCATTACTCGCTGCCCGCATGCCCGCGCCTACGGTGGCCGGAGATCGTCCTGTGACGTCCGACGCCGTGGGCGTCTACCACTGCGGCTGGGATGGAGGGAGGACGCTGTCCTCTCCCTCAGGCGGCCCGCCTCCTCCTTCACGAGCATGACTGCTTCGCAGAAGGAGGCGACCGCTTCCCACTCCGTCTCGCCCCGCAGCATGGCCTCGACCAATGCCGGGCGCGAGAGGTCTCCGCCTATCGCCGTCGTGAGGACACGGCGGTGCTCTGCCCAAGCGGGGCAGTCCTGCACCGTATGCGTCATCTTCGCCCTTGGTCTAGATTGAGTTAGAAACCCATCTAAAGACACTAAATAACAGTCTGAGAATCCAACAGTCACGCCCTCCGGTAGACCAAGGAGGTAGTCAATATTAACAAAAGTATACCAAAAATTCCAGGTTTAAAAGCCCCACTGCCAGAGTACGACTACATCATTGTGGGTGCTGGGTCTGCTGGCAGCGTGCTCGCCGCCCGGCTGACTGAAGACCCTAACGTGAACGTCCTCCTGCTGGAAGCTGGTAGACCAGAGAACTACTTCACCGACATCCCCAGCATATCGCCGTTCTTTCAACGCACAGAGTATGCCTGGCCTTACTATATGGAGAAGGAGCCAGGGGTGTGTTTAGGTAAATATACGATGATATCAGTTAATGGAAGTTTAAGTTGTTGCACATAATTACAACTAACTTTTGATTGGTTTGGGCGCAGAGCATCAGAAACGCAAAATAACAGATTAGCGAATTGTCAGGTTCGCAAGAAGACACGCGTTAGCAAAATGACAGGTTCGCAGTTATGACAGACGCAGAAAAAATGGTGGATGGTAAACATGATAGTCCTAAGTCCAGTTACTTTAAACATTAGTGTTTACGTCAAATCCGGTAGTTCCGAATTTCTGCAGACTTGTTTATTATTTTGGCCCAATGACTAATCCAAGATGACCTCGAGGACCGAACGCAACTTTTTCAAAATACCCGGAAAGTTGCGCAGATGTAAAAGTCAAAATTCTAAATTACTCGAGCAATTATATTTTTAATGCTTTAAATGTTACGAGTATATCTTACTGGACTATTCAATGTATTCATATAATAAGCGCAAACCGCAATACTTCACACCAAAAAAACACTTCTAAGCAATCATCACTGCGCACTGTTAGTTTGATGTACTTGCATAATTTTAACTCTTACATACTTATACATATAAATACGAAACTACATAAAACTAAAGGTGCATTCTCACACATCATTCACCGTCAAGTCACGTCACCGGCCAGGTTTAAAAAAAAATGTTTCTATACTCCTAGTATGACTTTGTTCCCACATGTCAGTCATCGGCACGTGATCTATCAGTGACATCACGTTTTTTATCCCACACCCGGGATCGGCACGTCTCAGTTCAGTCAGCGTCACGCTTCCGTCATTGCTACAAGTGTTCTGTAGCGTGACACGCACCTAATCACTGTCCAACCCGCAACTTGACTGATGTATGTGTTCAATGGTTCAGTCAAACCGGCGACGTGACGGTGACTGGTGTTTGAGGATACGTACCCAAACCGTCACCGATCCGTTGTCAGTGAATTGACGATAACTGATGTGACACCTTAAGACTCATTGGACAGACTATATTAATAACAACTTTGAAATCATCTGCAATCGGATAATAAAAAGATAATAATTAGATTGACCTATAAGAGAAGTGGCTTACATAAGATATCAAGAATTGGCATTCTCTTCGATCTTATAAGCTTTTAATTTAAAGTAAACTTCCAACTCTAAAGTAAACTGCCAACTGTAATTTAATCGGATGTTTCAAAACACAATCAATCAAAACTAGCTATAGCCTGCTTCGCCCGTCCATAACTATCCCACAGAAACGTAATAGAGGGGAAAACAAGTATACAGTTCAACTATAATGGAGAGTTGCTGACGCCATATTGTGACGTCATGCAAGATTATTAAAAATTAATTTGCATAAAGTATTTTATTGCTAAACATACTTTCAAGTGACAGGTGGAGGTCATTGACACTCTCCTTCTTATTTGAACCGCATTCCTAAGCTACAACCAATCTCTCATGCCGATCCTTTTTAACGTAATTTAGTAACAAATATCCATCCGTTCACACATCCAAACTTCCGCATTTGGGGCGGGACTGCCTCATCTGGTAACCGTGACCCTGGAACGTACATGGGCTGTTGATCACCGTAGATTTTAGCAATTACCAGTGTGACAGCCCCTCCTGCCCCGCCCTGGGTAGGAGGACTTATTTGATGATTTTACCACGATATGAAAAAAAATATTACAATATTAGTAAGGATTTTATGTTCTCTGTGACAGGCATGATAAACCAAAGATGCTACTGGCCCAGAGGGCGAGCCGTAGGAGGCACCAGTGTTATAAACTACATGATCTACACCAGAGGACGAGCCGAAGAGTGGGACAGAATCGCAGCCGCGGGAAACTATGGCTGGTAACAAACAGTTTTTGTACTTGCTTGCAATCGGAATGTCCATGATGACATGAATATTCTGGATTACTAACTAACATGGTCGTCAGTGCCGAAAATAGAGACCAGGACTATAATTGGCAATACCAGAGCGCAGTTAAGGAAGCTAGCACCGGGCGCATAAAAGGCTAGTTTCGGCACCGATGGTAGTGATGCAAGAGCTGTTCCCGTGCTTCTACTAAATTTCTAAACCTCCTCTTATCCTAATACCAATAATCTTACAAGTTCAACAACCTACTAGCCCCACCTCCTTTGACTAGAATAACATTATCAGAGGCATGTCCAAATTAACATTACGATTCAAACACACTTTTTAACATTATTCTTCAATTGTAATAAGAAAAAAAAAAAACGACGTGTTGCACTCTGGGAGTGCCGGCAGAAGTGAAAACTAATAGCAATAAACACACACGAACATTCGCGCAAGCGCCCTGCGTCGTCTTACGAATTTTCGATCAGGTCACGTGTCCTGACGCGAGTTTAACATTTTTACCCATTCCAAAAAAAGTGCACAACAAAAAAGAAAAACATGCTAAAAATAAAAACACAGAGTTTCATAATTTTAATGTGCTACAATAATTTTGTCGTTGCAAGATAAGGAATGTCGTGACAGACATTTTCACACATATTTCTTCAGAAATCACAATGCTGTTTTTTTTTGTACTTGCAGGTCCTACGAGGAAGTTCTTTATTACTATAAGAAATCGGAGCGTGCAAATTTAAATGGTTATGAAAATTCCCGTTATAGAGGAAGGGACGGCGAAATGAACATAGAATTCGTGAATTACAAGTAAGTTATATCAGCATTATCTACTAAAACAAACTGCTAATAAATCAAATGATACATTATGTAAATCATGTTTTACTGACATCATTGTAAACAATTATATTGATTACAATGTGCATATAAAATCGCATCAATCCGGGTGTAAGCCGAATACAAATTGCAAGGCCCCTATCCGTTATACTGTCGATGTTATACTTTATACAGAGCATAAATATAATGTACAATTCATCATAGAAAACACATATTGATACATTTTGTGGATTACTGTTGCGAAGCTCGCTGTGAATAACATCAACACAATAAGAGTCGTCACAAGTTTACGTAGAGATTCATAGGGAAGCATAGTTAAACTCCCGATAGATTTCCAATGTCGACAGTTAGAGCCCATTCAAACTGTGATCTAATTTCATATTTTATTGATTTTAGGACTCCATTAGTAGACGCCTTCTTAGAAGCAGGAAGAATACTTGGAAGCCCTACAGTGGATTACAATTCTCCAGAACAACTTGGATTTGGATATGTACAAACGAATACAAGAAACGGCAGAAGACTGAGCTCCGCTAAAGCATTTCTACGTCCTTACAAGAGACGGCCCAACTTACACATACTACCAGAAACAATAGTGACAAGAGTACTTATAGACAAACCTACAAGAACTGCTTATGGAGTGGAGTACGTCAGGAATCGTTTGAGGAACAAAGTGAGAGCGCGAAGGGAAGTAATATTATCAGCTGGAACGATGGTGTCGCCTCAGCTACTCATGTTATCAGGAGTAGGTCCTAAAAAACATCTCAGGAAGCTCGGTATTCCTGTCATACAAAACCTACCCGTCGGTCAAACGCTTTATGATCACATTACATTTCCTGGATTAATGTTCACTATCAACGCTACAAATGTTGGCATTAACGAAAATAGAGACGCAAATGTTCAAAATTTCCTGGAGTGGACAAAGAACGGTGACAATTTAGTCGCAAGTCCTGGCGGAGTTGAAGGTATCGGTTATATAAAAACACCTTTATCTAATAGACAAGACCGCATACCAGACATTGAACTAATAAGTCTCGCTGGTGCGCTTACGGCAGACGGCGGTCCATCAGGAAGCAAAGCAGTGCGAAGAGGTATGATGATTTCTGAAGAGCTGTTCGATGCAGCTTTCGGAGCAATAGACAACCAGGAGGCATGGAGTGTGTTTCCCATGTTACTACATCCTAAATCAGTAGGACATCTAGAGTTGAAAGATAAAAGTATTTATAGCTATCCTCTTCTATACGGTAATTATTTTACGCATCGTATTGACGTAGCGACGATGATTGCTGCCATACGGTACGTGCAGGCTTTGACTGCAACGCCACCGTTCCAGCGTTTCGGAGCAAGGCTGCATAAAGCGAAATACTTAACATGTCCTAGCGCGGTTTATGACTCTGATGAGTACTGGGAGTGTGCGCTGCGTACACTTACTGTTACTCTTCATCACCAGATAGCGACGTGTCGCATGGGCCCAGCATCCGACCCGCTGGCAGTGGTCGATCCAGAGTTACGAGTTCACGGTATAAATAATCTTCGCGTCGTGGACTCGAGTATCATGCCTCGGACAGTGTCAGTGCACACGCATGCTCCAGCAGTAATGATTGGAGAAAAAGCTGCAGATATGATTAAGAACACTTGGAACTAGAGAATACCGTTACAAGTAGATAGTATAAGTGACGCAGTTAGTTATTTATTAATACTTAGTATTTTAACGGAGAGTACTGAAGAATGTTAAATCCTGGTATTCAGCTCCACCAAGTTAGAAAGGACGTGGACTTCAATAGTTGGGAAACGGATGGACAGACTTAGTAATTTAAACAGAAGCAACCAAAAATAAGTTACCTTTAAATGTTTGCTCAACTAGTGATTAGTGATATTTCTTTTTTTAAGAAACTGTTGTTACCTCTTGTATTATTTTTTACTTAATGGACATAAATATAAAATCCTGTTGTTGTTTTGCAATTTATACTTGACATCTCAGATCAAGAAAAATAGGCAGATAGAACGTGCGCGAACAACAAAGTGAAGCCGGTTTTTATTTTAGTGTGCGCGGCAAATATGGCGCGCCGTGTACGAACACGTGCATCTGTGTGCGTTTACGGTTGCCAGATATTGACAAATACTCCCACATTTTGTTCAGTTAAATTGTTCTCAATATTGTACCACTATTTTTTTAAATTGGAAACGCGATTTTGCTTTATGGTTATACCCAGAGAGCAAAAGCGTGTAGTATTTATTATTTAACAGAATAATAATAAGGAATAAAAGTTAATATGCGTAATTACTTACTACCTATTTAATTAATTTATATCAGAACGGATAACACTTCATAACGCTTTTTAGTAATTTAATTAATAAACTATTTAAGGACAGGTTTTTTAGTTTAAAAAGATAAACAATTTGTTATAACAATCAACACATTTATTAAAATAATAATAATTTTACACACAATCATTAAACTTTAACAGCCTTAGTTCTGCACCAATTATATTGTACAAACATACTATTAATGTTTCAAATTGGTAACGCGATTTTGCTTTATGGTTATATCCAGATAGCAACAAATAATAAAATAATCCAGCGGCGCGAGCTCGGCACATCCTTACAAGTACCGAATAGCTCAAAGGCATGCTCTCCGTCCCACTTTCTCACGCAAAAATACGAATACAGCCCCGCGCGCGGGGGTGCCATCCCGAGACGAGACCCGAAGTCTTTACGACCCGGACGGAACTAACTAGTGACCTTGTGTCATTACGACCATAGAACTTACAACATTATTTTTAGTATATGTGAAACCTGAATATAGTTTGTTCAGAATCAATAACTGAATCGATTCCAATAATTTTTACACCATGTTATATTTTGTCCCAAAATTATCTAAAAAGGTTAGGAGTTGGACACCTATCCGCAATCATACGCGAGCACTACAGAGGTTACGGCAGATCAAAGCGATCAGCTGAAGTCACGTGCCGTACACAACCCGGTCGGGGTTATGTTCCCCGCCCCCCGCGTGTGTCTTCAGTCGTCCGGTTGTAACAGTCGCACGCGCCTATGACACAACGCGATACGCGAAATAGTTTAGTGTGTATCTGATAAGTGATCGTGAAAAAAGGTTAAAGGTTAAACTATAGATTACGACTGTGCAGTTGTATTGACGTATTTGATTGTTATTTTTTATGCACAATACACATTCCCCTAATTCAGGGTAATTTACCCGTCCTAAACTAGCAACACAGACGATTTACTGTTAAGGTTTTGTGTTTCAAGTGAGCCGAAAATATTTTATGGAAAATAAATACCAAAACAATAAAAATAACAAGAGTTACCTGTGGAAAGATATTCCATCTTGTTTTCTTTGTTTTTGTGAACATTTTTTGCAGTGTTTAAACACACAAGACGGCATGTTTTGACTTAAAATGGCAAATCACTAGTGACGTGTGAGCGAGACGATGCGTAGCTTGGTACTGTCGCGAGTTTGTATTATCCTTGGATTTTGTATTATCTTTGGTCGACACACTCGCGTGTTCTGAGCGCTCTATCTGCCTATTTTTTTTGATCTGAGCTTGACATAAATAATATTCTAGATGCGAAAGTATTTTTGTTACGCTTTCAGGCCTAAACCGGTCCGGCAGGCCGGTTATGCAATTTGATTTTTGCAATTCAGATACAGAGATAGATGAGACCCTGGAGACGGTCGACGACAAAAGCTGATTCTGTATGTCTATGGGTGGGAGGGTAAGCAAAAGGTTATCTGCGAGGACAGCCGAACGATCCCATTGTCTGTGGTAGACCTCATCAGGGCCACCTGGCTAGCGATCACCACCCTTTCGAAGTCCAGCGTCAAATAGTTTTTAGTTTACTGTGAGTGAGTGAGCTCCAACTTAGGTCTCATCTTTGTTTCTGATAGATTAAGGCCAAGTGCAAAACCATTTTAAAAACATTAAAAAACTGGTAGAAACTTACAACTCCATCTATAGTAGAGCGTGTCTTAAACTCTTAACCCTAGGAAGTGCATTCTCTAGGCCTACGATGAAACCGGTTGATACATTGTCGCGATAGCATCTTAGCTTTAATGTGTGGTAGACAGGCTACCTAAACAGGATTACTGTTAATTTATAAAATACTTTGTCCAGAATATAAGATGTATGACGATCAAATGATATTTTTATTTTACGTGGTAAAATCATCAAATGAGTCCTCCCACCCAGGGCAGAACGGGAGGGACTGTCAGACTCGTACTGACTAAAATCCACGTTGTCCTTAAATAGCCCTTTACGTTCCGGGGTCACGGTAATTCGTAGAGACCCGCGACCTGATATCATTGACTTGGTAGAAATCTCGTAATCGTGCCCTGCATTCCCTGTCGACTGTTCGTTACAGGAGCTGATGGACGTTTTGGAGAGCGCTAAACACGTGGCCAAGTTTTGGGAAGAGTCGATATAGATTTTCATCGACACGATAAGAAGATCTTGAGCTAGCTTGAATCCCTCGCTACACTAAGGATTCTTAGCTTAATTCCCTCGCTAACTCCTCGCTTCTCTACGGAGGTTCACTCCTAAAATCCTTAGTGCAACTAGGGTCTCAACATGCCCGTGACGTAAGGCACTGCTATTATCCCCTTGGTGCCCCTAATCTACTAATTAAACTATATATCTATTTCAAATAGATAATAACCTTACGACACCAAACGAGGGAGGTATAAAAGTAGCCTAAAAACCTCATGTGATCAAAGAATTAATAACTCACAGACTTAGATTATAAAATGTCCAAATGCCTAGTAGGCCACTGAGAAGTGAAGCCAAAAACACGGAAGAAAAATTAACCCCGACTTGGATTCCTACGTACAACAAGTGAACACCTCCAAGGAAAACATTTAAATGTATGCGTGACGCTCAATCACACACGGTGTTTGGTGGTTTTGTTTCGAACACGGAATCTGGACATTATATAATCTAAGCTCACAAACATACAAGTTGAAACAAAGTAACATCTATAAAAAAGCAGGACTACATTATTACGAGACTAATTTGGTACCTAACTTTTTTGCTGAGGGACCTTAATTTGCAAAAATTATTTACCTCCGTAAAATTAATGAAAACTGTAATAAAATAACGGCATGCTTTTCAACTTGTTTAACGTTAAAGTACCAAGGTGGAACAGTTGCTACTTAAGTACATCTTGGTTCGTAAAATCTGGTTCTTATGATGAAATAATGGAGGTGAAATAATTTGGCTGAGCAACTCTTGGAGGCAAGCAAAATTCCAAAGTGGGTGACCGAAACTAACAAAAAACGGATTTTTGCTATCCGGCTTTTAGAAGATGCAATGAACTAGAAGTGAGCAAAATTAATGAGCCAACTGATTATAAGATCAACAGCAGGGGTCATAAAAGGCAACCACTTCACTTCAAGTAATAAGGTAACGGTGCGTGATAGATCAATACACCCCAAAAGTATCATAAACCATACGATAGGGTGTTATCGTGGGAAAGCTTCTATAGAAATGTCCCTGAGTCCACCGCAAGGTTGTATTTTTATTAAAGAACTAGCGGGCGCCCGCGGCTCCGCTCGCGTGAATGTCGGTTACCGCTGCAAAAAGCCTACTCAGGAAAGACACAGTCAGCAACATGATTTCCAGGTCTATTGACAGACACCGACACTAACATCGATGACGCAGTCATCACAAACACTCGACATAGATAGATTTAGTGTGTTGCGGACTTTTTTGTAGATATTTATAAGTTCAACAATTAATTAGAACATTTTATGGTTCTATCTTTTATATTTTAGGCAGCGTACGCAAAATAAGTAACTTTTCTGGTTGATTTTTTATACCTTGTGGCCGAAAAACCTAAATATCTTACGCACCCTATTTTTCTCCAAAATAAAATACAGCCTATGTTACTCGTGGATAACGTAGCTTTCGAATGGTGAAATAAATTTTTAAAATCGTTCCAGTAGTTTTTGAGCCTATTCATTACAATCAAACAAACAAACAAAGTTTTTCTCTTTAAAATATTAGTGTAGACTAAAATAACTAATTTCGTATCTACTATTGCTTCAACTATAAAGAAATTAAATATAAACTAATGATAGGTATATTTAAACACTACCAAAACTTCTAATATCTATTTCATAAAATAACAACAAAACAAATCTAAAAATAAACTATTCATAGACTAAAAGTAAAAAGGGGCACGCCGCAATCGCGGCGGTAAGACCCCTCTTTGAGGAGTGGCTGGATAGGCATCACGGCGTCCTGACCTACCGCATGACGCAGGTCTTCACCGGACACGGAAGTTTCGGGAGGTTCCTGTGTCTGATAGGGAGGGAAGAAACGCCTGGGTGTCACCACTGCGAGGATCGTCCGGAGGACACGGTGGAGCATACGGTGCAGGACTGCCCCGCTTGGGCAGAGCACCGCCGTGTCCTCACGACGGCGATTGGCGGAGACCTCTCGCGCCCGGCATTGGTCGAGGCCATGCTGCGGGGCGAGACGGAGTGGGAAGCGGTCGCCTCCTTCTGCGAAGCAGTCATGCTCGCGAAGGAGGAGGCGGGCCGCGTGAGGGAGAGGACAGCGTCCTGCTTCCACCCCAGCCGCAGTAGTACACGCCCACGGCGACAGACGTCGCCAGTCGATCTCCGGCCACCATAGGCGCGGGCATGCGGGCGTCGAGTAATGGGCGACTCGCTGTCCGACCATGGACCATGCCCGGGTCGACGGCGCGTTGTGTTCCACGCGCGCCTCAAGGAGTGTCAGCATAATGACGGGGCCTGTAGAGGGCCAAAGCCTACCGGGGTTGCGGGACTCACAAATTACCGTGACCCCGGTACATAAAGGGCTATTGAAGGACACCGTGTATTTTAGTCAGTCAAGTCTGACAGTCCCTCCCGCCCTGCCCTTGGTGGGAGGACCCATTTGATGAATTTACAACGCAAAAAAAAAGACAAAGTCGCGCTGATAAGCACGGTTTGTAAATATTGCGATGACTGATTAGCGTATTTCATGTATAACTTTGGTGTTTCTACACCGATTTACACACTTATTTTATTGAATAGGTAATAATATTAACTTTTTTTAATAAGGGATTAGAGAGAGTGTTGTAAACGTAAGAGTAGACAAATATAACACTGGTCTACATCAAAATTGCCTTTTACATGAAAATATACTATATTGATTGTATTCCACTCGCTGAACATAAATATACAAGTTAAAATTCATAGTTAGCTCTTATTGTGCATTTATGCCATATAAATATAATAGCGAGTAGCGCGACAGATATATCACATTAATGATGATAACTCAAAATATTTAGTGATTATCCGCGGATATTCTATTATTTCACATTTGTTTGTTGCGTTTAACGCTGACTGTGTTTTGTTCAACAGTTAAAACGTGAAATTGTTACCGTTTTTGTTACATTTTTAGTGAAAAAACTACAGTTTTCGTTATGTCGCGTAAATGTGTTAATAGAATGGGTTATAACAAGTACTGTTGTTTTTTGTGCGAATGGGATAGTTCCTAGACTAAGCCTGAATCCTGGAGAAAAGAACGTCAAGCACCTTCCTCTAGTTAATTCCCAATAAATTCTTCTATCACCTTTACATATCAAATTGGGACTAATGTAAAACTTTGTGAAGGCTCTCAACAAGGATGGACCAGCATTCAAATACCTGCGAAGTAAATTTCCACGTATAAGCGACGCCAAAATTAAAGAAGGAATCTTTATCGGACCTCAAATAAGAGAGATTCTAAAGGACCAAAACTTTGATTCAGTTTTACAGGGCTTTGAAAAAGAAGCATGGGAATCTTTTAGAGCAGTCGTTCATGGTTTTTTGGGCAATAAGAGAAATGAAAATTATGTTGAACTTGTGAACAATCTTCTTCAAAAGTATCAACAGTTGGGTTGCAATATGTCCCTAAAAAATCATTTTCTTCACTCTCATCTTGATTTTTTCCCTTCTAACTGCGGTGATGTAAGTGACGAACATGGTGAACGATTCCACCAAGATATCTCGACAATGGGAAAGAGATACCAGGGCCGATGGGATGCGTCAATGTTAGCGGACTACTGCTGGAATTTGAAAAGAGATACCTCTAACAGTGATTACAAAAGACAAACGAAAAAGAAGAGAAAATCTTAAATAAATACGTAATTTTTTTTTATTGTAATATTTCCAATTTTATATAAGTAAAAAGCGACAAATAATAGTAAATAATTATTATAGTTTTTTAAATAAAATGTTTTGTACTTCAACGTGTTACTAGAAGCCAAATTTTGTATATTAGGTATATTTTCAAAATAAGAGCTAATTAAAAAAACATATTCTTGTTTTTCTATTCAGTAACCTTAAAGCAATATAAAAATAAAGTATTCAATTGAAAGGCACACAAAAAGTTACATTTTGTAGACCAGTGTAATCAGAAAGCTCCGAATTGCTAAGTCACGGGAGTTTCACGTGTTATTGTGAGTCAACCATAAAAGATAGACATATGCTGTGAAAGAATATTTTTATATAATTTTAAGGAGAACATTTCCGTCATACATGATTTCTATGTAGCTTTAACCATTAAGGCTGCACGCGCGACGGAAGCTTAAAAAATGGAGTAACTTCTCCCGTTTTCCCAATATTTCCCTTCACTGCTCTGCTCCTATTGATTGTAGCGTAATGAAAAGTATACTATAACCTGCCCAGGAGTATGAAGAATAATTGTGCCAAATTTCGTTAAAATCCGTCGAGTAGTTTTTGTTTCTATAACGAACATACAGACAGACAGACAGACAGACAGACAGACAGACAAAAATTTTACTGATTGCATTTTTTGCATCAGTAGCGATCCCTAATCACCCCTTGGTAGTTATTTTTTAAATATATTTCATGTACAGAATTGGCCTCTCTACAGATTTATTATAAGTATATAGATTGTTCAGCTGTCACCTCAGGTGGCCAAACAGGAGATGGTCGTCGTGAATTTTGCCCTACAATTTATAGAGCACCTGGAGACGCCGACGACTCTGTTGGTGTTCTTTAGAGATATTAGTAGTGCTTTTGCTCACTTCGATAAAATGAGCGCACAATCGAACTCATTTTTAAAGTAAACCATCGCAGGTTCTGAACGAATTAATTAAAGACATTCTCTAAATATCACGTTACAAATTCGAACTCGGTATCTCGTTGAGAATCCTAGAGATGATATTCTTTTTATTAAAAATCTTTAAAAAAAATACTTGACTTCAAAAACCACCACGAAAGTGTTAAATAACTTTTCTTTCGGAACTTAGTGACTTTGTTTTTTAATTATTTTTTGTCACTAACTTCTGAAAGAAAAGTTCCTGCACACGTTTTTCCAAATGGTAGGTTCATCTACTACATCGGGCTACTCGCTGTCCGACCATGGACCATGCCTGGGTCGACAGCACGTCGTGTTCCACGCGCGCCTTAAAGAACAATATGACGGGACCCCTTTAGAGCCAAAGCCTGCCGAGGTCGCGGGACTATCGAGTAACCGTCCAGGAGGACTCACTTACTGATTTTACCGCATTAAAAAAAAATTACTACATCGTAAAAAAAATATCAAAATCGGTTTACCCAGTCGAAAGTTGGTATGAGGTAACAAACATTGAAAAATACAGTCGAATTGAAAAACTCCTATTTTGAAGTCGGTTTAAAAATGATTTCGATTGCACGCCCGTAAACGTTACAGAATAGCACTACAGGTTCGTATTAGTAGTATTCATTCGGAGGAGGAGAATACAATATGCAAGGAGCGTAAAAAAAAGAAAAGATCGAATAATTATTAAAGCGAGTTATTTAATGGTAGGTCGTGGTCAGTATTTTGCATTCCCAACTTGTGTCGAATGAGGCCGTTCCAGGAACCGGCTTGTTACGAGTTCGAAGACCTTTGAAACATTCAAACTTGAAGGACCTGTACATATCTACCTACATCATTTACTACCTGTACCTAATCAAGCTACATTTTTAAGTTATAAGATTTCTGGAAATTGAGAATATTTTATGTTACTGTTTCTGAGTAGCAGCTACGGTGCCAGGAAATAAGCCTTATGGCGATAACCTCGCCCCCTACTACATGGAAATTAAAAACATAACGTGTGTTTAATCCCTACAATTTTCCAACAGATAGATGTGGCTAAGAAATGTCTAAATATCAAACGAATCAGAACTAAACTAAGTCAATATTGGTCCATGTTATTTTTAAGCCAAGTAGAACTATCAGATTTCAATATTCATTTATGTAAAACATTACAAATGTAGGTCTACCTGGTACATTCACATCAACCTCGAAATACTCCTTACAATCCAAAAAAAAAGCAACAACATTGAACTATTACACAAATTTTAATTAATCCAGACACTAACGGTGAAAAAAGTTTTCAATTATTTTGTTCAGACGATAAAAAACAAATGAAGTAGAAATAATTCGACGAAGGAGTACGAGTAAGTACCGGTGCGCTTCCTTTAACGGTCTGTTATAGCTACCTATAATATCTCCACAATTCAGAGTTCACACTGACAACACTACCATAGTCTCACGAGACTTCGACGTGTTCGCTTGATTCGATTTCTGAATTTAAAAGTGCAATGTGTTAAAAAAAATGTTGTACAAACAATTGTTTATTCTGACAATTTTGTCGCTTGGAAGCACAACAAAAAGTGACGAAGAAGCTGTAGTAGAATCAGTAGGTGATGATGAAGAATCAAGGAATTATGTATATAGTGATGAACAAGCTGAGCAAGATAGCAGACAAGGCAGGCTGTTGTACTCATATCGGCAGAATCCTATAATCAACATAATGTTGCAAACTGCAGCTCCTACGTATGTGATCAAAAACCCTGACGACATATTTGATTTTCTAAGGGATTCGTTTCCTTTGCCTGGAGGTGAGTTTAATCTAGACCTTATACCATATTTCTTAAACATGACCTGTAACAATTTAATACCGACAGTGCAATATTCTTACAAAGTCCTTGCCAGCTCGACTTTCAATATAATTATCACGAACGCACTACTATTACTACGTTATAAGCAATAATGACAGACAAATAATTAAATTTGACCTGCCTTCTGACTTCTCTTCAAGTTTAAGTAAACAATAAAAATGCAAGAGATTCACATTAACAAATAACAAAGAACGAGAAATAAAAGCAAAAGAGGCAAAGTTATTTACATCATTTGATAACAATCATACAATACCACAAAAAATAATGGTCGCAGAAAACAAGGTTTTTATTACGAGTCCAGTCACATACGTACACGAAATCTAAAAATGAAGACGTTTTGCTTTACTAGAACCAAGTTATAATCAGCAACTCAGGCATAGTTTCTTTTTATGCATGTCTATGGAAATCTAAATTTATTCAGGTTAAAATCTGGCGAGAATTTCACCCTATCAGTAGCGTCTATCATCTTCTGTATTGTAACAATAAAGGCGAAGTTAGGAAGTGTCTCATCGTTTGTGGAACAACACATTTACACCCCGGGGCAAAGTAATCTGGCGGAATCGCAGGTGCCCTTGAACGGAAAGGACTTCTGAAGGAACATGTTCGTTTTTAGTCAGAGTCTGACACTCCCTTCAACTCCACCCCGGGTGGGAGGACTCATTTGCTGATTCTTACATCCCAATAAAAACAAGAAAAGTGCAGTCATCTACGAATCTTTTCATCGTAGACTTTGTACTGTGCCCGGAGACTTTATAAGGACTTCCAGACCAATCATGGCAACTCCTGTACAGATGAAATGTATTCAGCAAGTGGCACAAATGTATCAATTGACATTTATATTATCATCGTGATATATATTAATACAACTTCCATATTATTTTAATCGATTATAAATTACTTACCGCAATCGACGATAAAAAGCATAATACGAGTACTTGTAATAACATATTTGCAGATAATCTTCTAATCAGGGATTATGATTCAAGGTAGGTACGTTACATTCTTGAGAAGGTCATGGTCAGGATTATGATAAAAAGAGGAGGTATGAACGATAACAAAATTTAAGCTAAAATGGCAAAAAAAGAAAGTACCTAGGTATCAAAAACATGTTTTACAAAAATATTTTGGAACCTAATCTACAACTTTCTCTGATTAAATAAACACGAAATTAAGTATTTTAAGGTCAGTCATGTCATGATCGCAATTAAAACAGGAATTCGCAAACATTCATAACCGGATCTCTCAATTTTATATCTTGCTCGGAAATCCTACATATTATCTAGGACGATGACCGTTTTCAAAAATTAAACATTCATTACTGAAGTCTCTGACCTATGTTAATATGTTTATCTCTACGAACCAAAGCAGTTCTTACTAAAACTATTAACTTTGGAAAGGTTAACGACATCTTAATCATCATTTTGTATGATCATTCTAACAGACAAATTCTACTGATCTACATTTATTGACATAGTGGGTAATTCGGTTAATAAATCAACCATGCCTAATAACAAAACTTTGGAAACTGGAAATGATGGTGACATGTTTGTTGCTCTAGATTGTCACTCAAATCTGCTGGCGTAAACGAAACATAATCCCTGTCCGCGCGCTGAACAAGATATGCTATTTCAAAACAGTTTCTAAACTAAATATTTTAACTGACCAACTTATAAAATAACACTGGGCAACAGTCATTTTGCGGCATAGTAGATTAAAGTCAATTATGTATTAGAATTGTGTGTTGAATACTAGAAAAATATTAGATTTGTCAAATTGGCTCTTGTTTTTTAGATAAAGACTATTAGCTATTTCAAAGGAAAAATCTAAAGAAAAATACCAACATTAATGGAATACATATTTTAATAAAGAATATTAATAAAAAAATAAAAAAAAAACGAAGATGTATATTGTTCTGTTCATTAAATATTAAAAAATATTCCAAAAAACCTTTTTCTGTACGGTTTTCTATTATGTTTTTGCTCAGGACAATCCCTTATTAAAGTCCAACAGTAGTCTGCCATCATGTGGCGGTCCCACCGACCGTGGTATCTTTCTTCCATTGTCGTGATGTCCTGGTGGAACCGTTCTCCTTGTTCCTCGCTACAATCACCCAGATTATCCGGGAATCTGTCCAAATGACTATGTAAAAAATGCACTTTAATGCTCATATTAGCTCCCAATGTTCGAAAATTTTGAAGCATTTTTGCAACCAATTCTGAATAGTCTGGTGCTCTATGATTCCCCAAAAAATTTTTTACTACTAAAACAAAGCTTAGCCGTGCTTCAGATTCAATTGGTGTCATATGTTGTACGATCATCACTGTGCAGTACTGGGGGTTTAGCCGATTCTACATTAGGATAAACCTAAGTGCGTTTTTATACCGGTTGATACCTTTTACATTCACTGCACTAAAGTAACAATCATTGACGTGATTAGTAGGCTCGGTCCATATCATCGACACTCCAAAAAGCCCTTTACGTCCTCCTTGACTCCAGTATCACAAAGATTCTACACAAGATTACATACGATATTAGGCACCCAATATTTATTCTTTTGGGCAAGTTTTATCCCAAATTATGCTTCATAGGTTCTTATCACAAACTCAGTGATCTTTTTTCTTTGTTTTTGTGTACAAAATTTTCCACATATATAATAAAAACTTTTGGGATTATTTACACAAGGTTTTCGTAAAGAACGCATATTCTTCCAGACAAAAAGGACTTATAAACTTGAAATAAGACAGGAACTGATAATTTCAGGGTCTAATAATTGATTAGTAGAATCGTTGTAATTAAATACGTAAGAAGAATCATAGAACTTAGTAGTGTGTAAACAAATATATTTAATTTTAGGAGGGAAGTTGTCATTTTTTCGTTTATTTCTTGTCTTTCGTTTATCTCAAGAACCAGAATCAATCTAAAAAAAGTAAATACATACTGAGTATGTCTAATGCAAGTGTTTACAAAAACCATTAACAAATTAAGTGCCGCAGATTTTTTTATTTTTTTTGTTCCGCAGTGTAATCATTACAGCCTTTCTTAATCTGGGGGCACGGCAGTGCCCCAGCCAAGTCTCGAGCAAAACGGGCACGGCCGTACCATCTTTTCTCGATGCGATTCGCGGCTGTTTCGCCCCCCCTATATCTTCGACGTGGACAAAGCTAGGAGTTTAGGTTTTCGGTGAATAATAGTAGGCATTAGAACAAGCTTAAGTTCGAAATTACATGCCAATTGAATTAATAGTTTAGGAGTTACGGTCGATCAAAGTTACACCATTTTGTCACTCACTCACTGACTCACTGACTCACTGACCGATCATCAAAAATCTAAGGTACTTCTAGCAGACTTCGAAACTTCAAATTTTGCACCAAGATAGGTCATTAGCCACATATAAAGGAAAAATTATAAAAACATTAAAAAATAATATACCATAGAAAACAATTTTATATTTGCGGTTTGGCAAGAACATTATGTATGGATTTTGACTGCATTGTTAACTTTGTTCGTTGTTTAAGTATTCAATTGGATGAATAAATACATGGAATAGAAAAGAATAATAAAAATGTAATACATAGACTATAATTAATTGATACATAAAGTTCATAATTCATTATATTAATAAAGCTAAAACTCCATTGTATTGCGATAAATTTCGATTGTATGCGCGCTCGATAGATGGCGTTGTACCTGTCTGAATCGCGCTATGGTTTCGTTACCGAGCGCAGTATAAGTAGTACTTTAAAATAATTCGATAATTTTCATTTGATAGCGCCACCTACCTATGAAAAACCATTTCGAAACTAAAAAAATATTGTAGCTATATTCGGAGAACTTAAGTTAGCCGGATTAGATAGTAGATTTATTATTGTTACTGAAACAGTTATTTAGGCGAATAGTTTATTAATATAACATAGACATAGGTAGTTACAATATCTAGTTGTTTACGTGTTATTTAGTTTAGTTATATTTATTTTGTAAGTTAGTAGATTTATGTTTATTTAGCTCGTTGAAAAGAAACAAAAGAGATAGAGAATGGGTTCTAAGCAAAGCAGTAGCTGAAGTCCAAGAAATTATGAGGTCACCTAAAAAAAAGAAAGAAATACACTTACAAAAAATAAATGAGATCCCACCAAAAACATTAAAATAATGTAAAAAAATGCCAAGTCTCTCGATGCAGTCTTTCCATCGTAAAAAGTTTTGAGATCTCATAGAAGCCAAGTCCTATTCAAATTATTTTGTAGTTATAAATCAACATTTAGTAATTGTATCAATAGTTTTCTTTATATTATAATTATAGTGACTTGGCAATGAGCACAAGAAGAAACAAAACGGCATATTTGGAGTTGAAAGTCACACACCGCATGCGTAAACATTAATATCACAAAATTAATTTTCTTTTGGTTTATCCGTGTCGTCCCAACCGAATTTCGGCAACGGCAGTCAGTCTCATCCAAGACTAGTAAACTGCGCAGGACATAAATTATAATGCACAATTGCACAAGTGTGTACGCAAACACTAGTGTTAGTGTACTCTCGGTTCATTTACTTTCATAAAGCGATGGCCCGTAAGGTACTTATTTTTTATTATTGCATTGGAGCATGTAGTCGGTAGTGATCTGATCACAGGTCTCGTCAGTAACATTTGCACATAATTCCAGGCAGCAAGCAGCTTTTAATTGGTGCTCATTGCCAAGTCACTATAATTATAATATAAAGAAAACTATTGATACAATTACTAAATGTTGATTTATAACTACAAAATAATTTGAATAGGACTTGGCTTCTATGAGATCTCAAAACTTTTTACGATGGAAAGACTGCATCGAGAGACTTGGCATTTTTTTACATTATTTTAATGTTTTTGGTGGGATTTCGTCTTGTCTCTCTCGAACTTGAATTATTCTTGATTTGCATAGAAGTAACAAAATATTCTATTTAAATTACTCTTTTAATTAACCTTACGCATTATTGTTAAAAAATAACTGAAATGCCTAACACGTAGTGTATTAGGTATTGTGTTTAGTAATTCTTCAATCTAATTTGCAATTCATAAACAAAATTGTTTAACTTTAGAATTAATCGTGATGATTAACAGAGAATAATAATATTATAGGCTTGGAAGGACACGCTCCCAAAAGTTAAATCCTACAATTTGCTGGTTTCCAGGACTCCAGATGCCTTATGATGAATATGACTACATCATAGTAGGCGCTGGATCAGCAGGATCTGCCCTCGCGTCGAGACTGTCAGAAGACAAGAACGTGACGGTGTTACTGTTAGAAGCTGGTAAACCAGAAATGCTGCTCACCGACATACCCGCTTTGGCACCCTACTTCCAGTCAACTGACTACTCCTGGCAGTATTATATGGAATATCAACCAGGAGTTTGCACTGGTACGATATTTTCTCATACTTTCCGTAGATCTGCTTATTTTTTTATAAGGTCAGTCTCTCAAATCGTTGTCCTGTACTTACGATGGTTGAAGTCTTTTAATACCACCTAAAAACTACCCTATATTTGTTTAAGTTTAAGGTAAATGCAATTTTACCCAAAACACAATACCCCACCATAAATTCCTATCAGATATTAAAGGCCTGTCTGTTTGATTTTATGCGCAATAAAGTCTGGGATAATCTAAATGTAAAACAAAGTGATGCCATCGAACAAATAACAAAGATTCCATTAAAGTAGAGGTCGCACAATGCCAAATATTATTTATCAATCTGATATTCTAGGCATGCTCAACGGACGCTGTTATTGGCCACGCGGCAAGGCTGTCGGAGGGACGAGCGTTATCAACTACATGATATACACCCGAGGAAGGCCCCAAGAATGGGACCGAATCGCCGCAGCCGGCAACTACGGATGGTAATTAACATTGAACTAATCCCAATATAGAAAGGCACATGTCTCTGCATGAGATAAAACAACAACGGGAAGTCCGTTATTTAATTGTGATTCAAGTCACTGCGAATATTTTATCTATCTACAAACATGTTGGTGTATCAGTCTTTCAAGTAACAAAGAACTATTTCTTAAAGTAATGCTTGCATCACATACCCATTTTTTTTTTTTTTTTTTTTATCGTGGTAAAATCATCAAATGAGTCCTCCCACCCAGGGCAGAGCGGGAGGGACTGTCAGACTTGTACTGACTAAAATCCACGGTGTCCTTCAATAGCCCTTTACGTACCGGGGTCACGGTAATCCCTAGGTCCCGCGATCCCGGCAGGCTTTGGCCCTCTACAGGCCCCGTCAATATGCTGACACTCTTTGAGGTGCGCGTGGAACACAACGCGCCGTCGACCCGGGCATGGTCCATGGTCGGGCAGCGAGTCGCCCATTACTCGCTGCCCGCATGCCCGCGCCTACGGTGGCCGGAGATCGTCTTGCGACGTCCGACGCCGTGGGCGTCTACCACTGCGGCTGGGGTGGAGGGAGGACGCTGTCCTCTCCCTCAGGCGGCCCGCCTCCTCCTTCACGAGCATGACTGCTTCGCAGAAGGAGGCGACCGCTTCCCACTCCGTCTCGCCCCGCAGCATGGCCTCGACCAATGCCGGGCGCGAGAGGTCTCCGCCTATCGCCGTCGTGAGGACACGGCGGTGCTCTGCCCAAGCGGGGCAGTCCTGCACCATCACATACCCATAGCATTTAAATCTAATGATCACATGTTCTCTATCTCACTGGCTATAAAGACTAATTAGTATGATAATACACGATTATATGTAATAAATAAATAAATATTCCACAACTATCACACAACGCCATCTAGTCCCAAGCTAAGCAGAGCTTGTGTTATGGGTACTAGACAACTGATAAACATACTTAAATATTTCTAAATACATACATATTATAGATAAATTACACCCAGAACAAATGATCGTGCTCATCACACAAACATTTGTCCTGGGTGGGAATCGAACCCACGACCTCCGGTATAGCAGTCGGCAACAGGCCTGTTAACGCTGGCCTCTATCGACATCGTTATTTTTTGCGCGTTAAAAACCAGAAGAGGGCTGTCGTCGAATTTCTATCTAAATTAATCCAAAAACACGATAAAGACACACAAACACTTATTCAACATGAGGAATCTTCTAAATACAATTGAAGCTAAATGGAAGAGTAACTTGTCCCTTATAGTTGAAATCATTTGCCGTGCTTTGGTGAATTCTATTAGTACTTCTTCCATACGACGTCAAATCATTTGCGTCCAATTTTGATGGTAGTTGCAAAGCATTTATGAAAGTTAGACCGTAAACATAAAACAATTTGGCTTCAATTTATGTCTTAAGACTGTGATCGCTTTTATTACGTATTGGTATTTATTTATCTATCTAAAAGGGTTTTCCACGTAAGATAACTAGTAGCAATTATAATACACTTTGTGGAGCATTCATGAATATTCTCCACTTATTACCTTGTGATTGCCTTAACATGCATCTAATAACATATTTCACATTTACAGGTCATATAAAGATGTTCTATATTACTACATGAAATCTGAGAGAGCATCATTGGATGGTTTGGAGAAAAGCCCATTCAGAAGTCGAGATGGCGTCGTTCCTGTAGAACACGTGGCGAGAAAGTAATTAAAATCAGCTTTTACTCTTTTGTTAATGTTTAACAATGTAAGAAAAAATCTAATTACATATAATTTTTATATTTCAGAACCAAATTAATAAAAGCTTTTCTGGAAGCTGGAAGAATCCTCGGACATCCTACTATAGATTACAACTCGCCGGACGAATTAGGTTTTGGTTACGTGCAGGCTACAACAGCTTACGGCCACAGATACAGCGCTGCTAAATCGTTCCTACACAAACACAAGAAGAGGCGCAATTTACATATCTTACCCGAGAGTACAGTGACTAAAGTATTAATAGACCCGCAGACAAAAACCGCGTATGGGGTAGACTATGTCAGAAATCGTGTCAAGTCTACAGTCAGAGCACGTAAAGAAGTAATACTATCTGCAGGACCTATTGCTTCTCCTCAGCTTCTTATGTTATCTGGCATCGGCCCTAAGAACCATTTAAAATCTGTGGGCATTTCTGTTATACAAGACTTACCAGTCGGACAAACGCTATACGATCATATTTGCTTTCCTGGATTAATATTTGAACTGAATACGACAGGAGTGAGTCTCAGTGAAACTAGGGCTCTAAGTATTCGCGAAGCAGTGGCATGGCTTCGTAATGGTGAATCAGACCTAGCTACACCCGGCGCAGTAGAAGGTATTGGATACATAAAAACACCACTATCAGATGACCCGGAACCTATCCCTGACATAGAACTTATAAGTATCGGTGGATCACTTATTGCCGACGGTGGACCGGGGGGAAGTAAAGCTGTTAGACGAGGTATAAGAATAAGGGATGACGTTTTTGACGAAGCCTTTGGTGAAATAGATCGTATAACTAAAGACACTTGGAGTGCCTTTCCTATGTTGCTTCATCCGAAATCTGTGGGTCGAATAGAATTGAAGGATAGTAACCCATTCAGTCATCCTCTAATGTACGGAAACTACTTGACGGATCCTAAAGATGTGGCAACGTTCATTGCTGCCTTCCGTCACGTACAGGCGCTTGTGGCGACACCACCATTCCAGCGTTTCGGAGCTAAATTGCACAGAGCGGACTATCCATTGTGTCGTTCGACAGTTTTTGACTCGGATGAGTACTGGGAGTGTGCGCTGCGTACCCTGACTGCGACTTTGCATCATCAGATAGCAACGTGTCGCATGGGTCCCGCGGGCGACCCGCTCGCGGTTGTAGACCCCGAGCTACGCGTGCACGGCGTGAACAGGCTGCGAGTGGTGGACTCCAGCGTGTTACCGCGAACTGTGTCCGCACATACACACGCTCCGGCTATGATGATAGGAGAAAAAGCGGCGGATTTAATCAAATGGACGTGGAATGTACTCAATAAAGCTTAAACTTGATAAATTATTATAGCAATAAGTTGTAGTCAAGAGAGTAAACCAAGGGATAGAAATATCTGTTTTAGTTTTAAGAGTAATAAATGACTGAGAAATAATTGTTTTCATTTATAATTACAACCCAGATTTATCAGACTAAAAAAAAGAAGTCCTTGACAAAATAATGTCAGTTAACTAAGTACTATGTAACTGGAGACATGAATAAAGCTGGAATCAATTAATCAAACAATTGTTCAGTTTATGGTGTCATACAATGTACTGCTTGACTAATCGAAACTAACAACATCCATACAATAAAACATTCACATTCCTACTAAATACTAGTTAATTTATATCCCGATGGTATGTTCCAATGGAATCATTTTCTATGTCCACAAGCGAAGCGGCGGGCGGTTGAAATCTGATAGGATATTTTGTTAAAACATGATGTATCTATATTTCATCGAACCTCGAGTCGGAATCCTTGCTATTTACATTACACTAGGCGTTTCGTAATGACTTTTGTTGTAGAATCTAAGTAAACCAGATTATACTATACATTTGGCTGAATGATACCTAATTTTAAATTACCTAATTTTAATGATACCGAATTACCTGTATAGAGGTACCTACAGGTTACTCTTTGACGTTGAATTTCATCATTATCATTACATAGTATAAACAAAGTCGATTTCCGCTGTATGTCCCTATGTATGCTTATATCTTTAAAACTAATAATAATAATAATAACCCCACCGCTGTATCTCTACGTTGACGTCGTGGTGGGGCTTGCGTGCTCCGATGAGCCCTAGGTCTGTTCCGGTTGAGTTTACTTTGCTGGAGTACGTCTAGGGTGAGGGGCCAGACTAAAAGAGATACAATCCAAGCCAAGGTCGCACACGCCGAGGGCTGCATGGCTAGAGGAGAGGCTAGTCGCTAGTGTGCCAACTCTGGATACCTGGGGACCTCCAGTTTTATTTACCCTTACCATAGTGAACGCAGGGCTCTGCTGTGGTCGACTTTGTTAGTCCCTAGCTACTCGTGGGAATAATATGTTAACAAGGTCGAAAACAAAAAAATATATTCAGGCAAATATGCCTTCTGTTGATGATGAAACATCATCGGTTTCTTCATCGTCTTCACCAAAGTCCATCTTTTCGTCAATCACATCATCACCACCTTCATATTTATCACGTTCATCAAGATCATCATCAAGGATATCATCAACGGCAGTAGATGATGTGTCGGAGGCTAATTTGGTCATTAATCCTTCACCCGCTACTGTCACAAATACTACGCGAAAAAAATGGAGTAAAGAAATGAATGAATTCATTTGGCGTAACTACCTCATTATCACAAACTTAGAATCGGACACAAAAGCTTACTTAACATCATTACACCAACAATTCACGCAAAAATTTCCAGACATGAAAGTCTCCAAACAAAGAATTGGCGATCAAAGAAGAGCTATAGTTTCCAGAAAGTTATTACCTTCCAACACACTAGACTCAATTAGGCTTGAAGTAAGCAACCAGTTACAAACACAAAACAATGATTCACAATTACAGACATCAGGGGAGTTGATTTCAACTCAGACATACTCACAACCGCACTCACAATCAGAACCTAAACGAAGAATGAAATGGTCCAACGAACTCAACGAAACGCTTATGAAGTGTTATTTTAGGGTAACAAAAATGGAAACGGATATGACAGTTTGGCGAAAAAATTTAAAAGAAAATTTCATAGAATTTTATCCCCATTTATCGCATTTATCAGAGCAGCGCATTTCAGACCAAAAAAGAGTAATAGTAAATAATAGTATGATTTCAGAAGCACGACTACAAATATTAAAATCCACTGTTGAGAAAGAATTAGTTGAAACTGAGTCTTTCCAAAGGCAAGTTGACAGTATAAGTTCAAACACAGAGGTAGGGAATATAGATTTCATTCCAAATACAAATACACTAAACATAGACATAGAAAATATAGAACCCACACAAATAGAACATTCACAAATGGAGCATATAGGAGAAAGGACGAATGTAGATAACTTAGGTTCAGATCACCCTACACATATTAGTATGCAACACACAAGTCTAGAAAGAAATCCTGAAATTGATGAAATATTCTTCCAAACATTACAATACTACATAAACATTCATCCTACAGAGAGAAATTACATACCTAAGCAAAAGACGTCAAAAAGGTTAGCGAATATAGTTAATTATATAAATAAAGCGATTTTACCAGAACAAGTTACTAGTGATACAGATTTTTATAATCTGCAGACAATAATATATTGCGCTGCATGGACAGCGGCTAAAGCCAATGGGAGTAAAATCTCACACACACCTCCTGAAAATAGAAGCAGACTCCAGCAAGTCCACAAACCCAAATGGCAGAAAAGATTAGAAAACAAGATAGAGATTTATAGAGCTAAAATTGGTAGATTAACACATTATATTCAAGGCCATAGAAGCAGGAAATTAATCAAGGCAGTGGAGACAATATTAAAAGACTACAAAATACATACAACACACGAACCACCTAATACACAACTTGAACATTTTCTAGATACTCTTAAACAGAAACTTACAGTAGTAAAAAGCAGACTAAGCCGATACACTAAATGCACACTTCGTAAAACCCAAAATACTCAGTTCAGGAATAACGAAAAACAATTTTACCGGTCACTAAAGATATCAACAACGAATCAAACAACACATAGTATACAAACAACATTTCCAACCACAGAACAATTACAGCAATTTTGGGCTGGAATTTGGGAAAATCCTGTCAGCCATAACTCTGAAGCAGAATGGATTAAAGAGGAGGAAGCAATCCAAACAAACACCGCAGAAATGATTTTTGACCAAATTGAAATAAGAACTTTTCACGATGTCCTCAAAAAACTACACAATTGGAAAGCGCCTGGTTCAGATAACATACACAACTATTGGTACAAAAAATTTACATATACACACCCACACCTCTTTAATCATATCAACGATTTTATAAAAGACCCAACAACGATTCCCCCATACATAACCGAAGGAAAGACATATATGCTGCCAAAAGACCCTAGTGATGCATTAAATCCGGCAAAGTATAGACCAATTACATGTTTGCAAACTATATATAAAATAATGACATCATGTATTACTAATATGATATATAAACATCTTGAAACACAAAACGTGTTAACAGAAGAACAGAAGGGGTGTAAGAAGCTAAGTCAAGGATGTAAAGAACAGTTAACAATAGACGCCGTAATACATAGACAAGTTCAACGTACCAAGAAAGATTTACATACGATGTATATAGATTACAGAAAAGCATACGATTCAGTACCCCACTCATGGCTTATCAAAGTTCTAAAAATATATAAAATACATCCACAGCTCATTAATTTTTTAAGTAATATTGTAGGAAAGTGGAAAACGAGGTTGCAATTGAATACACCGTCAGGAATAGTTGAAACAGAACCTATTAAGATTCAAAGAGGAATATTCCAAGGAGACTCACTTAGCCCACTATGGTTCTGTCTAGCTTTAAACCCACTTTCTAACAAATTAAATTCCTTGAAACCCGGTTATCATCTTCTTTATAGTGATACAATGACTGACATACTGACTGACAAAAGATATTTCAAAATTAACCATCTCCTTTATATGGATGACATCAAATTGTACGCAACTTCCCCTGATGAATTATACGAACTAGCTGATGTAACAGAAAAAATCTCAAACGACATAGCTATGGAGTTTGGGATTGACAAATGTAAAATTAACTCGATTAAAGCAGGAAAAACATATACACATTCATACCAAATGCAAACAGGTGCGACAATAGATTCATTAGACGAAACTGGGACATACAAATATTTAGGGTATATACAGGCTAAGCAGATTATGCATAAGGAAATAAAAAATACACTAACGAAACAATTCAAACATAGATTAAAAACAATATTCAATACTCAATTAAACGCTAAAAACACTATTAAAGCTATAAACACTTACGCCGTTCCTATTCTCACCTACTCCTTTGGCATTATAAAATGGAACAAGTCTGATCTCAAAAACTTACAACGGATTATTAACACCTCTCTCACTAAATACAGGAGACACCACCCTAGATCATGTGTACAGAGACTCACACTTCCAAGGAACGATGGCGGCAGGGGAATAATAGATGTCACTAACCTACATAACAAACAAATAACAACATTAAGAGCATATTTTGAAAATAAAGGTTTGACTTCAACCCTACATAAAGCAATAGTGTATAACGACAAAAAATGTACACCTTTGAACATGTATGATAGGACAACACAGATTAATCAACAACAGACTGACCGACAGACTAAAATTGCAGAATGGACCCAAAAGGCATTGCATGGCAGGCACCAACACGACCTTAACCTTCCTAACGTCGACAAATTAGCGTCGAACGAATGGTTACGGCGTGGTGAACTGTTCCCTGAGACCGAAGGGTTCATGATAACAATTCAGGATCAGGTAATAGAAACTCGCAATTACCAGAAACATATAATGCGAGTTCCTCAAACAGTCGATATATGTAGGCGATGCAATAGTTCTTCCGAAACCATTCAGCACATCACAGGCGCGTGTAAAGCAATAGTCCAGACTGATTACAAACACAGGCATGACCAAATAGCAAACATAATACATCAAAAATTAGCAATAAAATATAATCTAATCCCCACACCACCAATACCTTACTATAAATACCAGCCCAAACTTGTTCTTGAAAACGACACTCATAAAATGTACTTCGACCGAGCAATTCTCACCGATAAAACTACACACTTTAACAGACCGGATATCACCTTATTAGACAAACTTAACAAAACCGCGCAAATCATAGATATCGCCGTACCAAACACTCACAACCTACAAAACACAATAGCAGAAAAACTGTCAAAATATACAGATCTCAAAATTGAAATTAGCCGTATGTGGTGTCTTAGCAATGTCACTATAGTCCCCATTGTGTTATCAACTACAGGTGTTATTCCTAAACAGCTCCACCAATCTTTAAGAACACTTGATTTACCACCATACACATACCAAAGTCTTCAGAAAGCCGCAATCTTGAATACTTGCAGGATTGTCAGAAAATTTTTACAAAATGAAAATAATTCTTTAGAGACCAGCTCACACACACAACCTCCAGCCACTACACGTACACACTTTGATAGACACAGAAACCAATCATCCCAAAATTCAGTATCATTATCAGCTCAACATGACACTAACATCTTAGGGTAGTACTTGGCTTTGGCTCGTGCTATCCTGCAAATCCGGCCATAAAGCCGAGATACATAAAAGTATACAAAGAAATAATAATAATAATAGCCATTTAATCCGAACTATTACAATATTTGTCTTATATTCTAGTTGGTTTACAAAATGTCCCTACGTTCGGTGTGCCTTACGGCATAGGCCTCCTCCAACTCCCTCCACTGCTTTCTATCTGATGCCACTCTTAGCCAGAGGGGGCCCAGGGTCATTTTTAAGTCGTCCTCCCATCTTCTCATTTTGCGACCTCGACTCCTGGTCCCGTCTCTAGGGTACCACTCAGTCACCTTTTTGCTCCATTTATCTTTCTTACAACGAAGCATATGCCCGGTCCATCTCCATTTTAGTGTATCAATACGTGCTACAATGTCTGTTAATTTGGTTTTACTTCTGATATCTATACACCTAACTCTGTCTCTTAGTTAAATCCCTAGTATACTCCTTTCCATGGCTCTCTGACATTTTGTGAGTTTGTCTCTATGACTTTTTGTCAAAGCCCAAGTTTCACATCCGTATGTAATGCAAGGAAGTATGCAGGTATCAAACGTTTTTTTCTTGATCTTAATGCTGAACTCTTTACTTTTCATTATTTCCTTCAAGGCCCAAAACTTTTTCCACCCAGTCGCAATTCTTTTGTCGATTTCTTTGGACATTTGATCAGTTGGTGATATGATCTGACCCAGATACACATATTCCTCAACATATTCAAGTTTTTGTCCATTAATGGTTATGTCTGCGGGTACTGAGTTTGTCATCATTTTCGTCTTGGTCGAGTTCATTTCCAGACCCACTTCTCTGCTTCTGTCTGCTAGGGACTGTATCATAGATTCCAGTACTCTTGGGTTCTCTTCCAGTATAACAAGGTCATCGGCGAATCTTAGATGATTCAGTCGCGAACCGTTTATGTTTAGTCCTACATGGTCCCACTCTAATCTCCTGAACAACAGTTCCAGCACTGCTGAAAACAGTTTTGGTGAGAGTGGGTCTCCTTGCCTAACTCCCCTGTCGATTGGAAAAGTATCCCCTAGTGTTTCCAATTTGATGCTACCTTTACTTACACTGTATATGTTTTTGATGATGTTAACATAAGTATTTTCAACCCCCTGCTCCGTAAGACTTTGCCACACGCATTCGTGTTTGAGGCTGTCGAAGGCTTTGGAGTAATCTATGAAGGATAAGTAGATTGATTTGTTGTATTCGTTGTATTTTTGTATAAGCTGTTTGATGGTATGTATGTGGTCGATTGTGCTGAAGTTTCTTCTAAATCCCGCCTGTTCGACGGGTTGATTTTCATCGAGCCTGTTTGATATTCTATTTAGAATGATTTTCGCAAAAACTTTGTATACGTTTGAAATGAGGGAAATGGGTCTGTAATTCCCAATATCGTCCTTCGCCCCTTTCTTGTGGAGTAGTATAATATGTGATTCTGCCCATTGACTTGGGATGTTGCCAGTAACTAGTATCTCATTGAAGAGTTTTGTTAGTATCGGACTTAGTTCCTCAACTGTTCCTCGCATGAGCTCGTTAAGGATTTTATCTGGGCCAGGAGATTTTTCCATCTTCTGACTATTTATAGCCTTTTCCACTTCTGATTTTAACAGTTCTGGTACCTCTCCGATATTTTCCATTAGATTTTCCGGTCTGAGGCTGATCTCCGGCAACGCTATGCTTGACTGTTTCGAATATAATGATCGATAGTAGTCTGTTGCTATGTTCAGAATTGAGATGCGTGTAGTCATTAGCCGATCTTTGTCTTTTAACTTTGGTATCCATTCTTTACCCTTTTCGCAAAGTTCCTTAAGGGCTTTTCGTGTACCTCCCGTTTTTATGATATGGTTTTCTAGAGTTCTGATTCTTCTTTTTTCTCTGTCTTTCCTCATGTTTTTCCGGATTTGTTTGCTTAAACTCGAGATTTCTTTAATATTTTCCTTCCTATTTTTCTTTGATATTAAATTCATTCTGTCCTCAATTAGTTTCAGAGTTTCTTGACTTAGATAAGATTCTTGAACGGTTTGTGTTCTTATTTGTTCCTTGAGCCTGCTTTCAACTCTAACATATTTTTCGTTTAGATTGATGTTAGAAGTAACCACTTTCATCAGGTTTTCTGTGGAGTCGTGTGGAACCCTCATTTTACTCGTCATTTGTAGGTAGTTTTGTTGTATTGCTTTTGGTCTTTGCTTTTTTGGACCCCTTTCAGACAGACAGCAACGTACCATACGATGATCAGTATTAAAGTTTAGGTTTTTGATTATACTCGTGTCGCTAAAGAGCTTTGCCTTGTTGGTTAAGATATAGTCTATCTCATTCCTGACATTCCCATCAGGAGATGCCCATGTCCATTTGGTTTTGAGCTTTTTCCGGAAAATAGAGTTGAGCAGCGTTAAGTTGTTTTCAAACATAAATTCTACCAGTTTCTCGCCGTTTCTGCTTCTTTTGCCGCTTGAGAATTTCCCTATTACCTGTTCTTCTCCAGCCAATCGAGCACCCACCTGTGCATTACAATCTCCCATAATAATTATATTGTTTTCGGGGTATTTTTGAGTAACTTCGCTAAGATTTTTATAGAATTTCTCTATGTCTGTTTTGGTGGCTTGCTCGGTTGGCGAATAGACTTGAATGACAGACCAATGTTTTTTGTATTCTGGTTTGTCGAAATGGATTGCTGCTATCCGATCTGAGATACCTTCAAACCCGATGATCTGACTTTTGAGTTTTGACTTTATCAGAAAGCCTACTCCTCTTTTCCCAGGAACTTCGCCTTTGTAGTACATTACATAATGGCTCTTCTCTTCAATTCCTTCACCCATTCTTCGCATCTCGCTTATGCCCAAGATGTCCCATTTGATCTTTTCGATGGCCAGCTCAAGCTCTTGCAAACTTTCTGGTGTTCTTAAAGTTCGTGTGTTTAATGTACATACATACAGGCAGCAGACGTTTTGTTTCAATTTCCCTTGTTTTACTAGATTTGTTGGAGGGTGGTGGTCAACTTCCCCCACGGTGACCAGCCGTCTTGGGGTGTCTTTACTAAAAGTTGTGTTTGTTACAGTTGTGATATTTCGGTTCCGGGTTCGTGTATTAATATTAAATGGTGTTATTGATCTGTTATGGTTTCTGATGTTCTTTGATTGCTACTTTTGGTTGCCTTCATTCACAGACTGTGAACGTGATCTTGTAAATGAAAAAGTGTTAATTTTATTTACTTTATTTGATGTTTTTGTTGCAAATTCTGCAGTGGAAGGTGTACCCGGTGTATTAGGTGACTTTGATGGTGATTTACGCTTTCTTTTGTCGCTCGGTTTATCTTTCACAATGAGTTTGTCGTATCTTATGAAAGCATCTTTACCATTAGCGATTTCTTCAGCGAGCCTTGCTTTTAGTTCCTTCCTTTTATGGAGCACTTCCTTAGGGAAATCTTCGGTTACATATATATTTTCAGGAAAATTTTTGTTATTTCTAAGTAGCTCTATTTTCCTCCAAGCTAATGTTAGTGATATAAGTATTGGTCGTGGGCTATGATTATTTTTCATTCCAATTCTATTGACTTTACTTATTTCCCATTTATCCCATTGATCCAACTTTGCATTGTTACTGACAATATTTAGAGTTTGTAACACTAGTTCCATTGCTTCGGCGTTACTTTTTTCCGTTTCTTGCACGCCATGCAGAATAATGTTGTTTTTCCTTACTTCTCTTTCCAATATGTTAACTTTTTGCTTCAAATAGGATACCTCCTTCTTTAATGCTTCGTTTTCTTCCAACAGTGGTTTAAGTTTTTCATCTATCGTTACCGATATATTTTTAGTTACATTTTCACTTATAGTCTCAGTTTGTATCTTGAGTTCTTCTCTCAGTTTTTCCCATAATAATTGTGTTTGCTGATCCATTTTTTTTTTCCACTAACAGCAACTTTATTTGCTAACTGGCAACACTGTTGGTTCTTCCGATGTTGTCAATGACACTTGACAGATGTCACAACCGTCAGATGTCAAAAGACGTAAATTTATAACCTCCAAATTTTTTACGATTTCAGAGCGCTTTTATGTGTTTTAAACCTTGCAATCCACCACAAATACACGTCTATCGCACTTTCTTGGGTGTAATCACCACAGTTATGAGTTCCACAGTATCGCTTTGGTATTTAAAGTAATTTATTTCCGCAAATAACAATGAGTAACTGTATGTTGTTGTTCGCACTTTGACAGCCGGAACCGGACGTCTTTAAAACTACGCAACAGATATTTAAGCGGTTTTTTTAATAGATAGAGTGGAGCAAGAGGACGGTTTATATGTATATAACACGGATATTATAGTAGAGATTGCACCCGTGCGGAGTTGGGGCGGGTCGCTAGTATTTATTATTCGGTTTCGGCCAAACATGTTACACACGTTTAGTATGTAAATTAACTAGAAGTTTCTTCGAAGATTAAGATTTGAAGTGGTATCTATTGTCGAGAAAAAAGCTAGAGTTACTGATAACAACAGAGGAGGCGAGATGAAGCAGCTCTGTCGGAGGACCTGTATAGTCATCGAGTTCTGGACCAAATGTCAGCAAGTTGGTCGCGGGACTAATGAATTTCCGTGAACCCGGAACGTAAAGGGCTATTGAAGGACACCGTGGATTTTAGTCAGTACAAGTCTGACAGTCCCTCCCGCTCTACATATATTTTTTCCTACTCCTCCACTATTCTTTTCTGATTAATTTCGTTGCAGGATCCAAGACAGGTAAATTCATTCCCCGGGACACGTCGAGCTTCATTGTCTCGGCGCTTTTCTGGTTGGTTGCCACTGTTGATTCTGGCTTACAGGAGTTGCAGTGGTTAGGAAATAGTGAGGTGGGTTTGTCCCATTTAAAAAAAAAACGGTCCCTCCCGCTCTGCCCTGGGTGAGAGGATTTTACCACGATAAAAAACAAAAAAGTATCGGCAAGTTGTGGAACTTCCCTCAAAAAGGCGGATAGGGCAGATATGATGGGTGGATAGAACAGGGTGTTAAAGAACAGCTTCAAACAAGCCTATGTCCAAAAGTGGACAGCGTTCTCATGTGCCTTTCTTTTTTGAAGTGAAAACTTCTTTAGCGGCGTTGAGCACTTTTCTGTAATGGGTATAAAATCTTAAACTCGCGTCAGGACACGTGACCCTGACCGAAAAAGCGTAGGACGGCGCAGGGCGCTTGCGTGAATGTTCGTGTGACTTTATTACTTTTAAAGAAGTTTGTATGCTGGATACATTCGTTGCTAGGTAACATTGTTTATAAAAGATGTACGTCACATTGGAAAATTATTGAAATGAAAATTCAACCATTTTTGCGAGTTTTACTAAAATCTGTTCACAAGATATTTCCAACAATTACTATTCAAGTTTTCACTTCTGCCGGCACTCCCAGAGTGCAACCCGTCGTTTTTTTTTTAATACTGCAACAGTATACTATGTATATGTGTCTATCTCTTCACATAGATTCTATTTATATTTTTTGTGCCGACAGATTTATTTTTAATGAAAAGGAGGATCTGACACACATATAATAAGTTAAACCGGTAGAAGTAATTTAAAAAACAGTTATCTTTTTTTGCAAAACTTCAAAAGTGAATAATTGGTGAAGATTATATTGTACGCACAGTAAATAACGGTTGGATAACGACGAGACGTGATAACAAGTTCGCGTCTTTGTGTCCGTTTTACAATGTGTCTACTATGATAAATGATACCGTTTATGAAAATGAATGGATGTTTGTTACTCTTTTACGCAAAAACGGCTGAACGGATTTGGATAAAACTCGGCGCCCAGATAGTATATCGCCTGAATTAACACATGGGACTTTTATTGAAATATTATGTTCCTGTAGAATATTTCTCTGATACCTACCACGCGTGTAGAGCCGCGGGTTGAAATTAGGATATACATTCTCGTCGTTGAAAAAGTTTTTGTATGGGAGTAAAAACAGACACATGATACAGATAGAAATAACACAAAAAGAAGGAATGGTGTTATCAGAATTCCGAAAATTGATTTACATATCCCACAGACTTTTTAGGGTTCCGTACCCAAACTAAAACTAAAACTCTCTACTAAAACTCCGCTGTCCCTCTGTCCCTGGTGACGATGACGGTCAGACATGAACCTTATGTGCACCTCATGAACCACGATAGTTAGACAATTGAAATTTTCACAGATGATATAATTCTGTTGCCACTATAACAACAAATCTTAAAAACAGAATAAAATAAATATTTAAGAGGGCTCCCATACAAACACGTAATTTTTTTGCCGTTTTTATAGAAACTGGTATAGAAACCTTCGTGCGCGAGTACGATTCGCACTTGACCGTTTTTTTATCATAGTTCTATCGTTCGGCTTGATAAAATAATTGCCTGCAAGTTAACACCATTAATAACAAAACAGTCAGTATGTTATTTTAGTTTTTATCAAGAGCCCCGCCTCATAAGGCAAGTGCCGAAAACATGCGAGGGTCGATGGACTCCGAGGAACTGGTCATCCAAAGAATACATGCACAGACAGTAAAAAAAAGTAACCAAAGAGAAAAGCTGTAATTTTGTAAAAAGTTTAGCCTATCACTACCAGTTGACATTGATTCCAGAAATGTGACGCAA
This sequence comes from Agrotis puta, assembly GCA_943136025.2. NCBI lineage: Eukaryota > Metazoa > Arthropoda > Insecta > Lepidoptera > Noctuidae > Agrotis > Agrotis puta. The sequence continues at coordinate 11,081,078 of OW964187.2, forward strand.
ACTTTGAGAAAACATTAAAATGGCGAAAGCTGTGCAGAAAATATAAAAAAAAAAAACGACGGGTTGCACTCTGGGAGTGCCGGCAGAAGTGAAAACTTGAATAGTAATTGTTGGAAATATCTTAGTAAAACTCGCAAAAATGGTTGACTTTTTATTTCAATAATTTTCCAATGTGACGTACATCTTTTATAAACAATGTTACCTAGCAACGAATGTATCCAGCATACAAACTTCTTTAAAAGTAATAAAGTCACACGAACATTCACGCAAGCGCCCTGCGCCGTCCTACGCTTTTTCGGTCAGGGTCACGTGTCCTGACGCGAGTTTAAGATTTTATACCCATTACAGAAAAGTGCTCAACGCCGCTAAAGAAGTTTTCACTTCAAAAACCTCTTTTAAACATTTTGTTATGCATGTAAGAGTGTTAGATTCCCTATTTATTTTGTAAGCAATATGAATTCTCGTGTAGATTTAAGTACGTCCTTATACACCTTACCATCTTACACCACCAGAATTCAAAATATGTCGTCGTGATTTTCGCTACAATCTGACATAAATGTGAATTTTAGGAACAGGTTGTTTATTATTTTAAATCAATATTTTTTTTCTAAATTCTGAATATTTCGAATATATTATATGTTATGTAGGAAAGATGAATGTAATATTAAATCCTTCATTCATGACTAAATGAAATGTTTCCAAAATATTTTTTGTTGTTTACGTTTTTGTTGGCTGTACCCAGTTTTGATCTGAAACTGCAACAACACGAATTCTCAAAACTAAAAGCCCGTTGCAAAATTTAATAAAATGACAGTTAATAAATGTGGCAAAGGGGAATTGGGGACATTGGAGCTTACTCAAGTAAATCAATAGAATAGAAATTTTATTTGCTTAAACATGTGTATACATACAGAATCAAAATAATACATGCATGCAAGATCTTAAATAAGCGTGAGTCAATCTTTTTTACAAAATTGCTACTTTAAAAGTGTAAAGTGAGTATGATGTTAATATCTGATACTTTTACAAATAATTTTTACAGCTATCAGTAGTAAAAAAAATAAAATAAAAAGTAAACATAAAGGACTTTTTGATATATAAATAACTAACTGATGCCAGTGGCTACACCCGCAAAAACTCGAACATAAAATCAGGAAATAGAGTATCAAATGTGTTAATCTTGGTTATTAGCTATTTGTACTCGTATACCATATAATTACGTCCTTGTAAGACCAACAGACTTTTGACATCAAAGAACGAATACGTACGAATACATATAGATGTTCGGTTTTTTTTTAGCGAGTTAAAATCATCAAATGAGTCCTCCCACACAGGGCAGGGCGGGAGGGACTGTCAGACTTGTACTGACTAAAATCCACGGTGTCCTTCAATAGCCCTTTACGTACCAGGGTCACGGTAATTCGTTAGTCCCGCGACCTCGGCTGGGTCGGATATCTATTACTGAAATTATGAGTATATACATACACTAGCACTTTGCCCGCGACTTCGTCCGCGTGGGTTACGTACTTTCTTAATTCCCCCTTTTCACCCCCTTGAAGGTTAAATTTCCAAAAACCCCTTCTTAGTGCTCCCCTACATTATAATAGGAAGCCGTGTGCAAAATTTCACATTCCTAGCCCCAGTAGTTTCGGCTGTACGTTGATATGTCAGTCAGTCAGTTCTTTTATATATATAGATAGTAGATTCTAGTATGATATTTATATCCTATAATCTAGATAAAAATAATTATTAAGTGTTGGAAGAATCATTAATGACTCCGATAGCGGTAAGTTGTTACAATGATATGACAGATCTTCATAATGGACAAGATAATGAACATGACAACGCAACGCAGAATTGCATTAATTTATATAAAACTTAAACAGCATTTTTACAGCACACTCGATAAAATTGTTTAATAAAAATGCGTTTCAGGATTTAAAAAAATGCCTTTTCAGCAGGCTTTTTGCAAAATAAACAGTCTAAAATAAAGTACCGGTAAGTACTGTCCGTTATGAAAAGTGTTTCATTCTTAGCTCGATGACTACGCACACCTATTTAAAGTTCGTAGTTCTCAATTCCTGTTTATAAAAAAAAGAAACAAAATAATCTCATTAACAGTAAAACCGGTTAATGCAAACATCTAAATCGCAAGCAGAGCTCAGAATTGACTTGATCACGGTCAAGACCAGTGTTAGAAAATAAACACACAATGAAAAATAAAATTATATTTTTTACTTTTTTATATCTGTTACAAAAGAGTTCAAGTTTGAATTATGATGAAGATGCATATGTGTCTATTGACGAAGAAGCATATGCCAGACCAAGTGCATGCAGAGGTTTTTGTGAAGAAAGTGGGAATAGAGAGAAAAGATCTAATTCTCCGGTGAAGAGTCGGATTGTCGACGTAATGATGAGCACAGAGATGTTACCTCTGAGACCAGATGAACCAGACCTGTTCGCGTTTTTAAGGGATCAGTATGAATTACCTAAGGGTAAGTACGCATTTTCTTTATCACATTATTGTTTATTTTCATTCGGCTTATTTTTTTTAATCTTAATTCTCAAATACCTAAGTAGAAATTTTATTTGATTGACCTGTTCTTTAAATAATATTGTGAGTACGTTTGTCAATGTTTTAAGTGTATTTAATGAGCCCTATTCTTCACAAATCAGTTTGACAATCATTTAACGTTCAATGCTGCAGTTCTTAGGCGTCAATAACCAAATCACCAGGTTTACTTTGGAATTTTAATCACCATTACTGGTAGATAGATGGTTATATCGGTGGTGTTGTCTGCTATGTGATTTTGACATGACATCAAAATCTTTTTTTTTTACTTTCTTTTGTTTTACTATAAGCTTACTAAGCAATGTAGTACAGTCAACAGCAAAAGTAGATGAAGAAAATCAAAACTTCAGTACTAATGAACGGAGTTCGTGTCAGAACTGTGTAGATGAAGTTGTAGTAAATGTTTGGTATTTACAATCACATACTCTTAAATTACTTCAACGCCATACGTTTGTTGACTGTACCTGCTTTATGCAACTGTTGAATGCTTGGCCCTTATCATACCAGTCCTAGTTAAGATATATTTTTTTAATTAAATTTTGAAGTTTTTGCATTTTAAAATATTTTAATATAAATACTAAAAACTATTAAAAATATTTAAAATCTTATACTAGTTAAGTTATAGTAGTAGCATCTAATATTAGAAGTAGTTCAGGCATAATAAATTAGAGTTTTTACGAAACTTTAGAAATAAATGCAGTATACTTAGTATGTTTTCAAAACAATAATAGAAGAAAATATTGCCAATGACTTAATTGCCAAGAGCCTCGAACATCATCTGAGGAGGCTCTAGCTTGGCAGCTGGATCAAGCGCCGATTCAGAAGGCAGTACTTCTGGACACGGCGCGTACTATTAGGAGGTTCCTCTCTCAGGAGCCCTGACCACCGGTAGCCCGGACCCTGTTCCCGATGCTGGGATTACTATTTTTTAAATTATATATAGTATTTTATTTCTTTTTTGTAAAAATATTTAAAAATGTAACGAATAGTAAAAAAAAATAAAGAAAGGGTTAAGGTGATCCGGGCTGTTGGTAACTAATTTCTTAAAAAACGCAGCAATTTTCACAAAGTACTAGACATGGTGTACCTGCTCTCAGTACTTTTATGACATAATTTTGCCTTGTCATATGTCTCAAACTGTATTTTCCTTAGATGAACTCAAGTAGGTACTTTATATAATAAGTGCCTTCACTTAACGGTAAATAAGTGGTTACAAAGGAAAACGACGAGCGGTGTCAATGAACTTGAACGTCTGTTAAGGCAGTACATTCATATTGCATGACAATGGAGGTGTTAATTTTATTGTACGTTTTTAGGGTTCCGTAGCCAAATGGCAAAAAATTGAACCCTTATAGATTCGTCATGTCTGTCTGTCTGTCCGTATGTCACAGCCAATTTTCTTCGAAAGTATAAGAGGTATCCTGTTGAAACTTGATAAGTAGATGTATTATGTGAACCGCATTAGGATTCTCACACAAAAATAAAAATTGGGTGTTCCCCATACTATAGAACAGAAATTCAAAAAAAAATCGTGTGGGTATCTAGGAACATTTTTAGATTTATTAAGAGATCCTATAATCTATTTAGATATCTTATTCTATATTTTGGTAACACTAATGCTACGTTTGTTTATAATACATATCAAACATACTAAATAAATCAATGCAATTTAATTAATTTCTATTATTGTTATTCGGTAGGGTTACAGACCAATAACCAGTATAATAATAATTATCAATAATAAATACAAAAATGCTAATTACAAACCCCCAAATATAAAGAATTTAATACAATCAATCAAATCCACAAATAGTTCAATCAAGGAAGTATATTCCGTCACATTTTTAAAAGTCAATTGGAGTAGGTATATAATGGACTATAAAATTAATTCAAAATATTAAATTAATCCATACAAAACCGGTAAGCATTTTATATTTATACGCGAAGATTACCTAAGAAAATTTCATATAGCAGTTTTTTAAGCGGTCTGCATTTTATTTCATCTTATTTTCTTAGCAAGACAACAAATGACAGCATTTTTTTCAATCACCACACAAAATAAGTAAAAATCTATTTAGTGCCTCAGTTAGGGAAATGAAAAAAAATTAAGACACTGTTTTTTTTAATCTTCAGGTTCTCGTGTCGTCTATAGCGTAAATAGCGTCTTCATCAATTTTTATTTAGTAACTAAAGAAAAAATAGGGGTCAAATATTTTTGATAATCTAACCAATGAAATAACCAGATTTTTACAGTATTACAAGATGGTATCAGCGGTGAATTTAAATTTAATAGTAACAAGTACAAAAGTCAAACTGATATGGAGACCGGTTCTTAATTGTTTTTACTGTCAATCCTAACATATAATAAGTAAATGGACAATATACGGAAGAGGAAGAGTTCTTGCAAACCAGCAAGTAAAAAATAAATAAGTTGTCTATATTGTCGGTATACGTTCCATCGACTTTTTTATGTGAAATTCGTCGCATATTAAAAACATTAAACTATTGTGAAAATTCAGGAAAATATTAATTAAAGGTTAGTAATTAAAAACATTGCATTATGTTCAGTAACATATGCTAATTCCAACAAATTAAGCATTCAGAAGTGTTTTGAAAAATAATACAAGAGTGAACTTTACTCGCAGAACTCGTCTTTATGTACTTAGATATTTCTAATATAGCTAGATTATATAATAATATGATTATACATAATAGGTACAGTCAGCAAAAGAGTTATACAATTTGCCTCTATATTATATGCTGCCAAAAAGTTTAGTATGCAAACACCTTGAAACTTATAACTATAATATTAATTTATATTACACTGCCTGCATACTTAATTCTTTTACTACCTATACCGGTATGCTACTCGTATTAATCTGGACATCAAAGTCTTACAATTATAGAGTGAATAGTGGCGCCTGTGATCATGTCTATACACTATCCAGACAATGTTTAAGAGCTAGTATGATATCATGGACGAAACAGACGGAGACATAAAGTGTTAATTGGTCGTATAAGATTAATAGCTTCATAAACGATGACTACGATTCGTCGTTTGGCAAACACGGTATCAAAAATATTCTGTCTTGTCAAAATCGGCAGCCTCTTTTTACAAGCTAAGCAGACAGATATCTAACTCTTATTTAGTTTCACTTGTCCCAATATCTGTCTGTGACCAAATCTCGCAATTTAGACACACTTCCCGGTTTTTATACATATTAAAACGTGGCAACAATTTTAATTTTGGGGGTACGCCGAGGTTCGGTTAAGTTCCTCCCTAAACGCAGAAATAGGAGCCCCGTCCAGCGGGGCTCTGGCGACTACACCAATGATCAATCAATTTATTCGATTCGTGGCTGACTTAGTAATGTTGTGGTTAATGCAGTTTTTTGGTGGACAATAGTGCTATTAAATAGAAGGCGCTTTAAATATAACTCTTAACAAGTTTCATATTATTCATCCAACGTTTCTATAAATTCCAGGGTTCAAGGGACCTCTATCAGAATACGACTTCATCATCGTGGGTGCAGGGTCGGCAGGCAGCGTGCTGGCTTCCCGACTTACTGAGGGTAAGAAGGCTTCGGTGCTCCTCATCGAAGCTGGCCGAGGGGAATCGCTGCTGACTGACGTACCGATCCTGGCACCACTACTTCAACAGACCGACTATGTGTGGCCTTACGTCATGGAGTATCAACCAGGAGTTTGTACAGGTAATATTAAGTTCATAGGAAGGTAATAATTATCTAACTTCCTGCTTTAACGAGATTAAACAGAAAGAGACAGAAAAAAAACTACTTATGTTCAAGGATCTGAGAAATACCTGACCGCTGTCAGGTCTATTTCAAGATTTCTAGTTTCTAAATGTTAAAGTATGCAAAACACTTGATGAGTTTTGTTGTTATGACAATCTGCTTACTCCTCGTAAAAAATGCGTTATCTAACCGGAAAAATTCAAGTAAACTACACAATCAAAAAATAAAAGAGGGCCATACCAAAGTCTTCTGACTTCAAAGCTTGAATTTGCTGTTTGCAGGGATGGTGGATGGAAAGTGCTTCTGGCCGAGGGGAAAAGCGGTGGGAGGAACAAGCGTGGTCAACTACATGATCTACACCAGAGGCATGCAGCAGGATTGGGACAGGATCGCCGCCGCCGGTAACTACGGATGGTGAGTGCGACAGAATTATTTTGTCAGTTAATATTGCATTGTATTCACTCACATTATCAAAACACGGATGTGAAGTGTTTAACATAGTCACGTACCTGTAAAATGAAAATTATGTTATCAAGCAATTATTTTTATAATTAAGTAGTTTGTAATAACAACAGTGACAAGAAGAGGTTTTTTTTTGTACATATGCATGCCTGCTTTTATTTTTACGAGGTAAAATCAAATGAGTCTTCCCACCCAGGGCAGGGCGGGAGGGACTTTAAGACTCGTACTGACTAAAATCCACGGTATCCTTCAATAGCCCTTTACGTTCTAGGACCAGGGTAGCTCGTTAGTCCCGCGATCCCGGCAGGCTTTGGCCGGCAGACCTCTAAGGGAGGTCCCGTCATATTGCTGACAGCTATTTGAGACGCGCGTGGAACACAACACGCCACTGACCCGGGCATGGTCCATGATCGGACAGCCCATTACTCGCCGCTCGTTTGCCCGTGCCTACGAGTCCTGCGACGTCCGCCGCCGTGGGCGTCTACCACTGCGGCTGGGTCGTGAGGTGGACGCTATCCTGTCCCTCGCGCGTCCCGCCTCCTCCTTAGCTACATGACTGCTTCGCAAAAGGAGGCGAATGCATGCCTGCTTTACGTAGACCCCCTGACCCACCGTGTCGCATCCCATTTCCGACTGAGCAAAAATTGTGATAGCTAGGCTAATATACATGAAAACATAATTATAATTGATAGCGTGCTGCATTAAGGAATAATGTAGCTCCTTCCCGAAATATGTTTTTATATAAATAATATTTTGTGTAAACAAAAATTGAGTTTCATGTTAAACGAGTACTACATGTTGTATTGTAATAAGTCTAGATAAGTATAAACGCATCATTGCCTAATTAGCACATTTTTTTTAATCACAGGTCCTACAATGAAGTGATGCCGTATTATCTGAAGTCTGAACGAGCAAATCTGAAAGGTCTGAACAAGTCGCCGTGGCATGGACATGACGGTGAACTGACTGTGGAAGACGTGCCTTTCAGGTCATTAAATAAATAAATAAATATTCCACAACTATCACACAACGCCATCTAGTCCCAAGCTAAGCAAAGCTTGTGTTATGGGTACTAGACAGCTGATAAACATACTTATATATTTCTAAATACATACATATTATAGATAAATTCCACCCAGACGCAGAACAAATGATCGTGCTCATCATACACACCAGTACTTTGTTATGTTTATTATACTAGCTGTACCCTGCCCCGCTTCGCTGTGGCCCAAAAAATTGTTTTTAATTTAAAAAAAAAAATAGATAAAAACCATCCTTGATGCGGATTATATATCATGCTAAAATTTCAGCTCAATCGGTGCAGAACTTTTTGAGTTTTTGAAGCATACAGAAACCAACATAACATTTTTATATACAGGGTGTCCCAAAACTCAACGTCAAGCCGAAACGGGGTGACAGGATTGATCATAACCATCACGAGAAAAATCTGAAAAAAAATCTATCCCGTGCAGTTTGAAAATTATGGGCATTTTAAGAAAAACCTAGAAATGTGATCAAACTGTACCATTTTTCGGTTATTGTGGTTATTCTTTTTTATTTTTGTTCATTTGAACTTTGGAAACGTAATCCTAAATAACATTTCTAGAATCCCAATAAAAAATAATGACACAATTGCCTCAAGTTTCCGAGAATTGAGACTATTTGTTAAACTACGAATTTAAAATTTTCTAGATTCGTCGACTTTGACAGGCCCTCCTATAAAAAAAATGTACTAGAGTGCCTTGGCAAGTGGCATTAAAAGTTGGCGCATTTAATCAGAATTCTAAAATGGTACAATACTTGTTAGTTCCATACAATAGAAAAGAGTAAAAAAATTAAAACCTCAAGTAACCCGATTTTTGCTATCACATTTTACTCAGTTAAAATGTTTTTAATTCGCACAAGCTGTAGGTAGGTTCTTAATTTTAAGACAGAATGATGAGAGAGATGGATAATGGGTATGTTTGTCATGAGTGAGCGAGACAGATAGTGACGCCACTTTTACCAAAGTGAAAAAAAGTTAGTAAAATAATTAGGTTTGTTGGACTAAAAGTCAGATAGAGAAAAAACATTTTTATTACAATAAATGTTCAAATTGTTTACCATCAGCCTCAATACAAGCCCTACATCTTCTTAAAAAAGATCTACTTATAAGTCGGGCATATCTTCGAGAGTTGATCGCCTCAGCTGCTTGAGAAATGCGTTCACGTAGGTCGGCTACGTGATCAATGGGCTTTGAGTAAACTTTTTCTTTGAGAACTCCCCAATAGAAAAAATCCAGGGGATTTAAATCTGGTGAACGGGCGGGCCACAAGATAGTGCCTGAACGTCCAATCCACCTTCCCGGATATTCCTGGTCAAGGAAATCTCTTACTTGCACTGCGAAATGCGTACCCATACCCATTATCCATCTCTCTCATCATTTTGTCTTAAAATTAAGAACCTACCTAGAGCTTGTGCGAATTAAAAACATTTTAACTGAGTAAAATGTGATAGCAAAAATCGGGTTACTTGAGGTTTTAATTTTTTTACTCTTTTCTATTGTATGGAACTAACAAGTATTGTACCATTTTAGAATTCTGATTAAATGCGCCAACTTTTAATGCCACTTGCCAAGGCACTCTAGTACATTTTTTTTATAGGAGGGCCTGTCAAAGTCGACGAATCTTGAAAATTTTAAATTCGTAGTTTAACAAATAGTCTCAATTCTCGGAAACTTGAGGCAATTGTGTCATTATTTTTTATTGGGATTCTAGAAATGTTATTTAGGATTACGTTTCCAAAGTTCAAATGAACAAAAATAAAAAAGAATAACCACAATAACCGAAAAATGGTACAGTTTGATCAAATTTCTAGGTTTTTCTTAAAATGCCCATAATTTACAAACTGCATGGGATAGATTTTTTTTCAGATTTTTCTCGTGATGGTTATGATCAATCCTGTCACCCCGTTTCGGCTTGACGTTGAGTTTTGGGACACCCTGTATATATAGATTACACGCAATAGATCGCAATCGCTATCAAGACACCAACAATTATTCGTCATAGATATGAGTATGATAAGAGTGCTGAAACATATGGCTCGGCATTTCAGCTATTCATAACTAAAATGTATGATAGATGCAACAAATATTTCTAACATTTAATATGTTTTAATCTACAATCAGGATATGATACTATTATAATTTTTTTGTGATTAAAAGAATTAAATTGTGGTCCGTCGAGTTCATGAAATTTAATTGCGGTTTTTATCTGCGTTTTGTTATGATAGCCCGGGTCTTAAAATAGAAATTATGTTATACCTATCTAAGGAACATGATTTTATTAGCAAGATGTTTTAATAGGTTTTATTTGTTTATATGTTTTATTTGTTACAGATCTAAGCTCTCCAAGGCGTTTTTAGATGCAGCGAAATTGTATGGCCATCGCCGGGTAGACTACAACAGCCCTGATGCATTTGGATTCAGTTACATTCAAGCAACCCTCACTAAGGGACAACGTGCCAGCAGCGCCAAAGCGTTCCTTCATAAAAACAAAAAGAGAAAGAATCTTCACATACTAACTACAAGCAGAGCAACTAAAGTTATTATCGATCCTGTCCATAAGAACGCAGTCGGAGTTGAATTCCATAAAAATGGACGAGTGTACCAAATAAGAGCCAACAAAGAAGTTATACTCTCCGCAGGTCCAATTGAATCACCACATTTGCTTATGCTTTCTGGAGTTGGACCTAAAAAACAACTAAAATCATTTGGAATACCAGTGATACAAGATCTGAGAGTAGGCGAATCTTTATATGACCATATTTCGTTTCCCGGTCTGGCCTTTACGTTAAACCAGACGAGACTAACATTAGTTGAAAAGAAAATAGCTACAGTACAGAATACAGTCCAGTTCGATCACTACGGTGACGGTCCCATGTCTTCGTTGGCTGGAGTTGAAACTATTGGATACATTAAAACAAATATATCTAATGAAATCGGCGACTACCCTGATATTGAACTTCTCGGATCATGCGCTTCTTTAGCTTCTGACGAAGGAAACGTCGTAGCCAAAGGAATACGCATGGCTGACTGGCTTTACAAGGGTGTTTATAAACCAATAGAAGACGTCGAAAGTTTTTCTGTTCTATTCATGCTGTTACATCCTAAATCTAAAGGTTATTTACAACTGCGATCTACAGATCCGTACGAACCACCTAGTCTTTACGGTAATTATTTAACTCATAGGCAAGACGTCGACACAATGATAGCCGCCATAAGGTACATCATTAAGCTGGTGGATACGCCACCATTCAGAAAATATGGAGCGACATTACACACGAAGAAGTTCCCTAACTGTAAGCAATTCGAATTTGGTAGCGATGACTATTGGGAGTGTGCTGTGCGAGCAGTGACTGCGACGCTCCATCATCAGATAGCAACGTGCAAGATGGGCCCACCGACAGATCCGGACGCGGTGGTAGACCCAGAACTGAGAGTATACGGTGTGAAAAATCTGCGAGTGGTCGACAGTAGTATTATACCGAGAACGATTGTGGCTCATACTAACGCGCCAGCAATCATGATCGGAGAAAAGGCCGCCGACATGATCAAAAGGACTTGGAACTTGTATTGAAATCAATAACTCATTTAGAGCCTGATACATACTTAATCGGGGACCATACAGTTGAGAGTTGTATCTCAATTAAGTCATCGATCTGACAATATGACAATGGAGTCATTCACGGAGCCAAAAACAAGTTTAATAAATTCGTGTAGATATAGTAGCTACGAGGTAATTAGTGTTTAATATTATTTTAATAGATCGTCGTTTGTAATATAGTAATTAAAATTAAAGTGAACAAATATAATGATAATAGTTCCATTACATCTTTCATTTGATCAGTTATAAATATCTTATTTTTAGGTTATTCGTACGACTGTAAAATTCAGGTGTATAAATATTTTAAATTGCATTGTAGGTTGTAGACAGTGTAGGAGAACAAATTACAGTCGCAAAATAGGAGGAAAAAAAACACAAGGTGAATATTATTATGACGAGTATAACTACTGAGTAAACTACATAAAAACTTCACAACATACGTTTATTGCAATCTCTGTTCAGTTTCAGAATATTTTACGTAAACGTACAAAACATGCTTCTTAGTTTATTCAGGACGTTTACCCACTTGAAAATACGATTGGATAAGATATGAGTATATTTATTTTTTAAAAGCATGAGCTTACACTGCTTTTCTACCAGAGATGTGCTATGCTACGTTGCTCCGGATGCGTTTGATATCCACCAATCCGTGTTATGGCTGCATTCTATGGATGCGTGCTATGGATGTGTGCTATGGGTCGTCTTCCCTACTATCGATACATCGCATAGCTCGAGCTGCGCATCTTCCTAGCGCAGCTACTTTGCGGCGGCGCATCTCCATAGCACATCTTACTCGCACCGCTACATAGCGTAGCATCGGTGGAAACGGTCACACACTTTCGTAGCTCAGCTTTTACATTCTCGCAGCACAACTACACAGCACATCTCTGGTAGAAAGGCACCCTAAAAGTGTTATAATTATTATAAATTAATGAGAGGTAGCTGTATGCTTTATCATCTAAAGGCGTACGAGAGTTACAACTCAACCTAAGACTATGATTGATTGACTACTATTACTATCTAGTAAAATATATTTTAATTTCAGTTCATCTCATTCTTGAATTTATCGTTATTCACTTGTGGACGGCGAAGCATGTCTTCTTAAGACGATACGACTTCTTAATACTAATACTAAGCCGCATTTGTTGGTCACGGGACTCACGAATTACCGTGACCCCGGAACGTAAAGGGTTTTTGAAGTACACCGTGGATTTTAGTCAATACGAGTCTGACAGTCCCTCCCGCTCTGCCCTGGGTGGGAGGACTCATTTGATGATTTTACCACGATAAAAAAAGCCTCATTTGTTACGACTCTATTCATTTACTTCATGAATGAATAGAGTCGTAACGCGAATTGCGTTGCATGAATAGCCAATGCCAATGCATTTCTCATTCATGAAGTGAATCTTTTGGAATACTGCTATGTAGCCGTTTTAGACCCTCTGAAGTAAACTATCGCTAAAAAGATGTAATATAATTTATCCTCGAGCAAGTTTTAATTATTTAGAATTAAGTAACCAACTAACCATGGTATAACATTTTCCTCAATCGTTTGCAAGCCCATACAAGTAGGCATTTAAAAATCAATCTGTATATATAAAAGGAGAACTGACTGACTGACATATAAACGTACAGCCGAAACTACTGGGGCTAGGAATGTGAAATTTTGCACACGGCTTCCTATTATAATGTAGGGGAGCACTAAAAAGGGGTTTTTGGAAATTTAACCTTTAAGGGGGTGAAAAGGGGGAATTAGGAAAGTACGTAACCCACGCGGACGAAGTCGCGGGCAAAGTGCTAGTCCAGCAATATGAAGTAAGTATTGGTTTCCTACTATTATTTATAAAAACCTGCATCTAATAAAACTAGTTTTTCGATCTAGTCGCTAACTAAAATAAATCGCACTCCGCATGATGAATACTTCTTTTGTTACTTAATTGATTTAGCCCTGGGCGAACCCGGTTAGTGATGAGTTGATGACATTTGCAAAGACAAACTCGATGTTTTACTAACAAAATTGAATCTTCACATTTGTTTCAAAAAATAAATCCAGGTGTGTCGCATTCCTCTTTAGACTATTTGTTTATTAATTAATACGTGTGCCGTAAAATAATAGACTGTACCCATTTTTACGAAAATTTCGCGGACGTATGAGTATAAGGCACAATTCAGTTTGCTATATTCAAACTTAAAATTTAAATGCATTAATGTCGTCATTAAGATCGCGGGGAATAGTTGGATAAGAGAAGCACAGAACCGAGAGACATGGCATAAAAAGGGGGAGGCCTATACCCAGCAGTGGGTGATCCCGGGTTGATATGATGATGATGATGATGAATGTCGAATTTCAAGCCCAGGTCGACTAAAAGGGTACTTATTTGGGTTTTCAAAGACCGAAAGTGAGGTACAGAGGTCAACCCCAAACGGCGACCCCTCGTCTAGCCGACACAAGCATCTGTCCTGTCGAGTTCATTTAACTTTTTACTTTATAAACCTTAGAAATATTTTTTTTAATATTAATGTAATTAATTAGAATATTAATGTACCTAATTCATCAGTATTTTAATAAAAATAAAATATAAAGTTCAAGTTTTTATAAAATCTGTACATATTTGTACGGAATTAGATTGTTCACCTGTTATTATTGTGTTTGGGCCATAACACCTGCTGAATGATTGTTTCGGGAAAACTACTCACGTCATTCTTGAACTGTGACTCATTTTATACGTTCAATGACAAAAATAAAACACTCATTGTGAAATACACCTATGAGTCTATGAGTGATGGGAATAATCTAGGACAAAATGGTTTAATTATCATCGTTACGCACGATGATAATTAAACGTCAAATTATGGTCAGAGCTGATGACCCTGACTGGCTACAACAAATAGGTTATAGATAAAAAAAAAATTGGTCTACAGAGGTAGGACCCTAAGAAAGTTATTCTACTTAATTTTAACAGTTGTAGGTAAGATTATTTAATATACTCAGACTATTTTCTACCGATATAAATATTCGATTAAATGCATGGAGCCTAAAATGTGAACTTTTATCTTGTGACCTCGAATTTTAATTCAGCACAAACTAAAAATCTTCATACTACTCAATAAAAATATGCGCGAGCGCCGTTCGAGTGAGATAATTATAGACAGATAAATGTATGTACTACCAATAGGCAATCTGTAATTTTGGGCGTGGGCTTGATTTTTTTTCACGTACCTAATTTGTTTCACACACACCAATAAGTAACATTTATTCACCTTAAAAAGGGTTTGATCCTACTCTTAGCTTTCCAAATACTTGCACAATAATATAGTGATTGCAAATCTATATACATTTATGCAAATACAGCGCTTAAACAGATCAGAGATAAGAGGTTATCTTGTTATCAGTAACACAAAACAAGAAATTTTATACCCAAAAAATTAAAGACACTGTTCTTTTGCTACATATTATGCTTTAGCGCGTTAGATTTGAAGAACACCTGAAAATTGTGCAAAATATAACATCGTCCCTCAATAGATTGTTTAAGATAGGCTATTTTGTATTTACCTGAAACTATTAGCGCCGCATTCGGTCCCACGGTGTGTATATTTCCCATCTTGCTCTTAAAATCCACAAAATACGCACAAAACAGCACTATGTTTTTACTTTTACGATAAAAAACAACTTTCGCTAAATCAATAAATACAACAAACAACAACGAATGAAAAGAATGAACGACGATTATAGGATTCCATAGACTAAATGTACACTAAGTAAAGTAGATTTCACACCGTTCGCGCCTATCACGTGCGGTGACTTTGAATGAAGACTCTAAAGCACGCCACACTCGGCTAGGATACACTACTTTATTTTAAGATACCATATCGATTCAATGGACCATCACACACGACGGAGATAATATATATTCCATAATTTAGTATCTTAAGATAGAATTATAAAATATTATATACATATAAATATATAATAGCCGTGTGTGGCGCGCTAAACTGACGAATTAGATCTGAAATGTATTGATGCTAGAAACTAGCTTATTTACAGTTTTTAATATAATAACCAAGAATCCTATTAAGAACAGGCATGTAGCATTCTTGTACCATCATGCCTGGAGTCTGTGATATACCAAATACAAATTAAATTTATTTTCAGCGAAAGTAAACATTTGCTGCAATATTTGAAGTCTTAGATTATAAAATGTCCTAGATTTTGTGTTCGGAACAAAAAATATCGTTACTCACGTTTTGATAAATGTGTGAGTGAGCGCCACCACACATTTGTTTTCCTTGGAGATGTTCACTTGTTTTACATAGGAATTCTTAGTGGCCTATTAGGAATCTGGACATTCTAAAATCCAAGTTTGAAGTTTTGAAATAGTGACTAAAACTTACAATCACAGCACTAACAACTCTACGATGTGCATCATAACCATAGATTATTGTCTATGGTAGAAATAACGTTGTAAATGGCGGAGACATTGTGATTGTTTGTTGAAATAATTGGAGCTGCTGATGTGAAGAAAACGCAACTTTAAATAATAATAAATAGTAAGTTTTCAAACAAACGTGCCTGCTCTTTTTCTGTTAGAAAGCTCTGAAGTATATTGGGTCAGATGTTATCTTCTCTCATGTAATCTTTGTATTACTCACTTTTTTTTTTGTTATACAGATAAAGCGTGGTAATTTATTTAAAAGGATGTCTGATACAAGTGATCTAGATCGTCAAATCGAGCAGCTAAAGAGATGTGAGATAATAATGGAGGCCGAGGTTAAGGCGCTCTGTGCCAAGGCCCGCGAAATTCTCGTCGAAGAGAGCAATGTTCAGCGGGTAGACTCTCCTGTCACGGTAAATAACCTTTCACGTATTTACAGGATTGTAAAAGATCAACATTGATAATCACTCTTAAACTTGATATTCACAGTATGATTCTAAATATCAATAGTAATAAGTGTTGAATGCTGATGTTGAATATTTTCAGCAAACACTATTTTGCTGTATTAAAGTCAGTCTATAACTAACCTTTTATCTTATCAAGCCAATTGTTAGAAGCTAAATAATTTATGTGCACTGTTTTTATTTAAGGTAGGAGTCTTAACATGACCTAAAATGGTCTAAACAAGTCCTATGCATCTATTTTCCACGACATACATAAATTCTCTTGTTTCAGGTTTGTGGTGACATTCATGGTCAATTTTATGATCTGAAAGAGCTGTTTAAAGTGGGTGGTGATGTTCCTGAGACCAATTATTTATTTATGGGCGATTTTGTAGACAGAGGATTCTATTCAGTAGAGACTTTCTTATTACTACTTGCTTTAAAAGTAAGCTCATTTAATTATAATGTCAGATAATCAATAATTTTATTCTATGTTAGTTGCAGTTATAGTTAACCATTCTTTAATAAAATTTAAAGTATACATAACAAATGTTTAAATCAAATTTTTTAATTGAATCAGCCCCTTTGTTGTCATAGTTATTCTTAACATTCATTGTGTGATATTGTATGATATGATTTCTTAAATTAGAATTATATTCAACTGCCTACATACAACAATAATGTATCAGATAAAAAAGATACAAAATAATGCATTGCTCTCCCCTTTCATAGAAATAAAGATACTTTTTGGACATTCTGTTTTACCATTGATTAATATTATATCCAGATTTGCCAATTGTAATTGGCAATTTAGCCAGCTCATGTATAAAATATATCTGACCTTTCAACTGCAATACATGGATTTACATATTATCATTATTAATTTGTCTTACACAGGTTCGTTACCCCGACCGCATCACATTAATCAGAGGCAACCATGAGTCCAGACAGATCACACAAGTGTATGGTTTTTATGATGAATGTCTGAGGAAATATGGATCTATTACTGTTTGGAGGTAAATCTTAATATCTTTTTATTTATTTTGCTGTCTGAGTTTGACGTCATGCTACATGGGGCCCTGGGTTTCATTCCCATGTGAGGTTTCTCTGTAAAGAATATCTCAGCAGCCTTGGGCATGGGAGTTTGCAGTATAATAACCCTGGGCCTCAAAAACTATGTTAAGCTATTGGTCCTGCAACTGATCTAGGTTGTGTTGAATTGCCATCCTGTCAAACTATGTGAGCGATAGAAGGGAATACCTCTGTTAGTGCACTCACTTGTGGACCACATTTTCTTTGCCCTTCATATATGGATAGCTAATCTAAAGCCAGATTAGACCTGGATACAGTAAGGGTGACACAGGATTTCAGTCTTGGTGACAAAAGCTGAAAACCAGGAAAACAATACATGAATGTAAGTTTTTCCCTTTTATTATACTTAATAATTTAACTCATTCATTACTTAAGTAACATAGCAAATGTGAATATACACAGGTATTGCACAGAAATATTTGACTACTTATCACTGTCAGCCATCATAGATGGTCGGATATTTTGTGTGCACGGTGGACTGAGTCCTTCTATACAAACACTCGACCAAATTCGCACAATCGACCGCAAGCAGGAGGTACCTCATGATGGACCCATGTGTGACCTGCTCTGGAGTGACCCTGAAGGTTAGTCATCATTTATACACATTTTAAAACATTAATTGCAGTAGAATTTTGTATGTAATTAACATTATACTTCTATGATACTAAAACCTGTAAAAAAATCAGCTCACCTATTACAGTCCACTTTTAAACATCCTTGTTAATCCTGTTCCCTATAAAGTGGTTACCAGATTGCGGCAGTAGGTTCCCCTCCCAACTTGCATCATTATACCCCATCCTCTGCCTACCTACCTTTTACCACATCTGTTACTGCAAAGCAATTTCAATAATACACTATAATATCATGTCACATAAATATTCTTATACTCCAGATACACAAGGCTGGGGCGTGTCCCCCCGAGGCGCGGGCTACCTGTTCGGTTCAGATGTGGTGGCACAGTTCAACGTGTCCAACGATATCGACATGATCTGTCGTGCACACCAGTTGGTCATGGAGGGCTACAAGTGGCACTTCAACGAGACTGTACTCACAGTGTGGTCGGCGCCTAACTACTGCTACAGGTATGTCCCGACACTAGCATATTATTATGGCAATTTTCAGTCTAACAACAATTAAATAAATACAATACAACTGGCTGTATGTGTACTGTCAAGTACACCACTGCCTAACCCCTAAGGATTACAGGCGTGAAGTTATGCTAATGTCTTGCTCATGCTTTTGGAGTCAAAAGTAGTTTTAATAGATGTTTTAGACACAGATCCCAGTCTGAATATAAAAATAATGTAATTCTTTTTTTTTAGCCAATTTCATTTGCCTCAACAATTCTCGTTCTACTGTTTTATAATGACATCAAATTAATGTTTTATTTTTTCATATAAACTGAACTTAAATGTCGGTTTTCCGTGCACAGATGCGGCAACGTCGCTGCAATATTAGAACTGAACGAAAATCTTCAGCGAGAGTTCACGATATTCGAAGCGGCGCCACAGGAGTCTCGAGGAGTGCCCTCCAAGAAGCCGCAGGCTGACTATTTCTTATAATGTTGCTTACAATAGACAATTGACACATGAGCGAGCGACCCATCTAGTATTATGTACGGTTTTATTGTAGTGACAAAACATTTCATGTGGAGATAATTTAATTGTGATCTTAAGACTGGTGTTGAATTGTAAGTTGAATGTGTTTATTTTAAGTCATTGAATACGTGTTTAATTCATTTGCTGTTCGCCTCGTGAGTTGGTAGCGACATCGGATCTCCAATTGGCCGAAAGAATTGATGTACGAGAGACGCGAGTTTCACTACAACATACCAAAAATCTCCGCGTGAGGACGTGACACGGCGTTCTGAAGACGTTTGGATTTTTTAAATCAATGGTTTAGTACAAACTTTCGAGTCCCACAACTGAATTTTAGTTAGGTTATTAAATCCTCTGAAGCAAATAATTTATAATGTAACCCTGACTTAGTGTAATTTACCCATTTTGTTACTGAATGATGAAAATAATATTTTCGTACCACTTGCTCAAAAAAGTGACATTCTATGCTTCAAAAATCGAACATAACGATAGTCATTTTTAATCTGTTAAAAACAGGGAGAGAATGTTGTACTGAATTTCATTTATCCTCTAGGGAGAGAATGTGATTTAAATTTGGAATACTTACCGAAATTTATACTGAACTACATCTGTGTTTACACCATTGAGTTTGTATATAAAGCATTACACATCTTTTTGAAAAAGGAATACGTATTTATTATGCAGTTATGATTATTAAACAAAATTACGAAAACCGAAGAGGCCGTATGAGCTTGATGCCTTTGCTTTTCCGACAAAAAAAATGTAGTCTAGGAATTTGCCGTGTTTTTGTTTTCTTCAAATAAAACCTTGAGTTTATTTTATTTTTATAAATAAGTTAATGTTCTAAAAATGCGTAACGATGTTAAATCAAATGAAACGCAAGTTCCTCAGACGCAAGAACAGAGATAATACTCAAATTAACTCATCGACAATAAATGTACCAAACAAAAATGTAACTCTCTCTATCAATAATTGGACCAATGTTTCGAATGTTAACTTTTACTTTTAATTGTCATTATTTTCAATAAATGCTTATCTCATATTATTATTGAGTTCAGTTTTTCGCAAATGGTACGAAAAGTAGAGTATTTTCCTCGGTGATAAAGCTGTCTTAGTCTTGGGTGAACTTAAATCCCTCGCTACACTCAGGACTCGTCTTAAATCCCTCGCTTCGCTCGTGATTTAAGTTTTTAACACCCTCGCTACGCTCGGGAGTAAACCTCGAGTCCTTCGTTACGCTCGCGATTTAAATCGTCACCCGCGACAGAAGACACTGCTTTATCCCCTTGGTTAATAATCTACTATTTTAATAACAGGCATTTCTTTTTTTGATTTATATTAGTACCTTGCAAAGCTAGATGGTATTTACCATTTTTAAACTATGCCATTGATTAAGTTAATATTTTTATTCATCAAAATAAGTAGGTGACCAGTTGATAAATCATTATTTAAGTATATATTTAGTACCCGATAATAATTATATAACGAACAATGAGTAGAATAAGCCAAGTGTTAATTTATGACAACGTACACGCAGATATATTCTGCCCCGCGGCGCGCTAGAGTTGTTAGAAAATAGAATGATAGGTCCATTGACCTCTCATCATTTTGTTAAAATATTGACGCTATTCTAAATGCGTTTATGTTTAAAAGTTAAAAGTATTAAGAGTAACTTGTCGGCCTCTAGTGCTTACTGCCGCACGACTTTATATAGATCAGGTTCATAATAATGTGATTTGTGATGTCATAAACACTGCCGTTAATTATTATTATGTACTACTAAGAGATTTATAAATTATACCTAAGTATGCAAGAGATAACACATTTTCGTATTGTAGACATATTGTTAATGATGATCTTTACAAATTTGTATAGAAACTAGTGCAAGCAATGTTTTATAATAGCCTCAAAACACATTACTCTAAATTGATTCTAGATTTTGAGTACTAGTAGGTTTTTAAATTCTAGAATACTATTTATAGCTGTTATTGAAGTTTAATTATTTTTAGATACCATACAATTCCTGTATTTAAATATCCCACTACTGGGCGAAAACATTGTTAGAATTCCACTTCATAATATTCCTAGAAGACAAAACATTACATATTATATGCTTCTTGTTCTTTCAGGTATTATTATGTCTATTTTTATCTACTGAATGATGAAGATGGATAATTTTTATACAAAAATAATTTCGTGTCAACTTAGCACCACACCTTATGAACTAGGCCTTGCAACTTGATTATTTGATATATTAACAAATTTTTCATACGAGTCAGCTCAGACCGAGACGTGATGCTGCGCGCACATATCAATAGAGCTACTCGAAATCTAACGTTATTTACTACAGGAAAAGATAACATTTACATTATCGTTGCGTCACGTCGCGTCTCTGTGTGAACTGACCGTAAGTTTAAAAGTAACTAAAATGTAATCTCATTGTTCTTGTTATGTTTTCAAGTCGACAGTTGTATCTTATGACTGATGAACACAAGATAAGGCATGTTTACGTCAGAACAGTGAAGTTTTCCACATTAATATTAAATAGGTTCTTTGGATTTTAAAGAAATTGATGACACATCAAAATTCCAGATATGTTTATTGATTATTATTGGGTATTGATATATTTTTATGAATACACTACCTGTGTTGAAGTCGACATAACTAAAATTTGCATAATCATGCCAGACATTTTGGTCATTCATTTCAATCAGTCCTAAGCAAATGTCCAAAACAAACAATACATTTTTAGTGCTACAGCAAACTGATTTTTCAAGGCCAATTTATCAATCTATACTTCTCCCTTTATAATGTTTTGTTTTACCAAAATATTATACTGTTTAAAATAATGAATTTGGTGAAAATGCTGTCCATACCTACTATATCCAGTTTTATATCCCTACTTCTTTTTATACTATTAATTATTATTAAAATGAAATGCCATCATTTTTTTTGTATTTTATTTAACCAAAATAAATCATTTAACTAGATTTAAAATTAACACTTATTTTGAGGTAGGATCATCACAAAAACTAGTTTTAAAAAAATCAGGTACTAACTGGGGTTCTTGGAAATAGAATTACATAAATTGGGTAATATATCACCACATTTAGTAGATACTTTGATGTCTACAATTTCGTCAGCTCTGGTAGGGCCTATATTCAACAAAGCAATCTTCTTATGTTCATCTCTAGCTTGTAAAATTATCCTATAGCTTGAATACACTGTCAAACTTGAACCTAAAACGAATAACGCATCACTGGACGATACTTGAGTCCTGACTGCCTCCACTCTGCTCTTTGGGACATTATCACCAAAAAAAACAATGTCTGGTTTTAAAGGGCCTTCACATTTTGGACAGAGTGGTGCTTTGAACTTTTCCTCTTGGTCCTGTAATATAAGGGTTAATTTAAATCGCCTAGTAATCATAAATATTACAGAGGTCATAATATCCATTACAATTTATTAGTAACACATACTTTAGGTAAGTCCACATCACCATCAGGCCTTATCATGGTGAAAGTGTTCTCCATGTAAGGGTTATTCCTCATTAGTTCCACCTGCAGCTCCTCCCTGCTTATCTCATAGGGACACTTCATACATTTCACAATGTACCCAGTACCATGGAGTTCTATGACATTTTCAGAACCAGCCTTATGATGAAGACGGTCTACGTTTTGTGTCACTATTGATGTGACTTTTCCCATCTGTGAATTGAACACCAACATAAACCAATAAATAATAATTGAATGGTATTGTGACATGCAGTAAATGAATAAAAAACAAACAGGAGAAACTTAATAATTAGTTAGTAAGTTTATTTTATTAATATTTTTACTAATTCAAATTGTAGAACTATATAAACATTTTGGTAAATTCTGTTTCTTTCACTTCCAGAACATGCACAATAAATTACTTTTTCAGTGAAATATGAAACGTTCTTAGGAAAACTATCCCAATAATTGAGATTAACATTCATGTTTCCAGTTATATCACAATGTGGTTATAGCATACAAATGTTCATTTAAAAGTGTGTGTGTTCGCGCAGCGGAATGTTGTTAAATTTTAAGATTTTAATTATGCAGATATTTAGTGTATGACGTCGTATAATTGTGTATGGTAAAAAAAAATTTGTGCACGCAGCCATTGTGGAGAAATTCACCAAAAACTGATTCCGCTGGGCGAACGTTGTCCTGGCGGAACTTTTTTTAATCCATAGCCTTTAGAAGAAAAGAGATGTGTCCAAAAATTAGTGTGTATTTGTGTGTAATTGTGTATGTATGAATAAAATTAGTGCATGCATAAACTTCGGAGATATTCAAGTTTCCGCTACGCGAACGTTTGGCCATTAGCTAGTTTTCATATAAAGCGCTTACATAGAGAGTTGTAGATTTTTACATACGTTGTTTTGAATTTGTTTATATTTGTTTAAAAAACAGATTTAGAAAAAATCGTAGGGCTTAAAAGATAAAAATATAAACGTAAAATACGCTTATTAGGTCTTAGTTCTTAAAGTATGTACTTTGAGGTCTAGATTTTCACGTTTATACAAACCTTGTAAGTGTCTGCAACATGTTGCCAAGTATCAATGCTGTTCCGTTAGTAATTAAAGAGTTATAGGACAATTTACCATGAATAGATCACTGTTTATAAAGCAGTCAAATATCACGACGTTCTAAAGGAATTGCATGGTAAAATTTATGCCAATAATTAGTGTATTCATTCAACTATTCACAGGCAAAATTTCAGGTCATTAAATTCAGTAATTAAAGAAAAACAATTATAATACTGACGAAGCATCGAAAACCTACATAACCCGACCAAGTTCGGATGGCTACAAAAAAGCGGCCGTGCAATATATTTAGGTAACATCCCAAAATTTACAGTATAATACCGGTATTGAATTGGTATAAGTGATAACATAATTGTTGTTTCGATATAATTTATAGGTCATTTATTTTTGTACACCTACTTTTTTAAATGTATTTGACTATGACAGAAAGTAGGTACTATTTACGTAGGTACAGACCCCTTAGGGAAATTAAATAATTACCACATGTAAGTACTGTCTAGGTAAATATTTATCATATTGTAGCTTATTACACTATTTAACCAATGGACTAGGCATGCACGAGCGTTCCCCTTTGCAACTTCAGTGGATCAAGAATCTAATAACTTAAAAAAACTACTTCTTGAATCGATATTTATCGTAGATAGTGGCGTTATTATTAAAAAAATATTTTTCATTCAAGAAATGCAATTGTTTTATTTTTCCTAACCCTTGTGTACGCAACTGTACCATATTAATAAATACTATATTGGAAAGTTAAGAACGTTTCTTAGATATATGGCACGGCCGCTTTTTTGTAGCCATCCGAACTTGGTCGGGTTATGTAGGTTTTCGATGCTTCGTCAGTATTATAATTGTTTTTCTTTAATTACTGAATTTAATGACATGAAATTTTGCATGTGAATAGTTGAATGAATACACTAATTATTGGCATAAATTTTACCATGCAATTCCTTTAGAACGTCGTGATATTTGACTGCTTTATAAACAGTGATCTATTCATGGTAAATTGTCCTATAACTCTTTAATTCCTAACGGAACAGGATTGGTACTTGGCAACATGTTGCAGACACTTACATGGTTTGTATAAACGCGAAAATCTAGGCCCCAAAGTGCATACTTTAAGAACTAAGACCTCATAAGCGTATTTTACGTTTATATTTTTATCTTTTAAGCCCTACGATTTTTTCTAAATCTGTTTGTTAAACAAATATAAACAAATTCAAAACAACTTATGTAAAAATCTACAACTCTGTATGTAAGCGCTTTATATGAAAACTAGCTAATGGCCAAACGTTCGCGTAGCGGAAACTTGAATATCTCCGAAGTTTATGCATGCACTAATTTTATTCATACATACACAATTACACACAAATACACACTAATTTTTGGACACATCTCTTTTCTTCTAAAGGCTATGGATTAAAAAAAGTTCCGCCAGGACAACGTTCGCCCAGCGGAATCAGTTTTTGGTGAATTTCTCCACAATGGCTGCGTGCACAAATTTTTTTTTACCATACACAATTATACGGCGTCATACACTAAATATCTGCATAATTAAAATCTTAAAATTTAACAACATTCCGCTGCGCGAACGCACACTTTAAAAGTGCCTACGAAAATATTGATTGGATGATGAAATTATCCTAATTTGAATTACATAAACACCTTTTCTAACTCTCTTACAGCAAGATGTGTGTCATTGGGCTGCACAGCACTGAACCTTGGCCACCCAATAAAATTTCTGGCCCAGTACCGTTGTCTGACTTTAGGATATTTCACAAACTCTTGATATTGTACAGGCCTGTGATTAGTGCGAGCATATAAACCAACTCCTTCTGATCTGTAGTCTGGAATTCCTATAATAAAATACAAAAATTAAGTAGTTAACACAGAACTCAGTAGACAATACATACATGTTCATAGTAATTACCCGATTCCGTGGAAATACCAGCACCAGTCAGGATAAGAATGTTTTTATATTTGGATAAAAAATCTTTCAAAACCTCAAAATCTGCATCGTTTGGGGGCTTATGTTTTGGTACATATACAATTTGACGAGTAAACTGTTTGATACTTGTGAATACCTTAAGTCTATGCATTTCGTTATTCCTAAGAGCTTAACAATATGTGATAAAAATAAATAACAAAAATATTACTTTAAAATCGTTTTGACTTTTCTATGTCATTGTCAACAAACTGTTTTTTTTTTGTCATGTTTCTGAATGGCTTCAAGGCCTTTATGCCAAAACTAGGCTGTCAAGTCAACTAGTGATATACTAATACCGAGGCATAATATTGAAAAATAAAAAAATGCAAGTAACAAAAAATACAAAAAATTTCAACTAATACTTGAAATTTCCGCAAAATTTCAAGTATTAGTTTACCGGCCTTCCTCTCCTCAGTTTACGGTACCGAAAAATTAACCAGAAAGATTTTATCTAGTTCACTGGTTGATTTTGAGGTACCGTTTATAACTGATGCGTTGAACGCTTGGAAAATGGCTTGTCCCAGTACGGATTTGCCCGACTACCTGTCCTCCCAAAGACGATGGGACGTGCCGCTCTGCAGTATTATACGGAATAACCTGTTAAATACGTCAATTAATGCTGCGGAGCGCGCCCGTCTGCTGGCTGTGGGGGAGTGGGAGTCGGGATTATGGCTTCAAGCACTCCCATCATCCACTATTGGTACCATGATGGATGAAGCTTCATTTCGGCTCGCTACAAGCCTTCGTTTAGGCGCACCTTGTGTTGCTCCGCATCGTTGCCACTGTGGTGAAGCTGTCGACAACCTCGGACATCATGGCCTGTCCTGCAGCAGGAGCGCAGGTCGCACGCTAGCATCAACGATATTATTCGTCGTGCTTTTGCCTCCGCCGGCGTACCAAGCACGCACCAAGCACGTACACGTGGCACGTACCAAGGTACGTGACGATGGCAAAAGACCACACGGGATGACGTTGGTGCCTTGGAAGGTGGGTAGAACTTTGGTGTGGGACGCTACCTGTGTCGATACCCTTGCGCCATCCCACGTTGCAAGCACGGCGGGCTGTGCTGGCGCCGCAGCTGCGGCTGCTGAGAACCTCAAGCGGCGCAAATACTGTAACCTTAATGGTTGCTACAGTTTTGAGCCGTTTGGGGTTGAAACGCTCGGGTCATGGGGTCCAAGTGCGCGTCTCCTTTTTAAGGAAATTTCTCGGCATCTGTTCGACACTTCGCGTGACCAGAGGGCTGGTTCTTTCTTTGGTCAAAGAATAAGCATTGCCATCCAACGAGGCAATGCCGCCAGTCTTCTGGGCACGTTTCCAGATGACAGCGATGCGGAGGAGTACTTTGACGCCTGAGTGTCTGTGCCTTTTCCTGTTTTTCCTTTTTTTTTTAATCATTTTATTTCAGTTTTAGTTTACATTTAGTATTTTGTTGTAAATATTTAGTTTTATTCTTAAATTTCTAGTTTTAGTTATGTAAATACTTTTAGTTAGTACTTTTTTATAAATTGTTAGATTAAGAAAGACCCTCATAACTTATTTCCCAAGAAATAAAAAATTGTCTATAAAAAAAACTAAATAAATTAAAATGAAAAAAAAAAGAAGAAAAGAGTAATTCGACTTTATGGTTCACTAGTTTTTTTATAAATGTAGAGAGACTACATTTACTAAACCCATATAATGCTGTACAAATGCCACTATCTATGACGTCAACAAACCCCAGCCTGTGCTCTTGAGAAAAATGTTTGGCACAAACGCCCGATAGCCATTCTTAAAATATAAAGAGAAAATAATGACAAATTGTCAATTTTCACCTGTGATGTCAAATGATGACATGACAATTAACTGAATTTCCGCGTTTGCTTTCTGGTGATTCTCTTGATCTTCATTTTCCACACTATTTCTAGGTGCAAATAGGAGAGTGTTATTTTTATCTAATAGTCGATAATGACTTTATTTAGACTGAAATCTGCTCCATTTGTGCTAATAGAAGACGATGGCAACAAAAATATTTTACCATTACTATTAGAGCTTGTGCAAGAAGAAAAATCCATCAAGTTATTTAGTTATGAACAGCCTAGCAGCCTGTGGAGAAATGTATTCAAAAACCATTCCAGCGTTAATTTCTACGATGAGTTTAATACGGATATGTACAATGAATATGTTAGTGGCAAAAGTTCACTGATAGTAGATTCAATCAACCAAATGGCTCTATGTATGGGTTGGAACGAATGTTTGAAGTACTTGCAAAGGTTACAAAACAACCCAAATGTAAATAGACTAGTACTTATACTGCACAGAGACTGTTTACCACACAGTTCCAAACTACAAACACATTTGAATCATTTGGTAAATGTAGTAATATCATATGATAAATCAAATCCACACAAAGTATGGATTAAGTTAAAGAAAGGTAGCAAAGTTATAAGAAGTGAAGAAATTATTTCATATGATAGTAAAGCATCAACTTTAAAGTTAAGTCCTGTTATAAGGCAGGAGAAAAAAGATGAGGAGCCTGAAAAGCCGTTGCCTGCAAATCTATCCACATTCAAAATAGAGGTAGACCAAAATGAGAAGATACACAAATATAACTTGAAACTGCCATACATGAGTAAGATCCATGAAGGTGAGAGTAAAGTATATTATGAGCCAGATGCAGTGGATGACTGGGACGAAGAAGACCCAGATGAAGACCTTGACATTTAATAAATAAGAGACCAACAAACACCTTTGTTCATTTTATTTTTCAAAACTATCACATCTGCTATCCAAGCTCTGACAGATACCTCCCCAGTCGAGTGATTACACCAGGGGACAAAATTAACTTTTTTTGTTGCATTGAATTTTATGCCTTTTGTT
Organism: Agrotis puta; assembly: GCA_943136025.2. Classification (NCBI taxonomy): domain Eukaryota; kingdom Metazoa; phylum Arthropoda; class Insecta; order Lepidoptera; family Noctuidae; genus Agrotis; species Agrotis puta. Next base: position 11,109,495 of record OW964187.2, read on the forward strand.
TACTAATTTGAGGCTGATTTCAAATATACTCTCAGTTTTTCTATAGCAGCTCTAGTTTTTGAGATACAGCCATCAGACATATTTTTGTACTTGTCACATTTAAACTTTAAATCTACAGAGCTGTTCTTTAAAACAGTTGTTAAACAAAGTTCACGTCGAGAAATATCTGTAAAAACGATCCCAACTACTTTTTTTTACATCTGTGGTGAATATACATTCCAAAATTGTGGACTAAGTGTGTTGGTGTTCATAAAACAGCTGTATTTTGCTTACTTTGGATTCCCTTTGTACACCCGTGACAAGTACTGGGTCCCTCATTGGGTATGTAAAAGATGTGTAGAGTCTTTGAGGTTATGGGTGAATAAGAAAAAAACCCATTGTATGTATCAAACACCAATGATGTGGCGGTAACTTTCCAGTCATCAAGATGATTGCTATTCTTGGGTGGTTGATAAAAACGGGATTAATTGTTTTTAAGCAGATAAAGACTGTGTGGGTTGCCATAAATAGATTAAAAAAGTAATCATTTCGATGACGTAACCACCAGAGACCCCCATGTCATCAATAATCAAATGTATCATGTCATCAAAAATAAGCAATACATAGAACCCCAACAACTTCGCTATCCTGATTTTTTCTTCTCATACATTGAACATAAATAATCCTAACACTAGGCATTAAAAAATGTTGCCCCATTTTTGTGCATAGCTCACACTTGACCAAAAAATTATAAATGCCAAAATAATTAACATCAAAAAAGAACTAGTCTCATAGCAAAGTTTTTCATATCACCTATGGATTCGGATTTCCCCTTTGTCGATTTTATTTTACCACTTTGTCTAAAATAGTCTCAGTTATCATTCATTCGGTTCAGTTACACTAAGGCCACACACTAACGGGAAATACCGTTGATTATCGCGTTAATGGATGTTTATACGAACATTTAAAGACGATTGCTAAAACCAACCGCGAAAAACAAAAAACAGAACAGGCGAAGTATTCGCCTGTTCACGTAATCGAACTCAGGAACTCATGCTCAGCAGCAAGCTTATGAGCAACCCGAATTCCGTGCGTCAATTATGAGAGTTACGGATTGTGGACATGTGCGTGGATTTAGGTGTTTTAGACAAACCCTCGGTTACAAAGAATTCACTTTTTATTCGTTTTTCTATGTTCTGTTACAATTTTGCGATTTTTTTTTTCATTTCTTGGCCACGTTACTTGCCATTACACAATTATGTAATAAAGTAGAAATTCAAGTACGTGCAAGTTAATTTTATTAATGACACCGTAATTACATCACCATATTATCTCAACTCTTAAATTATGTATCATAATTACTCGTTCAATGATTAATTTTCATGACCTAACAAATTAAACAAATTATGAAAAAAAAAAACAATTACAACAGAGAATCGGTCACGATCCTCTATCGACACAATGCTATATAGTAAAAATAAAATAATTATTACAATATTTCAATACACATATAACCCAAAAATGAGGAACAAAAATATTTTTCTTCCAAGACTAATTTCGAAAAATTAATTAATATTATGCGAGCCGATATCGTATGTACACACAAGCCCGGATAAATCTTATAATGAGACAAACAATACATACTAGCAATTTAAATACTGCGGATTAATCAAGCAACGCCGACGCGCAGTCCCCGGGCTCGAAAACGAGGCGGAGACGGCGCAAAAACAATAAGAAGCTATCTTTCGATATACATAATAAAGCTAACAAAATATACGATAAAAATGATTTACAACCTCATATAACCTAACAAAATGTCTGCAGTTTCATGTACAATTTTATCGCACTGCATCAATGGAGACAGAGACTGTTTGTAAATATCGGGGCACACATAGGGATCGGGCTTTGGGACGATACATATACACACGGGACCGGGAGATGAGAGTACGCGGTATTATAGAATAGCTTAGGGCGCTTATTCGCCCGCCAGTTCCTTAAGTCGTTCTTCCCTCGGCCTCGCGCCGCCGAATATCGATTGCGTCTGACTGGTGCTCGCCAGCGAGTTCACCGGCTCTGTTACAGTCCGAGGCTGTAGCTTCAACTTCTGCCTGCCTGACGTGTCTGCAAAAAAAATAGTTAGGGAGCTGAGGTCGAACCAGCTGGGGATCTGCTATCGAAACTAAACTACTCACAGCTCTACATACAATACTAACGAATTACTAGGTGCATTTTATCCTGCAGAACTAAAAACAGACGTCAGTTATGTCGCATGACACGTTAAATGTCCAGGCATCTGTATTTTATACGAGCTGCGAGCATAACCTTGAATATAATGTCTGACAAAAAAATATCTATCAGAAATACTACTCTACATTGGTGAAAAAACGTTGAGTTACTGCGTGGTCTTAAAATACTACAACAAAAACTGTATCTGACATGCAATTTTCTACTTAACAAAAACTTGACTTAACAATTAAAATCATAAAATTAAGTTCCTCAAGAGTGTATTCACTAAGACTAACGTCTGTACCGTGTACAGAGCGCTTTAATTATCATACCCGAGCTCCCTAACCAAAATACACTGATTAGAAACACATTAACAAACATAAAAAATAATTAGTAAAATTAATGTCAATGGTTGAACAATTCATGCAAAATACATGTAGTCCTTACAATTCTCGAGGGCGTGCCGTAACACTTATAACTTTGATATAATGTTTAAATTGCAATTACTGATAAACATTCGTGAAATATAACAACCCAAGGAAACTAAGAAAGTGTTGATGGACAGATTAACATATTAGTCTACATTAAAAAAAAAAAAAACAACTTAGATGGAATAGAAATGAAGTTTCCTTTTGGTTGTTTGTTGAAACACTGATGACAGACTAGGCGTGCAGTCAAAATGTGTGCTTTCAAAACGCAGCACTATTTATGCTGATGGATTTTAAAGAAAGAAGGTAATGATCATGTACGGGCAATACCTGGACGCGAAGGCGGCATATCTTCGAAGTTCTTGCGCGCGGGCGGCTGGCGCGGCGCGGGCGCGGCGGCGCGGCCCATGCGGCCCCAGTCGCCCGGGCGCGGCTCCTCGCTGGCGCCGCGCGACCCGCGCCCTCCCTCCCGCTCCCCGCGCTCGGCCCACCGCTCCCCACCGCCGCCTCCTCCTCGCTCACGCTCTGCAACCACCGTATCTATTATTTTGGAACAATAATTTTATGAAGATTAACTGTCTGACCATTATCACGCTTCTACAGACTGTTGTCAGTAGGGCTTACGTTTCTTTAAAATAAAAAAGGTAGGAAGAACTAGTAACTATTACGTTCTGCAACGCAATAGTTACTAGTTCTTCCTACCTTTTTTGAACATAAGCAAACGATTCACGATCGCTTCCGCTTGTGATTTAGACACGACCGTATCGCCCGACTAACGACAGTATGGTCTAGCTTCATCCTTATTTTCTTAGCCACGGTTTAGTGAATATTCATGATGCCACAATAAAGTCTAGTCAAGAATCTTTTTTTCGTATAATTTAAAAATAATCATCACAGGTCAACACATTTCACATAAAGTACCTGCATTATGGAAAATACTAGTATAGCAAAACAATTCACGTGATTGGCCACGTATGGCAAAGACACAGACAAGGGATTTCCCCAATTTATAGAAAAATACGCTATTTACTCTGATAAGGTGATGTTGGTAACTACTGTGATAGCAGAAATATTCATTATAACCAGGTAAGTTTAGCTCAAAGGGGATTTTAAAGTTTTTTTTTTTTTTTTAAAAAAAACGTTGCCCCACTCTAGGAATTTCTCCTGTGTCGTGGGTGCGTTTACAAACATAGAAACTCACATACACAAACACCCAGACCCGAAGCAACTACTTGTAGGTCATACTAATATTTGCTCCGTGCAGGAATCGAACCCGTGACACGCAGCGCAGCAGTCCAATCGCTCAGCCACTGCGCTAACCGTGCCGTCAAAAAGTGTGGTGTGACTCATATATTTGTACTTAAAAGTACCCTTTTAAGTACAAATATATGAGTCACACCACACTTACATGACGCAAAATGAATGTTATTGCAACAAGAAACCAGAAAACCAAGACAGGAATTTCACAAAATATACACAAGCTGGTTGGTGAGTCAAAAGCGAAACGTACATTTAACCAACCCTAGACCATAATTTTAAACCATAAAATCATTCTTACTCATAAACCAGTTACATGATTGTCTTGGTATGACTTATGAACAGTAAGGAGTCTATTAATTATTCAATGTGTTTGTACCCACGTGTTTAGCATAATGACAATGAATAGTGATGTGCAGCATTGGATGTACTGATAATATGAATTTTGTGATCATTTTGTGTTTAGTCATCATTTGGTCTAACAACGAAATATGAATTGTATTATCATTGCTTTTCAGCAGTGCCAGCAGATAATGTCGTAGATGATTTGCTGGTTTAAGTCTTGTCTGTATGAACTATGAAAAAAAGACAAACAAATGCTGTCCCCGAGATATGAAAATGCTGCTATTGAATGTTATGAGAATTCAAACCATAGTTATTGTCCAAAACGAAATCACACATTATGATAGATTAGTTTAATTAGAAAAATATAAATTGAATCAAGACCAACCCCTTATGTAGGAATTTGTTACGAGTATGTGGTGTGTCCGCAAGTGTTAGTAATGAGGCGATGTTACCATGAGAGGACCCTCCACCCTGATGGCGCGGCGCGCGGCGGTCCAGCCCATCGAAGTGGTCGTACGTACCGCGGCCTCCGCCGCCGCCGCCCCCGCCGCCGTCCCGCCGGAACCCGCCGCCGCCGCCCGGCCGGCTGCCGTCGCGGCCGCCGTCCCGCCCGCCGCCACCGCCGTCTCGTCGGCCGCGGTCAAAGCCTCCCCTGTCACACCACCCAATTACTATTACTATACCATGTTACTACTACATCAAAAAGTACTAAACAATTCAATGCAATGACCAATCATACACATTCACAGCGTCTTCCATTAGCTTTTCGCTTTCTTCTTTGCACATTTTCGGTCCTATTAATTCTTGTAAGATGAATAATTAATTCGGTAGGAAAACTATTGCACTTCATTTGTTTAGTACTTCGTGCGCCATTTTCAACGAGGTTCGGCGATGATTCTTGCCGCTGAAATAGTCTTACCCAGCAAGAGAACTGTATATATTATGCTGTCGCCATTCATTAGTAGGTACAGCAAGAATTTCCACGGAAACCCGATCAGTTTAGCCCCTAAAGTAATACACGTTCGGCATTTGACCTTTTTACAGGATACGTAACCATTTTGTAGACCTGTGGCGCAGAGGCGGAGGTCTGCCTGCTGTGATCGAAGCCGTGTCGGGTGCGATTTCCTCATCAGAAGATTATTTGTATTAAATCTGGAGCGGTCGTTTTTGTGTTATGACACCCACGGTATTCTACTGTGGGCCTATGAATTTCAAACATTTATTTGGAAATTAATGTAACAGGTTGAAAACAATTCGGCTAAAAAACTACTTTAAGTAATTCATAGAACACTTAGTTAAATATTTTTTTAAGAATCTCCACAAAGTATAAAACAAACTTGTTTCAAGAGTTTCTTGTTTCTTAGATCATACAGGCTTTGCAATGGATTTTGATGCAGTTTTCATCAATAGACAGAATGATTCAAGGGGAAAGTTGTATATGTAGGTACTAAATACATGTTTAGTATGTATATTAGCACCCGTTCGAAGTAGGGCGGGTCGCTTGTATGTAAGTATTTATTTAATACCAGGAGCAGGGCAGATGATAATATCTGAGAATATTAAAATCCTTAATCATTAAAAAAATATGGTAAACATTATTACTTATTTACCATTCTGTTTATATTTTCTAAATAATTAGCTATTTAAAATATAATAAATAACCATTAGTAAATTACTGTAACAGATAATAATATTTAAACTAAATTTATATTTTTTTAAAAGCACGCACCTATCATTTCTTTTTTCCTCGGCCACATCAATTTTAATAAATTGCCCATCTACATTTAGAGCGCCATTCATTTCAATTGCTTTTATCAAATCCTCGAGATATTCAAACTCCACATAGCAGAATCCTTTGAATTTATCTGTTTCTCTATCCATCACCAGCCTCACATTTTTAATTGCTAGGTCCTGAAACAATCATATACACATGTTTATATATATATACAGTTCGCGCTTTCTTCTTCTATTTCTTGTATTTTGTTGTGATGATTACAAGAAATATAATTACAGAGAGACAAGAAAGACCAACGTAAAGATGATTGGGTTGTTTATGGAATAATATCCAATATATCAATGCTGTTTTGCTAAAGCTAATAGTTTGGTGGTGTTCATTGGATTCTAATTTTATATTAAATTATATCACTAATTATAAACAAAGTCGCTTCCAGCTGTCTGTCTGTCCCTGTTTGCTTAGATCTTTAGAACTACACAATGGATATTGATGGGTATTTTTTAATAGATAGAGTTATTCAAGAGGAAGGTTTAAATGTATATAAATAAGATGTCAGAATATAGTAAAGATTACAACCGTGTGGAGCCAGGGCGGAACGCTAGAATAAAATATATTGCAGTCTGTTATCAATTAGTTTTTTGTTAAGCCTTATATTTTATCAGTTTAGTCACAGGTTTAGTTGAGCTCAGTAGGTATGAATCAATTTACAGTTTGATGCAAGATATAAACTACTAACTAGTTTGGCCTCATTTTGTGTGAAATTTTAGAGGTAAACACTAAACAAAAGATTCAAAATACCGAGAGAAGGTTTTATGAAATAAATTGAACTTTGATCATAATATATATCCATGACATTGAAAGTTATGAAAAATATTTAGTTTCAATTCCACAAGACACAAATCTGCATCCTAAAGCCTGAGCCTCTGTCTCACATAATTAAACTAAATATTTTTCATATCTAATTAACATAGTATAGATCTCTTTGTGGCTAGATTTCAAACCATTATTTGATAACCTAACAGTGTTCTTTGGGGCCCAAACTGATGCTGGCATTACACATACCTGAGAGAACTTTGGGGAGTATACAGAAAATTTTATAAGGAAATCCATCAACTACATGAGGTTTTGCAGACACCCAATTATTTAATCTAATTTAATATCTAATCTACAATATTATACACTGCCAAATTGTGTGTGCAAGTATTTTGTAATTACAGTAGACAAAACACCTTCAGAAGTATGATATAACAAGCAACCTTAAAACTATCTTCCATAAAGAAATGTTTACAATAGCTCTGTAAACATATTATGTCAAGCCCTGACTAGCCAAGTCACAGGTTCAATTAGCTTTTTAAACATATTAAAAGGCATTTACTTAGTTCCTTTAGCCCCTGTAACATAAGTAAAGTAGATTTATAAGATAAGCTTACAACTCATATTATTCAATCATATAATATAATCAACATTATTATAGTATAATTATATATGCGAGAAATGACGAAAGAATAAACATGTTTACATTGTTTTTCCTAACCATGCAAATTGTTGCAAACACAGGTATTATTTTTAACATAACATTGACTTTTTAGAGTGGGTTAGTTGTATTTTTATGTTGTCTTCAGTTGAAGAGCAGACCACTTGTAGTGTAACAACATTGACTGATAGCCTTGACAGTGTGACATCTCATACGCCGCAAACAGTGAAGCCAAGACAATACGAGAGTAGGTGATACTTACTGGGAAAATCCTATTAATGTCGCCTTGAATAATTCCAGAGGGCAAATTCCCGACATACGCCTTATATGGAGGCTCGGTAGGAAGAGGGCGGCCGCCGAGCGTTCTTCTGCCGCCACCGCCACCATAATCCCTGAAACGAGCACCACAATCGTAGGTAATTCATAACCTATAAAATATCAAACACATACTCTTTACTGAAAACAAATGTTTACAGACACTTTGTGGAACCAAATAACATTGAAGAAATAGATATATATTTGCAGGTCTCAGTAAAAATACTATTTTCATTCAATGTTATCGGAAAGCAAAAACATGAACATTTTTTCGATAAGAAACGTTCGATCCCGCAGCATTTATGAAAATAACGAATAAAAACATTTAGCACGCACTGTAATATAAAAACGAACGTAATTTTTGTAGTAATTCATTATAAATACCTGGGATTAACATCATCATATCCACTTCGACCTGCCATGTTTAGAAACATGGAATACTAAAGGCGCGCGCATCAAAGTCTGGAAGCGACGAAGCGATGATTTTTTTCACCTATCAACATTATTGTACTAAAATCATAAAATCACGAAATCAATCGTGGTTTCGTAACAAAGAGATTAAATATACCTACCAATTTAATGTCTTTGTTTCGTAACAATCCTAAAATAATATGTATTTCTGTATTTTCAGATCATTAACATTAAGCAAACGAGAGAAAATGTATTTTATAACAATCGATGCCATTCATTAATAATAACACAGCCACACAAAAAAATAAAAAAAATACTTCGAGGTCTCACTATCTGTACTATATGTTTTTGGGGTCGCTGAATCCGAATCTGGGGTCAGTTTTATTGCAGCACATCTAGGTTCGTCCATAACCTCAAAACATACCCTCAAATTTGCTATATTTGTTTAAACTTAGCAGTTTAACCAAATATAGCAAATTTTACGTATGACTTTAAAACCTTATAATTAAATATTACAGTTTTTGGGTTTAAGGGTTATGTTATTAAGATAAAAGATAAAGATAAAGATAAAGATATATTTATTTTGTAAAAACATGAGTGAGCGTATACAGTGATACAGGTCTTAAAATAAAAATAAAGTAGCTACATGTTTTGCCATTTAGTTATGGCATACAAAATGTATAGTATAGGCTAAAGTTTTTAACAGTAGGCATGTAATGTTAAAAAATAGAAGTTACAATTTTAAATAATAATAAAAAATCTTAGAAATAATTAAAATTTCTAGAAATATGATAAGGGGTTATAAGGTTATGTAGTTATGGAACTATGGGTTATGTATTTATTTAAGCAAGAGGTCATCGAGCTACTGTAATAGAGGATTATAAGGTTGACGCGGATTGTAGATACCTATTCAAAGACGCCGATTATACGAAGATTATTGAAAAGGCCAAAATCGATAAAATAAAATAAAAAACAAAGCCACCGACTTCCGAAAGAAAGGTTATTTACGCTTTTTTTTTTGTTTTTTAACAAAGACATTAAAATATAAGTGGGTTCTTTTTATTTATAGTGTACGATTGGCAAACAAGTCTAGAAAAGGAACTAATTTTTTACTTTGCCAAGTGCAAAGTAAAAAAATTGTTCCTTTTCTAAACTGACTGGCAACCTTAAATATAGTGAAATCAAAAGTGGTCGATTAATAAAAAAAACTATTAAAAATCTCGTCTATCGTCTCCCTGCCACAAAAACCCAGAAGCCAAAACAAAAATATTAAAAAAATATATAATTTTGACAAATGCGTTTGTCAAAGGAAATTTGACATTGACAAAGCCTTCAAACTTTCAAAGTATCGCACGAGTGGCGTAAAATGTGCGGTCCATGTGGATGTAAATTGTTGTGATAGTAATACTAAATAATTATACCAAAATGAAAGAAGAAACCGATACTAATAAAGCTCCGACGGAGAGCAAAGTGACTGCTTCTGTTTTAGATGCATTTGATCTTCTTAAAGCTCCAAAAGATGATGCTAAACTTCTTGGAGGGAGTAAAATCATATCACAGTTGCACGGCAGTGAGGTTAGTTTTATACTATGTTAATTTTTAAAATTCGATGGTGTGATGAGGATATTATGTTAGCCTCAACAGGTATAGCCTATCGTATTCTAAATTTCTAGCCCAACAAATTGAATTACTGTATTTGTATTTATTTAACAATTTTGTTAAATAAAAGTTTTTAATCCTTAATTGTTACTATTACATGATACTTTACTGTTTAGAACGACAAAGACCTGCAGTATGTCCTCAAAAGGCTCGTAAGGAGTTTAGGTGCCAATTTACCTGACATGAGGACTGGATACTTTGCTACTTTGGTAGCGTTGCTGTCCAACTTTGAAAAAGTCACTATTCCACAAGTGTTGGATCTCATCAAGAAAGAACTTCATAGCAATGGCTCTTCTAAAAGTGTAAGTATTGCTAGGAATTCCAATTTAAAACTGACTGATCAATTTCTATAATCAAACTATCCATTAAACGCATTATTTTTTTAAATATATTTCTAGGAAGTTGGTGATGTGGCCTTGGGTCAGATTTTAGTCTGTGGTGCAGTGTTCCGTTCAAGACTTTTCCTTAAATGTTCTACTGAAGAGCAAGCACAAGTAATTCAGCTGCTGATGACAGCTGGCAAGAAGAAGTCATACTTGAGCACTGTAGCATACCTCATATTACTTGATTTTATCAAAAGTGTAAGTGAAATCGAACATGAAACTGTCCCTGGCTTACTATTTTAAATGTATTTTTCATTTCTTTGATTAACAGATTTTAAAATAGTTTAAAATATTGTATGGCTATGACTATATTATGTCACATATTTAAGTAAACCATTTTATTTTAGTTGGATGCAGAGCAATTTGCTACACTAATATGGCCATTAATAAAACAAGACTTCAAGAAAGATATAAAAGAGCACACTCTGGATTCTTTATATTTTCTGATGATGGTCAATTCTAAATTCCCAGCAAAAGTGAAGCTGAGGAAATTAATTGGTGTTACTGAAATACTTTATGAAGACAACATTCATACAATTTGTGAGAAGATAATGGTAAGAGACTAAAGAACCTAAAAAAGTAACATCATAATGATGTGATCTTTTGATCACTTGAAATAATGCAAAATATTTATAGTTTTACTTTTAATTACAGACTGGAATTGATTTCAACTCCATTGGTCATCCCATCTACAAGGAAATTTCCACAAGCATTGCCAACTCGCCTCATTTAAAACTGTTTTGGACATCAGGCATTGATAGCCAGCTTGTGAAGCATAACAGAAACAGAGAATTAGTAGCAATCAACATTCTCACCACTGTTCTCAACAACATTAAGGAAAATGTTGAAATTATACCAGACCTGATCAGCAGGAATTTCTTCAAACTGTTCATGGACTGGTTCAAAGGACTCCAGACAGCCAGCAAGATCAGAAGCAAGAGAGATGATGAAGATGACAACAAAATTATGATTAAAAAACAGAGAGACCTCCTCAATGCTTTAGCTAAGGCATTAAAATCAGACAAAGTTGATGACACTGTAAGAGTTGAGATTCTAAATAAACTTTTGTTAAATCCAGGTGAAATTAACTTCACTGAAATTACAGGCAATACTATTGTGAGATCAATAGTTTCAGATCTGACCAAAGATGGAGTGAAAAAAATGGCAAAATTATTTAAAGGAGTGCTCTTGAATACTTCAAAGAAATCCATCAAAGAGGGTGTTGAGAGGAACTGGTACAATAATGAGAGACTGAAGGCTGCTGAACTCATTTCATATTTGGTGAGCCATGAAGCTGTGAAAGATGACACAGAGTTCAAGCTGACCTATATGAAACTACTCATGTGTTTTGGCTTCTTTAAAGTTGGAGGTGATGAGAATGTGGCAGTCAGCAGTGAGTTATCAGGTAAATGCATCACATACTTTTTAAAGCAACAATATGTATATCCTCTTAGCTATGTTACTCATTTAATTTTCTTGAATTCCAGGAGCTATCAAGTCATGTTTCTACCGTTGCTTCACGTCGCGCTTCTCGAATGTCGACAATCTCGTTACAGTTCTGTCTTCTCTGAGCAGTTTTATTTGCAGCATTTTACAAAAAGAACAAGTTAAGACTAAAATAGAGAAACAATTCCCAAAAGAAAATATGGATTGCTGGGAAATGCTCATGGAAGTTTGTCAGAACATAGAAAAAAGTGAGACTAAATCAAAAGTTGATAAAGTGTTCCTTGTTTTACTGTACCAACTGGGACTGTTTCTATTCTCTGAACCTGTTCACGTCAAAATCGCGAGAAGTTCGATTAAAGAACTTAAAAGTTGTTATGAACATTATGGTAAAGGAAAGAAAAAGAAATCCAAAGCAGTAAAAGAAGGAGATATTTCAACTGAACCAGAATGGATCGAGGTGTTAGTTGAAGTTCTGTTGTCTATATTATCAGCAGAGTCCAGTGTTCTCAGATCAGTAGTACAATGTGTATTTAGATTACTGTGGGAATACTTGACTCCATCAGCAGTAGGGCAGATAGTATCGGTGTTAGATCCTGAAAATGAATCAAATCCACTAACAAATGAGGACTCTGATTCTGAAAACGAGGAGGATGACATTGAAGGAAAAGAAAATGGAAAGGAAAGTGCAGAAGAAAGTGCAGAAGAAGAAGAAAGCGACAGTGAAGGCGAAGAAGACGACGAAGATGGCGACGATGAAGAAATGAGAACACCCGAACAGTTGAGATTAGCAGTCCAGAAAGCACTGGGCGCGGCAGCACCAGAGTCTGACACGGAGAGTGTTGATGCTGACATGATTGATGAAGAAGAGGGCAAAAAACTCGATGAAGCTTTAGCAGAGGCTTTTAAACAGTTTCATCAAGGAAAAGGAAAAAAGAATAAAAAAGATCGCAAAGATAAAAAGGCATTGTCAGATTTCAGAATCAAGGTTCTCGACCTGATTGATATTTACTTAGAAAAAGATCCGTCAATGGATATCTGTCTTAGTATGATCGCGCCTCTGACAAGATGTCTGGAATTCTGTATCCAAGATGGTCAATTTAATGAACTGGAGAACAGAGTCAGAAAAACAATTAAAACCCTTGCTAAAGTAAGAAAGTTTTCGTCTGTAGATGATATTGACATGAATATCCTATGTGACCACCTAAAAGCAACAATAGATAAAGGAGCTAGAAGCCACTTTTTATTCCAAGCTCTTGGTGACGTCATTACATTTTTTGCAACATTCATAGTCTATTGTTCACTGAAGATAGAGACAAAAACCCCTAAATCGCCGAAAAAGAGCAAAGCTGTCTCACCTCTCATTGAAATTTTCAAGGAATCATTGCAAAGTTACTTTCAGAACCGCAGCTGTATGCTCCCAATCATTTTCTTCCACAATGTCTTGCAAACAGAATGGATCGGCAGTTACAAACTTGTGCCCGTAGTAATAGAAAATGTTTTTAATAATAATGTAAGACAGTTTCGCCGTAACGAAGGATTGGAGTTGATTGCAGGATTTTATCGTTCTTTGAAAAGAAACAAACCGACATCAGACGTAGCTCTAAAAGCTTTAGCCAGTTTAGAGGCCAACTTCGAAAATACATTAAAAGAATCACTAACGACTGATACTGAATCCACAGTCAAAAATTCATTCTTTACCACACTTAAAAAGTTGATAAATACAATGCAACAGTTCCATGAAAGCTGCCATATTGAATCTACGCTAGATTTTAAGAGTTTACTAGACATTGTAAGCTCATGTAAACCTGCAGCTAAAACAAATACGAATAAACAAGTTCAGGAAAATCAAAACCAACAGAGCAGTAAAAAGAAAAAATCAAAGAAAAATAAAAAGAAAAGAAAAATTGAACAGATGAATGGGAATGCAGAACCACAACAGAAAAAAAAGAAAAAGACGAGTGAAAGTGAATAATTTTACATTAACTAGTTAAATTAAGTTTGAATTTTATTATAATAAACTACAAACAACATTAATTTTATTTATTTGTCATGTGATGTGTTGTTCGGGTTGTATTTTGCATCAGTTTGAAGATAAGATATTGAGCGCTTAAAATCCCATTCGCACGAGCGCTATTTTTTTTCGGGCGTTATAAAAACGCTGAGTTTTAACAAAAAGGTAAATTGAACTTAACTCTCACCGCCCAGCATAAAAATCAAATGCAGTTGCAAAAAACGCTCGTGCGACACTGGCGTATCAATAGACGATAACGTATAAGGGTGTTCACACCGAGACGCGACTCAACCCGGCGCTGCGTGCACTGTTCAATAGAGCGACTGAAAATTTTACTTTATTCACGACACAAATAGATACACATTTCGCTGTGAGAATTCGCGAAGCCGCGAGGCGTAGCCTGAGGCCGCCGTGTGTCGTTTTTATGCGGTTGCAAATGGTAGAGTGCTGGCGGACGCGGCGGGAGGGTGCACGTGGCGATTCTAGACTCGTTCCGCTGCTTCTCGCGGCGCAGTGAGGCGTTGTCATATTTTACGATGCGCCTCGCAGCGTTGAGATGTTTCTCGCGGTGGCGCGCGTCGCAGCACGAAATCACTCCTTTTTGTGGTAATATCATCAAATGAGTCCTCCCACCCAGGGCAGACCGGGAGGGACTGTCAGACTCGTACTGACTAAAATCCACGGTGTCCTTCAATAGCCCTTTATGTTCCGGGGTCACGGTAATTCGTACAGTCCCGCGACCCCAGCAAGCTTTGGCCCTCTTGAGGGTCGCCCCGTCATTTTGCTGACACTCTTTGAGGCGTGTGTGGAACACAACGCGCTGTCGACCCGGGCATGGTCCATGGTCGGACAGTGAATTGCCCGTTACTTGCTGCCCGCATGCCCGCGCCTACGGTGGCCGGAGATCGTCTGCCGACGTCCGTCGCCGTGGGCGTCTACCACTGCGGCTGGGGTGGAGGGAGGACGCTGTTCTCTCCTTCACGCGGCCCGCCTCCTCCTTCACGAGCATGACTGCTTCGCAGAAGGAGGCGACCGCTTCCCACTCCGACTCGCCCCGCAGCATGGCCTCGACCAATGCCGGGCGGGAGAGGTCCCAGCGGGGCAGTCCTGCACCGTGTCCTCCGGACGATTGCGCAGTGGTGAAACCCAGGCGTTTCTTCCCACCCTATCAGACACAGGTACCTCCTGAAACCTGAGGACCTGCGTCATGCGGTAGGTCAGGACGCCGTGACGCCTATCCAGTCACTCCTCAAAGAGGGGTCTTACCGCCGTGATTGCGGCAGTCGCTCCCTCCATACTGCCCTGAGATCGCGCCGGAGCTCTTCCCGCCGCGCCTCGACTTGTCTGTCGCTTCCAGATCCCAGGGCATACTGATACTGCTAGCATACATTATCCCACAGCTGGGCAAAGGCCTCTCCCCGTGTCTAACTTAATCAATCTTGATCAAACCAAATAATTTAGTCTACTCTTATTCTGTGGCAGGTTAAAACTGGATGTCCATGGTCCAGCCACGGGGCGACACACGTACTATACTTTTTTCTTTATTAATCTGATGGCTTTACGTCTTACCGTGGGGTATCGTACGTATTACCCAGTTACTGAGGTGTGAAGATCCGACAGGCAGTCGCTTCATGTAAAATACTGATATTCAGCTGCATCTGGTTAGACTGGAAGCCGACCCCAATATAGCTGGGAAAAGGCTAGGCAGATGATGAATGAATTTGATGACTTTAATTTGAACTAGTTATTAAAATAATGTTCTATGTTAGCGAATATGATTTCACCAATCAAACATTCATATCCATCTAGCTAGCCCTTCTCCCTCCAGAAGTCGATTAGATTAATCCTGCAAACCCGGATGCACCAACCAGTCGGGACCAAAATATCTGGAATGGAAGTCATCGACCGGAGGGCTTTGTCCAGCCGTGGGACTAAGCCATGGCATTTACACTTGAATAATGAACAACAAAGTGATAATGCTAAATATTGTGATTCAAATTGAAACCCATATTTTGATGGGGGGAATATTATTCAATTACTTAAATTCGCGTAAGTAAAGACCAAATATACTGCGAGAAGTATAAAAATAACTCTGAATGACTAGATCGAAGGCGGTAGATATTTTTAAATAAAGCGGAATGTAATCGCTGTTGTTAATATTTTATCCCAATAACAGATGGCGCTTAACGTTTCCGAGACGGCATTCGCGGAGTCAATTTATACGGACAAAGTGGTTGGAAATCTTTACATTTCATTGCAAAAAAGTCACTGCAAACACTAATAATTAACTTGTTTTGCATTTACGATTTGACGACAACTCAAACAAATACGTGTTACAAAGTTGTATTTATAATTTCTTATGTTGGCAACTCTCGCCGGAAACAAGCAGTAACTCATATGTTTCACAACCTGCTCAAAACTCAGACAGCCATCTTTTGTGGAAAAATCATTTGTTTCGTGTCGTCAGGGTAAATTTCACAATTGT
The DNA here is from genome assembly GCA_943136025.2 of Agrotis puta. Classification (NCBI taxonomy): domain Eukaryota; kingdom Metazoa; phylum Arthropoda; class Insecta; order Lepidoptera; family Noctuidae; genus Agrotis; species Agrotis puta. The sequence continues at coordinate 11,125,649 of OW964187.2, forward strand.
AATTAATGTCAGAGCCACAGTCTTCGCTTTTATTAAAAAAGCAGCTAGCTGGTAAGTGTATTAATCGTATTTAATATTAATTTGTGCTGATGTCTTACGCTTGGGCCGTCAGACTAGTTATCCGAGCAATCATTGACCTCAGCGGGTCGAATTTTGAGTATCTTTGTGATTCGGATGATTCTGTAAGTTTGGAACTTCCTTTGTACTGCACATGTGGTAGTTTTCATGGTTTTGACGAAAAATAGACTCTGCGTATTAAAATCAATATTCACAGCGATGACAGGTGTTCGTGCCAAAGTCAAAGGAGTAAAATAACTATTTACAAGTATATTTACGGTTCACAGTTGGCAGAGTTTCTCGTTTTTACAGTTTATTGTGAAAAAAATAATAGTGTTTGTTTAAAATTGGTGTTTCTACTGTTTTCAGAACTGAACAAAAATCCAGTGGAAGGTTTTTCTGCTGGATTGATAGATGACAATGACATATACAGATGGGAAGTCCTCATCATTGGTCCCCCAGACACGTTATAGTAAGTAGAAAACAATGTAAATGTTACTGGATCACGGGCAATCAATAGATAGCCACTTACGCATGGTATTTTATCAACGAACTAAAAACATTTCTGTCATAGGTAGTTATGTTCAGTACATGACTAGGCATTCTTTATTTAGATGTTCCTTTAAAAGCAGTGAGATCAGAAACTACAAGTATATTTAATATTCAGGTATGATTGTAAAAGACATATTTGATGATGTAAAAGCATGGTATGTGTGACTCAATTATAATTTTTACAATAAATTGTGTAACCTCAATTTTCAGTGAGGGTGGGTTCTTCAAGGCACATTTACATTTTCCTAAGGAATATCCTCTGAGGCCACCACGGATGAAATTTGTTACTGAAATATGGCATCCAAATAGTAAGTACCTAATGTTTGAAGAAGTATTTAGTAATACATATTGATCAGAAGTAAAATGATTACTGAATAACTAACATGACATAGTTCTTGCTGAATATAGTAATTAACCAAAAACTAGCACCATGTAAATTACTTAGACTATCTTTCAAGTGCTGAGCTGTTTCTTGATCATAGCCCGGAGTAGGTAGATTGTTTTATGTACTTGTATCACAAACTGTCATAGAAATCATAACATGGATAAGCCTTTTTTCGGAATTTCATTTCAGTAGTTACGGGTTTTGTAACCAATTTGGCTGAAATTCGAAATAAAGATGGCTTATACCCTGGATTAACACATACATTTTATCCTGAAAAATTTAAAAGTTTCCACAGAAATAACTATAATTCTACTTTTTGAAATGCACACGGGCGAAGCCGCGCGCAACAGCAACTGCTTATATGTTTTTATGCTACAAGTTCTTAACAATTTAATCCTAGAACCTCGGAATCCCGGAGGCAGGTCTGTATTAATATATATGTTTCGAGGTACTTGACCCCAAATCAATCTACCTACTCTGGGCTTTAGTCTTGATACAAGTTATTTGTATAGAATAGTGTTTCTAAAATACATTACATATATTTAAAAAAATATTATAAACTAGCACTTTGCCCGCGACTTCGTCCGCGGGGGTTACGTACTTTCCTAATTCCCCCTTTTCACCCCCTTAAAGGTTAAATTTCCAAAAACCCCTTCTTAGTGCTCCCCTACATTATAATAGCAAGCCGTGTGCAAAATTTCACATTCCTAGCCCCAGTAGTTTCGGCTGTACGTTGATATGTCAGTCAGTCATTTCTCCTTTTATATATATATATATAGATAGACAAATTTTTGACTAAAAGTATCATCTGAACAATGGAAAAAAAATGTGAAGTGGCAGTTTTTAAGTGATTGCCAGCACTCTGCATTGTGATGACTCCAGTAATTTAGCAAGCAGCAACTTGCTAACCAAGGCCAATAATTGAGAAGTGTATCAATTCATACAGTATTCTTAAAATCTGTTCCATAAAAGTATCTTATGATTCCTGCTAGCTACATAATTTGATTACAACAAATCCAATATTATTTTCAGTTGAAAAAAATGGTGATGTTTGCATATCAATACTGCATGAACCTGGCGATGACAAGTGGGGTTATGAGAAGGCATCTGAACGGTGGTTGCCAGTGCACACAGTGGAGACCATCCTCATAAGTGTTATTTCAATGCTGGCAGACCCAAACGATGAGAGCCCTGCCAATGTTGACGCTGCGGTGAGTAAAGTGATGTCACTTAATTTATTTTTAGTAGTGTAGTAATAATTATGTAAATGTGCATGTATGTGCTATTTTTTATTGTACTCAACATGGCTGCATAATTTCAAGTGAATCCTGCAAAATAGGTGCAAATAGTAGTAAGAAAAAATAAGAATACACTTTAGCTCCTAGCAATATAAGAGAAACACTGCACTAAGGCATAATAATAGTTTAATTGTAAAAGGGACACAATAACACTGATTAATATCTCAACAATTACAATAGAGCACATTTTCATATTACATACTAGGTAAAATCTAGCTAGACAGGTAATAAGTACCTAAATAAAGTTTAAATAAATTAATAATAGTTTAAAGTACTAAAACTGAAAGTTACATAAAAGTAAAAAACAGCATGTTAACTACTACAACTACTAAAATCTGTTGTCTGTCAAGAAAAGATTTTTAAGAATTGAATTTCTGTTTTTTTCTTTTCATGTTAAAATAACTAAACATAGGTGTGTATGCAATGACCCTATGCAATTGTCAAACAAGGAGTTCATGAAGTCTAGCTGGGCAATGTTTCTCACTTGTGGCTCTATGTCATGTATTTTTTCTAGTAGCACCCTTGAACACAGTAGCTCATGGAGTCCATAGACATTAATGAGACATTATTATATATTTTCGGTTAAATCTAAGGAATATAAGATTGTTAATATTGATTAAACACTCTAGAGAGATGTTGCTGTTGAGTAATTACCTATTTTTTTTATAGTTATTTGGTATTGGTAGTGATGTAGTTGAATAATTTTGTGAAATGCAATATATTTTTTTCAAAGTCATGAAAAAATTAGTAAAACCCGACTACGAAAAAATCGCGCACTGATAAGTATAAAACAAGAACAATTTTAAATTTTATCTTCCGTGTTACAGAAATTTTTAACTAATAGTGGTTGTGTGCCACTTAGCCAAAAAGATTGTGTGAAACAACCGCAGGTGGCACATGACTACGGCAATTAGTTAAGTTAAATTTAAAATTGTTTTTGTTTTAGGTATACTTACCTACTTTTCATATCGTGCGATTTTTTCGTAGTCTGGTTTTAGTTATTTTTAATTATTTTTTTATTTACACTTTTTTGGGGTTATATTATTAATTATTTGATATAATAATAAAAGCAAAGTAGCAAGTGAATTTCAAATGTACTCTGCTACTACTGCTTTTCATTTGACATCCATGTTGACACTGTTAGAAATGGGCAAAGTAGCTAATAAGAGCTACTTATATCCTGTAAAGGTATATATTTCAAATATGCTCATCAAGCCTTTTAATTTGATACGCATGTGTATGACCACTATACCACTGTTTTTTCGGTTACGACTTTACATCCCCATAGAGGGCGCCGTATTAGATTTGGTGACACGTACACACCAACCCAATAACCAGCGGACAACTGAGACGCTTCTAACGACACCTCATTTGTCATGTAATGATAAGTAGGTTAGAAGTTATGAACAAAAAAACATACCTGCATACATACCAGTCAAAATCATAACCCTCCTTTTGGCTTTGCCGTAGTCGGGTAAAAATAATTGAAGTTGGTAATAAAGCTGTTGTGATAGTGTATCTGTAGTACAGCTACACCTTAGGGGTATGAAATTTTTGCAGCAGTAGGATTTTTTTTGTACAGAGTGCATTCATGGTAAACATATTCAGAAAATCAAGTCATTTACTTCTCTTCCAATATATTTTGCACATCCTTTTTTGGGAAATCTGCTAGAGTTATACATAACTTCACTAATTCAGAAATATTTATATTAGTATCATTTTGTTGTAGTTGGATGACAGTGTAAATTAATTACTATGCAGCCATATAACTTAATTGGATATTGAATGACTCACCTTACAGACAAGTTATTTGCTAAAGTATCAATTAGCCCACCACTACAGAGAATAAAATGGGTGAATTAAGTTAAATGACTGCAAGTAAACATTCACAAGATTTTGTAGATGTCTCAACATGGTACCACCTTTTCATGTATGTGTTTAATAATAATGGTAATTTTAGTTTGTCCACAGGAGATTCACAATGTGCTTGTGTTTGATCTGCATCTGTAATTATTGTCATTCTCATGTAACTATTGTTTGCATTCACAGAAAGAATGGAGAGAGCGATATTCGGATTTCAAAAAGAAAGTTGCGAGATGTGTTAGGAAAAGTCAAGAAGATTGTTTTTAGGAGTAAGGGGATTTAGATCACAAAATATTATCATTGGAAAAGGGCCATGTGACACAACTGTACCACACTATATTGAATAGTTTTTCACGCTAGGTCGCTGCACGCACCAACCTGTATATTCACAAACAAGACCCGCGTACGCCAATAGTAGACGAGTGCTCATTCTGTTTCTTTTTACAGAAAGAATGGAGAGAATCATATTCGGAGTTTAAAAGGAAAGTAGCACAGTGTGTGAGAAAGAGCCAAGAGGATTGTTCCTAAGTAACAGTGCCCTTTTTCATTAATTTAGTTGGATAGTGAGTGTTTGGTGATGCAGTTAGGACGTTTTTGAGAGCAGGCCCCGGCGTGACTCATAGTGCGGGCCCCCCCCACCCGGGCCAGAGACAATATTGAAATTGATTTAAAATAAATACTTATTGTAATTAAATGGTATCGCTGCCGTATTTTATAAATAATAAATAAAAATAGAATCCAAGGTCTTTTTCATCTTTTTTAAGACATGTTATATTAATGAAATATGTATGGTAATTTTTTTTATAGAAAACTGCATTTTGTTGTTTTTACTTCCTATATGATTACAAGTTTGATCTCTGTATAGTAGAAACCAAATCTGAAGTAATTTAAAAAATATTTATTTATTAATACGTATCGCAATTCGCTATTGTATAAATAAAATATAAACATGCAATACTAAGAACTTGGCAAAATTGTTTAAAAAAATGTAAAATGAGCTACCATACTTGTACTTTGCATGATAATAATTATTAGTTACCGACTCGATGCATATACATTGGTAGCTTTTATAACGTTGCTTTTCTGAATTACAATTTTATTCTAGTGCTAATTTTTAGTAAATTTAATACTTAATTATAATTTTTACTGAATAAATATAACTTTTGTAAACTTATCATTGTATGGATTCTACCTTGCCCTCTATGCACATATGAATAAAGCACAGGTTGATAAAATTTCCGATATTAAATTTTTCGCAAAGCGAAAAACCTAGTTGTGGTGTGTCACATCCAACACACTTCAGAATATTTTTGCTCAACGTTTATATATGGTGGGAAGACGACAGGCATTATTTATGAATTAATTTTGTACATTACTTCTCAATATTGTCAATTATGTTTTTGTACAATTAGAAGAAAAGCTTTGTTACCATTTTGGATGTGAAAATTATAATAGTTATAAAAGATGATAAATGAAAAACCCCCTCATATTTGCTCGTATATCATCGAACATTGATTTGTGATGTGTGTATAATACTTTTCCCTGTGTATGTATATTTTTTGCTATAAAATCATAATGCAGTGATAATGTCTTTTTATTGTTGTCATTGAATATTAGCCCTAACCTTGTTCATTAGGACTTACACAGTACATATGGTCAGTTCACACCGAGACGCGACGTGCCGCAACGATGCTGTAAATGTGTATCTTTTCGTGTAGTAAACAGTTTAGATTTTGAGTAGCTCTATTGAAATGTGCGCCGTAGCGTCGCGTTTCGGTGTCACTTGACCCATAGAGAGAAAATAAAAGTAACATTGGTAACTATTTAATTAACAATATTCTTATCAAAATACACATAACATATACCACACAAACCTGCCATCTGTGACTGTTTACACTACTGCTAACCCATCTGGGAGTTTCAGTGTGAGTTATTTACAAAATACTGTCAACTATGTTTTGTATTGGATTAAATATCACTCACTATCAGAATTTTCTGCTAGAACTGCACCATGGATGCTTCTTGGGTCAAAAGTACTTTCAAAGCATCTTTTAAACACAGACTTGATCATTGTTCTGGCAGCAGGCGATGCTGGTATATTATCGCAGTCCATTAAGTCTATCCTTATGTCTTTGCTACTGGCATCTTTGTTTACACTACCATTAATTTTATTACTTTCACTCTCTCCTGGTATATCTACAAAGTTAAATAGATGAGAATCTTCATCTAAGCACTTTGAAATGTCCATATCTAAATGTGGTTTCTTCTTGACAGATCCTTGAGTACTGTTGTCTTTTCGCTTATTTCTTTCAACATTCGTATTTTGTGTTGATGTTGTTTGTGATGCATTATCAGGTTTTGTTGTTGCCAATACAAAATGTGCTTCAAAGGTTGTGCCATTATGTACAATAAAAACAGCAGGCCTTCCAGTAGTCTCAAAATGTAGTTGCAGAGGCAAATTTAGAGCTTCAGAAAATGTAAGCAGTGCTCTGAATTCTTTAAGTGAGAATGTTATGGTAGTTTCTGCTCCTATTAGGTAGCTATCAAACTCTGCTGGCTTCAAACTTATTTGGGTTCTGATAATTTTTGTGAGGTCTATACTACAGTCAATGTAGTTTCGCAGTATGAGAGAAAGTGCAGTAGCTTCTAAGGTTACTTGATCATCTGAACTTTGGAAGTTGTTGAGGGCATCTGATAGAATTCTTTGTGGAGATGTTATCCTGAAAAGTTTAATAAATTGATGTCGCAACAATGTTCTTTCAGATAATTTGCACAAAATATTCTAAAGAATAAAATAATTCATTTTGTTGATCACCTTACCTGTTTGGTACAGAATCTTTCGTGTACACTGCTTGCATTGCTTTACAATCTAAAATTGATACAAAATGAGTTTTGACAATGCCATGTCTACATTTCAGCTGGAATATCAACTTGCAGGATTCCGGATCTAGTTTGATTTCTAAGTTTTCAACTTGTTTATCTATGTGCGCAGGCGACTTGAATGTGTTAAGAGCCGATTTCATAGATATTTTACATTTCAATCCCTCATTATCTTCCGTTGAATAAAAGTTATAGTTGAAGTATGAGAAGAAATTTTTATTAAACTTGACCATCGCATACGCCGATTCAGCTGCATTTAAAGTTCTTAGTAATATACAGTCTGGGAGGGATTCCAGGTAAAGTTCATCCCCAAATCTTGCAAGGGCATGAACAGTTCTAGCTAAAACTAAATATATTTAAATTATCGTTTAGTTCGAATGATATACACAATATTATAAATGCTGAACACAAATAAAATGATGATAATCGACTATTATAACACTTGCCTTTAACGTTGGCTCCCGGTACATGGCATTTCATTATGTACTGATAAATAAACAATTCAATTAATCGATCTAAATAACAGAAAATGCAACAGTTCAGTTAGTGAGCTGACTTTGACAGTTTTCACTGGTTTGGTTTTCACTTTTCACTTTTTGCTGTTCCTGTCACTTGCAGTTGCTTTAGGTCAATAGTGTCATGTCACTTTTGACAGTCATCGCTTTTTAAGGAGTATTTAGACTAGGCGAATTTAGAGAGCCATTTTATTGAGCCAAATATAATAGAGACAGGCCAATCTGGCCAATCCATGCCTTGGGTAGTCTAAGAACAGTCACTACGAATGGTCATCAGCAAATCCACAACATTAACAGATGGAAGATAAGGCTGATATTTTGTGGTACTCAAGTCTTCCTTTAGTGCCTCTACACATAATGGTTTTATTTATTACTAGCACTTTGCCCGCGACTTCGTCCGCGTGGGTTACGTACTTTCTTAATTCCCCCTTTTCACCCCCTTAAAGGTTGAATTTCCAAAAACCCCTTCTTAGTGCTCCCCTACATTATAATAGAAAGCCGTGTGCAAAATTTCACATTCCTAGCCCCAGTAGTTTCGGCTGTACGTTGATATGTCAGTCAGTCAGTTCTCCTTTTATATATATAGATGTCCATCCGAAGGAAGCGTACAGAGGTCGAAGGCAGTCTTTCTTTATTGTAGACAAAGAATAGACTATTCATGCATGTCTCCTAATAGAAGCGAGGATCATCGGACTTGAAATCTGACTGGACCATTGATTTAGAGAATGGACTGCGCCTTCCCTAGCCAACTGACAGTTAAAATTGTCCATACTCTAGAAAAAAAAAGCCACAACCTATCTCTTTTCTTTACCAGAAAAGATAGGACAGGTTCTACGATTCCTCTCGTTCTAGTTGAGTGCGGTCAAGTTTGGGCAGCTATTGCGCATTCCATACTTTAAGTCTATGGACTGGACTGATCAAGAAGAACTATCAGACTATAGCGGACCCTAAGAGCGGACCATAGAAACTCTATGGCCTGTCATATGATTGGTCCATCCATTCATAGACTATATACTATAAACTAAGACATCCATTATCTGTGGGTCAGTCAGAGACAGTCTGTCAGTGAAACTTGATAGGTGTGTACGTGTCGTACATTAGAAACAAACAAGACGAGAGGAAGTTCGACTACTTGTAACTAAAAATCATTACAAGAAGGAAATACATTTAAACGAATTTATAAACAAAAAATGGCTTCGAACGGTGAGCTGCTTTTATTCATATATTGAATCGGGCTGTAGAAAGAGCGTGTGAAGACCGTTATGTGCTTATTTATTATGTATGTAGGTAGCGTCTCTGTTATTCAATTGTAGTAAATAAATACGTATGTACATATTTTTATATACCTTAATTGATGAATGATTAATTGGCAATTTTTGAGAATCTTACGAGCTAATAAATATTTTCTCTAGAACACCTTATGGTCGCCACACACAGATTCTTATTATAGGTAATATCCAGGTCAACCCACTTAAGTGTTTGCCATCTGTTCGACCGAAAAATAAAAACAACTGGCCAAGTGCGAGTCGGACTGGCGCACGAATGATTCCGTACCATTCCGTAAAAACGACAAACATGATATTTTGTCCTTAAATACTTATATATTTTATTCTATTTTTTAGTATTTGCAACAGAAATAATCAATCTGTGATAAATTAAACTGTCTTACTATCTAGGTTTATGAGATACAGACTGGTGTCAGACGGACAGACAGACAGACGGATAACGAAAACTTAGTAATAGGGTCCCGTTTTACCCTTTGGGTACGGAACACTAAAAGAGTGCTGTTTATACCATCAATTACATTCAGACAGAGCAGGCTGCGGCGAAATTATGAAACATACCTAACACTAATACCCTCTTTGTTTGAATATATGGAGAAAATCATCAACATGTTCACCAGACCGTGTTGCTCCACCTTACGGTTGAAGGACTACAAGACAAGTGTGATGTTATGTATTTTCTACAGATAAATTTCGCATTCGCTCGTTGTCTGAAAACCGTTACATATTAAGGTGATTCCTCCTTAGGTAGTATCCCTCGAAAATCAAATTTTAAAACTGTGACCAAACTTTTCCTATTAATTTCGTCTGTTCTGCGACCTAATTCCTCTACAACCCAGGAAGACTTAGGGTGCCTTTCCACCAGTGATGTGCTATGCAGCTATGCTGCGAGAATGTAAAAGCTGAGCTACGAAACTATGTGACCGTTTCCACTGATGCTAAGCAACGAAGCGGTGCGAGTAAAGCGCGCCACACACGGCTAAGATATTATATTATTTTATCTTAAGATACCATATCGCTCGCCATACAATTCTATCTTAAGATACCAAAAATGAAATATATATTATTATCTTAGTCGTGTGTGATGGTCCACTGAATTGTATGGCGAGCGATATGGTATCATATTATAGTATCTTAGCCGTGTGTGGCGTGGTTAAGATGTGCTATGAAGATCGCCGCTACAGAGTAGCTGCGTGAGGAATATGCGCAGTTCGAGCTATACAATGTATCGATAGTAGGGAAGACGACCCATAGCAGGCATCTATAGCACGCATCCATAGCACACATCCATACCACACATCCATAGCAACGTAGCATAGCACATCTCTGGTAGAAAAGCAGCCTTACACCCCTTTTAAAAACTTGCGTTGTCTGCCTGAGTCAAATACTCCTACAATTCAGGCAGACAACGCTAGTTTACAATATTTGATAACCTACCTCCAAAAAATCCTAGAAATAAAAAGCTTTAAACACACGGTTCATACACGTATAAATAAACAGGCATGCTAAAAGGGGAATTTTTAGCATAATATTCCATCTATAGGTTTGGGGTACCTGTCTTGCCTGCCTGAATTGTAGGAGTCAAATACTCCTACAATTCAGGCAGACAATGCCAGAAATTCTAGTCTATGGGCCTCCCCTACCCTATGTGTAGGTACCCCAAACCTATAGATGGAATGTTATGCTAAAAATTCCCCTTTTAGCATGTTGTTTGTTTATACGTGTATGAACCGTGTGTTTAAAGCTTTTTTATTTCTAGGTTTTTTTGGAGGTAGGTTATCAAATATTGTTTAAAAATAGCACGTAGTGATGTAGGTAATGTAATTTAGAATTTTACGTAGGTTATTTTTTTTTATACGTAGGTCCATTCATAGACAAAGTTCTTTGCTGGGCAATTTCAAATAGGTTTGCTTAATGTGTGCTAGTAATGATTTGTCCTGTCGTTGGTGCCCCCTTAGGCGTGATGCCCTAAGCAATTGCTTAATTTGGTAACCCCTGGGAGAGGCCTATGTTCAGCATTTTGACTGTAATAGCCAGAAATAATGATGATGATTTCTAACTTCTAATAGAGACAACAGAGATGTCTTGGCAGAAATGCGTACCTAACGTTCGCAATCTCGACGATTCATTTGATTTGAAATGAACGTATTGACTTGAAAAACAAATTTAACGAATTGCTTAACGCCTAATGAAGCACCTACCGAATGACCAAAAGTTTAACCGCCTCATCCATCCCTTAAAAATTGTTAATTAAAATGTTTAAAGTAAAAATTTAATATTTATTATCCAGATGTAGTTACCATAATATTCATATTCATAAAATTTTGAAGGTACAAAACCGTTAAATTACATGTTCGAGATACGGCCCACTTTTTATAAAATACTTCTTGAAGTTGTGTTCGTTCTTTAAAAACTCGAAGTTCTCTATAGTCGCGTTCGATACGTGCCAGGCTACTATCAGTTTACAGGAGCCATCGTTCTCAATACAGTATTCAAGTGGCAAAGTAGACGCTGCAGAACTTTTATAGGGGTAATAACTGTATTCAGACAATATTCTTACACCACACTCTAGAGTATTATCTGCGAGGCTTCTGACGGCACCTGAAAAATAGTGTAGATTAAAAATATATCCTAATACTGATGTAGAATCCTCTATTCGCTTGTCTCGGTTAAGACAAAAAAAAATAGTTTTTGTTTCGGCACAAAAAGTTCTCAGATGTGGGTATATTAAATTATCTGAATTTTAAGTCCTCGTGATTAGTTAGTTTTTTAAAGACGAATTATTTAAATAAAAAAATGAAAGCACCTTTTTTTAATGGCCTTGACCATAGTCCAAAAGAATAAGTAATACTTCAGCAGGCTTTAGAATAACTTATATTTTAGCAAGTTTTTATCATGTTGAATGTGGGTACACATAATAATCAGTTTTACTTATTTAATTGTATCTATCAATTTATCTTTATAACCCAACGAAAAATATGATGCAATTTTACTGCAATAAAGTTGGTTGCATAATGATACAGTTTTCAATGTTTATGTTTAGAATTATTTTACCATGGGATGCTTGTAAGTATATTATCTATACATATAATAAATCTGTAGAAGGGTCAATTCTGTACATTTTTTTTTTTTTTAAGGGTGGCAAAATCATCAAATGAGTCCTCCCGCCCTGGGCGGGGCGGAAGGGACTGTCAGACTCTTACTGACTAAAATCCACCCGTGTTTCTTCGGATGCCCTTTACGTTCCGGGGCCGCGGTAACCTGGTTTAAGAAAAAATCCGCGACCCCAGCAGGCATTTGGCCCCGTGAGGGGCCCCGTCGGTGACCCGTGAAACACGACACGCCACCGACCTGGGCTTGGTCCTTGGTCGGACGGCGGGCTTACCCATTACTCGCCGTCCGCAAGCCCGCTCCGCCGCTGTGCCCTCTGCTATTCAGAGGGACACGCGTTGGAGCATCCACCTGACAGGCTATTCGCATACGGGCAAAGAGACCCCTCAGGCACACAGTGCCTAAGGAAGTGTTTTGCCCGTATCCCAGGGTGCACCGGCCCGAAAAACTGGTCTTCCCCCCGGACGTATCCGAGAGGGAACTCCAGTCCACGGGCGCACGTGGAGGTTTCCTGTCTTAGCACCCCAATTCTGTACATTAAAAAAAAAATGCAGAAATAAATAGCGGGGGGTGTTGATGGATCGAAACCAAACCCAAATATGTGATTAAAAAATGTTTTGTCTGTCTGTCTGTCTGTATATGCAGGCATCACGTGAAAACTAACGGTTCGATTTCGATGAAACTTGGTATAATTATACCTTATTATCCTGGTCATAAAATAGGATACTTTTTATCCTGGAAAAATACGTAGAAAAAAAATTCTTATTTTTCAGTTTTATTCATAGACGTTGTTCTGTAGAACCGCGAATCTCTTTAATTATTATAAGCTTAGCCGTATTTGGGTCCAATATATATTTATAAGATGTCATTGTCAGAGTTACTCAAAATGGAGAAATAAACCATCCACGCGAAGACCGACATCCGCGCGGACGGAGTCGCGGGCGGAAGCTAGTTCTTAATAAATGTTGTAAGGATCCAGGTGCCGTGCAAATAAGTGTTCTCTTAAATGCTAAGATAAGGTTGAATCTTTAATATGACCTGGTGGCTTACCATGACGTTTTAAAGCAAGAGTAATTCCACTGAGGGAAAGAGACAGAGTATACAAGTCGTCTAGCGCCATCTCGTTCCCATACTGGAATAACTCTGTCTTTAAGATGTCTTGGTAGGCAAGCTTTGCTCACCATTCTCGCACGTCTCGTTTATGGTCTGTTTGGTGACGCTCATGTAGCGCTCCAGCGTGATGTTGAAGTTCGGCTTGAGGCAGAGGTACTCCTCTTCAGTGTACTCTGGCGCCCGAGTCGTAGGGATCACGTCGTATTTGATGACAGAGTTGAACACGCAAGGGTCTTGTGTACTCCCTATCTGTCAATAAATTAAATAACGTGTATTAAAAAAACCGGCCAAGTGCTAGTTGAACTCGCGCACAAAGATTTCCGTCATTATCTATAAAAATGGCAAAAAAATCATGTATGTCTTGTGTGGCAACAGTAATACATTTAGGAAAATTTCGTTTACTTAATAACTATCACAGTTCTTGAGACACAGCCTGGTGACAGACGAACAGCCGGTCATTGAAGTCTTAGTTAGTTAGAGGTCGTTTTATCCTTTATGTACGGATCATTAATCATTCATTTTTTTTTTTAAATGCTCTACTTGTCCTTTATGCGTAAGTTCCGAGTCATTAAAGAGGTGTTATGTGTGTTGGTGGATGACACATGTCTTCTAATTTTTGGTTTTAGTTTCCTCGCCTTTCCATTTAGCGTTTTCAGCCACGGGGATCTATTTGTTTGATTTCTAATCGGAGCCCGCAATCTACGACTTCGAAGTCATTGCCTTTACCGTGGGCTACACTACTCAAACAAAACGAGAAAGCAAATTTAGCACAGTAAAAAATTTGAGTGTTATATCGGTGAAAGATACGGTACCATCTCAGATTTATCTTTCCACAGGTAATGCTTAATGAGTGCTCAAATACTTATATCAACTGCAGTTATTACTGTTTTGGCAAAAATAAGTCAACAGAAAATTTAAGCTCAAATCATAGTTAATTTCTCTACCACGTAATTCTTAAAACAGGTATAAGTATATTTATGTGCAGCTTGTAGCTTTTATTGCTTTGGTTCGTATTATTCTTAATCATGTGACCGAAATGACGATTTACCAGAGGGCTTAGATTATGACCCTGAGGCACGCTAATGACCTCTGAGTTTGTTTCGGCTGTTTCTTCTCAGAGTAGTCAGGTACGAAACACCGGCTTCATCTAGTTTGTAAAAAGACGACGTTTAAAAGTGTTGATATTAATTTACTTGCAAAAATAAATATCATTTCATTTGACAAAACGAGTTCAAAATATCAAAGTGATACAAATACGACGGCACATGACACGCAAGCTTTGCATTAATTATTGCAATAATCTGTTGAAAAAAAAACTGCTGTCTGGAACCTTGTCAACAAATCATGCTAATATTACGATTAAAAGTCTTTCATAAAACGTCGACTTTTCAGGTAGGTATCTTGTTTTTTGTATTCTTTGCATTGCAATTCTACAAAGCATATATTTTCTATTGTTTTTTAAGCGTTGCCACACTCTAGGATTCTTTCCTGTGTCGTGGATGCAAACAACATTACTACAAACATTAAAATCCATGTAAATATGCAGAACCGGGACAACTACCTGTAGGCCTTAGTCCCTTGCCGGAATCGAATCTACGACACGATGCGCAACCACTGCGAAATTGCAATTCCCATGCATACAACTAGAAGCACTAAGCACATTTGTTTAATTGGATTATAAATATTTATTATTATTGTATAATGTGACGGTAGCGGTACGCAATATGGAAGTTAAAAAAGTTTGATAGCCATTTCAATTTCTGAATTAGGTTTTATTTGAGAAAGATAAAGATACGCGAGTTGCTTACTGCAGTTTGGGCCCACAAGCTCTAAATAAAATGACATTACTACTAAACAACAATTTTCTTTGCTATTATTGGTAACTGCCGTTCGCATTTCCTTCAATGTGTTTTTCCATGCTTTGAATTGCAACATGCGTTGCATGAATCTTTGGACTTTGTTACCAACCGAATTTATCATACAAATTAGGTATAAGGTTTTGGGCCCAGATGCTTATTTTATCTTTATTCAAACCGTAAGCAAAAAAAAAAATTACGCATCGATATTTTATGGTAGGTAACTTAAAATTCCTCGGTTTTCGGTAAACTTATGCAGATCTGCATCAGGAGTTCAAGTTCAAGATCAAGTTTACATTTTCCTACAGAGCTCTAAGTATGTTTGCTGAACTGATTATGGTTTGTGTCGAGTTTCAAGGTTGTGGAAACCGGCTTTTTACTGCCAGTCTCGACACAAGCGACGTATGTACAGTAATTTATATGAAATGTTCGTCAAACTACTTGTTGAAATAGCATACTGTGTCCGCCAATTATATTCTAGTAAATATCATTGGATTTCGCGGTAAGCGACAGTTATTTACGCAATAATAAACGTTCTCAATAATATTGTAAGTAACTGATGAACTAACTAACTGATAGTTCATGTTAGCGTGACCCTCGTTTGAGAGTTCATACGCAAGGTTCAAACCATTTCAGATAGATGGACATATGGCACAAATATATCTAACACACCTAGAAGCTGAGTAGGTAGTCAAAATCACAGAAATATTAATAGCACGTCTCGGGATATAAATTACAATGTAATCCTATGTTTTCCAGGTTATAAACGAAAAATGTTTTTTTTTTATTTATTGTAGATCGTTTTCTTTTATCGTTTGCCTCTTGTTTAGGTCCTCGGTATTAAACATTTGTTACTCTTTCAATATTGAACGGATTTCCATCTATCCATCCTCACCGACTTTATTTTATAATATATTAAATTTTATATTATTATAAATAAATATATATTATATATATATATATATATATTTTATAAAAATAAGATTTATATTTACCTCTTTCCCGATACATCTTGGTCCCGAGAGCAATCCATTGAAGAGGTTAGTTCCTGATGTCTGGCTAGCGACAGGGTATTGTATCATTCCATTGCAAGTACTCCAGCGACCATCACGGATTATGTACGATCGAGACACCTGGTTCATCCTATATACTGTCAATATCGAGACTCCCAACCTTTGGAAAGATACAAATATAATGGATCTTATCGTCAACATCATTTTCCTAGGCATCAGTATCAATAAATTACAAATTTAATTAGTACGTCAATAAGTTTAGAAAAATATTGGATACGTATTTTTTCATTTGTTTAATTAATGCCTATTTACAAGGACATAAGGTTCGTGAAGTCAGAAACAAGTAAACAGTACTTGCTTATGACGTATTGTCAATATAATGTCGTGTCTTCCAGTATCTTCGTCAATTTTGGTTTCGTAATAAAAGAAAAAAATCGTGTCAATTATTTTTTGATAACTATCTGACTGAGAAATTAGATTTTTTCAGTCAAATACTAATATTGGAATCAATTTTTTTCTTTTTTTTTTGCGTCGTAAAATCATCACATTAGTCTTTCCACCCTCAATCGTACTCGACTCGTACTGACTAAAATCCACGATGTTTCTTCAATAGCCCTTTACGTTCCAGGGTCAATTAGGTTACCAGTTTAGACAGTCCCGCGACACCACACAAATTTAGTCCTTGTCAATGTAGCTTCAACTACCATGTTGCACCTTGTACCAGATTTGGTTTTTAGATAGACACGTGCAACATTTTATAACAGATATTTTAGCTGTGGAGTTAACGTAACTATGTTTGTTTGTATTCTTATGAGCACCGATCGGCAGTGACATGATTTTTACCCGACTACGGCGAAGCCAAAAGCAGGGTTATGATTTTGACTGTTATGTATGTATGTATGTTTGTTTGTTCCCTCATAACTCCTAAACTACTTATAATTACATGACAAATGAGGAGTCGTTAGAAGCGTCTCAGTTGTCCGCTGATTATGGGGTAGGTGACGTGGCACCAAATCCAATATGGCGCCCTCTAGGGGATATAAAGTTGTAACAACATGTAGCCGTGGTCGTATGCCACCTAGCCAATAATAAAAATTGTGTGAAACAACCGCAGGTGGTACACGACCACGGCTATTACTTAAAGCTTAAAATTAAAAAAAATATCGGTCAAATGACTATTGTTCTTTTTTATATTTTCTAGTGCGCGATTTTTTCGTAGTCGGGTTTAGTTATTTTTTACTATCTCGGTAATTTGTCTACGAGTGACGTTAGGTTACTGTTGGCATAGGACTTGCACGTAGGCATTATTGCCTTATCTCTATGAGGAGTGGGCCATAATCCACCACGAGGTTCCAGTGCGGGTTATTAGGAGATGTCAATGTCACATGTCTTCGAATTTTTGGTACTAGAACTTGCCGGTTTCCTTATGATGTTTCTGTTTTTTAATAACTCGGCCATTATTGCAATTCTAGGGCGATTTTCAAATATTTGTGATACAGTTAACCTGGTTTTAAAATAAATGAAACAGACAAAGATAAATCATAGGTGAGACGTCATAATTCATAATAGACAATATGGTATAAATTTAAAGTTGCAGAGTATATGTAAAGGGGCCTTTTACAGTCCACTAGCGCCGCCAATGGTGCATTTGTAACAAAAACGGCCGTTTATGTTTTGAATGCACGATTTAGCTAAACAGCTATATTTCAAGTGTTGATAATGTGTTATAAAATTACGTTATTGCCTTTTCTACAGTAATAATAGACCGCATTTTGTATTTTTGATTCTATTTACGAGTTATGACATTTTTTCGATTGGCGGCGCTAGTGGACTGTAAGAGGCCTCTTAAGTATAAGTTCAGAGAGTAATAATTTTGGGCTATTAATACACACAGTACATTGCTAGGTCAAGTATTCAACACACGGTCACGCGATAGTTGGTGGATAAATGCGTATCTACAAGTTTAATAGACGTTCAGAATCTACCCACAACAAAGCCTAAACATGTTGAAGTTTAAGCATTAAAAAAAAACTTGCAACACAGTGCAATTCTGAAAACAATGCACCTTAAGCTTACCAGTTTTTTTTTTTTAATATCCTAATAGGTGGATATTATGGGCAAAAATATTACTTAATGGTATTTGTACTTATATAAGTATTCGTAGTGCATCTCTACTTAAAACTCATTTAATTATTTTCTGAAATTGATTGTCAATAACTGCGAAGAACAATCAGTCACATATTGACATCTTTGTACACACAGGAACCTTAGGTACAGACGCCAGCAGGCCAACCTACCCGAATCCGTAAAATTTTGCCAATCGAACGTGAACCTTCTTATTTTGTGATAAACCTGAAAATCTATTACAGAAATTTGACAGATTAGCTTGATGAATTATGATTGATTATTCTGGTAGCTTGATGTGCTGGCGTCTGTACGGTACAGAATAGAGTGAAGTTTGTTTTGCATGATGGCAGTTATTTGTAAATGTTGAGGTTTTCCTCTAGCGATATATAGCTAAAAATACATATTTTAGTTAATTCCATAATTTTATTTAATCCTATTTCTATAGTAAATGTGCCATCATTAGATTCCCGTCTACCTATTATTTTACGTTTCATACCTACTGCTCTGCAAATAAACGCCACTGGCATTTTTTTTATTTCCTCACCTCTATTATTAAGTTCAGGGTCAGTCTCCATGCTATTAGACTAGCCATGTAAGCCGGTTACAAAATTAAATTACAAAACAAATCTAGAAGTGTTTTTTTATCGTGGTTAAATCAACAAATGAGTCCTCCCACCCAGGGTGGGATGGGAGTGACTGTCAGACTTGTACTGATTAAAATCCACGGAGGTCTTTCAATAGTCCTTTAAGATCCAGGGTCACGGTTACCTTATGAGGCAGTCCCTCGACCCCAAATCTAGAAGTACTAAAATGTCAAATGGTAATGATAAATATCAGTGCCTCATTACCTGCCGTTCGCGATGGCTTCCTTCAACATAGTCTCACGCACTATCAAGTCCCGAATTTGGGCTTTCAGTGTTTGAGCTAACACTTTAGCAGTTCGCATCGTCTGGTCTAACTTGATCTTCAGATTTATAGCTGACATCTGATTGGATATTTTAGGCTCTGCCGTCGTCTTGCTGCTGTTCTCTTCGTCTTGACTCATATGAACCACCATCGAATCACCATTCAGTCTCTGTGCTACTCCTCTGAAAAGGTCAATAGGGGCATTGATTAATTATGTTAATTATTACATATTATCGATATTTGTTTCTAAATGGTTAAAGAATTCTAAGCTATAATTTATAACCATCAGTTTATCACAATGTGCGTGTGGGTGTCCTACTGTTGATGCAGCAGATATTTTCTAAACACTAATAATTGTGATGTTTTTGGGTACCTATTGTTTTATTTAAAATGGAGCACTTCTCGAACATTTAAACCATTGAATATACTCGTATTAACACATTGTATCATTAACAGCTACTTACAATTGATCTTCAATTGGACTCATCCACTCTGAAACCTGTTAAAATATTTGAACAAGATATTTAGACTTAGGTGAAAATTACAACTTTATATCTTTGCTATTCATATAATTCTTAAACGGTACAAATTTACGACTGCCTAACTGGCATCCGGTAATTTGAGTACCGGTAATGACTATTTCGAAACATAAATCAAACGTGGCGAATATTTTACGGTATGGTACAAAGATATAATAAACAACAACAATAAATAAATTATAAATATCTATATGAATTATTAATGTGTTACCCAGTCGGATTTACTAAAACGCGACGTTAGTAAAAATATAAATAACTGAACGACAATAATTCCCATGTTGAAATCTTTGCCTTGTGAGGCTTTCCTCTGAGAGTAGACATCAAAATGCATATCGTTCCTGGCAATGTTTACAAATTCACTGATAAGTGCCCACCAATCGTAATTGTTCAAACCATTGTTGCAATTTTGAATTGCGTTTTTTTTGCACAGGTGGGATAAGTAGGTACCTAAACCTATTTCATAGGAAAATTACTATTAATCCATTTTCTCATGAAGATTTTTTAATGCTTATCTAGGTATATAAATCTATGTAGTATTTTGTTAATAGCTGATTATGATAATCATTATAAAGTAGGTAAAATGCAAATTAAATACTCGACGATAAATAGTAAATATTTTTCCGTTATGGTAAGCAGTTCTCCAAATAGCTTCTGACATGTTAAATGAGAAGTTTTGTTACAGCGGAAGCGTTCGTGGACGCGCTCCTGACGAAGGAGGCGGCCGAACAGCCTTCCGATAACGTCAAGCCAGATGAACTCGTCATGGAACTGCCTGAATGGTTCGACGAGAAGAAATTTAACAGGTAAGCATGTAGTGAAATCTTGGTCATCGATAAAGTACAAAATACCTATTTTTATCAAAGTGGAGAGGAGCATAAAGATGAAACATAAGTGAAGACGGGCGGCGCATCAGTCGTAGCGGGACAACACAAACAAATCACATCTCCACTGTAAATGCTCTGGGTAAATAAGAAAACTAAGTAACTATCCTTCCCGTTTCAATTTTACCCAGAGGAGCTAAGCGGAGAAATGTGGCAAATACGATTTCTTTTTGATCATTTGAAATGCATCACTCCTCCGCTTTTGTGGAAAATAGCCTCATAATAGCGATGCGCCCCTGCTAGGCAATGGCAATATTTAAGATTATTCATAACCTATATACAGTTGAATAATAATGCAATCATGACATAAACTTTCCTAGTTGAATATATAATCAATTCTCTAACAAAATTCATCTGGTTTCCATTTCGGAGACATGAAAAGGAGCTTGTTTTGTACTATTTATGCCTAGAGAGAAGGTATCTTTTTTTTACGTGGTAAAATCGTCTTATGAGTCCTCTCACCCAGGGCAGAGCGGGAGGGACTGTCAGACTCGTATTGACTAAAATTCACGGTGTCCTTCAATAGCCCTGGGCTGTACGAATTACCGTGAGGTAATTCGTACAGTCCCGCGACCAAATGAAGGTATCTAAATGAGTTATTAAGTACGATTGCTCGTTCATATCGTACCTACCGATAAAGAACTTGTTTTATTATGAGTAGGTACTCCATAGGGATTACGATAGTTTAAGTCAACATAAGAAAAATCATCGTTAGTTTTTGTATTGCATAATCGAATTGTTCTAGTATTTTTCTTTATCTAAAAGCCTGGATTTGCCTGGCATTTGGTTTTTACGAAATGGTTGATGGATTAAAACTCCAGAATAGTCAATCTCAACCAGTCGACATACACACCCATACTCTCGGTTTATTATGAGACAGCTTTTTCACTCATTGCAAATAACTTCTTATGAGCATCTTTGTTTTTGTATCAATTTTGTATCGCGTCAATAGTTGTCATTTCAAGGCCGTCAACTAGTCTATTCTACCTCCTGAGCTTTGGCTAGACTACTATTTCAAAACAGCACTCTAACCGTGTTGCTCTGAAATAATATTTTTAAATTATTGTTTACATGTGGTACTTGGAGCTCAGTTCGCGATCCCTACAATACTTGTGGAAAGATGCCAAGTTTTCACCAATAGTCCAATAAAAATATGAAGTCACTTTTGACGCAATCTATTGGTAGTGTCCTTCTTGACCCTCTAAGGGGGCCCCCCTTAGAGGGCCAAGAAGGACATCGTGGATTTTAGTCAGTAGAAGTCTGACAGTCCCTCGAGCCCTGGGTGGGAGGACTCATTTGATGATTATACCACGCTAAAAAAAAGTATCTAAAATGATTTATACTCCTGTACTCTCAAGTGACTGTTAAGTAAAATCTATATATACATAAAAATCAATGCCACTTTTCGTTGTAATTTCATAACTCAAGAACGGGCTTACCTATCTAAACCAAATATTTAGGCTTTGTTCGGACTATTTAGTAGATGGTTTATGTGAAGTTTGCACAAAATCGGTCGAGCGGTTCTTCATTTATCACATTTTTTTGTAACAAATGATGTAGTAGTATAAGTAGTGTAGTAGTATTGATTCTGTGGCGCTACGAAGTTCGCGGGGTCAGGTAGTTGTTTATATTTTCCAAATTCTTGGCAGTGGTGAAAGCCCGATTTAAGCATGTTAATACCAAGCCGCGTTAATTCTTGATTGCCATAGTCCGTCCGGAAGGACTAGACGGGACGTATGGCCCATACGTCCTGTCCATTTCTTATAAAGCTTGGTGACCACCAAACTTGGTGTTCTTATTTTCTAGGGGCCGCCAGTTCTACTCGGACCACTGCTTCGCGTTTTCATCATCGATGCTGATGGGGCTGGTAGCCGTGTTCGCGATCCCGTCAATCTTGCGCGTGCTGGTTGGATCCCACCGCTCCAGCTCCGTCTACACTGCCTACAGGCGATACCTCTCCACCTTGCTGCACACTATCGCCTGGTTTGACTACGAACTCAAGCCTGGCAGCATGTAAGTATGATTTTGTAAAAAAAAACTGTATTTTCGTCAGGAGTGACCACCTTCTAGTCATCATAATCAGCCTGTCGTAGTAGTCCACTACTGAACATAGGCTTCTCAAATCGCACTCCATTTCACTCGATTACCGACTACTCTCATCCAGCTGTTAATGACCACCTTGCGAAGTTTGTCGCTCCAGGTTCCCTCAGAGTGTAAGGTGGGACATTCTCGGGCAAGCTGGAGCGACGAAATTTGCCGATTCGCGGTCGCCACTCGAGAACACCCCCAGTGTCTACGATCAATATGGCCGGCCCATTGCAGCTTCAGATTGCTTATTCTGTGGGCTATGTCGATAACTTTCGTTCTTTGTCGGATCACCCTCTAGTGTCTAAAATTAATTAACCGGCCTTTAGCCCCACAGGCCTCTGATCATGGCTCTGGATTTATAAGTCCATATTTTCTAACATGTAAAGCATTTTATCGAATTGATACATTATCGTAACACCACCGACCACAAGAGCTTTGTATAAGTACTTAATCTTTGCCTTCGACATTATTGATAGCGAGTTCAGTGGGGCCACACATTAACCTATCTCAAATATTAATAAAGATTAGATAATTATGTTAATAAAGTTGTTAGTACATTAGGAATTTACTTTTAGCTTATCTTAATTTACTATTACACAATCTTATTATTTTACGTAAACAAGTCGTGGAGGATTATTTATGTTCATCCATCTGGACTGTGAGTATGACGTCACTCTAGCACGAGTTTTCACGTTTTTGTGACGTAAATAAACGTGAATTTTGACGTTAAATTGATGGATAAAATTAGTTTTGTTCGTACACTAGAGGCGTTTTTTCATGGTCCATACAATTTATTACGTCGTAATACTTCAAGTGAGCAGTACGGCCAAATTCGTAATTTCATGAATCAAGTAACCTACTGCATTCATTCCATAGAATTATCAACTACTAATTACCATCTGCTACCCTCATCAAAGATTTTCTGATCGAGTTATGTCTATGGAGAGTGGCCTGTGGTGGGTATTACATTACACTCTATTTCGGCAGTTTTTTTTTTAAATTAAAAGCCAAACTATGCTTGATTACTTGTTATAAAATTATTGCACCGCGTGCCGTTTAACGTACTGATCGCATTCAGTTTCATTGGTATAATCAGCTTCTATTATGTATTAAAAACCACAACTTATGATTAACAGATCATGGAGGTCGCTATACGCGGTGCGCAGTCGCCACGTGCGGGCGGGACTGGCGGCGAAGATGAAGGGTATCGGGACCGTGTCGCAGCGGGACCTGGCCCTCACGCTGTACGGCTTCGTCGGCTTCTCCATGCTCAAGCCGGACAAGTTTGGCATCAGGCAGCTGCAGCCGGGCGACTGGGACGCCTACAACTATGTCTGGAGAGTCATCGGCCACATGATCGGGATTGAAGACAGGTTTGTTTATTTTAATGAGATTTCGGTAACGAGTAATTCATATCGTTATGGGAAAGTAACTGTAGATAGAATTTCTCGAAAAAAAAAACGATGTGGCCGAAAATATCTGAAGAAATACTAAATGACTTCTTCCAGCCATTTTAATTTGACAAACGATCACCAAATACCGTGTACTATCTGAATATTAAACTTCTAAAGTGAAAAGCTTCGATTTTTCGGGCCCCATGTCATACCGACATAAACACAAGAACTTATTTTACTAATTCCTGTCTCTACCGCCGGTTATCTCGCTCGCTTACTGAGTTCGACATGTCATGTCGGCATTAATAAGTAATTGGCATGATGTGTTCTTCTTTTTATAGTTCCTACTTTTTTTTATCGTCGTAAAATCATCAAATGTGTCCTCCCGCCCAGGTCTGAGCGAAAGGGATTGCCAAGACACTTACTGACAAAAATCCACGGTGTTCCTTCAATAGCTCTTTACGTTCCGGGGTCACGATTACCTGATACGACAGTCCACGACCCCGGTCACAGTTCCTACCTATCAATAGTAAACCAAATCTTGACCCAAATCAATAAATCTACAACCCAATGATTGCAGGTACAATATCTGCCGCGAGACATTCGAGGAAACTCGCGAGGTGTGCCAACTGCTGCAAGACAGAGTGTACACCCCCTGCCTGGAGAACGTTCCGGAGCACTTCGAGCACATGGCGCGCGTCATGCTGGACGGCATGTGGTGCGTCAACCCCACCGTGGAGACCGACGGCTTCCTGTACTGGTGCCGCGCGCTCGCAGACGTACCCGGCTATATCTACTACGAGAGCGACAGGATACAACTGCAGATCAAACTGAAGAAGCAGCTCAAAGGAAAATCTATTGATACAGGTGAGATTAAAATAAAGGTTAAGGGTTATTTAAGTATCATTATCTGCCTAACCTTTCCCTAAGTATGGTGGGGTTGGGCTTCCAGTCGAACCGGATGTTGTCGAATATTTGTCGCCAAGTCGAACAAAAAATTCAGTATTTTATATGCAGCGTCTGCCTATCTGACATCCACTAGCCAGCAAATGTGTAAGTGGATAAGACTGGTTGTCAGATTTTCGAACTTTATTTGCGCCTTTACATGCTTTCCCAGGCATGGAAGAAATTCGCTATGATAGATAGATAGATGTTCAGCCATCCACAAACCAACCTCGGCAAGCGTGGTTTAACCTGGAAGATCGGCTTGTGGGGCTGTTATTATTTAGCCAAGAGCTCCTCACTTCATAATGTGTGCGGTAAAAAGAATCAGCTATAAAGTAAACAGGAAGTAATAAAGTCTTTATTTTTTTCGTTCGACAGGCGTGGATTCAACAGAACTGATGTGTAAGCCAGCCGTGGAAGGTCTTCCAAAGACCGCTCCTCGAATCCTTTACTACAAAGACTACGACACCTTGGAAACCGCGCCGCTATACAAGAAACTCAGCTTCAAAGCCAAGTACAAGATGTTCCTGTACAACCTGTACATGTCGCTCTACTCCTCCTACCTGGGACGACTGTACTTCAACCTCAACTTCAGGTTCAGTGTGTACCTCATGAAGTACTTCCCATACTTGGCATTCTTCAGATTCGGTATCAAAGAGTCTCTAGTTAACATTTTCGAGGAGGACCCGAAAGATGATACTGAGCCAAAGCCGAACTCGGAGTACAACAAGCCACAGCCGCCCGAGCCGTGGTACAAGGCTCTGCTCAGTATAATTTGGTAGTACGTTATCTACTTTCTGACTAAGTAAACAGTGATTATATCGATATGATATTATTATGCTCTGCGCATACAATCAGCGCTTTCGTTCGTTTACCACACGATAAGTGAATAACGACCGCATTGTTTCAATGTTGACTCTTATCTTGGAACATGTGGAAGAGTTGTGAACTTTTATAGTCGTAGGGATATTAGTGTAATTATTATTTTTAAGTTTTTTCTCGACTGTTATGAACGAACAATACGATAAAATATGACGGTGTTGGGTCATAGCTGATTTATTTTAATTATTTTTGGACAATTACTATGTAATAATTAATTAGTATCTATTGAATAATTACCTCCACACTGTAGCAGAGTTGTGTTTGAAGAACATTGACAATATGACTTGCTAGTGATAGCATCATAGCTAAACATTTGTTAGGTATGACAACATATCAGTTGAAAAGATATCTTTGCCAGCATATCTTGTATATTTTATAATTGATTCATAATTTATTTATAGACTGCGGCTGAGTAAATATATAAAATATGTGCTTATAACCATCGCAGTTCAACATTTAATTGGTTGTATTTATTGTGCAGGGTTATAGTATTATAGAACTGTTATGAGATTAATAAGTAGACATTAGACATAGATCATTATGTAAATAATATGTTACGGTAATAATAATTCACATAGCTAATCATGCTGTTATCATGTTTAATACGATTTAATCTATAATATTACATATAGATGATTGCAATTATCTGAATACTTACCTAGTATAATAGTATTCCATAATGTATTGTTTGGAGTTTACCAGAGATCATGAACAATAGACGAACAATTATGTTTTTGTAAATATGACTTTATGCCCTGATTACGCGAAAATATTACTATTAAAATAATTACTGTTGAATGAACACTCATAGAGGTTTAATCAGTATGTAATCACGAACAAAACTATAATCGAACGAATTATTAATTTATCAGATTTTTTATTCTATTTTATATGCATTTCTTGATGTTATATTTTTCATGTAAGTATTATTACTTTTTTTATAAAAATTACGTCATAGATGTTACTGGCGCACGCAACGTTGCGCTGAATGAAAACAATGCATTATTGTATGTAAATATATCATTTAATTATTATGAGACGACAATCAATGCACGACCATTTATCTTAGGTGTAAAGATAAACTCTGACAATATTTCAACGTTATAAAGTATTTCAATTATTTATAAAATTCTACAATCTTACAAAAATTGTTTCATTTATGAGTCAATCAATCCGTCACCGTTACTCTTCTAGTGATACACGTATTTGAGCGGTATCTAGTTGCTACTTTCTTATAGAGAGCAGAACTGCAAGATTTAACCACACAAATCCCAGGCACAGAAGCGCACAGTATTGGGCTAAAATATTATGGAGCATTGACATGAGGCTAATGGGTGAGCCATTTCGTTATGCCAGCGGATGGCAACGTGTGGCCCTATTTTCCTTCTTGCGTCCCGTGATTGTTTTGTAAACTAAATATTTTCTGTAAAACCAAAAATAGAATAATTCCATTTTTCACATAAAATTGCGGCATACCCTTATTTGATTTTACCACTTTATGACTCTTGCCTACCAAAAGGATGGTGACCGCTGCATTAAGCCAATACAATGTTGGCATTGTGTGAACCGAGACCGTTGTTGGCCTGTCTATTCAAACGATGCCAATTAGGCTTTTTTTTATCGTGGTAAAATCATCATATGAGTCCTCCCACCCAGGGCAGGGCGGGAGGGACTGTCAGACTCCTACTGACTAAAATCCACGGTGTCCTTCAATAGCCCTTTACGTTCCGGGGTCACGGTAATTCGTTCAGTCCCGCGACCCCGGCAGGCTTTGGCCCTCTAGAGGGGGGCCCCGTCACTTTGCTGACACTCTTTGAGGCGCGCGTGGTACACAACGCGCCGTCAACCCGGGCAATGCCAATTAGGCTTAGATACCAACATATTAGAAAATAATAAGTATTGTGCAAGATGGAAAAACGAAATGAATTTTTTTCTGAAAATATCAGTTTGACTCGTACATTTATTTCGGGTTGGTTACGTCGCAGAAACAAAACACATAATATTAAACCTCGCACTAAATTTTATTTGAAGAAATCTTGTGCTTTTAACCTCGTGCGCTTGGCAACATTGATCTGCAGCAGGTTGTCCGTGAGGTTGTCTTCAGTAACGATGACGTTGTTGTTGACGCTCCCCGCGCGGGAGGGGCGCGGGGCCACCAGCGGGCGGCGGGCGGGGTGCGGGGAGCGCGGGGTGCGCGGGGAGGGGGTCGTCCTGGGCGACGTGTGCGCCAGGATGCCCATGTCGTTGAGTGTCAACTTGAGCCGCGGAGATTGTAAGTGTTTGGCTGCCAACTTACGAGCGGCAGGCGACATGCTGGCTAGGCGCTCCGTGTTTGATCTGAAACTGTTAAAGGCATCCAAGTTACGTTCTATAATAGAAAATGATACTCCTTGAAAAATAAAAGAATGATGTTCCTTGCGTGAAATACTATAGACTGCCTAAAAAACCGGGTAATTCATTTATCAAAACCCAATTTCTCAGTAGCAGTCTGAGCAATAAACATGTTTATCTACTATCATGTTATTAATCCTCTATAAAAGAACCTATAACAATTAGCTTATTGCCAACATTAAAACACTCAATGATATAATGATCATTATATCATCCAAACGCGTGTTATAATGAATTTCAAAAAAAGAACATTCTCATGCAATGACATTTTCACCACCAGATCACTAAAATTTTGAAAAAAGAACAACTCGTCATATCGTGTTATATCCCGCCATTTTTTCACTCGAATATGGTATGCGAATATGGTATGTTATGAGAATCTTTTATAGAGGATTCACAGCATGATTGTAGATAAAGTCTTGTATGCAACCGTTATAATTAGGTATTAAAACACTCATGTGATACTATTATCACACTCGGCTACGCCTCGTGTGATAAACCCACATTCGTGTTTTAATACCCCTGATTATACAACAGTTGCATAAATAACTATTGCCGCTAGTTAAATGAAATATAAAGTAAGTGGCAAAAAGGGGATCTCTTTAGGCTATAGATTATGTGACTAGATTAAGTATTCGCCTGGTAAATGAATGTAGTAGTTACCTGGGAGTGGGCGGCGCGACCCTGGGCGTGGTGGGTCGTCTCCTGCGCGCGGCCTGCTCGGCCAGCTGCAGCGCGATGCGCTCGCGCACGCCGCCCTCCAGCATGCGGTACGCCGCGCCCGCGCCCACGCTGGATGGGGAACGAACTCAATATCTTGAGTACCGTGAATCATCTCATCAAAATGCTATTAAAATTATATGTGTGTCTTCGTAGCCTCATCATAAACGATGGTTCGTGCATGATGCACGCATGGCATGGTATTGCATCCTGTAAAATTCCACGTCGAAGAAAAAGCAAGCGCTCGCGTTATCCGCTGAGATTGCTCCCGCCACGGGCCAGATTCAACATTATTTTAGGGCTCAATGGGCCAGATTCAACCTTATTTTAATTACTTATCACTCACAATCCTTTAATGACATGAAGTTATCTATACGTCTCACGTCATGCCATATGATACGTTTCGAACTATTCGTGTTAACATAAAATTATTTCAGCTGTTAACTATATTGAAATAAGGTAAAAAATCATCAGTCTACAAAAAACCGTTTACCACGCCATTGGTGATGCTTTACATAATAATTGTTGTATGACTGTATGTGTTATACTCACGCCGGCAGTGGAGTATCCCCTCCGTCGAGGCGGAAGGGTGTGCCCTCGATCTCTCCCCAGGTCATGAGCGGCGACTGGTCGGGTCCCTCGCCAGGCCGCGGGGAGGGTGTCGCCACCAGCTGGTAGGCCTCGCCCGGCTTCTCCACTGATATGCTGACGCCGTCCACGCCTATCTTGCCGGTGACGCTTGCATCCTGGAAAAATGAAGGCGTGTTACTATGCGAATGGCTATTTTACTTTAAAATATGACCATGTGTTAAACAAAAAAGTTAGTAGTTAGCTGTCATTTTCTTAATCGTACACGATTTTCTGCACCAACAACAGATTATACTATACATATCATAAATCTGTAGAAGGGTCAATTCTGTACATTGAAAATATTGAAAAAATAAATAGCGGGGCGTGTTGCTAGATCGATACCAAACCCAAATATGTGATTAAAAAAATTTTTGTCTGTCTGTCTGTCTGTCTGTCTGTATGTGCAGGCATCACGTGAAAACTAACGGTTCGATTTCGATGAAACTTGGTATAATTATACCTTATTATCCTGGGCATAAAATAGGATACTTTTTATACTGGAAAATACGTAGAAAAACAGACAGAGGGATCTCCTTAATTATGTGGCTTAGCCGTATTTGGGTCCAATAGATATTTAAAAGATGTCCTTGTCAGAGTTACTCAAAATGGAGAAATAAACCATCCACGCGAAGACCGACATCCGCGCGGACGGAGTCGCGGGCGGAAGCTAGTTTCATAATAAAATTATGATAATTATTTTCATTAAAAATGGAATAAATCCTAAAAAATAATTTAAAAGGTTGTGGTTCATTCATAGCGTTAAACTAGACACGTACTTCACTCCGTGTAGTGGGTGCCCCGGGTGATTCAAATCTCGACTTTGCACATAGCATAAAGAAATTTCCTAATGTGCATAGCTAAAGGATCATATTTTTCCGATAAACGAAAACACTTATAACCGTTTCAATTGCAAAAATAGGGCATCTAAAGATATACTAAAAGAAACAGACCCTACATATCTTAAACAATGAAGTTCTAAATCGCGCTATTAAAGTTTTCTTCACTCATAAAACCAGTACGATATCTTACTCGACTTATATGGGGAGTCCGTGTCTACTGAGTGAGACAGTGTTCAAGGGTGGAGCTGTTCTAAATCTATTCCTACATGAAGCGACAAGTAAGAGAAAGTCAATCATAACTAAAGTGTTACAGCTCAGGCTGTATTCATATCGGATTAAAAGCCCCTAGGGGCAATGTGAAGCCTATCCAGCTAAGTTATCAGTACATCGGTACAATTGAAGGAGGATCATGTCTTCCATTCCACTGTAGTAGACAATTTGACTTCCTTTTTAGAGTTTCGTACTTCAAAGGCAAAACGGGAACCCTTATAAGGGTATATCCTTATAGGACCACTATGTTGTCCGTCTGTCCAGACCCTTTTTCTCAACATTTGAAAATGTAGAATAGACTATTTTATTCAACTATCACACAACGCCATCTATTCCCAAGCTAAGCAGAGCTTGTGTTATGGGTACTAGACAACTGATAAACATACTTATATATTTCTAAATACATACATATTATAGATAAATTACACCCAGACACAGAACAAATGATCGTGCTCATCACACAAACATTTGTCCTGGGTGGGAATCGAACCCACGACCTCCGGCATAGCAGTCAGGGGCACTAACCACTAGACCAATACTCTAACTGACGGAGTAAACAGATTTTCTAATTAATTATGCAGCTAACTACCCTTCTATCATCATGTCAGCCGTAGGACGGCCACGTAGGATAGGTGAAAAAAAAATTAAGATGATGAAAAAGTAAGGCCACTTTACCTGACTCCTCGCGATAGCACTGATGGCCTCCTTATTCTTAGCGTGGTCGAAGGGCTCCGCTTTGAGCCTTGTGTTGTGATGCACCAGCTCGGGCTTCGGCGGCGCCTGTTGGGACGCCGCCCCATCTGGTACATACATTATGTAGTTCTTCGCCGTGTAACGCCATGTGTCCAACTATAAATTCAATCATAATAATGTACTTACATAATTTTAATGAGTCCTAAAATATTATTCAATATTGAAAAAAAATAGTAGATTTGCAGTGTAAATTATAAAAAAAAGCGTAATGAAGACCGATTTAAATGTTTGCAGAAAAGTATGCTTTTTTATCATGTCCCACCCTGGGTGCAGCGAAAGTGACTGTTAGGGAACTTATCCATGACGCGATTCGTGGCATTTGCAATTTCTTCATTCAAACGGTCCGTCAATTTATTGTGACTAGAAAATTCAATCATCATGTCTCTACAAAAATAAACAAATGGATTCTTACTTCGTGAGGTCTCTTAGTTTGGTCCGCTTGCTGTTCTATTGAGGGCAGGGCGAGCGCCGCGTCCGCGATGGCCTTTGACGTCACCTCCGACTGCAGCTGTGTTGCCAGCTTCGCGGCTCGCTTCTTGTTTTCCAGCGCGATGACACGGTCGTAACTTGCATTGTCTTCACTTGTGTGAGTAGATAAGTATGCATCTGTAGGTAAAGAATGAGTAGATCTTAGAATACTTGCAAAATATAAATACTGGACTTTTAAAAAGCATAATAAATAAAATATATATATATATATATAAAAATATAAATAAAAATATCCATTCAACTTATAGCATTTTCAGAAAGGCGTTACAATTCCCCCTCATACTGTGCACATCTGCAAACATGCCTGTAGCACTACATTACTGCAGCTGGTTTAAAAAGGCTGCTTTAGCATCATTACAATAAATAAATAAATATTCCACAACTATCACACAACGCCATCTAGTCCCAAACTAAGCAAAGATTGTGTTATGGGTACTAGACAACTGATAAACATACTTATATATTTCTAAATACATACATATTATAGATAAATTACACCCAGACACAGAACAAAAGATCGTGCTCATCACACAAACATTTGTCCTGGGTGGGAATCGAACCCACGACCTCCGGCATAGCAGTCAGCGTCACTAACCTAGACCAACAGGCTTGTCGAACAATGCTGTGTGCAGTTCGCCTAATCTTATATTTGTAACTGCACACACGAATTATTGTCATTATAATATGAATCATCGAACTAAACAGACTTGACTTTGACTTTATTCTTTTGCTGAATTGATAATTAACAATTTTATCGCAATTCTAGTAGCAACATTGCTAAAACGGCGTTTTTAGATCCCCGTTATGACTAAATAAATATCCATACCTAATGAGAGATTATCGGTGATATCTTTGTTTCTTTCTGATGTTATAGATTCTGTGTCTGAATCCGGGCGGTTACTTCTTATTGTCGGTGCAGCCGGGGAGAATGGTCTGTCCATGTGAGGAGTGTCAAATGTTGCTGGAGAGTTATCTGGAATAGGATAATTATAGCACATGATTTTATTATAAGTCCAAATAGGTACAGAAAAGTTAAAAAATAAATCACTTTTATTAATATCCCTAAGGCGCCATCTCCACGAGCGAGAGAATCGTGACGAGTCCGTCCTTCTATCGTTGGAGAATCTCCATGTACGAGCGATTATTTCGCCAGCGTATCGTCACGACTGGTAACGGAATCGCCGCGTGCCTGCGACGACTCGTAACGGAATCGCCGCGTGCCTGCGACGACTCGTAACGGAATCGCCGCGTGCCCGCGACGACTCGTAACAGAATCTTAAAATGATATTCTTAAATAAGTAAGTTCTATAAAATGATATTTTCTTTCTGTGTGTGAGGCAGTGGGCAATAATCCACCTTGTGGGCCCAGTGCAGGCATCGGCACCGACTTAAGAGCTGTAGATCGTGGGTTCAAATCCCAGCATGCTCCTTAATTTGTGTAATTTATTTCATCACCACTGCTCACAAAAGAGTGAAGGAAAACATCATGAGGAAACTAGCATGTCCTGAACACATTGTATACTTGGTGTGTATTGTATGTACTCACAAGGTTCTGTTGGAGGTCTCTGTCCACTGTACTTCCTGGTCAGTTCTCTGAGTCTAGCATAGTCTTTGTTCTCTGTTGCCTCCAGAAATTCATTCTGTGCCTTTAGTTTCTCCAAATCAGGAAAAAAATCTCTTTGTATAATCTTTGCAATGCCCTGAAATACAATTCATGATAATGAAATATTTATACTTCTTTAATCAAATTAATCTAATTTTATAAAGAAGTAGATTGTGTGACTGCTTGTAATATATTATTATTTAGTTATGCGTTGTTTATCACAAACTACAAATTTTAGGTTACAATAATAAAAAAATAAAAATGTGTAAAATCTGGCAGAAGGTAGTACCTATTTAAATAATTATTTTATTTAGGTATAGCATCATGTAATAAACCTGATGTATATTATAAAGAGTGAAGCCAACCAGTCATTATATATGTGAAGGATTATCTCCTTTCTAGATATGGGTGAACTACAAATGAATAAATTAAGCATTGAAGTTCTATATAATACAGATTGTTTAAAAACTCCATTAAACAAGGTAGGGTGCTGAATTAGTTTGTTTCACAAAATCGTACATTCTATCTATTAAACAGTTGCAAGTATTTTTACAATAAGTCCGGTATGAATGTAGGCATTGTTTACATAACACCAAGTTAAAGTTTTTTTAAATTGTTGTTGTTGCAAAAAAATTGTTCACCATACCTCGACATAAACATCTTCGTCCAAGACTTGTGCTTTCTTTTTCTCTCTCCGTTTAGGTATATTTGGAACCTTGAATATTGCACTTTCGTGTTTCAACAACTTCATGTTTTCCAACGCTGCAGCCCCTGGTTTGGGTGTGATATTTTCGCCAGACATGATGTAAATTAATAAATCAAGACAGTTTACAACTAATTAACGTAACATTCACTATAAAGGCGAACTAAGACCCTTTTTAAACACTAAAACCTTACATTAAATATAAATCACATTGTGAAGTGGAAGAAAATGACAACAAAACATTTCAGAAATGCAGCTGTCACTGTGTCAGTGTCATTTGTTTTTTTATTTCTGATATGGCTCCTGGGCTTTTGTACAGACGCCAGCAGTCAACCTACCGCAACTAATCGAACATTAACCTTCCATTATTGTGATAAAGTTGAAAATCTATTAAAGAAATTTGACAGATTGAGGCAGATTGATGTGCTGGCGTCTGTATAGAGAGATCCAACTAAGAATAGTCTCTATGGTCAAATCAGACTTGGCTGTATGGGCTCAGCTCCCTTTGCCTGTCCCAAAGAGGGACGAAAAACCAATGTCTCTATGGTCAACTTGAAAAAAACGCAATAAAATGATCTATGCTAATTAATTTTTAATAGTTTGTATTATCTTTATTATCTCGTTAGACTTATTTTCAAATGATAACTGTTTATGAGATTGAACTTTTTCTGACGGCACGTTTGGCGCAGCGGCTGAGCAATTGGACTTCTGCGCTATGTGTCGCGGGTTCGATTACCGCACGGAACAGATATTTGTATGATCTGCAAATAATTGTTCCGGGTCTGGGTGTTTGTGTTTTTGAGTTTCTATGTTTGTAAACGCACCCACGATACATGAGAAATCCCAGTGTGGGGCAACGTTTAAAAAAAAAAATTAAAACCCATCTAGGGTTTAGAAGTGTTGCATGATGTCATGACGTCACAATATGGCGTCATCAACTATCCTTCTTAGTTGAAACGCATTTTACTGTTAACTCAAACAATGATGCATGTAATAGGTAGCCTGAAAAATTGAAAGTCTAATGCAGTCGGAGGATACTGCGAGCTCTGACTATCCAAAACCATAATATAAGTACTTATCCTCCATTTATTATTCATAGGTATCGTATCGTACCCTCCAACCTAAGCTGCAAGCTGCGTGTTTTGTAACCAGGTATACCTTTTTTTATCGTGGTAAAATCATGTAATGAGTCTTCCTACCCAGGGCGGGGTGAGAGGCACTGTCAGACTAATTGTACCGCCTAAAAAGCACGGTGATCCTTCAATGGCTCTTTACGTTCCAGGGTCACGGTTACGGATGAGACAGTCCCGCGACCCAAGAGGGCCCAGGACAGCCCAGCCCAGGACCCAGGTATACCTACGTTACAAAACACGCAGCTTGCAACCTAAGTTTTCCACTGACCAAAAAATTTGTCTCGGTCAAAAAAAAGACAGCAATACAACTTACTTCTTTTTCTCATGGCGGTTCTTCACCAGAGCCAGATGACCTTTCATGTCTTAAAAAAATAACATTCTTATAATAAAATAAAACTCCATTGTCCTTATCGCTACGTTTTAATTAACATACTACATTATTAATAAAGTATTAACTACCTATGATGCCTAACTATCTACTTAGTTTTATTTTTGTTTTTCTTTAGGACATATTCTTTGATATAAAAGTCTGAGAACAAAAATAAAATAAATATATTGTGTGGTAGGAACAGGAAAGAGACCCACTTGGGGTATTCACACGAGGGCTCGAACAGGACGTGGCCGAAGTGTAGGATCAGGATGACGAACTGCAGCTGAAAATAACAAGCAAATAAGAAAAAGGTCCTTCCAGTCTCAGTTCGATTAATGTACACAAATTATCATAATAACCTTGAACTAGCAATATTGTAAAACAAATATATGTTTTGACATAATTATGATGTCCTTTGGGACATCATTTTTTTGGCCTTTTCTAAAAGTCAACGAAAAAAAATTGGTAGATACATGAGTAGTACTAGTCATTTGGAGCAATAGTTGTAGGATTGATTGTTCTCGGCCAAGTTTCGTAAAGTTCATTCATTTTTTGATTACTGAAAGTGCCGAGAAACACCAAATAATGATAATGTATTGCTAGAACTAGCGACCTCAAGCAATTTAACATAAATTATCATCACGGCTGTAATCCCTGAAGGGTTTGGGCAGAGGTGTACTCGTATCTAATAAAAATGAATAATTTTGTTAAGTGGCCTGTGGTAGGGGTGTTGGGAGAGCAACCTCCTAACAATACGAATCGTGATCTTGAGCAGAATTGTATTTTAAAATGTTTTTATCGCACTCTATCAGAAATTTTGATCCGGCAACTTTTACAATATACTTCCGGTGAGCATTAAAATTTTTCTGACAGTAATTTCTTATAGTATGCGGTCGCACTAAAGGTTGATTTTGGATATGTTATGTAAATCTAGCAAACACTTACAATCTGCAGTTGTGTGATGTACTTTTTCCACCACTGGCGCACCCACTGCGGCCGCGTGATGGACACCAGATAGTAGGAGTACATGACGGAGTGCACCAAGGAGTTGATGAAACCCAGCATTACGCCATGGCCTCCTGTGGATCAAGGTAAAGCATGGATCTTTACTACCTAATCACGTCAGAACGACTGAACGGATCATGATGAAATTTAGCCCAGAGATTAGTTTTACTCTGGATAGGATAGGACAAGGGGTACTTTTTATCCTAGTTGTACGATCCCGTGAGTCGATTAACGACATAATTTCAAGCGAGTGAAAAAGCTGGAAATAAGCTACTTATGGCATGAAAAAGCACTATAGAAGTAGCCCCATTTGGGTTCCCAGAAAAACTTGCTGATAAGCAGTAACCTTCAGTCAATGGATACCGTGGTGAAATAATATTTTGTAAGGATGTTTGTAAGAATCCTTCAGCGATTTCGTTCGGCGCGGGCGCATTAGGCCACTCGACCCGTTTCGTGCACGCGATGCTACCATTACTGCAACTCTTCCACAATCAACATTAAATATCACAATTATAAACAATGTTTTGTTTTATTCGCTGTTAAATAAAACTTTTTCATAATCTTAAATTCTCGTAACTTTTCATTCGGAAGTCGGTGGCAAATAAAAGTTAATGACATAAAAAAATAGCAACCTGCGAAACAAAAGTTACATTTTGGTGTGTTTGTTTTTGAAGTCAGTTATTTTCATTGACTTTAGCTTCCAATTAGGCGCTCCCGGTTATTATAGTTAGTAGCATCGTAGATTTTAAAAGAAACCGACTGATTTTGATGCAGTATTTAGTTTGAAAGCTGACGTGAAACGATGGTTCTAGATCAGCTACTATTCTATGCTATTCTCTAAGAAATCCATCGCTGGACTCTACGACGATGTGCTCTACGTCGAGACGGCTTTCAGATCGTTTGATCGCGCAGCACGACTGCAGGCTTTTGATGATAATTGAATTGCTATTTTTGCTTAACTAATACACCTCCACAGCAGTCGACGGGAAACAAAACGACTACGAGACAAAAAGTTTCCAGTCAGCGGTAGCTTCAAGTTTTATTTTAATTTTGTGTAATTTATCTATAATATGTATATATTTAGAAATATATAAGTATGTTTATCAGTTGTCTAGTACCCATAACACAAGCTCTGCTTAGCTTGGGACTAGATGGCGTTGTGTGATAGTTGTGGAATATATTTTTTTTGGTGCATATGTTTTCGTGTTTTACATACCTGGGACATATTTGGTGCCAACGAATCCAAGTAGACACATTCCTAAATGGTGGTACACATGTAGGAACGATACTTGGTTGAACTTCTTCCGTAACACGAAGAATACCTGTTGGTTTAAATTAAAGCATGTAATTCATCGGTCAATGTCCTGGCTAACCTGTAGTATTCTTTAAAAGACTCTACCACGAGCTTGCAGAAGATTTTGAACTTTATGTCCTAAACTTTAGTCGTTACGTTTAAAGGTCACAGCTCATTAGAGCCACCCGGCACCCACTCCGCACCGCTTCATCGCACGGCGTCCACTCGTTGTCGATAGGTGGTCCACGGTCCACTCGGGACTCGCGCGTTGGCAATGCGCAGTTAACGTAAGGCAAGGCCGCGACCAGCGAGTTTTCAGTGTCACCGAGTGGTCCATCCGCCGTCCGCGCGTGGTGGGGTTACGACTGAAGCGATCCGGTGACACAACGGAGTTGACATAGTGAGTGCATACCCATACAACTTGTATGGGTATGCGGGTGGTTCTAATGAGCTGTGACCTTAAATTTAAAGACAAACCGTATTTTACGAATTTAAGCTGAAGCTGTTAAAGTTCGTATAACTCAAAAAGTATCATTCGCCATTTAACACAAACATTTAAAAAAAAGAATAGGCCTGACACCTTCAATAAATTGCCAACAATAAGAGTTTTGAAATATAATAGATACGTATTTTTTCTTTTCTGGAATTATTAATGCATATTTACAAAGATATAACGCATCAAAATTCGAGAGTGGGGGCTCAGGAGACGTCAGAAGCAAGTAATAAACTGCACTTGCTTATGACGTATTGGGATTTTCTAAAGAGTCGTATCGTAGTCAATTTTGATTTACGTTACAATTGAAAAAATACACAGCTACTAATTAATTTGTTTCAGTCAATTATGCTATATTAAGACTAGCCAAAATATGTATATTATATGTATTGTGTGTAACTTTGGTGTAGACACTTTAATAGAGACCCCCCAGCTAATCCAAAAGGGAAAGTTTTGTCGGATGTCTACCGGATAAAAAGCCGGCAGACGTCCGATCTCTCCATCCGATGGACTTCCCCACAAAAAAGGAGCAAGCAAGGATAAACACGCACCGTGTCCAAGAGGTCGATGACTTTAATCATATAATAGAGCCACACGCGACTGATGACCATGCGCTCGAGAGGCGTGTCGTCCGTGTTGATCTTCTGGCACCACAGGCTGTATTGACCTGACAGGTACAGCCTCGTGAAACACTGCAACAATGTGAACATGGTAAAGCCTAAAGAATACTATAATGTTATTCTCCATTAGAATTTAAATCTCATCGCTGACTCTAGTACGATGAGCTCTTCGAGCGGTGAGCACCATAGACTACTATAAACTGGCGTGTCGCTGTCAGCAGCTAAGTGAATAGCAAACTTCATTCCCAGTGTGGAGTGAGCGCTGCCGCCGCGCACTCACAAGGGGCTTTCTCGAATAGCAGAGAAGTCTTATTTATTTTTTCAGAAACAATTTAATAACGAAGAGTAAGAAATAAATGAAATTTGAAATAGCGTTGCCCGACACTGGGAATATCTCCTGTATCGTGCGCAGCAGTCGCTTCGCCAATCGTGCCTATGTAGGTTACGGAAACGAGCTCGTCATTAAGAGGGTATTTTTCAAACAAGTTTGATTAGTATTTCAATGACAGCGTGAAACTGCTCTAACAACACTGTATATTCTTTGAGATTTATGAGCTGAAACTCAAATATGAGCTACGAAAGCTTTAATCTGGAGGCACGGTAGTGCTACCGCCAAGTCAAGTAATACTTTTATTTCTTCAAACTCATCGTCTATATATAGGTATACATCAATTAACGCGTATGAACAACATTATTCGACCTTCTTTCTTGAGTAAATAAAAATCTAAGTATTTCTCAAGTCTACATAAACCTTCATCTTCTATAATTGTATTTTCTCCGGTCGTTAAACGGAAATTAAATACATGTCGATTCTCATGTATCATGATGTTTCTTAAAATTGATTATTATTTTCGGTCAAGGCCTAATTTTAATGTCAATAAACAGCAAATCTTTGTATTTTGTCTAATTATAGTTTTATGACGATATGGATATAAATAGGTAATTAATAAAACAGTGGTCACAAATATAATGAAATAGGGATGTTTCTTCTTAGATTTAAAATTTTTAATTAAGTACCATCAGCGTATCAAAATTGAATTGGCCTTACTGACTCACGGAACGTTGGTATAACAAATATTACTTTTATATAATATAAATAATAGTTGCTATTGGCTTGGTCGTAGGTTGATGTTAAAAAGCATATAGGTAGCCTTCTTCGATAAATGGACTATCCAACAAAAAAATATTATTTCAATTCGTTCCAGAAGTTCCTGAGATTATTGCGTTCAACCAACACACTTTTCAGCTCTTTAATAGTTGTTTTATTAGTATAGAATGTAATCAATGCATAAAGAAAATCTGTGAAAAAATGGTTTAGACTTTTTTTGCGTCCGCTGTACCTAGTCCCTGTACCAGTAGGTATCTTTTATTTGACGCTTGTAAATATCGTTTTAACAAAATAAACGTTAACACTTCGCATTTACATTAACATTTGCGGTTTGTAAGTAAGTACCAATCGAGCCGACAATAACAACGGAATATTATACTCCGGCCTTGGGTGTAAGTAAATTATAATTAAATGGATTTTAGGGTTATCACAACTTTACGACTACAAACAGAAATGGGTGAGTAAACGAAATATTTCAATCCTGCACCTTTTTTTGTAATCCCGTTTATGTCTTTTACATGAAAAACTCTCCGTCCACCTTTGATAGAACCTTTTCAATGTTTTTTAGGTTCCGTACCCAAAGAGTAAAACGGGACTCTATTACTAAGACTCCGCTGTCCGTCTGTCTGTCTGTCACCAAGCTGTATCTCCTGAACCGTGGTAGTGAGGCAGTTGAAATTTTCACAGATGAGGTATTTCTGTTGCGGCTACGTGGATAACAACAAATACTAAAATACAGAAGTAAATATATATTTAACGGGGATCCAACAGGCATGACTTTTATGCCGTTTGAATAATGATATTACACCATTCTACCGATCTTAGCTATGATGAAGGATCATATAGGTTATGCAAATAAAATTAATGAGTGATTGAGCATTCATTCATAAAAAATTGCAAATTATCGTGTAACTACTGGGGCCAAGGTCGATTTCTCTGATTACTTGCATGCACGACGAGCGAGGCAGCCCTGTGTATCCTTTGCCTTGGCTCAATAACTTAATTGTCATTTCCTACGCTTTTCACGATTGCAATTATGCTTTCGTAACGTGGTGGAATTTTAACGCAACTGCTTCAGTGCGCTATTGACTACGACTAGTTTAACTAAGGATTTAACTGTCTCGGTTACTACTAACCTAACTGTATCCTGATGAATGGATATTTGATTCCATTTTGGTATATTTGGTTTGACTCTTATTTATTAAACGACTTCTAAAAAAGGAGGTTACTCAATTCGCCGTATATATATGCTTTTGTATGTT
The DNA here is from genome assembly GCA_943136025.2 of Agrotis puta. Taxonomy (NCBI): domain Eukaryota; kingdom Metazoa; phylum Arthropoda; class Insecta; order Lepidoptera; family Noctuidae; genus Agrotis; species Agrotis puta. Next base: position 11,167,020 of record OW964187.2, read on the forward strand.
TGTTCGCGCCTAACTTCGTCGTTTATGAACCGATTTTGATGATTCTTTTTTTGTTGGGTAGATAATGGGACTTCCCATGTTAGGAAAGTCAAGGTTTGACGATGGCAGACCTGAGAAATCCAGGGGAACTTTCAAAAATATTAGGGGCGAAAAATTATGAATTTGACAAGAATTTGGGTTCAATATTTAAACTAAAAAGGGTAAAATATTTTTTTTTTAATGTATCCGAGTTCAAAAACAACCTCGAAAAGGGGTAAAATAACCTACCAAATAACTTTCGGAAGTCGGTGGCAAAAAAGACAATAAAATAAAAAGAAAGCCACCGACTTCCAAAAGATTAGTTATTTGGTAGGTTATTTTACCCACTGCGAGGATAGTCCGGAGGACACGGTGGAGCATACGGTGCAGGACTGCCCCGCTTGGGCAGAGCACCGCCGTGTCCTCACGACGGCGATAGGCGGAGACCTCTCGCGCCCGGCATTGGTCGAGGCCATGCTGCGGGGCGAGACGGAGTGGGAAGCGGTTGCCTCCTTCTGCGAAGCAGTCATGCTCGTGAAGGAGGAGGCGGGCCGCCTGACGGAGAGGACAGCGTCCTCCCTCCACCCCAGCCGCAGTGGTAGACGCCCACGGCGTCGGACGTCGCAGGACGATCTCCGGCCACCGTAGGCGTGGGCATGCGGGCAGCGAGTAATGGGCGACTTGCTGTCCGACCATGGACCATGCCCGGGTCGACGGCGCGTTGTGTTCCACGCGCGCCTCAAAGAGTGTCAGCATATTGACGGGGCCTGTAGAGAGCCAAAGCCTGCCGGGGTCGCGGGACTTACCCATTACCGTGACCCCGGTACGTAAAGGGCTAGTGAAGGACACCGTGGATTTTAGTCAGTACAAGTCTGACAGTCCCTCCCGCCCTGCCCTGGGTGGGAGGACTCATTTGATGATATTACCACGCAAAAAAAAAAATGGTTATTTTACCCCTTTTCGTGGTTGTTTTTGAAGTCGGTTACATTTTTTTTTTAATAATATTTTCACTTTAGGAATTTCTCTTGTGTTGTGGGTGCGTTTACAAACATATAAGCACATATGTATACACAAACTCCCAGACCCAGAATAACTACTTTTATGTCATGAAAATATTTGTTCGAAGATTGAACTGACTGGCAACCACTATATCGGCATAGTGGTTGCCAGTCACCCAGTAAATGTCGTTATAACATCGTCAAAAATACGAGCAGGCTTGAACTACCCATAAGTTGTGTAAATCAATCCTTTCAAGTATCCTTTTTATGATTTTATAGAGAATGGTACGGAACCTTTCGTGCCCGAATCCAACTTGCACTTGGCCGGTTTTAAAGTTTTATAATTTTGCCATATTTCTTTTTGGTATGACTTCGGCATAGCTCATCAACTTTCATAAAATTCTCATCTACACTTACTTGTGCTGTGAGATACGCCGACAATGCGATCTGTACTATATTGTATATAATGATGACGGTCTTCAGGTTGTAGGGCTCCCGCTTGGCCATGAACGCGGGGCCCCAGGATCTGACGAATCTGTGGTACAGGTACGTAATCAAGAGGATGGGCACCGGGTTTGATACCAGCGGGAAGCTGTTCGTTCTCGGATCTGGAAGGAGGTCAAATAAACTGTCATTATTTTCGGTACAAGTGAGGGTTTCATTATTTTCGGTACAAGAGATAGGTCAAGGGCAAAAAGTTTATGAAGAAAATGGGCATAAACTTGACATATTGGGCACAATTAATGAACTAGCTGTTAGCCGTGTTTTATAGCGTGGTAATAGCGTGATGTTATATAGCCTATAGCCTTCCTTGATAAATGGACTATCCAACACAAAAGGACTTTTTCAATTCGAACCAGTAGTTCCTGAGATTAGCGGGTTCAAACAAAAAATCTTTCAGCTTTATAATATTAAGTATACATTTATGCCCAAATACATGCCCGGTCAACAAATAGTGAACAAATAGCAATTACAATATACATTGGACCGGGACACAAAAAGTCTCCGCGACAAAAAGTCTCCAGTGAGCGACAGCTTGCACACAGTTTTATATTTTCTGTAACAGCAATAAAATTAACCAAAGTGAATAATAAAGACTAGGCAATTTAAATATTCACAAAGTAAGATCCCTGGTCTGACCTGTCGCAGATATGTGCAAGTACTTTAATTAAATTACACTATACTACACGTGTAATTAAATTAAAGTACTTGCACATGCGTATCAATGTAACCTAAATAATTTGGTACACCTATGTCTCGGGAAAACTGGTCTGAGGATGCCTGCCTATGCAAGAGGGTTCCAGAAGCAGTGCTTTTCTGCGCTCTGATCTGGACATTGCGGTCCTGGCCTGCATATTTCTGCGCCTGGGCACCGTTGGGCACTGAATTCTAGCAATTAACATTATGATACCGTAGCATTTTTGGACCCCGTTCTGTGCCGATCAAACATTACCATCAACACCCACGCTAAAAAGAAGTTTTATAGAGACATAATTCACGCACTTCTTATGTTAGACAAGAACACTAGACATTGTTTATTGTTCTCTGTTGTGTTTTTTCAATGACATAAATAACATAGAATGTATTTAATACTAGCTGACCCGGCAAATTTCGTGTGGCCTATTTGATTTCTGGGACGAACATCATATATTTGACAGGTAGGAATAGTTTCTATGGCAAAACCAAATTGTTGATTTTACTACCTATATTTCTAATATTTTTATCATAATTATTTATTCACCTTTTAAACCTTCCCTGGACTTCCAAAAACAATTCAAAACGAAAATTAGCGAAAACGGTCCAGTTGTTCTCGAGTTTTAGCGAGACTAACGAACAATTGAATTTTATATCTATTTAATATCAATTGGCCAAATTATGTATTTTAAAACAAAGAAATGTAAAAATGTCGCTCACCCGCCAGGTCCTCATTTACGTAGCGATAATACGTTGTTATATTCCGTATTAGGGTGCCCATGTTGCTGATGCAAGCGCTGAAAAATAAGAAATAAATGGTGTAAAATTTGGTACCTATAATTAAATGTAAAATGTTTTTATTTTCAACCGACTTGAAAATAAAGTAGGTTCTCAGTTCGACCTGTATGTTTCTCCGCGATTATCTCGCGGCTGAACCGATTTTGAAGCGGTTTTCAGAAAAGTGTTTGTTACATTCTGGAGAAGGATTTAGTATACCTATACCACTAATGGATATTCCGTGACGTTGCCCGCATGAATCCGTTTTTGCCTACTTGGATTGTAGATTTTCAGAAACGATCGTATATTCGTCCGCGATTATCTCGCGTTTGTCTGAACCGATTTTGATGCGGTTTTCAGAAAAGTGTTTGTTACATTCTGGGAATTAAAATATAACAATAATGGATAGGTATCTCGTGACGTTGTCCGCATTGATCCGTTTGTGTTGCTTACTTGGATTGTAGATTTTAAACGAAAATTTTGTTGAAAATCTCTGAACTAAAATGGATAAAATAACTACTTCAAAAACGAACAGAAAAAAGCTTAAAATAACTTTTCTTTCGGAAGTTAGTGGCAATAGTTAAGGAAATAAAAAAAAGCCACCAACTTCCGAAAGAAAAGTTATTTTAAACTTTTTTGTATTTGAAGTCGGTTCCTTTTTTAAAAAAAGTTTTTAATTACTTTATTCAACGTTTAGTACATAGATATTTTAAAGGAACCTTCTAACAATGCGCGCCATCCAGTAAAAACTGCTTTCTTAATCCGGCCCCTGATTGTTGGATGCCTAACGAGATTAAATGTTGGTCTAGGCTCTTGGCAATTAAGCTTGTAATTATTATTAAATAAGATAATTGATAAGTTAGAGGACATTATGTTATAGCAATTGTCAAAAGATTTGAAAAATTATCCAAATACTTTACAGAATGAAGTTATATGTACCTGATGACCTTACGTTGAACACGACTGATACTGTGTGAACACTTTACAGTACCAGTGCCCGCGCATCAAGTATGACGCAGCGACTTTAAATTACAAAGTAATGTATGGAAATGTCACGATTTCAATATTCATTTAAACAATAAATTAAATGTGGGGTTAATAAACTACGTACTCATTATACATAGACAAGTCAATGTGTCGCTGCACTCGATCATAACTTCGGATCTAAGGCCCTAACATGAATTCGAGGTATTTCGTAGTACAGTTTCGAAAAATGTGAAAGCGCCTTAACAGTGCGAACGACACCTTTTCACAAGATTTTTGTATTTTATTTACAACGTAGGTACATGTCTTAACTGCGTTTCTTGTGTGGAAAATTGAAAAAGCGTCCCTAGTCATACGAACGAGGAATTATATTTTTCCATCAACGTCACGTCACAAAAACGTGAAAGTCATGCTTGTGTTATCCAGAAATACTCGCAAATGGTTCTCGGACCATTTTCGGTCACGGGACGGCCAATCTTAGGAGCTATAAAGATAGATAGATTATTCTTTATAATTATTATGCACAGACAACATATCAACCTATCCCAGTCTGTCAAATCCCAATCGAACATACCCTTCTACTTTGTGATGAAGTTGAAAATCCTAGTTGCTTTTTCTCTCTAAACAACACGACCGACTACGACTGTAAGGCTGTGTCCAGAGTGAGGGACGAGTACGACGCGACGCGACGCAACATGAAGTAATTTTTTTTATAATAATATATTAGAAGTTGAAATAAGTAGGTCGAATTGCGTCGCGTCGCGTCGTATTCGTCACTCACGCACCACGTAAGCAAACATTGATCAGTGTTCCCGTTAATTATGTTGTTAATTTGATTTACGTACAATTGGTTTTTGTTTTTCTAACAAAATTATGTGAATAAATTTGTACTGAATTGCATTGAAAACTTGTGAAATAAACACACTTATTTTGGACTAGCTTCCGCCCGCGACTCCGTCCGCGCGGATGTCGGTCTTCGCGTGGATGGTTTATTTCTCCATTTTGAGTAATTCTGACAATGATTTCTTATAAATATTACGGCGCTAAATCCACTGCAACGTGTGTTCGCAGTTCTACAGAACAACGTCTATGAATAAAACTGAAAAATAAGATTTTTTTTCCTACGTATTTTTCCAGGATAAAAAGTATCCCATTTTATGCCCAAGGTAATAAGGTATAATTATACCAAGTTTCATCGAAATCGAACCGTTAGTTTTCACGTGATGCCTGCATATACAGACAGACAGACAGACAGACAGACAAAAATCTTTTAATCACATATTTGGGTTTGGTATCGATCCAGCAACAACCCCCGCTATTTATTTTCCAATATTTTCAATGTACAGAATTGACCCTTCTACAGATTTATTATATGTATAGATGATGCATGGATGTTTGTCTTTGTCGTTCTTGAAAGTGTCAGGTGTCGACTGGAGTTCTTTTGATGCGGCGCTAGTGTTTTTGTCATTACTGCAAATTGCATTAAAAAATGTAGTACTACGAACTTCCGCAAGTAAATATAAAATAATAATATACAGAGTGGATTTTCCAACTGGGAGTGGATGGCTACATCCGAAACTACGCGGAATATGGAAAATAACTGAAAGGAGTACCGATTTTGACGAAAACTAAAACTGCATCATTGGATTTTAGATAAATCAATCATGCTGGCCACAGGAATCTAAACCGCTGTATTTGAAAAAAAAAACTCACGTTGTATCTATATATATAAAAGGAGAACTGACTGACTGACATATCAACGTACAGCCGAAACTACTGGGGCTAGGAATGTGAAATTTTGCACACGGCTTCCTATTATAATGTAGGGGAGCACTAACGGAGTGGGAGGCGGTCGCCTCCTTCTGCGAAGCAGTCATGCTCGTGAAGGAGGAGGCGGGCCGCCTGAGGGAGAGGACAGCGTCCTCCCTCCACCCCAGCCGCAGTGGTAGACGCCCACGGCGTCGGACGTCGCAAGACGATCTCCGGCCACCGTAGGCGCGGGCATGCGGGCAGCGAGTAATGGGCGACTCGCTGTCCGACCATGGACCATGCCCGGGTCGACGGCGCGTTGTGTTCCACGCGCGCCTCAAAGAGTGTCAGCATAGAGACGGGGCCTGTAGTGGGCCAAAGCCTGCCGGGGTCGCGGGACCAAGGGATTACCGTGACCCCGGTACGTAAAGGGCTAGTGAAGGACACCGTGGATTTTAGTCAGTACAAGTCTGACAGTCCCTCCCGCCCTGCCCTGGGTGGGAGGACTCATTTGATGATTTTACCACGATAAAAAAAAAAAAAAAAAAAAGGGGAGCACTAAGAAGGGGTTTTTGGAAATTTAACCTTTAAGGGGGTGAAAAGGGGGAATTAAGAAAGTACGTAACCCACGCGGACAAAGTCGCGGGAAAAGTGCTAGTCACTAATAACACCATCCGACAGTGTCACTAATATGGATCGAATTCTGGAAAGAATTCCAAGCATAAAAAAAAATCTGTAAAGTAATTAAGTACGGCAGACATAAGTATAATAGCAGATTTTTAACAAATTGATTATTTTTCTATCTTACGCCGCGTTGCTTCTATTGAGCCATATCTAATCAAAATTATGAAATTCCATTGTTTCAATGTTTCACTGGATTTGACATCTTCCAATCCCACTGTTTTCAACATTACGAAATTATTGAATTTAAAAGAAATCATTATTTCAAAGGAGATGGAGAAACCAATGTTTCGAAAACCTATCCGAGCCTGATCGACGGCGAGATACCCAATTCTCGCCGTCCCTTTGCTAAGCTTCATCATCACTTTCGACATATTGCATCCGCAAGCTTTTAACCCGACTGCGCCAAGACCGGTTATGTTTTTATTTGCATAAGGGCTGTGGACTACTGCACATTATATCACTGTATATGAAATAATAACAGAATGTAATCCAGTAAGTATTACCATTTCTTCGCTACTCGATATTTCCTTGTATTTTATGTAACCGTTGGAAAGACGTGCACTATGCATCTTAAGAGTATTTAATATGCCCGTTTTTATTTCATTAGGCAAATCTTAAGCACACAATTGCCTAGTAAAACCACGCTACTGTTGTTCATTTCGAAATTTGAACGGTAATTCCAACGCGATAGTACAAACATTTGAGTTTTTAATTGTAATTAATAAGGGTCAAAACACACTAAGACGCGACGCGACGCTGCGCACACATTTCAATAGAGCGACTCAACATATAACTTTATTTACTACACGAAAAGGTACACATTTCCATTCTGGTCGCGTTTCTGTCTGAACTGAGCCTAAAGGGCATTGGTGCATTGAAGTGGTTAGAGAGACAATGCATATTCGCCTTTGTATTTGCCTTTTACTCGGTAGAACCTAAGCTCCTAACATCTTATTATCGACCTTCATCATCATCATCATCAGCCTATAATGCTCCCACTGCTGGCCTCCTCTCTGTGAAAGAGAGTGGGCCATAATCCACCACGCGAACCCAGTGCGGGTTGGTAGATGTCACCATATCTTCGAATTATTGGCTCTGGAACACGCCGATTTCCTCACAATGTTTTTTTTCATCGTTTTGAGAGCAGTAATGATGAAATAAATTACAGAAACGAATGCGCCTGGTTGGGTTCGAACCCACAACTACAACTTGTAGGTCGGGGTCGATACCATTGGATTGGACTGCTCGTCCCTAGAGCACTATTTAATTTAGAGTGAATAAAAAGTATTCAGAATTCAGAACTTAGTACAAAAAGTCACCTGACGCCTTCGATACTATTATTGATCGAAACCTGACGCAATTATTGGTAAATAAGGTCAAAATTGTTCAGATACGGTTTTTATACTTTTCCTGAGTGAAAATTGTCTAGATTTTATATTTTAATATTTTCTTGAAAAACATATAAAAAAAACTATGTCACAAATAGTTTGATTTGTAAATAATGCAAACATGACAGAGTCCTATTTTACAATTTTTATTATATGTCACAAATATGCCAGTTTGTGCACAAACTGGTAGGTACTGAAAAGCGAAATGATTGTCAGAAGTGCATTGTAACGATTACCTACTGCTTTCCTATTAAAACGGGCTGAAATATTAAGCTGCTTATGATTATACCAAACTAATTTAATACGTCGATCTCACTTATTAAAAATCACAAAAGCGAAAATCACATATGCACGATAATTCGCGAAAATTCTTATACCTACCTGAAAAATCACTGGTCGGTCAACGAAAGGACACGTCAATTTTTTTATAAAGGTACTCGTTAGAACACTATTACTAGTAAATGATCAAATACCTGGCTGGGGAACGTATCTTCCAATGAAGCGTTTGGTGAGAATGTCTGCCGCCGCGCCCGGCCCGCGCTAATGTATTAAATAAACTGAATTAATTGAAGTACGCTGACTTTCGTTCCCTCCACCGGTTACTGTTGTACCTCCACCCCGCCATGTGTGGATCCACGCGCCCTTTGTAAAGACTTTTACCCACAGAGCGCGGTCCGTAGCAGGGACACGATCTGGCGATGCGATCTGGTGGCCTACCATGACATCTTAAAGCGTGAGTAGTTCCGCTGTGGGAAAGCGACAGAGCTATAGGTACAAGTCATCTAGCGCCATCTCGTTCCGCAGTGGTAGAGACCCACGGCGTCAGACGTCGCAAGACGATCTCCGGCCACCGTAGGCGCGGGCATGCGGGCAGCGAGTAATGGGCGACTCGCTGTCCGACCATGGACCATGCCCGGGTCGACGGCGCGTTGTGTTCCACGCGCGCCTCAAAGAGTGTCAGCATAGTGACGGGGCCTGTAGAGGGCCAAAGCCTGCCGGGATCGCGGGACCAAGGGATTACCGTGACCCCGGTACGTAAAGGGCTATTGAAGGACACCGTGGATTTTAGTCAGTACAAGTCTGACAGTCCCTCCCGCCCTGCCCTGGGTGGGAGGACTCATTTGATGATTTTACCACGATAAAAAAAAAGCGCCATCTCGTTCCCACAGCTGGACTACTCACGCTTTAAGACGTCATGGTAGGCCACCAGATCGTATGCGATCTATGTAAAGGCAGAACGCGATGCGATCTGACGCCGGCAGTGAGAAAGCACATATGGAAAGTTATATCGCAAGGGTTCAGATCGTATCACCAGATCGGATCGTCGGAACGGATCGCACTCTGTCGGTGAAGTCTATATTTTATAAATCCAACACGATTTGCGAAACGTTTATTAACCCTTTAGTTCCGCAAGACGATCTCCGGCCACCGTAGGCGCGGGCATGCGGGCAGCGAGTAATGGGCCACTCGCTGTCCGACCATGGACCATGCCCGGGTCGACGCACGCCTCAAAGAGTGTCAGCATAGTGACGGGGCCTGTAGAGGGCCAAAGCCTGCCGGGTTCGCGGGACCAAGGGATTACCGTGACCCCGGTACGTAAAGGGCTATTGAAGGATACCGTGGATTTTAGTCAGTACAAGTCTGACAGTCCCTCCCGCCCTGCCCTGGGTGGGAGTCAGTCAGGACTCATTAGATGATTTTACCACGATAAAAAAAAGCTTTTTCTTTTTAGTTTATATGTATATAAATAGTGTATATATGTACAAAAAATATAAATAAAAAATCTAGTTTGTGTAATCTTTGGAAAAACATACGTTAAAAATACTCAACGTTGCGATGTCTTGAGACAATTAGGTGATAAAATAAACGTCGAGTATTTTCGACATCGCGATGTATGTAGGTTTTTGAGACTTGAATAAAATAAATACTTATTCACAATTATCATGCATTTATTATAAGAAATACAATAAAATTGAAAAAGACATAAAAAGGTCAATCAGTCATGAATATTATAAAAATGAACGATGAATCACCTAAGGCACTTATTGTAACACATGATAATTATAAAAACCGTTCCTTTTAGATACAAAACAAAGTCGTAAGATAAGATTTTTTCGTACATTTTGACCGGCATGATATCTGCGATCGGGGGAAATCTTAATTCGCGACTCCGATAATCCTTATATGGTGACATTGTGACATTAATACTACACCCATCATACTCGTAAGAGTTATGGCTAAAAAGTCCCGTATATTATCATTCGAGATATTTCCGCATTTGACAAAATCATTTTGTACTAAATTTAAGTTTGTATGATCTAAAGATTTTATCAATTTGATCAATTGATAAAATCTTCTGAAAAAAATTGTAAAATAGGCTAAAGGGGACATCGTTCCTGAATCAAGCGGAACTTCAAGTACAGTTGGTTCTTTATGTGCTGCATGTCTAAATTTACCAGTTTTCCATTTGAATAACAACAGTTTTCTCACATACTTTTTTGTTTTCTTAGCAACAATTTTAGGTTTTGTATTCGTTCGCCTCTTGGAGCGTGTCGCTGGAGAAATTGTGAGGATAAAACAGATGAAACTTAAGTGATTAAATAGACGAAACTTGAGATGATAAAAAAATACATACAGTCGAATAGAGAACCTCCTCCTTTTTGGAAGTCGGTTAAAAATAGGCAAAACTGACTAGAGAACTGGAAGTTGATGTGATGTTTCAGATGGAACAGTTTCTTCATCGGATAGGAAAAGCGTGAGAGACTAATTTCTAGAACTACCAAGGTCGAGTCATTTATGATGAAGGGTTATGACCTAAGTTCGGAGCTATAGGTAATAACAGTTTTCACGTTCTTTCGTCCTGTCTTCAAATATAACTTCATTGTCAGTACTAGCACTGCTACTATCTGATGGAGCATTCTCTCGAGGAAATAGTGCCATAATTTTGGGCGTTCTTTGCCATATTGACAAAGTCTGAAGCAAGCAAAAAAAAAAACATGCTATACACCCGTAGAACGACAAAACACCAATAAATAAAATACACTAGACAAAACACAATATATAAAATTTTAATATAACTACATGCTAAATAAATCACTAGCAAAGCCGCAATGTTGAACATGCTCAACATACATACTACGAAGTACTTTTCTGATTACGTCGCAACGTTGAGAATATTCAACATATCACTTTATGAACTCTGTGTTCGCAAGTTAGTCAATACAATGTAGTAATTTGTAACTATAATAATAAAAAGGCGTTCTACAAAAAAATACCGGTGTCCACTATCAGAAAAAAGTCTCAAAAATATTTTTTATAAATAAAATTAACTGTAATCCGCGGAGTTACTGAGACCGTGGTGCAATTTTGCATAAAACTGACGTAAAATGCCTTCAGAAATTTCAAACTTTTTTCTTTTTACAATTGCTTTTAGTTATTAGTTGTGGGCATTTAATAAATATTTTTAAAAAATAACTACTTTTTTGTCACCATTTTTTTAAAGTTGTAAAAAAGTAGAGCCGGCTTGTTAATGCGAGCTAAAGGGTTAATAGTTCACAACATTGTACCACCTCCTATGTAAATTAAGCTAGAATTTGATACAATGTTCTTAACGATATGTACATAACGATATATTGTTTAATTTAACATGGTAATGCTAATTAAATTGACAAAATGGTATTTAATTTTGAACCTGACTGTGACAGAATTGACTGAGTGGTAAGATTTAACCGACTTCAAATACAACCACAAAAAGTGTATAATAACTTGTTTTCGGAAGTCGGTAACTTAGTTTTTTGTATTTCATTTGCTTTTTGTCATTGACTTCGACTTTTTGAAAATCTACAATATAACCAAGCAACAAAACAGACATGCAATCTATGCGGGCAACATAACGAGATATCCATTATTGTTATATACTAAACTTTCTCCAGAATGTAACGAACACTTTTCTGGAAACCACATCAAAATCGGGTCACTCAAACGCGAGATAATCTCGGACAAATATACAATCGACTTTGAAAATCTGCAATCCAAGTAAGTAAAAAATTCCCTATATCAAAAAATTAATGCACCGATTTTGTTGAAACTTATTCTATTCTATTAACAGCCGCCCAGCATTGGTCGAGGCCATGCTGCGGGGCGAGACGGAGTGGGAAGCGGTCGCCTCCTTCTGCGAAGCAGTCATGCTCGTGAAGGAGGAGGCGGGCCGCCTGAGGGAGAGGACAGCGTCCTCCCTCCACCCCAGCCGCAGTGGTAGACGCCCACGGCGTCGGACGTCGCAAGACGATCTCCGGCCACCGTAGGCGCGGGCATGCGGGCAGCGAGTAATGGGCGACTCGCTGTCCGACCATGGACAATGCCCGGGTCGACGGCGCGTTGTGTTCCACGCGCGCCTCAAGGAGTGTCAGCATAGTGACGGGGCCTGTAGAGGGCCAAAGCCTGCCGGGGTCGCGGGACTTTTCCATTACCGTGACCCCGGTACGTAAAGGGCTAGTGAAGGACACCGTGGATTTTAGTCAGTACAAGTCTGACAGTCCCTCCCGCCCTACCCTGGGTGGGAGGACTCATTAGATGATTTTACCACGATAAAAAAAAAAGTTGAACAATACCTAGTACAACAAAAAAAGAATTACTTAAATCGGACTTGTAGTTCCGGAGATATGCGAACACAAACATAAAAACATACATACATGTATGTATGTATGTGTGTGTATGTACTCGTATGAACAAATGTTCAGACTCTGATAGACTAACATATACGAAAACTGGGCAGTTCTGGAAATATTACATACATACGGGTCGTCATCAACGACTGATAACCTCCTTTTTTGAAGTCGGTTAAAAATAGAACCGTATGTCTCAGAGGCAAAAAGATATTTGTATTTGTATTTCTAAACACCCAGAACCGGAACAACTACTTGTAGATCATTTAAGTATTTGTTCCGTGCGGAAATCGAACCCACGACACATAGCGCTGGAGTCCAATTGCTCAGCCACTGCGCCAAACGTGCCGTAATAAAACCTTCTTATTGTCATTTAGTCTATGGAAATTAGATGGTCACTATCAGTCAAGTTGAAGTTGAAACACAAATGTCAAATTCGGATGCAAGACGTTTTATTTTTGCTCGTTTTAGTACATTCAATTTTGTTAGTAGTATTTCGTATGAAAACAAAAAATGTAATACATATAAGTCAGATCAAAAGGGTCAAGATCAGGACAGAAGGGTGCAGAATGAGCGAATGACCGTACTGAAGACCACAGGCCATGGAAAGAAGATTCCATTCAATAATCCCTCAATGTATTGCCCTGTTTAGACAACTAACACCTGGTTACCGGATCTGCAATAGATCTATAGTTTTGTCATATAAAATACTCGGGGAAGGTGGCAAAGAGTCAAATGAACCTCCAATTTTCATGTTTCACAGCCTCCTGAGTGGTAAAAGACAATGGGAAAGTATCGGGAAGATAATATTTAATGTGACAAAAAGATCTGTGGTTGCCGTAGATTTGCGAAACCATGGCGACAGTCCACACACAAGTACTCATAGATACCTAGACCATGCAGAAGATATTCTGATTTTATTTCAAAGACTAGGCGTTGAACAAGCGAGCCTCATTGGGCACAGCATGGGAGGCAAAGCAGCCATGTGTTTAGCTTTATTGGAGGTAAAGTCAAGACTTCGATTTCTAATCACACTATATAATTATCTCAAACCAGTAAATACTCCAAAATAATTATGATTTTATAGCATGCCATTGGCAAGTTGTTGCTTGCTTATTCGTAAAGTAATATATATGTAGGTATATATAGTATATTAACACTTACAGGATCTTTTTATTTCTAAGATATCTTTATTTTTAGCCAATTAAAATAGCTGGCGTGTTAGTGCTGGATATTTCACCTGTTACACCAACGAAGCACTACAGGGATGAATACCCGAAAATATTAAAAGCTATGAAGGCGGTGGACTTTAAGGGCCCGAAACTCGTTTCGGCCGCTGAAACTGTAGCCATGAGACAGTTGAAAGATTTAGTTTCAGATGATTACCTCCTAAGATGTATTATTTCCAATTTAGGCATAAATAAAAATAGTAATCGTATCGGTTGGAACATAAATATCGATGTGTTATTGAATGATATCGAATATATTGCTGATTTTCCTAAATCATCTGTGAAAGGGAAGAGGTATTATGGACCGACCCTTTTAATCGGTGGTCAACTCTCCGATTTACTGCCGTAAGTTGAAATTCCTTACTTGTACTATTGCATATTTGTAGTGATAATTAGTGAACTGATTTTGAAAATTATTTCACCTACTTTATACTTGAGTGAAGAAAACCACAAAACTTGAAAACATTCAAGACCCTCTATCAGGTTTTACCAACAAGCCGACGTGGTTACCGGAAGGTAGCCGGTGCAGACTCTACCAGACCACCTGCAAATATAATCTAAAAAGTCATCAATGGTGTTATGGTACGATTCCACCAAATAGTGTGCGGCACATTTGTTTGCTCACTTCAGCAGTGCTCACGCCACGTGACCTTAGCAACCGTGCGGCGCGAACGGTGAGCGCTCACGCTTCGCGATTGGACGATCTTTTTTTTTTAATGTGGTAAAATCATCAAATGAGTCATCCCACCCAGGGCAGGGCGGGAGGGACTGTCAGACTTGACTGACTAAAATCTACAGTGTCCTTCAATAGCCCTTTAAGTACCGGGGTCACGGTAATTTGTGAGTCCCGCGACCGCGGCAGGATTTGGTCGTCTACAGGCCCCGTCACTATGCTGACACTCTTTGAGGCGCGCGTGGACCGCGCCGTCGACCCGGGCATGGTCCATGGTCGGACAGCGAGTCGCCCATTACTGGCCGCCCGCATGCCCGCGCCTACGGTGGCCGGAGATCGTCTTGCGACGTCCGTCTTCGTGGGCGTCTACCACTGCGGCTGGGGCTCCACCTTCGCGAGCATAACTGCTTCGTAGAAGGAGGCGACCGCTTCCCACTCCGTCTCACCCCGCAGCATGGCCTCGACCAATGCCGGGCGTGAGAGGTCTCCGCCTATCGCCGTCGTGAGGATACGGCGGTGCTCTGCCAAAGCGGGGCAGTCCTGCACCGTATGCTCCACCGTGTCCTCCGGACGATCCTCGCAGTGGTGACACCCAGGCGTTTCTTCCCTCCTTATCAGACTCAGGTACCTCCCGAAACTTCCGTGTCCAGTGAGGACCAGCGTCATGCGGTAGGTCAGGACGCCGCCGTGACGCCTATTCAGCCACTTCTCAAAGAGGGGGCTTACCGCCGCGATTGCGGCGTGCCCGGCGATTGGATGATCTTAAAGTCGAAGAGTCCAGAGACTTTAGTAGTAGAGTAGTTTCTTATTGAGAATACCATAACAGCACGTTTGCTTAAGTAACCACCAGAGCAAACATTTGTGCCGCTCACTGTGCCGCACAGTGCCGATCACCGGTGGAATCGCATCTCATGTCCGCTTTGCACTCGGAGTTTTTCGACAAAACTTGGAAATGCGTGTCACTGGAGAACTCGTGAAAGGACAGCATATATCAAAGCTCTCAACCACTATACATCTATAGCATCAATCGATAAATTATTCTTGAGAGCTCAGAGCTCATCTTCTGCTTAGCCTTTCCCAACTTTATTGGGGTCGGCTTCCAGTCGAACCAGATGCAGCTAGATATCAGTATTTTACATGGAGCGACTGCCTATCGAACTTCCAGAACCCAGTAACTAGGTAATACGATATATCCCATGGTAAGACTGGTTGTCAGACTTTAGACCTTCTGACTAACAGTAACGACTGTCAAAGATCTACAACTGACAGCCGGGATCAACGGCTTTAAGTGCTTTCCGAGGCACGGAGGAAACTCGCTATGACAGATGGTCACCAATCCACAGACCAACCACGGCAAGTGCGGCTTAACCCGAAAGATCAGCCTGTGCGGCTGTAATTATTAATAAGCCACGAGGTCCTGCTCTTAGCTATTTTTGAAGTGAAAACTTCTTTAGCGGCGTTGAGCACTTTTCTGTAATGGGTATAAAATCTTAAACTCGCGTCAGG
This sequence comes from Agrotis puta, assembly GCA_943136025.2. NCBI lineage: Eukaryota > Metazoa > Arthropoda > Insecta > Lepidoptera > Noctuidae > Agrotis > Agrotis puta. The sequence continues at coordinate 11,182,884 of OW964187.2, forward strand.
ACACGTGACCCTGACCGAAAAAGCGTAGGACGGCGCAGGGCGCTTGCGTGAATGTTCGTGTGACTTTATTACTTTTAAAGAAGTTTGTATGCTGGATACATTCGTTGCTAGGTAACATTGTTTATAAAAGATGTACGTCACATTGGAAAATTATTGAAATAAAAAGTCAACCATTTTTGCGAGTTTTACTAAAATCTGTTCACAAGATATTTCCAACAATTACTATTCAAGTTTTCACTTCTGCCGGCACTCCCAGAGTGCAACCCGTCGTTTTTTTTTTTTTTAATTGCACCTGTACGAAACCAGCGCGGGTCGCTTGTCGCCATACTTGTTGTTGAACTGCATTACGTAGGTCTACCATGTGTTGTGCTTTCACGTAAACTAAGTCCTATACATTTCATTACAGACCCGATGATTTGACAGAGATACGAGCGATGTTTCCGAAGGCTGTTATAACGTACATTTCGGAGGCACGCCACAACGTACATATAGACAACCCCAGAGCATTCCTGGAAATTGCGATCAGTTTCATCAGGACACATCACTACAAGCGAAAATTTAAACCCACGACAGTGACTTAATAAATATATATAAACTCTTTTGCAAAAAAAAAACAGGCACCTAAATAATTTACGTTCTAAGATCGATTTGAGTTAATTAAATTAAATTTATTTCTTGACGTAGTCTGTATACATGTAAATTAATGCGCGTGAAGTGAATTCGGCCAATTAAAAAAAAAAAAAAAAACGATGGATTCTTTAAAACCGATGTACACGTACAAACAATAAGAAGTGGTCGGCAATAAAGAAAAGATTTTTTTTTACTTTTTTTAATTAAATAAAGTTACAAATGTAAAAACCTAATAACTAGTGTGACCTCCTATTGCCAAAAGCACAGCTTGAATCCTTCTAGGCATGCTTTCCACGATGTTATTAATAACTTCCCCACTCTTTTGCAATGACTCTTTTGAGCTCCCTTATGTTTTGTGGAGCAGGTTGCACTGATCTTACCCGTCTCTTTAGAACATCCCAGACATGCTCAATTGGATTGAGGTCAGGACTTCGAGCTGGCCAATCTAAACGACGGATCCCAACTTCTTGCATGTACGCTTCCACGTCGCCAGAACGGTGCGGGCGAGCATTGTCGTCTTTAAAAATGGAATCTACCCCAAGTGCAGTCAATGTGGGTTGTGCATATGGAATTAGGACTTCCATTATGTACCGGTGTGCATTTAATGTTCCATTTTCTATGAAAACTAACTCCGTACGCTCCGACGGCGACGTATTAATTGCTGCCCAAAACATAAGGAGTGATTTCTTCGAAACACACTTCCGCATAGCGTTCCCGTGGTCTTCGCAGCACTCGCCGGCGTCGGTCCTGTCCACACAAAGAGATCCTAGCTTCATCAGAAAACAATACTTTATTCCAGTCCTCCAGAGTCCATGACGCACAGTTCCGAGCAAACTGAAGTCGAGCAACACGGTGCTCACAGAGTAATTTAGGGCCCCGAGCTGGGCGGTAACTCCTGATATTGACAGCCAAAAGCCTCCTTCTGACCGTCCACAAGCTAACTTCTACTCCTATTACTTCTTCAGGTCCACACTTGACGCCTTACGATTCCGCAACGCCTAACTCACCAAAAAGCGGTCATCTCTTAATTCTGTGCATTGTTTTCTTCCTGAACCAGGTCTTCTTTTGACCGAACCGGTCTCTTAATACCGTTGCCAAGTCCTCTGGACAGTTGAATGACTCACATTTAGCCGCTGAGACACGTACGTTTGCGAACAACCTTCTTCAAGTAGGGCTATAATTTTACCGGCCCTTATCGTTTTATCACTCATATAAAAAAGTGGTATTTAAAATAAAAAGAAAGATTAAATTGTTTAATTTGCAGAAAATATCCAAAAAGTTTTAAAATATCGTAAACAGTTAAAAATCGTTTCAGCAATTCGCGCCATTAGTAAAGCAATTTTAGAATAATCCACAATAAATAGAAGTTTCAAATTTAAAATGAATAAAAGAAAAATAATGATTTATTTTTCTTTTATTCATTTTAAATTTGAAACGTAAAGAATCATGCCAGGATGCTTCAAATAACATGCCAATACATCGGCAAATTAATCAAATCTATTTCTTGTTCTTCTTCATTAAAGTAGAGAAAAAAATCTAAAGTGCCCGTTTTTTTTGCAAAAGAGTGTATATCTACTATGTGACCACCATAAGAAAGAAAACTTGAATTCCATCTGTGAACTGTCGTCCGAAAACTACGTTTCGCGAAAAGTATTTTGTATATAATATTTGTATCTTGTTATTTTTATTTCATAATCATTTTACATTCATATCATTACATTTTTAAATATTTTAAATAAAAAAAAGAAAACAATATAAAACATTTAAAAATATAAAAATAGAGGTCCGGTATGGGAGCAGGGTCCAAGCTACCGGTGGTTAGGGCTCCAGAGACAGGAACCTCCTCACAATGCGAGCCGTATCGAGGAGCACTGCCTTCTGAATCAGGCCCTTGATCCAACCACCTAGGGAGAGCCTCAACAAGTGTTCGTCGAGGCTCTTGGCTATCAGGCCATTGGCCGTAACGGCTATCGGCACAATGATAGCCGAGACCACGCAAACATTCGACATTCCACATATCGACAACCTCGCGCGCTAAGTCGAAATATTTGATTTGTTTATCTTTCTCAGCCTTCACGAGGTTCTCGTCATGTGGAATGGTAACATTGATTATCATTACGTGGCGCACTGATCTGTCTATCACTACTATGTCAGAATTATTGGCGACAATAATCCTGTCTGTAATGATAGGCAGATCCCAGTACAGCGTGACATGGTCTTTCTCGAGAACTGGGTCGGGCCCATACTTGTAATACGGTACCTCAGAATCCAGAAGCTTGTATTTCAAAGCAAGTTGCTGATGAATAATCCTGGTCACTAGGTTATGCCTATGCAAGTACTCGCCGTTAACAAGACCAATATTTTTATAATTATTATTCTGAGTGTGTAATATGACGTCACAATATGGCGTCATCACAGTTTGTTTCTTATCGGGGTAGTTTGATATTAAGTTATTATTATATCAGTAATATATAAATGTTAATCTATTACTAACTTTTTCTCGCCTATTGCAAACTTTTAACAGAAAAACAGAAAATAAATGCTCACCAAGTAGGTGAATCTTTAAAGGTATTTTCTATATATATTCATCTGTACGAATCATCGAATTAGGTATATAAAAGTAATTTATCGAATCTATACTTAATATTACTATAAAGCTGAAGAGTTTGTTTGACTGGAACGCGGTAAATCTGAGGAGCTACTTGTTCGAATTGAAAAAATATTTTATACGAATCTTTATATTGAGAGGAACAATATTGAAGACCTGCCTAGAACTTTGATTTACAAAGTAAGAACCATTGCAGAGTTTATAGTTTAATGTACCTACCTGTGTTCCTATTTTTTTCCATTAAATAATCAGTTAAGTGACTTGTCTAAAGTTAAGTGACTTGTCTTCAAATAGTGAAACGGTCAGTCCAACTGTCAACTCGATGCATTCGTCGCGTATCCGAACAATCATCATCAGCCGGAAGCCGTCCACAGTTGAACAATGGACTCTCCCTTGGACCACCTCACCAAACGACAATCCACCACCACATGGCCATCACTTCGTGATTGTAAATACTTTGTGCATACAACCTCCTCGGAGTAGTTTTCTTGTATTCTGTGCATTCATCTGTCATTCCTCTGTGTCATCCAAAATCTTAAATTGACAAACTTTGTGAAATATTTTTTTCGTATTTTAGAAACTTATATTCTGAGCGTACAAAAATTATTGGATCCCATTGTAAAATTGCAATACTTCAAAAACACCTATGCAGTACATTGACTTATTTCAATCATGCAGGGTTAAGACTAATGAAGTCATTCGAACTCTGCGATCAAGATTGTCGATCCAGGTTCGAACTAAATCAGCACTTAATTTAGCTCACAGAATCTACGGTCGTTCCCCAACTCCCGAGAGTGTGCCAATATTTGTGCTCCCAGACTGTCTAGCAACTAAATTCAATTGGGATAGTATGTGTCGGAAGCTCGCAAGTTCTACTAGGAAACCCGTGGTTGCAGTGGACGCTCGTAACCATGGAGACAGCCCTTTTAGTGACAAACACGACTACGAATCATTAGCTGCTGATGTCTCGCAACTAATAACGGAGTTTGCAATTGAAAATAGTATTATCATTGGCCACGGCATCGGAGGCAGGACAGGAATGTTTTTGGCTCTTAATGAGGTTTGAGAATTCATGTATTTATTTTATTTTTCTAGGGTTTCATACCTCAAGAGAAAAAACATAACCCCTAGAGGATCCCTTTATGGTCCGTCTGTCAAGACCCTTTTTCTCTAGAACGCGTGGAGGTATCAAGGTGTAGTTATAAACTAAATAGGTCTGGATCATTGAATCGTCGAATGAATCTTTTATGCTCCGTTTTTGCCGCATATTTTGACGCTCGCACGTTAATCAAAACCTATAGGATACTTTTCGCTGACCGGCAAAAAGTGGCAAGTAAATTATATTTTGGTCACTGGCTAAGGGAAAATTCGCTGCAGCACAGCGCTTTTCTATATCTCTAGAGCTACGCCTGAACCGTAGTACGTAATGAGCATCGTACCTATTCCGCGATCCGCAAACCCTCGTTGATTAATTTTATGCCGACGACTTCGTGATATAAATCTTTTTGTCTTTTTCTGCAGCCGTCCAAAGTAGCAAGTCTAATCGTCATTGATATATCACCTGTATCTACATCAAGTAAGCTATCAGACAGCTTTCCGAATACATTCAATGTACTGATGTCTGTCGACTTCCAAGGACTGGATTTGTATCAATCAAAGATCGAGGCTAGAAAGAAAATTTTGGAAAGTAATTTATTCGATAATGATGCTGAAATACAGCAATTATTATCAAACATTGGAAAATTGTCTGATCAGACATTTGGATGGAAATACAATCTGAAAGCCTTGAAGAATGAATTTACGAATTTAGTCTCATTCCCAGATGTGGAAAGATCAAAATTTACAGCTCCCACGCTATTCCTCGCTGGCAAGCTGTCGTACTATGTTCCGTAAGACCTTTGTTTTATTACTGTGGTGATATGTGCCCCGAGTGCAGCTTGGTTTCGAGGATCAAACCCAAGCCAGTATTCACTTTGTGTAATTTACTAGGCGTAGCTCACCCGCTTCGCTAAGCATGTAATCGGATACAAAAACTTGGAACTTAGGATGTCCCGGCAAGTGTGGATCAAAATGAACTGGGGCATGGGAGAGGTCATTTCTAATCTTTTTACCCATGAGAGACCCACTTTTCGTATTTAAATAGGCAACAATTTCCCGGAAAAAAGGAGATTAGTATAGATTCTAAACTAAGCTCCTTTTTTTCGGGACCATGACATATATGGAATTGTGGACTATGCGATCTTTACCAATGCATACGTCTGCGACCTTAATACAAATAAAATCCATATCAATTCATTTTGCCGAGGAATCCCTTCAACAAATATCAATAGATTCATGATGTCGGGCTGGTTATATGTTACTGTAAAAGTCCGAAATACGGTAAATTTTAAGATTCCCCAGTAAATCTGAAGATTTATATGCATGCAGGCATGAGTTGGTATATGTAAAAAGGTTTGCGATTCGAACTTTTACCACCATTCACTTGGTAAATCTTAGGATTAACATGAAAGACACGGTAAATGTTGAAAAAAACATGACGTGGTTCAGGTACGCGGAGACCCGCTGCGCGGGGCTCCTATTTTCGCGTGTAAGTTTTAGAGGAACCTAACCAAAACCGAACTTCGGGGTGCCACAGACGTGTACTTTCAAAGTCACCGACAACTCTTGGTCACCACGAGGTTCGGTTTGTTTAGGTTCCTGAACCAAGTCCACTTAATTGAAATAAATGATTAAGAATTACTTATTGTTTTATTCCTAACCAACATTTACCAACCATCATTGATAAATCTTAGCATTTCCCAAACTCTGCTGATAAAAGCCTTTTATTTACCAACTCATCTTAGGATTTACTGGGAAATCGTACTTCGGACTTTTCCAGTAAGTCAGTAACATATACATTGATTACACAATAAGTGCTCCACTGTTCCTATAGTAAAATAGCACATGAACACTTGCCTAGACATAGCCCTTGCATGCATAATTAGCTAAAGCATGTTCTGGACGGATGAATTTGATTTGATGAAAGGAATTTATTTTTTAACGTCTCAGCAAAGGTGACCTTACCTAGTTGATACCATTCATCTAGAAGGCAGATGTAATCCAAACTGAACCATAATTTGCGGATGGAAACCAAACTATCTACAATGTCACGTTTGTTTGATTATTATTTATTTAGTGTGTGTCGTGTATCTACTTATAATTATGAGTACTTACACTGAGGAAAGTTGCATGTTCAGTGTGACGGGTAGTAAATTAGAAATGTAGAATCTCCCACTGTACGTTTATAAAAAGTCGGATTTGTTTCAGAACGGAAGACTTAAGGCGAATTCGAGAAATGTTTCCTAACGCAACATTTCTTTATTTCGATGGTGTTGGACATAACGTACAGTTGGAGGAGCCTAGCGGCCTTTTGAGTGCCGTCGTAAGATTTCTCGAGTATAATGCATTGATTCAATCGTAATTATTGGTTTAGCACATAACATGTGACATCTTTTGCAATTTAATGATCATTAAAATATTTGTTACCTATACCTAATAATGTATATTTCGTTTCTTCCGTTTTGGAGAGTTAGCGTCGAATTCAGGAGACGAACTTATGTGCAAAATGTTTTCAACACTCGAAATCGTTATGAAACTCAAATGTATTTGGACTGCTCTCACAAGGCACAGTGATGGCAGGTAGGTTAAGCTTGATATTCCCTATAAGAAATCTCATCGCTGTACTCTACGATGTGCTTTTCGACGCTACGGCTTTGAGATCGTCCAATAGCGCAGTGCGAGCGCTCACTGTTCGCGCCGCATGATTGGATGTCCACTGTCAGTAGCTTGGTGCATAGCGAACATTAGTCCCAGGGTGGGGCGTGAGCACTGTGGCGGAGGCGCGGTCACAAGGCTGTCTTTATAGAGAATAGCACTGCAATAAAGCTGTGACAGAGTGTCGTCAAAGACGGCGAGATGGAGAGATGATTTTTAACATCGTGGATATAGCTAGGATGAGGCTGGCACAGGAACATGAAGTTTAGCACAAAAAAGGCCTTTCAGGCCAGTCAAAATCAACAATAAATTCACAAAGCATAATGTATCTGATTTTTTTAGTATGTTGTACGAACCCATTAGAGCTATGTAATTAATTAGATACCCTTTTGTATGAGAGTTTATGGTTGAGAGTTGCAAACTTAGCGCATATACATTTTAATAGCAACTCATAACCGTAACTTTATTTACCACACGAAATGAAACACATTTCCAGTATCATCGCTTCACATCGCCCGCCGTCGCCGTAGCGTCCCGGTGTGAACTAACCCCAAACAACATAAAATAAAGAGATACAATCATCATGCTTTGCAATTTGCTAGGTACTTTTTGTCTTATTTGCCTTTGGCAAACTCATGATGATGAATATCTTTTCTATCTACTCGTAACATTGGCTTTCTGTTAATCTTTATGTATTAAATGGACGTGTGGTCGATTAACATAGCTCGGCTGCCGAGCTGTGATCAAAATGGATTATTTTACAACACGCTTTCTGTCGGTACGGCATGAATCGACGCGGCATACATCGCTTCGGCACATCTACCGCAACATACTGTAAAAATGAACGAAAACATCGAAAACTTATTAGATTCATTTTTCGCTTGAAAAAGGTGAATAGAAAATAGCCAAAGATTATTCACGAGGACGCAGAACGCGGGCTAGCGCTGGGAAGCGTCAAAATGAATTGTCAAAATGAACTGATGATTGTTACAAACTACTTGCTATGCTTATTTTTTAATCTAAGTTGCTATGTCTGTACAAATTGACAGGACAGGACTATTAAGAACCCGGTGACATGCTTCTTATTTATATTTTTACAAACGTAGCTTCATTTTTGCAACACATAATAAATATGAAATGGTTATTCTGTGCACAATCCGTAAAATCAGACGACAGTCGTGTATTGAGTTGAAAAATGTGATTAAAGTATTACGCTATCAATCAACGGTTGATTTGTCGCATATAATCCATGGACCCAGTCCCACACCTGGCGGAGAAGCAATATATGTGCTCCATGGCTTACTTGGATCTCAAAGAAACTGGAGAAGCATGTGTGTGAAGATTGCAGATCGTATGAATAAGCCTGTGATAGCAGTGGATGCACGTAATCATGGCGACAGCCCGCATAGTGATCAGCACGACTACATTTCGTTAGCTGCTGACGTGTCTCGACTAATTTCAAAACTCTCGACCAAAAAAAATGTTGTTATAGGCCACAGTATGGGAGGCAGGACGGGAATGGTTTTAGCATTGACAGAGGTTCGATCATGCCTCGACAATTTATAGCACCTACTTTAGTGTCCATTTTATGAAGACCTTCGATCTTCGTAAAATCTTGAATGTGACTGCAGTTCAGAAACAGCCACTTAGCAATATTCCCAATGATTCACTTCGTGAATTAATAATAGACGAATAGCCAAAGACGTTGCGAGGTGAATCTTTAAGAATATTGCTTAAAGTATAACCTCTTTTAGTTTTCTCTGACTATGCATACTATAATTCCTATAATTCCGGGAGGCATAGCGAGAGGATATCCAGCTAGTTGTCCCTCAAAATCAAAACGTAATGATCCACAGGATCTACGTCATATTCCTTAGTTTTTTTTTTCTTTATTTGCAGCCAGCTAAAGTGGCGAGATTAATTGTGGTAGATATATCACCAGTCATCAGTCAAGGCGGTCGACTGCTTGACTTCTTCCCAAGGGTCATCAGTGCCATGGATAGTGTCGACTTTACTGGGGCGGATTCATTACAAAAAGCACGGAACGTAGCTAAAAGCAAACTAGCAGGATTATTCGATAGTGAAGAGAGCATGTTTTTCATTTTGATGAATATTGGAAATCTGTCTGATAAATCTTTTGGATGGAAGTGCAATGTTAAAGCCTTGGCGAAGCATTTTCCTAATATCGCCGGATTTCCCGATATGTCTGGAAAAACTTACGATGGGCCCACATTATTCATCGGCGGCAAAATATCTGACTATATACAGTAAGATTAAATTGAATATAGTTACCCAAATGTCCTTTCTTTATTGATTACTCATACCCAAATGTCCTTTCTTTGGTATTGTTCGTCCTGTCGTTGAGCTCCTTGAGTTATGAGTCGAGAAACACGATAACCGATAAATCCTTCAAGCAATAACTGAACAGATCCACTCCATCTGCGTGGTTCTTTCCTCAAAAGATCATCTCAGACCCTCCTCCTCTTCCTCCATGATCCTCGTATAACCTGAGAGTAAATTTTGATTTTAAAAGAGACTGGTGACCTCTGAGTGTTCGGCTATTTCTTCTCAGAGGAGTCAGGTGCGAAACATCGGCCTCATCTTTTTTTCTTTTTTTATCGTGGTAAAATCATCAAATGAGTCCTCCCACCCAGGGCAGAGCGGGAGGGACTGTCAGACTCGTACTGACTAAAATCCAGGGTGTCCTTCAATAGCCCTTTACGTTCCGGGGTCACGGTAATTCGTACAGTCCCGCGATCAGTACAGTCCCGCGACCACCAGCCTCATCTAGCTTCTGTTTGTCGCGTGTAAAAGTGTTTTTATAACTTTTTTTACCTATACTGGTTATCTAATTACAATTTCTGTGACCTCAACGATCTGCTTTATTTCAGTCCCGGCGACATCACAGGGATCAAGAAGTTATTTCCTAAAGTTGAATTGGTGTATGTAGAAGGTGCCGGGCATAATGTACATGCTGAGAAACCAAATGCCTTCTTCAACGAGGTCGTCCGGTTTTTATCCTGAAACACAAAGAATATAACTTAAATTATAAGACGAAAATACGCGTGTTTATCGTTTGCATGACGTGCTTTTACCATGCACACTACTATCTGTCCCAACTTTTAAGATAAATGTATCTGCAATCAAAATAATAATAAATTATGTGCGTTAAATAATAATAACTTGTTTTTAATGCTCCATATTAGGAAAGTCTCTTTATCGTTGATATGTTTACGAAGATTTAAACTCAAACAAACAAAATATCAACACTAGGTAACACCCAGACCCCGAACAACTACTTGTCAACTTGTCATCATGCAAATTCGTTCGATACGTGCATCAAGAATTAGGAACGCTGTAATTCTTTTCTTGTAACTTTTTTCTTCTTTTTTAAAACATTGTCCCATCCTAGGAAGCTGGAGCCCTGACCGCCGGTAGCTTGGACCCTGTTCCCGATACCGATGGGCCACTATTGTTTATATTTTTAAATGTTTTTTTTTTGTCTTTGTAAAAATATTTAAAAATATACTTAAAAAGAGAAAGTAATTAATAACGAAAAAAAAAAGTAGGGAAAATTTAATAAAGGATATAATTACTAATTATTATATTATGCTTTATATTTTAAATGTTTTTGAAGAAAAAACTTCTTTAGCGGCGTTGTGCACTTTTATTGGTAAAAAATGTTAAACTCGCGTCAGGACACGTGACCTGACGAAAATTCGTAAGACGGCGCAGGGCGCTTGCGCGAATGTTCGTGTGTGTTTATTACTATTGAAGTTTTCACTTCTGCCGGCACTCCCAGAGTGCAACCCGTCGTTTTTTTTTTTGAATTGAAAAGTTCTTTAGCGGCGTTGTGCACTTTTTTGGAATAGGTAAAAAATGTTAAACTCGCATCAGGACACGTGACCTGATCGAAAATTCGTAAGACGGTGCAAGGCGCTTGCGCGAATGTTCGTGTGTGTTTATTACTATTCAAGTTTTCACTTCTGCCGGCACTCCCAGAGTGCAACCCGTCGTTTTTTTTTACGTTTGTGTAAAAAGATTTAAAAATATCTTATATAATAAAAATGAATCGCTAAGTGTGTTGGTAAGCGCATAACTCAACAACGCCTTTTTTTTCGTGGTAAAATCATCAAATGAGTCCTCCCACCCAGGGCAGGGCGGGAGGGACTGTCAGACTTGTACTGACTAAAAAGACGGTGTCCTTCACTAGCCCTTTACGTACCGGGGTCATGGTAATGGGTAATTCCCGCGACCCCGGCTTTGGCCCTCTACAGGCCCCGTCACTATGCTGACACTCCTTGAGGCGCGCGTGGAACACAACGCGCCGTCGACCCGGGCATGGTCCATGGTGGGTCAGCGAGTCGCCCATTTCTCGCCGCCCGCATGCCCGCGCCTACGGTGGCCGGAGATCGTCTTGCGACGTCCGACGCCGTGGCGTCTACCACTGCGGCTGGGGTGGAGGGAGGTAGCTGTTCTCTCCCTCACGCGGCCCGCCTCCTCCTTCGCGAGCATGACTGCTTCGCACTTCCCATTCCGTCTCGCCCCGCAGCATGGCCTCGACCAAAGCCGGGCGCGAGAGGTCTCCGCCTTTCGCCGTCATGAGGACACGGCGGTGCTCTGCCCAAGCGGGGCAGTCCTGCACCGTATGCTCCACCGTGTCCTCCGGACGATCCTCGCAGTAGTGACACCCAGGCGTTTCTTCCCTCCCTATCAGACACAGGAACCTCCCGAAACTTCCGTGTCCGGTGAGGACCTGCGTCATGCGGTAGGTCAGGACGCCGTGACGCCTATCCAGCCACTCCTCAAAGAGGGGTCTTAACGCCGCGATTGCGGCGTGCCTGAACTCAACAACGCCTGGACCAATTTGGCCAATTCTTTTTTTGTTGTCTTCGTCATTGTGAGGAGAAGGTTCTTTTGAAAAAAATGAAAATTAGGGTAGTGTAGGGTAGAATAGGTTTATTTTAGAAACAAGCGATAAAGGAACTTCACGCGGGCGAAGCCGCGGGGTTACAGCTAGTATAAAATAAATGTATAAAATGAATAAAGAATTGAAGTATTTTTTACGCTTCCTAAAAGCGTGGAATTTTTAGTAAAAATATTCTTTCATTTTCCATTGTAGTGTGCAGTTCACCTAACCTTGTATGTATTTGTATTATAACTGGACACACTGAGGCTGCGGTTCCACTGAGGTGGAGTGGAGCGGTGCGGAGCAGAGCTGAGCCGTGAAAAGAGGTATATGTTTCCACTGAAGCGGAGCAGGGTAGAGCGGAGCTGCTTTGCCTATTCTATTGCTAACTAAAATGAGTGAGCCACCCGCTCCGCACTGCCCCTCTCCGCTTTACGTCGTTCCTATATTTGAAACAATGCCGTTCTTCTCCGCCAATGCTGTTTCCTTTGAAGCGGAGCGGAGAAGAGATGTGGATTTCAATCCTTGTGATTGTTGAATCGCGACTCAGCTCGTCTCCGCTTTGCCCCGCCCCGCCTCAGTGGGACCGCAGCCTTAGGCTGCGGTTCCAAATTCACTAATCACATGGCTTGAGTGGAGAAGAGATGTGGATTTCAAGCCGTGTGATTGGTGAATTTCACTCCGCTCTGCTCCGCTTCGCCTCAATGAATATCTCTTATTCTTGTCATACGAATCATCGAACTAAACAGTTCTCTTTTATTTCAACATCATCACTATAATACATGGCGACCCCGCCAGGACTCGAACCTGGAATCTTCTGATACGTAGATTTGTCTATATCATTGGAAAGAGATAAATGGTCCTACAATTGTTTTATTATTTATTTATTTAAGGTCGCTTTTCAACATTTAAGGTCATTAGCGACCACAGTTAACAATATATAAATTTACGTACATACACTAGGGTACAGTACATAAGCTTAAACAAAGAGGGGCCCAACCAAACGCTAATCCCCGAAAACGACCAACACACAATGCCATCGACCACACAGCCTATAGACACCTAATACACGATAAAACGCACGAAAACTATTCTGCCAACTTGCTGAGGTATGACGTCAGCGAGGGGGACGGGGTACTGCGTCCTGATTGGTCAATTCAAGGTCAGTGCATGTCACTAGGGATGGGACGGTTTTAAATCAAACAAGAAAGTATCGACATTTTTAAATTGTATTTATTAAAATATGTTTTTACATACTTGCATTCAATTACCTTCTTTTATTGTAATTACGATTGAATCATGTAGGTAAAATATAAAAATGAATAAAAACAATGTTTTAAAATTTCCGTAATCATTATAAGCTATGTTCGAAGTCTTTGGTGAGGCCTATCAAATTGAATGCAGCGCGATGTTATAGAGTTAGCCCAAAAACATGCAGCAAAACGGATCTCTTCGCCGCTACCGACAATGCGGTGGAGATGACGGGGTTTTGGGCCAATAAAATATAAATACCGTCGCGGCAGCGACACGAAAAAGAAAAAGAAGAAAGGTTCCGAAACTATATTTTTATCTTTGGAGATAGAAAAAAAAAGTTCAATAATTAAACTCACCAAAAGCGGCAAATACTTAGTTGGTACTGCTCAACTTAGTAGACATCGACGGTTTTTCATAAGAATAAAACAATGTTCGCTAAAATGACGTGAACATATTACACTTTAAATAGATGGGATCCAGTTCTCTCGCTTGGTTGCAATTATCCATTTATTTTTTAAATCAAGATCGTGTGGGTATCTAAAATTTATAAATTAAAGTTTCACAGTTTATCAGATGTAGATCTGTTGTAATTTTTAATTATTGAAAAAATATTTTTTGTATAAATTAATAGTTATAGGTTTTTGTTTTGCTTTATCGACAACAGAAGTGGTTGTACGATTTGGAACATCACTAATATGTGTACTTAAAATCGACGAAAAGAGATGGCGAAAAAAATACTTGCAAAAGAAAGGGACGGAATCATAAAGACGCCAAGTATGACCAGTATAAGATGAACCCCGATAAATATTGTCAGAAATTTAATCTAATTTAGATTATGGAACTATTAAGTTACCGATGAAATGTGATACCGTCTTTCAGGAAATTTGAAGTCCGGCTTTTTTATCACACAAACGTATTGTATACGGGAACATATTATGTCTATTTTCTCGATTTTTTTAAGGAGTAATGCGGAAGTGTTTACGGCTCACAGGAGTGGTCGAAACTAATACGAGCTTAGTGAGTGACGACGGTTATAAGACATTTTTGCCTAATGTGTTGACAGACATCGGTCGCCTGTTATTAGGAGTCTATAGGCTGTGTGGTCGATGCACAATGCAGTACAACCCAGAGAATGCAACCCAACATTATGTAGCTTAAGGGTCAATACCCACTGAAAGAGCAGCGGCCGGCAGCGTCTTTTTGAGGCAAAATATTACAAACTATTTTGAATCTTATCTACGTGATTAAAAAGTTCATAGTCATTTGAAGGCAAAGGAGATGTAGCGTGGCGTCGCGAGGCTGCACGAGCCTTCTACTGACTAGTCAAAAGAGGCGCCACGTGGTTGATCGCGGCGCAGCTAGCTGACGTGCGGCCGACCGCGGTGCAGCTGACAGACTCGCGGCTGCGCGCGAGCGACCATTTATTGCCACACAACTTTCCTTGATTGAAGTAGATCGCACACTAGTTTTCAAAGCTACCATGCGGAGGCTCATTGCGGCGCCTCGGGTAGCCGCGCTGCCTCTCGCGGCGCAGCACTGCCCCGCGCGGCGCCACACTGCCCCTTGCGGCGCCGCGCTCAGTCAGTTGCTCTTACGGCCGCTGCGCGCTGCTGCTCTTTTAGTGGGGATTGACCCTAATATTATTAAGCCACACATTTCAGACACCACCCTCCAATCTACACCAAACTATACATATTAATCATCCTTAGAAACATCAACACCCGACTACATCCCTCTTTACTTAAGCAATCTTTTATGCTACAATTGTTTTTCTTTATAGAGAGTATGACAATTTTAAGCAAATAATGCGCGGTCCATGCTCTTTTTCTATGGTCTACTGCATCAGTTATGTTCATTCGGTCATTCACGTAATGCAGTCGCAGCTGTCAAATCAACAATCGAGCTGTCATGAATCAATGAAGCTGTCATCAAAAAAATGTAACTCAAGAGTACGCAATGTCAAGCAAATAACCTTCAAAATTATTATTATCATTTAACAAAATACACCAAATTAAAAATGTTATTTAGCGTAGTAACGTTCAGAAATGTATTCAATAGCTTGAACTCGTGCCCCAAATTTCTCCCCGGTGTTACACAAACTGTCCACAGATTACTGGCGTCTACGTCAGAAAATGCAGAAACTGTGGACTTGGCCTACGCTTCTTACGAAAGTACAACTGATTCAAATAGTACAGAACGGCCACCTCTAGTCATATTACACGGTTTATTAGGATCTAAAAACAACTGGAACAGTATGAGCAAAGCTATCCATAGGACCACTGGTAGGAAAGTTATAAGTGTAGACGCTCGAAACCACGGGGACAGCAGACATGCCTCGCAGCACACGTACGTGCATATGGCGCACGACGTCATGAAGTTACTGAAGAAGCTGGAGTTGTCAAAGGTTTCTATCTTGGGCCACAGTATGGGCGGACGCACAGCCATGGTGCTGTCACTGCTCTGTGTAAGTTGTACGTAGTTTGTTCATCCTTGTAATTACCATGACCTGTTAAAATTACATTTAATCATATAGTTTTATAATGATGGCATATTTTGTATAAAATAAATGATAGTGTTTGAGTTATTAATTACTTCTTTATAAATAATTTCAGTCTGACATGGTATCCAGTCTTATTGTGGTTGATATTTCTCCTGTGAAGACAAGTCCTCAAATCTTCTCTATGGCCAGTTTATTTGATGCTATGTCTGCAGTGGCAATCAGGCCAGGAATTGCTATGTCCAAAGCTCGGAAATTGGCTGATGAGCAGCTGAAAGGAATAACTCCTGATATCAACCTTAGGAATTTCTTAATAACTAATTTAGTACAAACAAATACTGGTTCATATACTTGGAGGGTGAACATCGCAGCATTAAGGGATAACTTCCATGCACATATATCAAATTTCCCCACAAATCTAAAAGGACTTCAATATTGTGGACCTACACTGTTTATAGGAGGATCTCTATCTGATTACATAAGGTATGATGTACTATGTATGAGATTCTTGTGCTCATAGTTAACTGCCTCTGCCAAAAGTTGCCGTGGATCTTTACCTATCCTCTCGTGGATGTTGTAAAATATACTGGTTCTGATGGGGCTTTAAACATTTATTAATTAAATAAGTCCAAGTTTATTCACTATGTTTTCACTCACCAATGACCAGTGATGTTCTAGATAAACTTAGGAAGTACATATGCATTTAAAATGGGGCATTGGTACTAGACTAGGTTTGAACTTACAACTGAGGCATATCCAGAACAACCTGGGCAGGTAAAGTTTACAAAAGAGTTGCCATCATGCAACAAGTTATGTTATGTCCAATATTAAATAATAATAAAAAATAAGAAACTGATTGTTAATTATAAAATTTAAATGTTATTTTCTTATCTTTTTACAGCAAAACTGACCTGAAAGAAATCCAGGAATACTTCCCCCTCGCAGAGCTGACTTTTATAGATGGAGCTGGTCACTGGGTACATAGTCAAAAGCCAGAAAAATTCCTAGAAACAGTTTGTAATTTTCTGAAAGATAAATAAGAAATTCACTCTAATATAAATTATTGCGATTCTCATTACCTGGATTAGTCATCAACTTTTGAGTAGTTAAATAATTGTTATTAGTTATTTATTGTTACATCCATAGCGGGTGAATAAAATGTGATATGCCATGAGAATATGATTTTTGCATTTAATTTTGACCACTAGGCATGCCTAGTAACCACATCCTCACGCCAACAATGTGGTAACGTATCTAACTATTGCCACATTAAAAAAGATAGTTAGTCGTGATATAGATAAGCAAAGGACTATCAATAATTAACTATGAATATATGACATCATGCCTATATTCCCGGAAAGTGTGTCGTCGGCCGATCGTGGAATTAGCCAAATTGTGATATGTCTAGGCATTATCGTGATACGCCGGCACTTCATAATGCGCGCAGTAAGGGTCATAGCACACCTTTTAGACTTTCAACTCAAAAAAGGGAGTCACCGTATCGCTTTTCGCCGCGCCGTCAACAGGCGTCAACCTAACGTAAGCGCATAACCAAAGCAGGTCACCAGAGTAGGCCCTCTGGTGGACAAGTGGCTTACGCTCAGAAGCGATTTTATTTTACGCTACGCTAACGCTTTGTCACTTTCCTTGGTCGAAGCGTTAGTACGCCCACGGAGCGTAATTGCTTGTCAAAAAGTGGCACTTGGCTATACTAAGCGAACGATAATTTTCATTGAGCGAATAAGTTACGTTAAAATGAAAGTCCACTTGTCTACCAATCTATAATTTGTAACGACTAGATCACGTGAGATATCGTTCGAAAAATGATTTCCATACATTTGTTTGAGCGTTTTCGTTAATCGTTAGCCACTTATCTAGGCCCTCAGCTCCGATACGCCGGACTCAACTACGAGTACAAGGCGATGCCGTGCTCACGGCTCGCCGAATGCGGGTCGACCTCGCTGACACTAGTACATCGCGGTGACGACCTGCAGTGATATTCCCTGTGCCGCAGGAGCACTTTAAGGTTTGCCTTTAATGGATTTTTTTAACTTTATATTGTAGGTCATAAAGTTGAAAATCTATTATAGGTTTATAAATATAATATATGGAGCAAATATCTGTATGATCTACAAGTAGTTATTCCGGGTCTGAGCGTTTGTGTATGTGAGTAGTGTGGGGCAACGTTATTATAAAAATATATATATACAACATTATTTTTTGTTTATGCGAAACCCGATACACCTATCTAGTATTTTTGTGTAAAGAATCTATGTACAAAATTTTGAAACCGTATCATAAAAAATCACAAAGTTATAAGTTTGTATATTACCTGGTTGTCCGTTCAAAAACATGCTCATTACGCGGTACACCCGCGTAAACCGCGTCTCCTGTGTTAATACACTCGTGATAATAGCTTGGCAATAGGTACCTAGCCGTATGGTGATTGTATTGTAATTAACTGGTAATAAAATTTAATTAAAATATTTTTGAAAAAAAATATAACATGATGTAAAAATTATTGGAATCGAATCAGTTACTGATTCTGAACAAACTATATTCAGGTTTCGCATATACTAAAAATAATGTTGTATATATATATAAATGGAAAAACCTAATTGTGCTAATATTAACAATACTTATTATTTGATCACAAGTCTTGTGACCTAGGCAGACTCCTAATGCTGAACAGTTGAGCTAGAAACTAATGTCCGACCGAAGGTTCGGTTTCGGTTTCGTCCGAGTTTCGGCCAAAAATCAAGTTTCGGCGGCAGTATCGGTTTCGGCCAAGATTGGCCGAAACTTTTGCCGAAACCGAAACTGATTTCGGAAGTTGTCGTGCACGCTCGCTTAACTTCGTTTCTCGCGGCAACGCTTTGGCGGACGCTCGCGCTCGCGGCCCTGTTCGGGAATTGTCGTGCGCCGTTCGGATGTCTCCGATAAACATATTGCTATGAGAACTTAATATGAAAAAAAAAATGTTATGTTTTAATATTTTTTATATTATATCTATTAAATAATAGATTACAACAAACTTACTGTGTTTCCATTTCATGTCCTAGCTAATGCAGAATAATGGGTAAAATGCACCATATTTCAGTATTTTAAGGAATTCTATACTTGACCACGTGAGTTTCGGTTTCGGACGAAACTGAAGCCACGGCCGAATATTCGGTTTCAGTTTCGGTTACGGCCGGAAAACTCGTTTCGTTCGGACCTTACTAGAAACCAAACGAAATAAGGCAATGAAACCTTTTTTTATATAAAATACACTCAGGGGCACATTTAACCGTCCACTCATTCGAAATTGCATATCGTTTAAATTGGACGTCAGAGCAATGGAAAGAAGTTCTCTTATCTGATGAATCAAGAATCACTTTACGAGGTCCTGATGGACGTCAGCGGGTGTATAGACGCCGTGGTGAAAGGTATGCTAAATGTGCTGTGGTGAAACAGTGAGCTACGAGGGAGGCTCGATTATGGTGTGGGGTAGCATTTGTTACGAGGCCGGTACAGAGTTGGTGGTCTTCCATAGAGGCAGCGTTAATGCTCACAGGTAAGTGACAGAAGTCCCAGCACCACATGTGATGCCATTTGCTCCATTCATTGGCGATAATTTTGTTTTAATGCACGACAACCCTCATGCACACACCGCGAGAATTGTCACAGAGTACTTGGACGCCATCAATATTCTGAGATTACCACGACCAGTTCGGAGTCCTGACCTGAACCCGATAGAGCAAGTATGGGACAACCTAAAAAGACGAATTCGGAGTAGAACACCAGCTCCTACGAACATCAGTGAACTGAAAACTGCAGCGGTTGAAGATTGGAGGAACATTCCACAAAGCGACATCCAAGACATAATGGATGGGCTTACAAATCGATTACAAGAGGCGATTAGGGCCAGAGGAGGAAATACACGTTATTAATGCGATAATTTAGAGCATACTTTTTTTTAAATTAACATTTTGCAAAATGTTGGTTTTGGTCAGAAAACTCCATATTCGCATTTTGATTTTTTTTTATGTTGATTAAACCATTTCGCAACTTACACATGTTTTAAATGTGTTCTCAAAGACTCACCCAAAGTAATGTTATAACAAAATTTGTTAAAATCCGATTCAATTTTATTTGACAGGCCTGTTGGTCTAGTGGTTAGTGACCCTAACTGCTATACCGGAGGTCGTGGGTTCGATTCCCACCCAGGACAAATGCTTGTGTGATGAGCACGATCATTTGTTCTGTGTCTGGGTGTAATTTATCTATAATATGTATGTATTTAGAAATATATAAGTATGTTTATCAGTTGTCTAGTACCCATAACACAAGCTCTGCTTAGCTTGGGACTAGATAGCGTTGTGTGATAGTTGTGGAATATTTGTGGAATATTTATTTATTTATTTATTCAATTTTGAAATAATCGACAAAATGTAGGTGGCCGGTTTAATGTGCCTCTGAGTGTATATATATTCTCCTATGTTATATGACCAATGTCTCCTATGTTATATGTATATAATTATGTTCAATATCGGATATGTTCTCCCGCCTTGGGTGAAGCGGAAGGTTAGTCTGTGCCGAAGACACTGTCAGAATATTACTGATGGCGGCTCCACATTAGTACTGTGGAGCCGCGTGAACGTAAATGTGGATTGTTTTCGCGGGGTTCACGCGTTTTCACGCCTGTTTCCCGATCAGTGTCACAGTTTCAGCAAACACAGTCATTGCAGCAGCAGCTTTTACGTCCATTTCGCGGCAGGTTTCACGAACGATTGACAGCATCCCGTGAAAGTGGAGGGCACTAATGTGGAGCCGCCATGACTACCCTACGTGGTACCTAAAAAGTATGTTCGGTTACCCCAAAAAGGTATTAACGCCAGCACATTAACCTATCCCAATCTGTTAAATTTTCCCAATCGAACATATACCTAGTTCTTCTTTTGTGATAAAATTGAAAATTTATTAAGGAAAATTGACAGATCCTGATTGGTTGATGTGCTGGCGTCTGTACGTTCAAATGAAAATAGGTAAATAGGTTATTTCACATGAACATTAATAGGTAGATCCAGTGATCCAGTAGCTGGATCCAGGCACTGGAATACTATAATCATTTCAGTCCAGTAGGTGCAGCGTGCAACAGCGCGGTAATCATCGTGCTAATACATCAGAACAAAATACGTATATTCCTATTTTCTAATCCAGTTTCACTTGATTCTAGCGCTTGATTGGCACTGGATTAACGTAATCACTGTTAAATTCAATACTTACAGCGTACAATAATCCAACGCTGGATCGGAATTTCGGAATAGAGCACATTATTTTTCGAAAATTGCTGGATAAATTACCTTATACGAAAGCGTTGTAGATTAAAAAATAACCTAAGGTGAAAAAACTCGCGGGCATGGGGGCGGCGAGTAATGGGCGACTCGCTGTCCGACCATGGACCATGCCCGAGTCGACGGCGCGTTGTGTTCCACGCGCGCCTCAAGGAGTGTCAGCATAGTGATGGGGGCCTGTAGAGGGCCAAAGCCTGCCGGGGTCGCGGGACTCGCAAATTACCGTAACCCCGGTACGTAAAGGGCTATTGAAGGACACCGTGGATTTTAGTCAGTACAAGTCTGACAGCCCCTCCCGCCCTGCCCTGGGTGTGAGGACTCATTTGATGATTTTACCACGCTAAAAAAAAGGGGAAAAAACCGATAGTTTGGTCATATGTTGTGGGGATTAGTGAAACGCTACTATTAAAAGGCAGATGTGAGTAAATCGATCATCAACGAGATATTCGCAACCCGGTGCTTGTATGCAGTTAGGGCATCACGTCTCAGGGGGCTTGATAAACTGGACCGAAACTATAATTTGCCAGGGCCCATGGGTTTTGGAGTACAACCCCCCCCCCCCCTCCCCGGTCTCTGACACGTTTAAAGAAAACAAATCTATCTGAGGAAGAATGCTTCACTTCACTCGCTATTCCATTATAGGCTGAGATATGACGAGGCCCCCTTAGAGGGCCAAAGCCTGCTGGGGTCGCGGGAGTAACGAGCTCCCGTGACTCCGGAACGTTAAGGGCTATTGAAGGACACCGTGGATTTTAGTCAGTAGGTACAAGTCTGACAGTCCCTCCTGCCCAGCCCTGGGTTCCCACTCACGGGACTCATTTGATGAATTTCCCAAGCTAAAAAAAAAACAGGCTGAGTTAGCTCTGTATAAATTCACAAACATAACACCTTCCTTTTCAACAATGAATACTTAAAAAGAAAATTAAAGGCAGTAACGAAACTTAGTTTACCGTAGATAGGGGGCTCCATTAGCTCAGATTGCTTATGGATTTATTTTGCCGGATTAAGACTACTTGATGCCCTGCATCAAGTTTTATTAATCCGGAACTGCTTGTATTGTATGAATGTGGAAGACGCGAAAAGGGTATCTATAGAATCTTAGCAGGTCTGGGGTCGCAGCAATCTCATGAGGTTTCCGCGGCCCCGGAACGCAAAGAGCGACTGAAAGAATGAGATGGTTTCTTTCAAGTCATTGAGTCTGACAGTACCTTATTCCTAACCCAGAGTGAGACTGCAAAAGGATTTGATTTTATTCACGACAAAAAAACGTAGCGGGTGGCGTTCTGCAGTTTCTGCCTACCCCCATGGGAAAAATGCTTGAGAGTTTAGATAGTTGCAAAGACTTGAATGTTTTTCACAGTCTTCTACAATGGTCTTCTATCAATCTTACTACGAATGTACTAAACTACTAAAATTAAGTATAACTGCGAAAGTTTGTGATCGAGTATTTTTGTCACTCTTTGATCAAAAAAATACCGAACGTTTTTGGATTAAATTTGGTACACAGACAGTTTATAACCTGTATTATAACACATACTTAGTATGATGAACCGATTTTATGTCCCCTTTTTTTTGTTAAATTTATCCAATGAGTCCTCCCAGTGGCTCCCACACACGGCAAGACGGGAGAGACTCAGACTTGTGCGGACTAAAATCCACGGTGTCTTCAATAGCCCTATAAGTTCCGGGGCACGGTTACTTGATAAGTCAGTCCCGCGACATGGGATAATTTCCGAGGTGTAGCGAGCGAAGCCGCCGTTGATAACAGTAAGTTATTACTGAACCTAAAATTTTAGGACAACGAGAATAAAGTTCTCTAAGGACAGTTTAGGTACCTAGTTGCCATTCATTTTTTGATTACTTACTATCATGGGCATTATGTTTCCTGCGTTACATTTATAGCTTACCACAAAACATTGATAGTATGTATTTCTCACCGTATTTTATCAGTTCCCGTGTGGTTTTGCACTCAGAATATTGCACCCCATACTATTTCAGGGCATGGTATAAATTGACGTGGTTTCTTGAAACAAATCATTCCACTTCACAGTTTCTGTGAAGTGAGTTTTATTTTAGTATAACTTTGTTTAATAGTTAATTTAACCCAAAATGGCTACTTCTGAAGAAATCATAGAACATTTCAAGTTGCTGTTCGATCGGCCAAACGAACCGTTGATCACTCCGAAGGGCGATCAACGGGCGGTCTTTCAGCTCTCAGAAAAACTTGTGGTAAGTTATTTATTTGTATAAAATTGTCCCTTCAGACGCTATCATTCAACTAATACCTACCTGTCGGATTCAAACCACTGTTCCATCAACTGCGATTGGTGCGTTGGGGCCCGGGAGATACGAATACGGTCGCGCGCCTGCGGCCCCCCGTCTATGATCATTTGGGTCCCTACATAATCAGACTGGCCTGCGGGTCCCTATATGGAGCACGTAAAATATTTAGCTAGTATAAACTGTGTTTATTTTTGTCATAGCCCCCGGAATACGCAAACAATGGTGTCGAATTAAACGACCGTTTCGGTGAAGATGCCACTGAGAAAATTCCGCTTAAGACCTTAAACTCGTACCCTACCTTCACCAAAGCGTCGCAGCTGCCTACCGATGCGGACTTCTCACTGTTTCTGCCGAAACACCAGGAAATGGCAACCGAAGTCATTGACGCACTTTTAGGTGAGTCAAGAGTTGACACTACATGAACAACAAAACTATCAGATGATTTCATGTTGTTGAAAGTGAAGAATGGAGCTGATTTATTACTTGTATTTATACATACATACCTACACTATACACTTTCGTACTTAGTTTCACAAAATGAAACATAAAATTACAATGAAAACATTTATTAACATTTAGAAGCTTACACAATATATTTGTTTCTTTTTGTAGATGTACCTGAGAATCAGCTGCAAGACTTTCTGTCAACATGTGTGTTTGCACGAGCAAATCTCAACCCTCAGCTCTTTAACTACTGTTACTCAGTAGCTCTGATGCATCGGTAAGTTGACATGAACACTATTATAATTTAATTATAATAAATATGCAGAATACATAAAAGCATTTGCCTAATAGTCTTTATTTTTCTAAAAATATTATCATATTAGTTGTTTACATTTGCAAGTAAAGCTGGTTAGTTACTATTTCTTTTGATTATTACAATAAAAGTACCTTAATTGATCTCTTTGAATTATTTACTTTTAAACTAAAACCAAACATTTCTTTTCAGTGAGGACACCAAGAAAGTACCCATTCAGAACTTTGCAGAGACTTTCCCTTCAAAGTTCATGGACTCCCAGGTGTTCCAGAGAGCCCGTGAGGTGACGGCTGTGATCCCTCAGACTGTGCCAGTAAGTAACATTACTTATCTTTGCCTCCACAGCAGTTATCACATTTTTTGTCTGTGTCTGAGCACAATACAGGTTTATAGTTGGGTGTCCAAGGTCCAAGACTATCATTAGAATAGAAATCCATTGGATATGTCCCATCATCTTTCAACCATTTGCTATTACCTAATGATACAGAAAACTCATATGGGGTCAGCAATGGCTTTGGAAAAGCTGTTCCCCAGTCAATGGACAGTCTTGGACAAGCCACCTGAACAAAGGCATCAAGGCCAAATAATGCTAACTTACTAGGGAAAATCTCTGATAGAAGTATCTTTACAAATGTTTTGTCAGAGTTGCTGACTTGCTTTTCTAAATTGCTTAAAACTTTAGTACTACCTTGTCTCCCTAATGTTCCAAGAATAAGACCAAAACTGTCAGCACTTTCAGCAGTTTTAATCTGTTTTTGTCTATTAGACTGCATTACTGTATGCTCATACAGCTCTGAAGTAAATTTCTTCTCATAAGGGTCATATTTATAAGCTGCAATTTTTGGATTAGCTATCATGACAGATTCCAGATGAAATCTGCCATCTCCTAGATATATGACTACATCAGAGTTTAACTTAGGAGATGTACAACCAAGGATTTCTCCAGGTGATAAGGGTTTACATTGTGGCACAGTTACTGTATATTCTTCACTTCTTAAAATCTTGGCAACAGAATGCAAGGTTGTAACAAATTGAATTGTACTAACTAAAGCTAAGTGAGTTTGTTTAGGAAAGTTCAGTTTGACAGTTTCCACAAAATGTGAAAGGTCAATCTTTATATCAACAAATATATAAAGTACCTTAATGTCACATGTTTGGTCAATGGGTATGAGGCAGGAGTGCCCATAATGTACCAGTAGGTCGACTCCAAGTGCGATCGCGGTGAAATCGTCGATACAGCATGCACCATAAGTCACATCACCCATAATAACAGTATCAGCTTCAGTAAATGTCTCTATTATATCACACAACGTTGTTGCAAACATTGTTAGACCTGTAACGAAATATTTACAGATATAAAATTTGTGCTTATATATAAAAACAGCAAAAAGATAGAATATAAATTATATATGAAATACCTTCAGGTAATTGAAGAGCCACTCGTTTTGAACCCAAAGACCTTATTCTCCATATAGTCTTGTGTATTTCAAAATTGTAATTTTGTGGTAAAGCTTCACATGCTCTATTAACAAGAGGATCATTTAATAATTCAGTTGGAATTTTGTTCACAGCGCGTATGTTTGGTTTGAAAGTCTTCCTTTGACCTTCTGGTTTCGCGCGTACTACGACTACGCCAGGGTTTAAACCAAAATCTTCCATTCTAGGAACACTATAACATTTTATTTTCACTTATTAAAAACCTATTAATGCAAAAAAAATAGGTATTAATCAGGTTATTAATTTCATCAAAATATAAACACGCGCGGTGGCGTACGTGACTTTTTACATGAATTTACGTTCCGTTTTATAATTTGTCAGATGACAGACATGTCTACACCTAAATCAGTCAGCGTATGTATAGATTTATATTTGCCGATATACATGGGTACGAACTTTGAATTAAAAATAACTTGGTAAGACTTTTTGACTATTAAAACGTTATATTACCAATATGTTTTCAATATCAATGTTGTACGTATATATACTTAGCGTCTGCGTTCAACGAAGTAGCCAGTGGCCAAACAAACTGTCAAAAATGTTCTGACAAATACGTTTCGTTACAAGATAGTATTATGAACCCGATTTTTACATATATGAGAGATAATAAGCTGACGATTGAGAGATAGTATGCTAGAAACTTGTACATTTTATTTTTGGTGTTCTGAAGGAAGAAAAATCTTAAAATGTATACAAGTTTCCAACTTACTACTATCTCTCATTCCGAGGTGATATCCCTAATCTGACTGGACTGAATTAATTTGTGCAGTCAATCTGAATTAAATTAGGTTACTAATTACCTATTCGTTTTGCCGAATGTCGTAACGGCGTTCATTGGTCAGGAGACTAAGCGCCTTCGCGCATTAGGCGGCTAGGGTTGGCCAGGGCGATAACGATATCTTAGAATGCATTAATCCGTAAGCTGTTGGAACGAATAAAATTTTCCAAAAATCTTTTTACATTGATTTTTCATTAATTACTTTATTTCTTATTTAATTTATACAGCGCACACCGATCATCATCCCTCGGGACTACACTGCGACGGATTTAGAAAAAGAACATCGTTTAGCTTACTGGCGAGAAGATATCGGCGTCAACCTACATCACTGGCATTGGCATCTCGTTTATCCCTTCACAGCATCACGGATTTCCATCGTAAACAAGGATCGTCGCGGCGAGCTCTTTTTCTACATGCATCAGCAACTTATTGCTCGGTAATTATTCGCTATTTTATAAAAACCGAAAATATTTGTTAGTTATTTTTTTTATGTTGTTAAAGTCTCGTAACTAGCCTTAGTCTTTGTATCTGAACCTTTTCGATCGATTCTATTATTTTTCAGTTACAATTGTGAGCGCCTTAACAACGCACTTAACAGAGTAAAGAAGTTCAGTAACTGGAGGGAGCCTATCCCCGAGGCTTACTTCCCCAAACTGGACTCTCTTACATCATCACGCGGCTGGCCGCCACGGCAGGCCAACATGAGGTGGCAAGACTTGAAACGTCCCGCTGACGGACTTGATATAACCATCGGCGACATGGAAAGATGGAGGAGGAATATTGAGGAAGCTATCTCTACCGGCATGGTGACTAACGTAAGTAACTCTACATACATATATTTGTTGTTAAGTAAGTGTATAACCACTTAATAATAGCCCTCCTGCCGATTTCGGCCACGGCGGCCAATCTCAGGGGAAATTCGCCATATTTTTTATTTAAGTAATTTTTTTTTTTTATAATCGTTGCCCTACACTAGGAATTTTTCCTGTGTCGTGAGTGCGTTTACAACTATATAAACTCACACAAACGCCCAGACCCGGAACAACTTGTAGATCATACAAGTATTTGCTTCGTGCGGGAATCGAACCCGCGACACGCAGCGCAGCAGTCCAATCGCTCAGCCTCTGCGCTAACCGTGCCGGAAAAATCATTGAATGAGTCCCTTCACTAAAAGCAGGGTGGGTGGGACTGATTCGCCATCTACGCGGGATATATTATTGTGCACAAGTTTACGCAGGCACAGGTGCACTGATCTCTGGTGGACTACCATAAAATCTTAAAGCACTAGAGGACTTGTATAGCTCTGTGTCTTTCCCACAGTGGAACTACTCTCGGTTTAAGACGCGACCACGAGACCACGTGACCCGTGGTCGCAAGGGACCACGAGACCAACGAGACTAGCATTTAGTTAAAACTACTTACATAGATAACCTTCTTAACTTGAAATATTAACATAATTTTAAACACATCTTGCAGGCTGACGGCACAACAGCCCCCCTGGACATCGACAAGCTCGGGAACATGCTGGAGGCGAGCATCTTGAGTCCTAACATGAACCTCTACGGGAGCATCCACAACAACGGACATAGTTTTTCTGCTTACATACACGACCCTAACCACCGCTATTTGGTAAGCAGCTGGAGAAGCGGTGAAATACTCGTATTTTTGAAGTGAAAACTTCTTTAGCGGCGTTGAGCACTTTTTCTGTAATGGGTATAAAATCTTAAACTCGCGTCAGGACACGTGACCCTGATCGAAAAAGCGTAGGACGGATAAACTCGCGTCAGGACACGTGACCCTGATCGAAAAAGCGTAGGACGGATGGAGAGTAGACAGCTATCCCCTCTCTACGGCGCGGCAAAAATGTATGCCTGGGCCTACTGTTTCGTTTAGGCGGCGCAGGGCGCTTGCGCGAATGTTCGTCTATGTTACAGCGTGCCACGAATCGAGGTCGAGGTCGAGGTCGAGGTCGAGGTCGAGATCGAGGTCGAGGTCGAGGCCGAGGTCGAGGTCGAGGTCGAGGTCGACCTCGACCGTGTACGATAGCGCAATAAATGAATATTGTATTCTACCACATAAATGATAGTACTTTTATACTGATAAAGCAATTGGTGCAAAATTATTCCCTAACCATTCCAAAATATCAAACATGCTCAACGTTAATAATCAAGTTTTCACTTCTGCCGGCACTTCCAGAGTGCAACCCGTCGTTTTTTTTTAAACAAATTTTGGGCACCGTCCCCACACTAGGAATTTAATATATACTGACATACACAAATACACGCAACACGTTGCTCAGCAGTTCAATCGCTCAGCCACTGCGCTAACCATGCTGTACTAATGTAAACTTCAACCAGTACGAAATAAAATTAATTATAGTTTTTTAGCCGAAGTACATCCACTAATAGCTGTTACTAGCGTCTGTCGCTATACCGACGGTATAGCATCTTTGTTTCGCGTCCTAGCTAGCAGCGTTCCGCCTATCGCAATCGTACTACAAAACTGTAGGTACCTATATACCTACTTATTGCTCTTTTTTCAGACATTGTATAAACCTACTTTTACAGGAAAGCTTTGGAGTCATTGCTGACGAAGCTACAACGATGCGTGATCCATTCTTCTTCCGTTGGCACGCGTGGATCGACGACATCTGTCAGTCGCACAAAGAGTCATCCTATGTTCGCCGCTACACTCGCTCAGAGGTAGGTTCTTCAAATAAAATAAAAAGAGACCGGTACCTAACATTTACCTACGTCTACTTGTAAACCCATGAAAAACAGTTTGTCAAAACCAATTTGCAAAATAAACATCATTTAATGAATTGAAATATCTGAGCAGCAAATGGTCTTGGAATGAAAATGGACCTTTTTTTGATGAAAACGGACAAACTTGCTTACATAATACAGAATAATAGCTGAATGCTCTATTGTTCACAGCTTGAAAACCCCGGTGTTCAAATCACATCCGTGGCGGTCGAAAGTGACGGAGGCCAGGCTAACACGTTGAACACCTTCTGGATGTCAAGTGATGTCGACCTCTCCAAAGGCATGGACTTCTCCGACCGTGGACCCGTTTATGCGCGCTTCACTCATCTTAATCACAGACCCTTCCGTTATGTGTAAGTACCTATAGCTTGTTAAAATCAAACGTAAAATAGATAGGGCTTTCGTATGTTCCGTATGACTTACCTACTTACATTAAGTTTATTTATAACTATAAATTATTTTCAGTATAAACTGTAACAACACCGGAAGCGCCCGCCGTACAACCGTTCGCATCTTCCTCGCGCCCAAGTTTGACGAACGCAACTTGGTATGGTCTCTCGCTGACCAGCGCAAGATGTTTATAGAAATGGACAGATTCGTGACTCCATGTGAGTATTTTTTGTTATCACGTTATATCGTTTATCACTCAACTTTAGAATGATGAAGAATGGGAACAAAATATTCCAAACGGCATCTCACGAATTCCTCTTAATTACTTAAGTATTTTTTGCATTGTTCCAGTAAACCCCGGTGAAAACACTATCACCCGTTTATCGACGCAGTCTTCGGTGACGATTCCGTTCGAGCAAACATTCCGCGACCTGTCCACCCAGGGCAGCGACCCTCGCCAGCCCAGTCTCGCCGAGTTCAACTTCTGCGGCTGCGGCTGGCCCCAGCATATGCTGGTCCCCAAGGGCACAGAGGCAGGCGCCGTCTACCAGCTCTTCGTTATGCTCTCCAACTACGATCTTGACAGCGTAAGTACTCCTCATGTCACTCATTTAACTTTGGTACCTATTAGGTATACACTAACTTCTTTTCATTACATTTTTTAATTTAACCAGGTGGACCAACCCGATGGCTCCCAGCTGAGCTGCGTTGAAGCATCCAGTTTCTGTGGTCTGAAGGATAAGAAGTATCCTGACCGCCGAGCTATGGGCTTCCCCTTCGACAGACCATCAAACACGGCCACTGTCATTGAAGACTTCATCCTTCCCAACATGGGTCTCCAGGATGTTACAATTCGCTTAACAAACCAAGTTGAGCAAAACCCAAGGAACCCATCTACCTGAATCATATCGTTTCAAATATTAATTCGCTACATGTATGTCTCAGATTACCTTTATTTAAATATAAGTACTTAGCATATAAAACATAAAGGCTGATTACCTATTAAGTTAAAAGAAGCAAGTGTAAATATTGTAAATAAAATTAGGAACTATGTTGATTCTACCCGTTTACTAGCTAAATATAATTATAATAAAATAAATGTTATAAAAATATCACTTTTTTTATCTTTGCTCCTCACTAGGAATTTCTCCTGTCATGGGTACATTTACAAACATAGACACACACACACACACACCAAGACCCAAACCCGGAGCAACTATTTGTGGGTCATACGCAATTTGTATGATCTGCATACTGCAGCAACTATGCCGTCTAATATTACTTTGAACGGTTTATCGCGGTTGAACGTTCTAATCTCAGGAACGTTTTGAAAGGCTATAAATCATCACGCTACGACCACTAATAAGAAGTAGACGAAAATTGTACAGGGCGAATTTTCTAACGGGGCGAATATTGAAAAATACTGAAAGTACCCTCGAAGTCGATTTTGATGAAAGCTAACGCTCATTTAGAAGCCCATTACTTAAACAAACTAAATAGTAACGATGCTTTTGCCTGGTGATGGCACGGGAGCCTCGGGGCCGGGGCAGACTCCGGATAGTATTTATATTTCTTTGTAAGAAGGTACCATTAGCAATATAGCATCTCCTCAAAACAGTTTATCTTCTTGCAATCAACTATTTAGTTTAAAAAAGGAATACCTTGAAATTACTACATCAGAACATTCAAGGTATTTCTTCTAAATTATTGGAAATTTAAAAATCAATTTTTGACATCATTGTTGTACCGAAGGACTACCAAATTTTAATTAATTATAATAACTACACTGTGGGCAGTTGTTTTACCCGTAAATCTATACTGCGTGGAGATTTAAAAAAAGGTATATAATGTAAAAAACGTAATGACATAGTAGGGCTCTCTGTTGAACATTGTATCGAACTGTCCTGTGTTGAGCTAGATAAGAATGTAATAGTGCGTGTGTTTCCCCCAAACTATTAAAATGTTTCCTTATTCGAATCAATAATGGAAGATGTTCAAAGCTTGCAGACAATAATAAATCCGCAGTTATTTGTGGTTATTTTAATATCAAATTTAAATTTCAGCATTTAAAATCCAAACAATCAATACCATAGCGTTCAGTCCTGTAGAAAACGCTTGCATTCTGATCATGATTATTTCTGTGGAAATGTAATTTCATTGGTTTAAGAAGCGTGGAAAAACTAATATTCAATTAGTTTTATTGCGGAAGTATCCTTTTTGATGAATAAACATCAAAATATTAAATACCTACAAAAGAAAAAAAACTTGCGACGCTACTTTTACATGTTTGACAGCTCATAGCTGGAAAACGTGACGTTTTACGAGGTTTTACCTCTCAACAATTAATTTATGTTTGTATTGATGTGATCTATCGATATAAGGATGTTTCATGTATGGCCGCCATTTTGAAAAAAAAACAAAATGGCGGATGGACCTGGTACACTCCCCATACAAAAATGTTCAAATCCCTTTGTGTTTAGTGACTGGGCGACTGCAGGTATAAAGCGCGCGAGACACGGCTTTTTTTTTATCGTGGTAAAATCATCAAATGAGTCCTCCCACCCAGGGCAGGGTTGGAGGGACTGTCAGACTTGTACTGACTAAAATCCACGGTGTCCTTCACTAGCCCTTTTACGTACCGGGGTCACGGTAATGGGAAAGTCCCGCGACCCCGGCGCGTGACACGGCAAAGATACTTTAATATTTTATCTTAGGACGATCGAATTGCGAGACCAAGTTTAAGGTTCTCGACAATTCTACTGGAAGTTTCTAGAAATTATGGGACTGAGTGGAAGTCCATGGATGTTTTCCAGAACTTTCGACCATCTTCTCTTAACATCCAGTGAATTAATTTTTCCTTAAAAATCATCTTTAAAAGACCAAAATTTATAGGTACGATTTGCTTTAGCAAAATATTGCTTATCATGTCTTATGGCATTTTATTGTGGGGATGGGCTGCTGACATCGAATCTCTTTTCATTCTGCAAAAGAATCATCAGGGCTATTTATGTAATCTCCATAGAAGCGCTTCTCATAGAGAACTGTTTAAGGATATTAACATCATGACAGTACCTACCTTGTCAATACATCTATGAAAACAAATTATACTTACGTTAGGATCTGCAAGTTTTTATCATAGGTACGAGAAATAGGGATCAGTTAGTTCAGCCGGGCTTCAGACTCGCCAAAGTAGACTTCTTTCATGGGGTAGGTACTGTTTTAAGTGCTTTAATAAAATACCATTAATGTACTTGAATTAAATGAGACTAAATTTAAATTATGTATTAAACGTAAGACACACTATGTAAGCTGGCTTATTATAGATTGGGCTTTCGCTGATTATAATGCTTGGCTCCATGCTGGTCCTGCTCTACGTTAGCGATAGATATCGTTTAATATTCTTATTGGAGCTGCTGAAGATTGTACAACAACTGTATTTGCATTGTATAGATTCAATCATCTTAGTATTATATAGTTTCATAGCCAGTACCTATTGTTTGAGTACTATGTACCTCGGAGCTATCATTCACTGAGTACCTATGTCTCTTATTGACTTGAATGACCCTGGCGGTTGAAAGTATGTCATGCTCACTCAAATGTCTCGCTGATAGTGGCGCGTGTGTCGGATCATTTAATTCCCTTCAAAATGCTTGAGCTGAATGGTGCTGAGTGCTGATGCATGTGTCATGTTCGTGAACGGGCGCTATCAGTAGGGACTGGTCATCTTTTAGCTACATGATTTTTTTTAATTTATTGAAAATTTTATAGAATTGTCTTTTTTATAATTTCTGAGACACTTTTTGCTTGCTACATCATTCTCACATAGCGTACCATCTCAAGATGAATGATGTAACAAACGATCTGTAATACACTCGGCGTCACAAGAATAGCACCTCTTTAAAAATTCCCTTCAGTCATTTTAACCCTATTAATCAATGGTAGTCATATGACTAAGGTATCATTGGAAAGGCAATTTATTTAAATTTCAGAATAAATCAATGGATTTGGTTTTTTTGTTTAACAGGGAATAAAAAAAAGCAAACTAATGCAAATGATTAAAAAGTAAATTTTATTTTATCAGCAAAAATTACAACAAAGTCCTTAAAAACAACTTAAAAATTAATGTGACAACAGTCTCTTGCGGAATGTTGTCCCATTCTGCAACGACGGCATCTTGGAGGTCTTGGAGAGTGGTAGGGAAATGATCACATACCCATATTAGTTTAAGTCTCTTGACAATTCAAAAGTGTAATGTAACTGATTAAATAAGTGCTTTGATTGATGATTTTGATTGACTTAAAAAAACAATTCAATTAATTTTTACTTTTCATTGAAACAGTGCAAGATAACAATAAAATTTACAAAACAATAAAATCCTTTTTAAGCCTTAATTAAAAACAGATAAATTACACAAAAAAATTACAAAAGTTTGTTACAACTAACCTTCAACCTAATGATACCCCAAGACATACAGCATACCTGGGAAATAAATACACAATCTGAGAAGTTGTATCAATAAAACAATTTAATTATAAAAACTAAAAAATCTTTATCAGCCCTATCATTTACTATCACATTGTTATCAAAACAACATTTTTTGGCTCATGTTGATTCTCATCATTTTAATGTTATTTGGTTATCAATCAATCATATTCATTTAAAGAAAAAGCAATCGAGATCTGTGAGTAAATCATTATCTACTCGAGAATTCCAGATAAAAATACTGTTTTTTAGTGTGGTAAAATCATCAAATGAGTCTTCCCACCAAACGCAGAGCGGAAGGGACTGTCAGACTTGTACTGACTAAAATCCATGTTGTCCTTCAATAGCCCTTTACGTTTCGGGGTCACGGTGATTCGTGAGTCCCGCGACCCCAACAGGCTTTGGCCCTCTAGAGGGGGTCCCGTCATAGATAAACCAATATACTATTGAAATAGTTCAAAGAAATTGTTCAAGATTCAACACAACTACTATACTGAATAATAATCTTTGATATGTACTACTATCCCCAGTTTTAGACAACCCTCTATATTTATCATACTTGTTCAATATACTATCAATTTATTGGAAGATGATTGATTGAAGAAATCCAGGGTCTCAATAAAATAATACAAAATCAACAATCTTTACCTGTTACGAACAATGCAGAAACTCGGATTTGAACTTTGACCTGGAATAGGAAAAAAGAGTGATCAGCAAAAAAATCTGAAAGCCCTTAGGTATCTATGGTATGATAAGGAAAATCAGGCCTATCATTTAATATCACGTGTTAATATCATATAAACACTTTTCGGCTCGTGTAATTTGTCATCATTTTATCTAGATAAATAAGAAATAAGTAGCAGATAAGCAGCACCTCATCGACCTATTTGCTTTTCTTTATAAGACATGCCGCCCGCGTGGCCTAACCAAATAATCTTATCGGGCAGTATTGGTAATACACAAACACATGTAAAAACACCTTATCTAAATATAACAAATCGAAAGAAGTGATTGAGATTTAATCTTAATAACTTACTAGTTAGATAATCCTGTTCTCTAAAAAAAGGTAAAGGAAAACGTGCAAGCCACGTGGTCAAAACTATCACAAGAACTGCTGCAGACTGCGGTTTTACGTTGAACAAAATAAAAGAATTTAAAATAAAAAGTTATATGAATACTAATAATGCTTTACTAATTTAAAATTTTCAAACACGAACTTACTGAAATATCTCCCGAATCCGCCACAGAATCCACCGTAAAATGAAATGAATGACAATTGACAATGACAAGTTCTGACATTTGCAGTGTAGCCACCATCTTATTTCCAATGTCCCTAATCTCCTTCCGAACAAACCCATGTCTATGGTTAATTTTTGTAACATTACTACTCATAGTTTTGCATGACTTTAAAGTACTTATAAAACACTAATAGATATCTCGTACGAATAATGAAAAGCAACGATTGTAAAATGTTAATTTCCTCGTATTGTTCAAATTGTTCTTTTAAATAATCATGCCTACATACTAATTACACCTTCTCTAAACATTACACTTACGAAACAAAAAGCTTTCCCTAAAGTTTGGGGAAAGCTCCCTTTTATATGTAAATATCATAAATATAAAGAACATTAT
The DNA here is from genome assembly GCA_943136025.2 of Agrotis puta. Lineage (NCBI taxonomy): Eukaryota > Metazoa > Arthropoda > Insecta > Lepidoptera > Noctuidae > Agrotis > Agrotis puta. Next base: position 11,218,455 of record OW964187.2, read on the forward strand.
TAAACCTGTAAAATTGTTTGCTGGTCCGCTCACGAAACTTTCAACAGTAAACGTATGTTTGTTTCCCCATCAAAGTGGCATAATATTTAGACTCCAAACTACTGAAACTCAATAGACCATGAAAGTGTGATGTTGTAATTGCCCATCGTGCCCACAACTGTGGAACCATGCTTCTCCATGAACTAAATATCACTTACCTTCTTTGGACTTGTAATAAGTAGGTTTCTTCCATAACCAGTGACGCAGTGACGAGTGAGCGATCAACTGTTGCGCTGCGTGTTGCGGGTTCGATTCCGTCCGGAATAAATATTTGTAGTACAAGTTCCGGGGATGGCTGTTTGTGTATGTGAATTTAAATGTTTGTAAACGCACCCACAACAGGAGATTACATAATTTACAGTAAGGGGCGAGGTTTTTTTAAAGAAATATATACTAAACTAAGCTACTCTGTCTGTGTGTAAATAAGTTAATCTATAGTGTTGCTATTATGTGGTAAGGTAACGTAGGACGGCACCGTGGAAGCGAAGGTCGGTATGATGATGTGAAAGATAGATAAGTAAATCCCGTGTCGAAGGAGTAGCTGGAGAGACAGCATGCCTCCGGTCACGGATGCTTTGGAAAGCTTACTTGTGCTAAAGACATTTTTTTTATCGCTGTAAAATCACCAAATGAGTCCTCCCACCCAGAGCGGGACGGGAGGGACTGTCAATCTTGTACTGACTAAAATCCACGTTGATCCTTCAATAACCTTTTACGTTCCGAGATCACAGTTACCTGATAAGCCAGTCCCACGAACATGACAATTCGGCGGAGCGTACTCTAGAGTACTGCCCAGCCTGGCCAATGCAGAGCAGTGATCTATTGGCGCTATCGCTTCGGGCCGTAGTTCGGTCTATGATCAGAAAAGAATGCAAAGCGAAAAAGGGGATGGAGGAAAGCGAAGGACCTTCACCTGATTTGGATAGTCTGTCAACAAAACAAAGAGGCCTTGAACGAGCGACGGCGCGCCTTATTGTGCGCGCACCCTTCCTCATGACTGCAGTCGACATGCGTGACTACGAATGACGCAAATACTCCAGCACCACGGCACGGCTTGTATAGGCGAAGATCACCGTGCACACGTGCCGCATTTTAGAGAATTCGAATGTTTAAAATCAAATGGAATCGGTAAATGCTGACAGAATAATGCTGCTGCCGTCATAATCCTATACAAGGGGCGCATGCGGCGAGATTCTACGCTTTCTTAATTTTTCATTTATCAGGTGTCTGGTAGAGCGCGTACAGTCTCACGGCGAGAAGTCTGTCCGTCAAATATTTTTGAAATATCGTGTGGATTTATTGTTTAGTAAAAGACTTTCCGTACACACGTTGGATAATTTTATTATATTGACAGTTCAACAAACCATAGATTTACATCACAGACATTCATCTTGACATAAGAGTTCCACAGACTAAAATTCTCTTCACATATCGTCCGTTTTGGACGGACTTTCAAATAATATATTATTCATGTTTTTATTATTAAAAGTAACTCTATTTATAGAAGTCGAACCAGGGATGCAAAATCTATCAAAAAAATTAAAAAGTTCATTAGCGTTTTTTTCTGATAATGTTTCTATCTAAATACTGAAGCGACACACAGAGGTTACGGGGAAAGGAGGAACTAATATTTATGGTGCCTTATACACGTTCCACTCCTTTATGAGAAGGCGTTTTTTACACCACCCCTCAACATAATATTTTCCTGTTTTCCCTGTTTAAAAACACAAATATTAAAATATTTAATTCTGACTAAATTGTTAGTGATGCATTTTATACTGGCACATTCAAATACTTAACTTACTCCTTTATTTTTAACAGAATTTAACTCTAAAAATGCATGACCAACATTACATAGATTATGTGCATAGCCCTATATTCTTAAAAAATTAACTTAACAAACTTCTCAAAAACAGTTTTTCCTAACGGCTTAGTTAACAAATCCGCCAAATTATCCTGCGTTTTAATATACTTTACTGAAATACACTTATCCTTTATTTTGTCCATAATGAAGTGATACCTAATATCCAAGTGCTTTAACCTTTTATTATTTTCATTATTATAAACAAGTTTTATTGCTGACTGGTTGTCTTCATACAAGATCACTTCATTACCGACAACATCAAAGTCACACAACAAATTTTTCAACCAACATGCTTCTGAAATAGCCATACTTAATGCAATATATTCAGACTCAGTGGAGGATAATGACACACTAAGTTGTTTTTTACAACACCATACTACAGTACAATCAAATATTTTAAACAAATAACCAGTGGTAGATTTTCTATCTTGTGTGTCACCGGCCCAATCTGCATCAACAAAGCCTTGCAATTCTGTGGATGTGCTATTATATATCAAAGAGTAATTTAATGTACCTTTTATATACCTTAGAATACGTTTCAATGCCTTGTACAACATAATACTAGCACAGTGTTGGTACCTACTGAGGAAACAAACTGATACACATAGATCTGGTCTTGTACCACAAACTGCATACATTAAACTGCCTATGAGTTGTCTACACTTTTTCTCTATTTCTGGACTTTCAGATTTTTCCCTTTTTAGTATTTCAAACTTAAAGTTTTGGTCTATTGGAGTAGAAACTGGTTTGCAATCTGACATATTATAATGCTCTAAAACTTTAGTAAGATATGTTTTCTGACTAATTACCGTTGTACCTTTCTTTTGATCAATATCGATACCCAAATAACATTTGGCCAAACCTAAGTCTTTCATCTTAAAGTTATTGCTTAGCTCGCTTTTAAAATCTTCCAAAACCTTGTTTTCAGTGCAAAACATAAGAATATCATCAACAAATAGCAAAACATATAGCATACATTCATTTACCTTTCTGAAATATAAGCAATGATCATTTTTAGATTTACTGAAATTTTCTTTACTCATGAAGTCATCAAACTTTTTATTCCAATATTTAGGAGACTTTTTCAAACCATACAATGATTTATTTAACTTGCATGTTTCACCGCTTGGTAACTTTATGTATACACTCTCATCTATGTCACCATGTAAAAAAGCACCTATAACATCCATCTGATGAACTGAAAGTTGAAGTTTATTTGCAACTGCTATAAAAACTCTAAAAGTAGGCAATTTAGCCACAGGAGAATATACTTCTAAATCACAATCAGACTGTTCAAAGCCTCTTGCTACCAACCTAGCTTTATATACTTTATTAGTACCTACTTGTTTAACTTTAAAAACCCATTTACTAGAAATTACTTTATTCCCCTCTGGTACGCTATTTACTTCTGTCCATGTGTTATTTTCTCTCAGAGTATCTAGCTCAGTCTTCATAGCAATCTTCCACTCTTCCTTTTCTTCAGAGTCAAGCGCTTCCTCTAGAGTAGCTGGCTCTGTACCGATGGATAAAAGGTTTGTTTCGTAGTCATCTAGCCTTGATGGTTTCTTTATTGCTCTGCCTCTCCGTGAATGTGTTGATACTTGAGGTGTTTCTTCTGCCTCTTCTTCTTTTTCTGACTCTGATGTTTCTTCTGAATTTAGAATTTCCTCTGTTTGTACTTCTGTATTTTCATCAAGATCTGATAACTGTGTTACATCTTCTTCACCTTCCTCATTAAAACTGTGATATTCTTCTCTTATTTCATCCTCTTTATTATTTATTTCTTCTTTTAATAATAATGGGGTTATATTATTATGATCTTGAAAAGTATTACCTAGCTTTTGACTACTAAAATTGCCTTTCAGGAATGTTACCTCTCTTTTAATCAAAACATCATTTTTATGGGGAAAATAAATTCTAAAACCTTTTGTTGTTTCACTATAACCTACAAAGTATCCTATTTCAGCTTTGCTATCCCATTTTTTGCGATAATTATCTGGAATGTGTACACCTACCTTTGAACCAAATACTTTTAAATTATTTATATCATATAATCCCTTTTTATACCAGAGCTCATACGGAGTTACATTTTTAATCCTACTTTTACCAGTTCTGTTTATAACGTATACAGCTGTATTGACAGCTTCAGCCCATAGAGACTTATTTAAATTACTTGATAACAATATTGTTCTAGCCGCTTCAGTTATTGTACGCATTTCACGTTCTATGCAACCGTTTTGTTGGGGTGTGTACGGAGCACTATTTTGGTGTACAATACCTAAATGATTGAAGAGAGACTTCACCTCTTTGTTTATAAATTCTAAACCACAATCTGATCTTATTATTTCAATTTTATACTCTAAGTTTTTAGTAACAAAATTTAAAAAAGTTTTAATTTTATCAACTGTTTCAAACTTATTTTTCAGAAAATAAACCGTTCTATACTTTGAAAAGTCATCCTTTATGAGTAGATAATATCTTGATCCACCTAATGATATTGTTTCCATCGGTCCGCATAAATCCATATGTAGCCATTGACCGGGCCTATCTGCCCTATTTATACTTATAGGAAACGGTCTCTTATGTAACTTACCCAAAAGACATGGCTCACATGTTATTTCCTTTTGTTTACTAACACTGAAATCTATATCATATTTATTTAACATGTTTTTTACCTGTTCAATATCCTGGTGGCACATTTTTTCATGCCATTCAGATAAACTGTCACTTGATTTACCAACACAAGCATTTTGAATTTTATTAGACCTAAACTTCATTATAAACAAGTTATTTTTCCTATATGCTAGTGCACAAACATTTTTACTGTTATTTTTCCTCAAATAACACATTTTACTATTAATTGTTAAAACATAACCTCTATCTGTAGTTGAACTTGCTGAAAATAGATTCATCTTGATGCTGGGAACATGTAAAACGTTATTTAATGTTGTATTTATCCATTGTTTACCTGTAAATGCTTCTAAAGAAATAACTCCAATACCAACGGCTTGTATGATTTTGCCGTCTCCAATAACTATGGATCTAGGACATTCTAGTTTTTTATAGTCTATAAACATATCATAATCATAACACATGTGCTCTGAAGCTCCACTATCCATTACCCAACAATTATCACTTTCTAATTGACTGTAAAACAATGATGATAGCTCGAACACAGAGAATGCATTGCCTTGTTTAATTTTGTTTACATCTTGACTTTTCTCGCTTTTATTTTTAAACCAACAATCTGAACTTTTATGATTATTCTTCTTACAGAACTTACAACTAGTATTATTAATTATTGTACCTCTACTTTTCGATTTGCACTCCTTTTTCAGATGTCCCACTTTTCCACACCGATAGCATTTTCTATTAGACTTGTGTACAAACGCAGATGACTCATCTTCTTTGTTTTTGGCTGAGGCGCGTTGCTCTTCGATCAGTAATCGCGCTGTTAACTGGTCCATGGTCCTTTTTTCTGCTGGCACCGATTCCCACGCTGACACAAAGTGCTGAAATTGTGATGGCAGAGATGAAGTTATCTTTGTGATGGCCATAGTTTGACTCACTTCAGCGTTGAGATTCTTCAGTTTGCTCAGGAGAGACTCGAACCTTCCCAGGAACTCTGACACGGTTTCCCTTTCTTCAAATTTCATTGAAAAGAACTTCTGCTGAAGTATATGCACAGACAGCTCGCCTCGCTGTTCAAATATTGTATGTAGCTTATCCCAAATCTCTTTTGACGTCTTGCAGCTTAATATTTGTGGTATAACCTTTTCAGATATGTTTGTTACCAACATACCTTGAGCTTTTGAATCTTTCTGCATCCATTTCTCCTGATCCTCGTCGGCCTTGAACGTGCCTTCAACGACGTCTAAGAGACCCATAGCTCTTAGTAAAACGCGTATTTTGAAACACCACGCTGTCCAATTTTGTACACCTTGAAGCTGCTGAGAGCTTTGTCCAGAAGCCATATTTTCGACGGAATCCATCGCCCGTATTATTATTGCTTTACCGCAATTACCAGATTTATCAGAATCTGAGCCGGCGACCGCCACACCTGGTCAGACAGCCCTGGCCGACGTATGTTTATGTAGCTACTTTACCGCAGCGTTTCTTGATAAAAAACCAATCCAGCACGATTATTAGGCCGTAAGTCTGTGTCTGGGCCCATAACCTTTTGAAATATCGTGTGGATTTATTGTTTAGTAAAAGACTTTCCGTACACACGTTGGATAATTTTATTATATTGACAGTTCAACAAACCATAGATTTACATCACAGACATTCATCTTGACATAAGAGTTCCACAGACTAAAATTCTCTTCACATATCGTCCGTTTTGGACGGACTTTCAAATAATATATTATTCATGTTTTTATTATTAAAAGTAACTCTATTTATAGAAGTCGAACCAGGGATGCAAAATCTATCAAAAAAATTAAAAAGTTCATTAGCGTTTTTTTCTGATAATGTTTCTATCTAAATACTGAAGCGACACACAGAGGTTACGGGGAAAGGAGGAACTAATATTTATGGTGCCTTATACACGTTCCACTCCTTTATGAGAAGGCGTTTTTTACAAATATAGAAAAAGAGACGTAGAGAAACCCCTCGCATTCACGCTTCTCGGGTGTTCTCGGGGTTTCTTGCCGTGAGTCTGTTTTGGGCTTATCTAATTGATAGGTCTGTCTTTATAATTATGTGATGAGGAGAGTCGAAGAAATGCACGAGAATAGAAGTGATGAAAATGAATAATGGAGAAGAAGAGGAAGAAAAAGCAAATATTGGGTGGATTTGTTTCGAAATGACACGAAAGAAAAAGCAGTTAATGATGACGTGTTGTCTGATAGAGGAGAATGGAAGTAAGGACATGTCTATGATGAGTATGCAATTTAATTTGTATAATAATTTATCAGTTACTGGCACTACGTGATAAAAGTCAAAGAAACTGGAATAAAGACACAAAACACAACACTTAAGTAAGTACCTACTTAATATTCCACCAAAATAGTGGGCGGCACATTTGTACGCAAACTTTTTCAGAGTGTTCACAAAACACACTTTAAAACGTTGCCCCATTCTAGGAATATTACAAATCCACGTGCTGGTGTCTTCAAAAACATTTAAACTTACATAGACTAATAACCAGACTCGGAACAACTGCCTCTAGGCCATACAAATATTTGTATTCCGTGCGGGAAACGAATCCACGACGTGTAGATCGGACAGCCACTGCACCAACCATGACTGTGCTGTCTGTAGTTACGTACGGTAATTTAATGTAACGTACCTATAATGAACCAAAAACTTACAAAGATTTGAGATTTTCAATGAAAAGAAAAGCTCGAAGGCCTCTGCCTCGAATCTTGCGGGCAGCGGGGCGGCGGCGGCGGCGGCGCGGGAGCGGCAGGATCTTAGGCATACATTCTAATGGACCGGCCCTCGGAAACAGCGGCGCGGCAGCGGGGCGGGCGCGAACTGCGAGCGCCGCCGCCACCGCCGCCCCGCTGCCCGCAAGATTCGAGGCAGAGGCCGAACCGTCAGCAGGATACGAACCTGCGACCTCTGGACTCAGTACATCCGACGCTCTTCCTAACCGAGCCATCGAGGTTCCTACCTACAGCGTCGAATTCTTCAATCCTTTTCTAATGTTCCACGTTGAAATTTACCATTGAAAACCTTTGAAATTCGTGACGCATCATGCGTTAATAATAATGCGCACAATATTTACAAAAACTTATACTTCAGCACCTATTTAAAGTACGTGCGAATCAAGTACGCTAGAAGAGAGAAGGGAAAGGGAAGAATATTTCAAAATACGTTCAGTTTTAACAAGTAACTATAGATGCGATCAGAAATCTATCTGAAGTTTGTTGGTATGAATGCGCTAATCTTGGGAACAACTGGATCGATTTGAAAAAAAAAATTGTTAGCCTCGTTTGGTTTAGAAA